>OZ023168.1:4701023-5301023 GCA_963678695.2 Diplodus puntazzo | reverse complement strand
GTCCAAAGATTGATATGATGTGTTTGGCTTCCCTGTACTCACAACTGCACCTGCCACCGGGCACACAGAGCAAAACAGATACTGCTGATATGAGTGACAGTTAAAGGAGAGAAGACAGCAGACTGCAATAGCCCCGAATGAGCCTTGGAAGTGTGTTATATAAAGAGCAAGTAGCAACAGGCTTCCCAAGGATGTCTGTTAATCTTACCGCGTGTGTCTGTGTGTGTGTGTGTGTGTGTGTGTGTACATCCTTCAGACATAGCTATTCTGACAATTATGTTGACTGCATTAATGTGTCTCAGGCAGATGTGTCTCCTGTGTCTTTTATTCTCCTGCTTTTCCGCTGCTGTCTGTTCTGATCCTATTACTTTTGGCCATGTGGAATTAAATGCTGGCAGTGATTAGGCCATTATTTTCTCAGCTTGAAATCCCTGCTGTGACCACACATTATTACAGTATCGCCGCAGACTGAAGATTTGCAGTTAGATTTGGGCTGGAGTTTGTTTCTGTTGTATTTTATGAATAGCTGTGTATTTTTTGGGAAATACACTCATTCACTCTCTAGCTAAGAATTATAGGAGGAGAGTCCAATCTCATGTCTGTATGGCAAATATGAAGCTCCAGCTAGCAGCAGGTTAGCTTAGCTTAGCATTAAGACTGGAAACAGCCTGCCATTACCTCTAAAGCTTTCTTATTACCACTTATATCTGAATTGCTAAATGAAATGAAAAAAAATGAGTTGTGACATGTTTTTTTTATATGGGGTAGTGTGTTTTATCTTAATTTTTACACTTGTGTATGCATTAATATTTGCAGATTCAACAAACATATAGATACACAGTAACATCTTCATTCGTAAGCATTAGAGGTGATGGCAGTGGAGTATTTTGTTTAAAATACGTCAGATTTCGTCTATGTACCGTGTTGCAGAGAAATTTACTCAAGTTAGCATGCTAACGCCCTTTCACTGGGAGGCCCTGTTGACAGTGATGACACGCCACATATGCAGGCATACTCCACTCAGCTAGTGGAGCCACTTAGCTCTACGGCTAACTGATCTGATTGCTAGCAAAGAGTAGTAAGTTCAATGCTGTAAACAGCCTTACATGGTTATTCTCCCCCCTATAGTTTTGGAGCTACTTCAAATTGATCTGTTAGCTAAGATAAACTAAAGACATGCTATAGTTTAATATTTGCCATACAGCAACCAGGGTGGCATTTGTCTTCATGTCTAACTGTTTGTAAGAATAGCATGTTAACCAAAATACAAGGAACAAAAACAATTAATATTAGGTTTTCATCACTATATTAGAATCATTGTGTTGGCGTTACCATAGAATGAGCCTTTTGTATCTACTGTGGGAGCAGGTGAATGGGGTTCCACCATGTTGCAATGCCCTGTTTTTACAGTAGCCCCAAATGGAAAAACCAAGAGTTGACAATGGACCTTTAAACTGTGGCATTTATAGCTAGATGTACCCAATAATTGCAAGCATGACTATCAGTATTTCACACAAGCAAAGCCCTGTTTGGGAAAAACCTCAAAATCGCTCCCAGCTGGTGCATCCAGATGATAGAGCAGGCGGTGATAAGGTCAGCACTCCACCATGAAACACTCCTCTCTGCTTTCTCTCCTTTTGTTTTTTTCTGTCTGGATGTTATTGTTGTTGTAAATGCGCCCATTCCATCCTTTCAGAATGCCGATGCCAGCTATGACTTCAGCAGCAATGACCCGTTCCCGTTTCCACGCTACACAGACGACTGGTTCAACAGGTAAAGCTGACCCAACAAACCCCTGTTTATTTATACAGACACATATTCGGAATGTTTTTATGTGTACATGCGTATGCGTGTGTGTGTGTGTGTGTGTGTGTGTGTGTGTGCTCTCCCTGGAGTCTGGTCGCTATCCTCTATTGATTTTTTCTCCACATAGTTCCATTAAGACATAATGGTGCAGTATAAACAGAGCTGCTGTTCAACACAACGTAATAGAACACATAATGCCTATTTTTACCTGCTCACTTGAAGGAGACAAAGTAGATAAAGGAGGCGAGCACCAGTCTAGTCTTCTCTCAGGGTCGCGGTGTATACAGTGGTGAACTTCTGTCTGATAACGTCTTATCAGCCCCCCACCCATCTACCCATCGCACTGGGTGATCCACTGCCACCGCAACACATGTCGAGGAGGGGAACAAAGAGGAATACATTCTCTGTCCGCCTCTCCTCCTCCACCGTGCCTCCATCTGCTCAGATGTATCACTGTGTGTATGTGTCTGCGTGTGGGAGTAAGGGGGGAGTATTTGGGTTTGCCAGTGTAGCAGTTGCTGACTGTCGGGCACAACTCGCTGGCTAATCAGCTGGTTGTTATAAATAGCTGCCTGTCTGTAGCAAAGCATGCTGGGAGAGAGGGGTTGACTCTCTGCAGTGTCCCTGTGGGGAACGGAGGGATGGAGAGATAGACACACATCACGTGGGGCACACAAAACACTGATATGTGCAAACATATTCAGCTGGGCGCAGATGAATGATGGATACATGGATGGTTAAATCCTGCTGCCTCTCCATGCGCTAACGTTCCTCGGCTCACAAAATGACAGTGTTTATGCTAATTTCTAATCCATCATGGTTATGGAAAATGCTAAACCTTTTCTATTTCTAATTCTAAGTCAACAAAAACACCTAGTTGCATCCAATCTCGGAAATCCTATCCCAAACTTAACTAGCTATATGTCCTTTGTAAATTCATGTTAATTCATGCAAATCCCCCGAAAAATATTTGTTGCTTTTTTTTTTTTTTTGCTGTCATCAGTCACGGCACACGATGTGCTGGAGAGGTGTCTGCAGCAGCCAACAACAACATCTGCGGTGTGGGAGTCGCCTACAACTCCAAGGTGGCAGGTGTGTGTCGCATTAAAGCTGCAGCTAGGACAGTGAAAGGAATAACAATAAGCTGAGTGTGATGTTGGCAAGTCGTGATAATTGTATGATGAAAGTAGAGGGAAATACTGTATGCAGAGTTCAGTTAGAAGCCAAAAAGCAACATGACCACACCATTAATCTAGACAGCCCTGTGTTTCTGTTTCATATTGATTTTTCTTGGTATTTGCTCTGGGTGTAAAAGAATAGAAATAAGTACTAACTGTTGGACCTGTGTGCTGCTATGAAGCTTACATCACTTTCTTGGTACTGTTAAGGGTTTAGATGCTATAAATAAATTACCTGTTTTCAGACTAAAATATTTTAGTCTTTTCCTCACTGTGTTCTAGCAGCAGTAATAAATCAGTTAAACAGCGGTAGCTAGAATTTTTATATCAGATTCTTATTAGGCTGTTGCTCTTTCAGGTATCAGGATGTTAGACCAGCCCTTCATGACTGACATCATTGAGGCATCATCCATCAGCCACATGCCTCAGGTTATTGACATCTACAGTGCCAGCTGGGGACCAACCGATGACGGCAAGACGGTGGATGGACCTCGGGAGCTCACGCTGCAGGCTATGGCTGATGGGGTCAACAAGGTAAAGCAGCATCACATTCGCTGCTCTGAATGTATCAAAATCAGAAATGCTCTTCACCACTTGA
Source organism: Diplodus puntazzo (assembly GCA_963678695.2). Lineage (NCBI taxonomy): Eukaryota > Metazoa > Chordata > Actinopteri > Spariformes > Sparidae > Diplodus > Diplodus puntazzo. The sequence continues at coordinate 5,297,441 of OZ023168.1, read as the reverse complement.
ATAGAATCACCCTGAACAGTTGATGAAATTTCGGTGGAGGTCTTTGCCTCCCCGTATGTGACACTAAGCTGTACTGAAGCCTTCTATTCTGTTGGCTTTTTAAAAATATATATTTTGGCCTGTTGAAATTTGAAAATACGACAAGGCTTTGCCCTGGCTTCTTGTTTCTTCTCACTGCTGTCTTCTGCAATAAAGATGGCAATGGCAGTTAGCTGATCAGTCAGTCCTTCACTGAGGAAAGATCACATTTTTTTTACATTCATGATCCCATGAGGATGAATCAAAAATCCAGCACATATATGTTTTCACTTCTCCATTTGTTCACCCCAAAAAATTTCATGTTGACTTGACTCCAGACATTTCCTCTACCAACAAATTTCACATTTGTGGTTTGAATGAAATGTTTCAACACTTTCTGGATGGCTTGCCAATGACTTTGACCCACACATTCATGTCCCCCTCAGAACACTGATTATGCAGTAGTTTTTAGTGATCCTTTGTCCTTCCCCACCGCCATCACAACTAAAGTTTAATCCCCAATATGTTTTCAATCAGCTTTAGCTCTACCTACGTTACTGCAGTGTTGTGTACCAACTAGCAAATGCTAGTCATGCCTCAAGCAAGTTGACAATAAGATGGTCAACATTATAGTCTGCTAATATTAGCTTAGCATTGTCTTTTTCCAAAGCCCCTGATGAACAAGTTTAGAATGGGGAAGTGCACGTCGCCCGGAATGGCGTCACCGGGGCTCCACACTGGAGCCAGGCCTGGGGTTTGGGCTTGCAGGCGAGCGCCTGGTGGCCGGGTCTCTGCCCACGGGACACGGCCGGGCGCAGCCCGAACGAGCGACATGAACCCGTCCTCCAGTAGGCTCACCACCCGCAGGAGGGTTCAGGGGGGCCCAACGACGGTGACTCTGGCCATGTGGACATGGAATGTGACCTCGCTGGTGGGGAAAGAGCCCTAGCTAGAGCGGGAGGTTGAGCGGTACTGGCTAGAGATAGTTGGGCTCACCTCCACGCACAGTCTGGGCTCTGGAGCCCAACTCCTTTAGAGAGGCTGGACTCTCTTCTACTCTGGAGTTGCTCGCGGTGAGAGACGGCAAGTTAGTGTGGGCTTGCTCATAGCTCCCCAGCTCAGTCGCCATGTGTTGGAGTGAACGAGAGGGTCGCTTCCCTGTGCCCTCAGGTTGGGGAGAGGTCTCTTACTGTTGTTTCACGTTATGAGCCGAACAGCAGTATAGAGTACCCGGCCTTCTTGGAGGCCCTGGGAGGGGCACTGGAAAGTGCTCCAACTGGGGACTCACGCGGGCAGTGACAGTGTTACCTGGAGGGGTGTGATTGGGAGGAACGTCCTCCCTGATCTGAACCCAAGTGGTGTTCTGTTGTTGGACTTCTGTGCTAGTCACAGTTTACCCATAACGAACACCATGTTCAAGCGTGAGGGTGTCCATCAGTGCACGTGGCACCAGGACGCCCTAGGTCCGAGGTCAATGATTGACTTTGTAGTCGTGTCATCTGACCCCTGTCTTGGACACTTGGGTGAAGAGAGGGGCTGACCACCTCCGGGAGAGCTTTGATCAGATCCCGAGGGAGGCTTGGGACATTGAGTCTGAATGGACCATGTTCTTCACTTCCAGTGTTGACGCGGCTGTTTGGAGCTGTGGCCGTAAGGTCTCTGGTGCCTGTCGTGGCGGCAATCCCTGAACCCGGTGGTGGACACCGAAAGTAAGGGATGCTGTCAAGCTGAAGAAGGAGTCCTATCGAGCCTGGTTGGCTAGGGGGACTCCTGAGGCAGCTGACGGGTACCGGCAGTCCAAGCGTGCGGCAGCGCGGGCAGTCGCGGAAGCAAAAACTCAGGTCTGGGAAAAGTTCGGGCGGCCATAGAGGAGGACTACAGGTCGGCCTCAAAGAAATTCTGGCAAACCATCCGGTGCCTCAGGAAGGGGAAGCAGTCCTCCACCAACACTGTTTACAGTGGAGGTTGGGAGCTGGCAGACCAGGGTGGTGGTCCCTCTATTCAAAAAGGGGGACCGGAGGGTGTGTTCCAACTATTGGGGGATCACACTCCTCAGCCTCCCTGGGAAAGTCTATTCCAGGGCACTGGAGATGAGAATTCGGCCGATAGTCGAACCTCAGATTCAGGAGAAACAATGCAGTTTTCATCGTCGCCGTGGAACACTGGACCAGCTCTATACCCTCTGCAGGGTGCTCGAGGGTTCATGGGAGTTTGCCCAACCAGTCCACATGTGTTTTGTGGACTTGGAGAAGGCCGTCTTGCCGGCAGTAAGTCAGACCTACTCCCAGTGCATGTTGGACTCCCGCAGGGCTGCCTATTGTCACCGGTTCTGTTCATTATTTTTATGGACAGAATTTCTAGGCACAGCCATGGGCCGGAGGGGGTCTGGTTCGAGAGCCACTGGATCTCATCTCTGCTTTTCACAGATGATGTTGTCTTGTTGACTCCTTTGAGCCAGGAACTCCAGCATGTCCTGGGGCAGTTTGCAGTTTGAGTGTGAAGCAGCTGGGATGAGAATTAGCACTCTTTTTTTTAAGAAACAATGATGATACAGTGTCTTGTAGGGTAAATGGTGTTACTTGCTTCCCACTAACTTCAGTGAGAGGGTATGATCACAGTGTTACATACATTTTTAATCAAAGATGCAAGTTTTCAACAAATAACATTGTTATAATGTAATGAGGTTTGCTTGTAGTTGGCACCAAATTGCACCATATGTCAATTTCTACATAATGTTGTTTAATGCTGCCCTGTGTTTATCTTACAAACAGCCAGTTTAGAGGCAAAGAATGTATTCAGGCTGTCAATCCATCAATGTTTTGACTCCACAACAATATTGTATGAGTACCCCCCCAGAAAATTCAAAATGGAGTTTGGGGGGGCTGATGAGGCATTGTGTTGTTGCTCAAGGGCATCTCAGCAAGGTGAAAACTCTCCAAGGCCTGTCAACAAGGTCTTAAACTTAGGCGCTCTGGTTGAAGGGCAGTATTCTTGGACACACACACACACACACACACACACACACACACACACACACACACACACACACACAAACACACAGAGTTGCCATGCTAACAGTGCCACTGCCAATTACTTGCTTGATTAATCACCATGCACTGTGTGCAGGTCGGTGTGGGTTCCTCTGAAATGAACCCATCTCAGGCAGGTGAGCTGAGTAGGAGCAAAGCTGACTGCAATCTCTGATCATGTAAACATAACTAATCAAGCAGCCACTCTGCTAGCTGCCTCTTAGATTCTAATGATCACTTATATACGCTGCTGTGTAGCCTGAACATGATGTGCATTATGCAAAAAAGGAATCATTTAAAATTGAGATGCACATTATGTTATATTAACAATTGAGTCAGGCAGAGTGGCTTTCGAGCCTGCATCTTAAACATGACTGTGTGTTTTATCAAATTGCCACCGATAATGGAAATAAAAGGCGCCATGTGCCGCGCCAAATGAAAGCGCTTTGTTTGGATTGTGCAGGAGACTGAAGCTCATAGGTGAGTTCAACAATGCTCAAGTCGGTGTTTGCAATTCAAATACAGAGCAGCATAAATAAGCATCATGACGAAGGGAAGAACATGCCACTCCTCCTCTACTTGATCCTTTGTTCTATCGGGCCTTTTGTAGAAACAGGTGCAGCATTTTGTGAAGAGGATGCTCTCTGCGTGGAGCCACAGTCACTTTGTTTCATGTTTCAAGGCACTAGATCAGCAACAAACGTGACATTTACCGTGTGTTTGAATTCACAGTAGGTATTATGCTCCATTTGCCAAAAGGAGGTAAGAGAGGACATGAAATGGTTTTATTTTTTTCAGCTTTGACTGCTTTGATGCCTTTTTGCCAGTTATTCCATAAGGCATTACAGTTTTTTTGTATCATGTCTAAAGATGAAAGGGGGTTGGTCTTTTTAAAATGTACATTACTTTGATGAAACATCTTTATGGTAATATTTCTAGATTGTCAATTGCCAATTTGTTGCTAAACCAAACATTAGAATTAACAGAATCATTAGTATCATGGTTTACTTCTAGTTTTATTGCTGCTGTGTATTAGTGGGAATTATGCACTTTGCAGCAAACAGAAGCAGTGTAATGTTATTCGTAACAGAATAAGAGGATGTTTGGCGTCACAAAATGTTAATTAAAGCAGACATTTTCTTTGTCTTATCCAGTTAGCTCAGGAAAGAGATTCACTTTGAAACCACTTAGTGAACAGGAGGCTGTGGACAGGATGAGAGCTCAAATATGAATTGTCTTTAGCTTGTGTTATATACCGTTTATGTGAACACTGTATGACTGTTTTGTTTGAAGTGGTTTGTGGTTGTTCTGCTTTTCCTGCCTACCAATTTTAAACATAGTAGCTTATCGAAAGCCTGAACAAATGTTTGGGTTGTTGAATGTGAATGTTTGTGTGATTGCGTGTGTTTGTGTGTGTGAGTGTGTGTTGTTTTTTTAGGGAATTTCTTTACGGAAGTTGTTGAATAGTTTTTCTGTTCTTTTTTGCGTTAATGTTCGATCGGTCACTCGGTCAACTGTTTCCTAGATTAAACTCTACATCACTTGCTGTATATGTATACACAGATGATGTTCCCAAATTCCCAATTCTTATTTCGGCCATGTTCCACGCATTAGTAATAGGGAGACCTAATTGCATCCTGATGATGCTGTTTCAGGGGCGCGGAGGAAAAGGCAGCATCTACGTGTGGGCATCGGGAGATGGTGGTAGCTATGACGACTGCAACTGTGATGGTTATGCCTCGAGCATGTGGACAATCTCCATCAACTCAGCCATCAATGACGGACGCACGGCCTTGTACGACGAGAGCTGCTCCTCCACCCTTGCGTCCACGTTCAGCAACGGACGTAAGAGGAACCCAGAGGCAGGCGTTGTAAGTACAAATACTGTTACAAAAGCAGTATGTTTGTTATCAAGTTTGTGAAATGTTAAAAGTTGTGTCTTTCAGCAGGAATGTGAGCTTTTAACATTTACCGATGACTCAACGCTTGTTCAGTTAATATCTTTCAAAGATAATGTTCATAGATTGAACTTTGACTAACTTCAGTTTGCCCAGCAGGCGATGATCAACTTGCTGTAGTTTCTTGGGGCAGCCGTCATACTCTCAGCATTTTAAGCAGTGTATGTGTTCGTAAGAGGAATAGAAAAAAGGTTTTTCATTTTTTCCTTAATTAGTTATTTTTGTGTTTGAAAACGTTGCATAACCATGACAAGTGAACCATTACTGTGCATAAGTGTTTTTCTCTCCCGTTTGAGTATAAAGAAAATTAACAAACGAAACAAGTGAGACGCCAAAGTAAATCTAGTGACTAATCTTAGCATACACAAATGGGTTATGATTGTTACTCTAGCTCATTGCTTTTAAAGCATTAAACTGAAGTATTGTGTCACCAGCAGCGGGTGATCCCTGAAAAAAGTAGTTGGGTGAGTCACCAGCACCAAACAGACCAAGAGAGCGTCTATACCGTCTTTAAAAAAAAAAAACAGACAACTGACGCACAACAGATGATGTTTACTTCATTTCATTCCAGACAAATACCTGACCTTGATGATTAATGTCAACATTTAAGTACTCTTATATCTTTTCAACGCACACATGAAGAACATAGGCGTACATTCGACAAAATGCGCCTGTGTAGAATGAATTTTCCAGCGTATAGAGGCAGCAGTGTTTGTGTTTGTGATTATGCAAATCACCTTTGGCTGTTGACAGAGCCACGGCTCTTCCCTAGGGTTTCCCCTCTAATTTCAGTCAATCTGTTATCATTTCTAATTAAGCGCCAAATTAAATAATTAAATGCTTATTCGATGACTATAAACATAACTAGTCTGCTGATGTGTTTATATAGCAGTTCAGCCAATGTACCCTCTGCACTCTACACTCAAAATAATTATATTGATTGATTATGTCCTTAGACTGAAAACGCTTTCCCAGAAAATTATTTTTTGCATGTTTGAGGTAGTGGCTTATGTATTAGACTATTTACTGAAGATATGGTGTTCTACATTTTTTGGGCGAGGGGTCTGGAGTGATTTAACTTCATCTGTGTAAAGAGCATGTCATTTGTCATGATCTCACACCATAACTTTATTTTGCACTGTGGAACTAATTGCAATGTTAACAATGACTCCTGATAGAAACTTCTCCACTGCATCATCCACTTGCTAACATTATTGTCTTTCCTGTTTTTTCAAAGTGTATACATCAAATTCATCTTAAATGCATGTTTGATGCTTTCGTTTTTCATTAATAACAATGCTTTAACTAACGTAAGGTGGAAGACCTAACCCTTCTGTTAGTTCAAAGAAATTAAATAAAAGTGTGTGCTTATCGCAAATGTAGACCAAATCAACGCAATGTCCCGCTCCCGACAACAGTCCTTCCCAGGTAGAAAACTTGCATTATGGAGATAGGAAAAATTGTCAAATGCTGTTGAAATTTTTAGCCATAACTGTAATGGTTAAAGACATACATGCATACCTATCTGATGTTTCTGCTGTGCTTATATCATGATGCTTTGCTGGCATCTTTGATATCTACACAACAGCAGCATCTCGGACATCTCAGTAAACTCAAGCTGTCTGTGGGCCAACTGGTAAATTAGATCTCCAACTTACGTTAGCCAAAGCATTGTTATTAATGGGTTGTTAAAGCATCAAACACATATTTTAAATGAATAAGATGCAGACACTACACAAATGTGATATTAACGTTTATTAATGATTGTTATGCAAATCAACCGCCCGTCATCTACCCAGTACTGACTGTTGTCATTAGTTAGACGTCATCATGATTCGTTCTATTGTAAAGTGACGGCTCTTGGTTCAAAAAACAATATTTGGTCAAGAAGCAGCATCATTTTGTTAAGTTTACGATCATTTTGGCAAGTGTTAACTCTACTTCAGTTTTTTGATTTGGTAGCTATTTGTATATTATTACTCCATTAATATCTTAACATATTTTTCTAAAGGCAAAATTAACTTTACCACTTAGCTGTATTATCATTTTGAGACTTTGTAGGGTGGGTTTCTTGCAATTTCTCTCTTAATGAAAAAGACCCATAAACATTATTAATCATACCTTGGAGGGCTGTTTATAGAGGTGAAACAAAATATCCAGCCCCCCTCCTCACCCCAATCATTTCCATACGGTGCATTATAAAAACATTTTTTTTATTATTTTTTTTATTTGTTTTTCAGGCCACCACGGATCTGTATGGAAACTGCACACTGCGTCACTCTGGCACATCAGCAGCAGCTCCAGAGGCAGCCGGCGTCTTTGCTCTGGCTCTTGAGGCTAAGTATGTACTCTCCTGCTCCTTCAATTAAACGTATTATTCAATTAGATGGACTCTCTATATAAAACATTTTAATGTAAAGATATTAAATTATTGCTGGTGATGGTTACAAGACATAATTTCAATATGCTTTAGCATTAGATTTGGATAATCGTTAATTTGAAGGATCGCTGTTATTGATGAGCTGCTATTTCTTTCCAAGCTTTCACACTGCACAGATGTCTTTGTACTGTGTCGTACTTCTCTCTTATTTTCTCTGTGTCCAAACTCCATAAAAGCACAAATCATTTCTCCACTTTGCACAGAATTGCTTATTTGTCCTGAAAAAAAAGGAAAACATCACTTATTCTGTCACCCACAAGGCACAGACTCAATGTGCTAGTGCCAATGACACAAATCATATTACAATCAGTATTCTTTAAATCTCAGTACAAAGCGAAAAACATGAAATGTGTATTCTGTTTAAATGGGCTCAATGCTTATGTTTTATTTATAACTGCTCTCCCTGTATGCATGTAGCAGAGACACTGGGCTGAATGGTGAAAAGCACTGCAGTGCTTGGTTATCTGAACCTGCTGAAAATGTTATGTAGGCTATTTGTGAAACCAAAGCTTCTTTTATTGATGATTACCAGTAAACCTGTAATCAGGTCATATTAACACTGATGGAAGAGTTGTAGTTTGTTTTATAAGCCTTGTGAATTCCGAACAGATTGTTCCTTGTGGATCAGAAAATAGCTGAAAACATATGCTACTTAAGTAAACCCACCCACATATAATTAAACAAGTATGACACATCTAAAACCTAGAGAATTACTGCTTCTCAAAATCCCAGAGGAAAGCCTTTCCCTCTCCCTCAGATGCTTCATTTCTCACATTAAAGGCTGACGAGATTCTCCTGCCATTAACTGACACCAGCTAGCAGAGCTGAGTAAAGAAATACTGTTTGCTTTGCACACACAATAATGATGTTGCTGTTGGGAGGAGCGGATACTCACACCGTCCGGCGGCAAATAAGCCACGAGGCTGTTAGTACGAGTGCACGGCCTTTTTACTGCCCAAACACACTTGAATCCTGCGATGGCAGGAGTCGGTGAGTCAGCCAGAGAAAATCTGTCACTACACAGAGCCAAGATAATGGAGGGAGACACAAACAAAGACAACAATCTGCCTCAACACAGAGAAACTATGATCTTTAGATATTTGATTTAAGCCAAACCATGAATCAGAAATTTTTGACTATGACAACACTTTATAATCACTGAAATTTGTAAATGGTGAGCAATTGTTTGGTGTAAAGTTGCAACTGATGTTTACACACTTTTAGAATTACCTCATGAATGGTTAATAATGCATTTGATTGTTTGATAAAAGGGAAACCACTGTTATTATATTATTATTGTTTATGGTTATTGTGAAGTAAACCTTGATTATTTGTGTTAAACTGATAAGTAGCTTTATAGTCAGGTCCTTGTAATGCATGTTAGTTAATGGATAATAAGGCCTTTGGCATTCTTTTGATGTTAGTTATTCATTTAATGTTTTGCAATAAATTCTTAAATATTGCACCTTTAAGCTGTTAATAGTACATGTGTCTAATACTGTACAATCTAACAGTACACGTGTTTTTAAGTTATTATAACACTTACATAGTCTTATTTAACGTATAATAGTGTTGATAGGCACTTCATAAGTTACTTATAAGACGTATTACAAGGACCTTTATACAAAGTGTTACGGAATGTTCAATCATTTCCTAGTATTTTATTCTACTTTCTTACAACCCTTTTTTTCCTCCGTCACTTTGTTCTTCCATTATCCTCCTTCCTCTGTCCTACATACGCTGGGGACTGTTTTTCCACCCCCAGCCCTAACCTGACATGGAGAGACATGCAGCATCTGTCAGTTCTGACCTCCAAGAGGAACCAGCTCCATGACGAGGTCCACCAGTGGAGGAGGAATGGCGTGGGCCTCGAGTTCAACCACCTGTTTGGCTACGGTGTGCTGGACGCTGGGGGCATGGTGAAAATGGCCAAGGAATGGAAAACAGTGCCTGAACGTTTCCACTGTGTAGCGGGATCCATTCAGGAGACCCAGTGAGTCACATCTCTGCCTTTAGTTCTAGTTTTTTTATACCGAACATACTGCATGCTACATGTGCTCACTACATATTCGACGGTAACAAAATGTCTTCACCAAGATGTTGGAAGGAAAACACTGCTGAGCACAAGAGACACACTCATCTAATTACTGGGAATCCCAATGATGCCTAATTCAATAAAACATCTGCGATGGGAGTGTCCACTTCATAACTGGGGAGATGAGCTGCTCAGTCTGTCTCATGGTCCTGTAGATTTATAATGACACAGACTGATATCCTAACGTCTGATTGTTGATTAATGTATTACTCTCTTGACATCTGAATTGGATTTCTCTGTGATACATTATTCTAGGCACCCCAAACATTGAGTGTTGTCTTGTTTTGATTGGACGTGTAACTCCAAGAGACTTCTTTTCAGTCTGATTAAAAAAAAAAAAGATAAATTAATTTAGAGTGCCTCAAGAACTGCTTGTGGTATTTCATTTGGATGTTTGAAGAATGACGTATGTGCAGATCTTTTCTCTGCTAACCTGATAGTGAGACTTTAACAGATAATTAAAACATTCTTCCAATTACACATAAATATTTGAATAGATAAGGCATAAAAAAACACTGTTGCTCAGTGTAATACAATCAATGATTTGGCTCCTGCAGGCTTACTTGGTCTGGTGTGAACATTAGCTTCTGGTGGCAAATCTTAGCTAATGTGATGAAACTTAGGGAAATTTATGCTGGATGTATGATGGAAATTACTGAGTCAGGTTACTGACTTGATAACTCCTATAACATAGTTTTACATTGGTTTAGAATTTTAGAGAAATGCTAAGAGATAGTCGCAGATAGTCTAACAATTTGTAGCGATTTAGATGTGGAAGTCATGTTTTTATTGGCCATATGTGAGCGGATTGCTAAATGACACCTTACCTGTCTCTCTTAGTTGCCTACACAAGCCTGTGGACAATTTTGCTTAAGTTTGTTTAATGCTGACTGTACATCATCCCTGTGAAAAAATGTGTACATTTCCGACTCAAAAATTGAAATAGAATTTTCAGTGAGGTAATTGAACTTGTGGGAAAGCCATATCGGACACAAAGATCCTTTATCTCTGCCCTTTCAGAATCAGCTGTAGTTAAGGCATCTGTCTTATCATCTTATCCTCCCTGTGTCTACCCACATTGAGAATCTTCCTTTGCATCACCTTCTCTTCTTCCCTTCATCGCCTTCCATCCTCCATCCTTGTCATCCTTTCCTCTCACCCTCACTCTCACCTCCTCTTCCTATTTTTCGCCTGTCCCCCTCTGCGCGCCTCGCTACTCTTCTGCCATCCATCCATCCATCATACCCTGAGGCTTTGAGCTCCCGTGTGTGATGCCTGCTGGTTTCCTGTGGCAAGCCCTCTTATTTGCTCTGATTAGAGCACAACAAATGGTCCAGGGTGGCGTGTCCTGGAAACCCTTTCAATTAGCCTGACTGACAGCAAGGAAGGGATTCCACATTGGTAGAGATGTTTGTGTTCTAACCCTGAGCTTTCACGTGCATTGTGATGGTGTCCATGTGGAAGTGAAGATAAAAAAAAGCAGACTGAAAACAGTGCGTCTGTGCATTTTTTTTTGCCACAATCAAAACCTCCAGCTCTTTATTTTATCTCTAATCAGTGCTCCACAGGCGATGCAGTCACGACAACATGGTGTGGAAGCGTGGCTGTGTGTGTGTGTGTCTCTCTGCCAGATAAAAAATGGAGCATCCCTTAAGAGTCATACAGCTTTTGTTGTATCCATGAGGACATCACGTGCAAATGGTGAAAAAGGCTGGCCTACTCACTCAGTGTGATTGTGACTTTTGACATTCCCTGACATGGACACACTTTAAATATCTTAAGGAATAACTGCTTGTAAAGCTGTTGGTTTTATTGGCAAAACGCTATCTGTCTTTTCCAAGCTGTTTTTGAGATGTGTGCTAAAGCTGTGTCATATTTTTCATCGGTTTACTGTTTCCACAGCAGCACCGCAGGGCTTCTGCTGCAGCTATTGTGGTAGAGATATAATTACAACAAGCCCACCTCTGACAATAGCGTATTGCCATAGAAAAGCAATAAACACCAACATAGCCGTGCTCGCAGTCGCAAACACGCTGCTCAGCATTGATCTGATAGCTGCTCTGGCTGGCTGTGGCTTACTTAGCTGGAGGAGAGCTTCTCATTAACAGAGGAGCTGGCATGCAGTGCCCCACTGTGTGACGGGTTTGTTGAAACCTCCACTGGTCCTGCCCTTCAGAGGCATCCCTGTTCCTGCACTATGACCGACTGCTGTAATTACTCTTGCACATTATCCGACAGGAACTGTGCACCTGCTGCGCACAAAATCATTCTGGGGTTCAAAAGTGAGATCTGAACATAGATTTAGATCTAGTCATATTCGAGGTCGTTGATAGGCTTGCCCATGCCCAAGACAAAGGCTGCTCAGCATAATATTTTCAAGGAGACTTATTTAGATTTTTTTCCCCTTTCCTTCAGTGTGTTACTGTTACTAGGTTTTTGTGCATGTAAAAGGTCTTGAAAGTTAAAAAGCCCAAAGTCAGTGCCAAAGGGGGCTCCTCTCTCCCATAGAAAACACTGCTTCTATAGTGCTTCGCATGTAGTCCCGCCTTTAATTCCCTGACGTCTTGACATCACACTATTTGTCAGCATGTCACACATTTGCTTAATAGATGCCTGTATTCATGGTAGAAGTGAAGCTTACTGGTGGGTGAAAACAGTACGAGCCCCCTGGCTCAGGTGTGTTTAAGCTGACCAATCAGAGGAGACTGGGTATTTGGGAGGAGAGGCATAAAGAGACAGGAGATAAAACACAGCATTTCAGCCAGAGGGGGAATCCAGCGCTGCAGCACTGGCAGTATGAGTAAACTGATGTTTTTTTTTGTAAACCTTTTCTAGTAGTAACCCAAAATGAAATTATGAACCTGAAAATGAGCATAATATGTGTCCTTCAATGGTTGGAGATTTTTTACAGGCCCATTCGCACCCCCCCCCCATGGCCAAGGGCTAAAGGGATAACTGACCAAAGACAGCTATGAGATTTATACATGAAGGACGTGAGAGAGCAAGGGGAAGGCAGGCAGCAAATTGCAACAGCCTGCAATGGTGCCTGGGCAGCTGCCACACATGTGCTGCACGCCCCACCAGACGAGCCACCAGGGCTCCTCACAGTCAAGCATTCAAACAAAATATTAATAATGATAACGCACAATTAGTAATGACACAGTATCACTACTGGTAAAGAAGATTGAATAAAAGGCAATCGCCTGTGTAAAAGTTGTCTTTTTACACATAACAAGAGTCGTGTTGTTAATGTGGAAAAGTGTTTAATATCTGGCTTTGTCAGATTTCTCACCATGCATTTGAGGGTGTAACTCACTGTAAAACACCCCACTGTGAATTGTTCTGTTTTTCTGGGAATCTTTATTTTCTTTATCAGCCCTTAGATGCTCACCACTGCACTCAGTGCTCCTTAATCCATTAATCATTTTTCAAACTGAATGCTCTTCCACACGTCTCGCTGGCTGACTCACTCTCTGTGTCTTGTCCATGTATCCCCCTCACCTACACTCACCCCTACCAGAGTTCCCGCCGCCTGCAGTGCAGCCTCGGCCTCTAATAATGTTATTAAGCCTCCTCATAGCCTTTGGCCACCACCCATGCCCTGCTGTGTTCTCACTCTTTTCTTTCAATCACCTAAAGGGATGGGAACAGCAGTGTGTCTTCCCAACAACAAAGTAGGAACAAAAGCAAGACCAACCGCCTTATACACTGTGTTCTGAACGAATCCATCGTGACAAAAAGAAGAAGAATCTCTTTATGCGCTGAAATGGAGCTCAAATTCAAAGGTGGTTGAGTGTATGACATGTCATACATATAGTTTATCATAAAAGGGCCTCAGATTTACAAGTTGGCTGTATAATAAGCACCACAGATGGAGAGGCCTTAATACATATTGCTTATGGTAAAAATACTGTTTGTAATTGACAATTTAACAAAAAAAAGTGTCAAAGATTTGCAGTTTGCAGCCACTCACATTTGAATTTTTTTCAAATTTTGAATTTGCTTTGGACTGTTCAATGCATTTTAAGCCAGTTTTGGCTCTGAAAAAATGCCATGGTAGTTTTTGACTATTTGAAAAAATATATTTTCTAGCTTAAATGACCTCTATTATTATGAATAAATTAGCTAATAATGAAAATCATCATTGGTTGCAGACTTTGTGTATTGTAATAGCTCTCAAGAGAGCAAAGTGGTGGTGAAGAAGGTATTGCTGTAACAATAATGTTGACAAAATGATCTCTAGTAAATTTTGCTTTTTTTTTCTTCAGATTTGTGTGACACCTATCTGAGTAAATAAATGATTAATTCTGGTTGAAACCATGATAAATGACTTTAAAATGGGGGCGATGAGAGCATTATGTGAAACGTGTGTGGCACCAAATATGAAAGGTGGCCAAATAGCAGAGTATTTCATTCCCTCCACTTGAACTAAATGACATGGTAAAGAAAGCAGACACGACAATCATCACAGCTGTGGTGTGATGAGGGTGCGGGTTCAAAAAGAGGGTTGATTCTCTGTCAGGGTTGGATGGTTCTGTAGTGAAAGTAGGTCAAGTACTGCTTTTACTGGGGCATTCAAAGGAAAGCAGGGCTTACTGTGCTGCAGATAGACTGAAAGATTTGACTCTTTTTACTCGACTTTTGCTTGGATTTTATTCAGTTTTTCAGTTTTAACTCATTCGACCTGTTTCCCTTTCTCCAGTAAAATCCAGTCTGGCAACAAGCTAGTGCTGGCCATCAACTCTGAAGCCTGCCAGGGGAAGGACAACTTTGTCCGCTACCTGGAGCACGTTCAGGCGGTGGTCACCGTCAACGCCAGCCGCCGCGGCGACCTCAACATCAACATGACCTCGCCCATGGGCACAAAGTCCATCCTGCTTAGCCAAAGGCCCCGCGACGACGACTCCAAGGTGGGCTTCGACAAGTGGCCCTTCATGACGACCCACACCTGGGGCGAGGACCCCCGAGGGACCTGGGTCCTGGAGGTGGGCTTTCAGGGCGAGGAGCCACAGCGTGGAGTCCTGAAGGAGTGGACTCTCATGCTGCACGGAACACAAAGTGCCCCTTACATAGACCAGATAGTGCGTGATTATCAGTCCAAACTTGCAATGTCCAAAAAGGAGGAGCTGGAGGAGGAGCTGGATGAGGCTGTAGAGAGAAGTCTAAAGAGCTTGTTGAGTAAAAACAACTAAAATCCCATCTGCATGTTACCAACTCCTCCACTTCCTCTTATCTCTGCAGTCTCGCTCTATCCTTCTCTAAATCACACAGCATCTCCTCAGTTCTACTCACTCGCTCCCTTTTGTCTACCTCTCTTCCCTCCTCACTCTGCTTTTTGTTATCAAGTGTTTCAATTAGCCCCCAACCTTCAATGAATGTTTCTTGTAATCCAATCATGAATAAAAGTGTAACCTTTAATCATCTGTTCTATATAAAGAAGTATATCGACAGAATTTTTACACTCAACAGAACTGTACATAAACCAAATATAGTCCACTCTTTCATGCTCCTCTTGCTTTAACTGTCCTGCACCACCTCCTCTGCCAACTGTTGTACAGTTTGTGACTGTAAATGATTTTCTGTGTCATTCTACTTAAAGTTTAATATCTTGCAAACAGAGCAGTGATACTTCTTTCTGTTTATATTTTTATGTGACATGCAGAGTTTATATAAACATTGAAAGAAATATGTGAGTCATTTTGCAGCCTGTGGTCCTCAGTTCATATATTTCATAATCTTTGACATATATCATAATAAATCTACTCAGCTGTTTATTAAAGCACTTGAGTGATTTGCAACACACAACTGAACATACTGCGTGAATAACATGCAATTGTTGTTCGATACCCAAAATGTGTTAAAGGAAGACAAAGACAGAGAACGTGGAATGAGATTTTCTCTGTCTAAAAATATGTATTCTGGAAAATGGAGCACAAGCAGCATCCCGGTGGCCCAGCAATCAGCCCTATCCATATCTAGTTTCAATCTCCCCCCATGTTTCTTTCATTCTGTACTGTGCTATCCAATAAAGGGAAAATGCCCCCTGAAAAGTGGAGCCTGAGCTGCTTATGCCAAGGTACTCTTCACTTATGAGACACATGCTGTTGTAAGAGGTGCTACAAGTTATACACAGATCTGTAAAACATGTTAAATATAAATCTGTAAAACATGTACAGAATGCTGACTGAATTCCAAACAAAGTCTGCTGCTGCCTGGCTGGATTTGTCAGCAAATACACTGGACCTTTTTATTAGCAGAGAAGCACAATGACTACTGCTTTTTAGGAAACAAGGCAACATGTTTTATGAAAATTCGTTTTTCAGAAACTCTCTCAATATCATAAGCATGGGAGACTACCAATGATCTCACCTAGATACCGCTTGCTCAAAAGCAACTTAAGTGATAATTAAAATGAAATAAGTGTCAAATTGCTCTATATTCCAACATTAAATACTATGATAGAGTGTTTGGTCAGTAACCTCCTGACATGAAAATGTCAGTATTCCTGCCCACTTCATCCAATCAGGACAGAGATCTCTATAAAGAGGCAGTCCTTTCCTGTGATTACTGTAACGCATCCATGTGGGACATAGAAAAGTAGGGAGGGGATTGCTAAATGTAAAACGTGTGATGTAAGGCCTTTGCTTATAGTGATGATATTCCCATTGGCTCTTTGGAGGATTCTGGCATCTTCCACGTTTTGGTGCAGCCCGACAACTTTACCATTACCATCCGTCTCATTGCTCTTATCAACATTTCCGGAGGTAGCAGGCAGCTGTTTTCAGCAACAGCCTCCAAAAACTGACAGAGAAACTAGCTGCTGAACAAAGTGAAACATTTAGCCAAATACTGCTAGCTAAGCAGATGTAGACGTAAAAGTGATAATAAAGGATAAGTTCAGCCAAAAATGAACATTTCACAGTAAAACAGCATTGCAGCATTCTCCTACACAACTGAAGCAGATGGGGATAAAATGGCTCCATACAGCTCATATTGTGTAATCCAAGTCTCCAGAGGCCACGAGATCCCAGGTTGTAAATAACATATTTTCAAATCAATGATATTTGCTATCAAGCGTAACAAAAATATATTTCCATTGGCATGGAGGTGAGGAGATCATGACTGAATATTCACTTTTGGGTAAACTTTTCCTGGACTACACTTCAGCATTCCTAAGAATGTCACTTTGTATTGCTGGATGCGTCAATAAATGACTCATTGCCATATCAACTTAAAAGCATAAAATATACAGTGTCAGTCAGTTGTTTTACAGCCTGCTTCTGCTGCCCCCAAGTAGACAGAAATTCAGTTAATGCAGGCTTAACAACAGAGGAGGGAAAAAAGGGTGCACTCAGCAAAAATCTATTGGTCAAACAGTCATGTGACAATAGACTAGAAACTTGCAATGATTAACATTGATTATGCTGTAATCGTTGATTATTTCCACCAGCCTCTCATTTTTCTAAATATAATGATTCTGTTGTTTCATTCAATATTTTATTCCCTTTAGACTTTCAATATTCAGAAATACTTTGTTGCTTACTGCAAGTCAGGTCCATTGTCTCTAATCTTTCCTTACAAATCCCTTTCTGTTGCTCATATCGTTGTCCACATTAGATATCGTCTTTTTGTTTTTTCTGTCATCACTCATTCTCCTCTTACTATTCTCCAATGTCTTCTGGAGACAGATTGGCTCATACTAAAGTCAGTGCAGAGAACATTGCGGTCTACCCAAAACCACATGAAAAATGAACAAGTTGCCTGTGGATGCTGCAGCACTTAGACTACCTATCTATATGAGTGAGGTTGTGAAAGACACTGTGACAACCATCAGTTAACTGTTCTGTAAACCAAAAATATTAATGCAGTTTTAAAAGCTAAGTATTAATTAAACTGTAATACATGTAGAATTATTTGTGTGTGTGGTAATGGTCTGACTAAAAGGAAACACAACAAGGTATCAATGTTTGAATCTTCTTTATTATTCAATATATCAAAGCAAATTAATACACAGCAAATTGTGCTGAGGGCAGGCAATGGCATCTAATTGAACCAATGAGCTCAAAGGGGAAAGATGGAGTTCTAAGACCTGGTTCAGAGGGTGGCACAACTTCTCAGTTTTTATTTCTTTTTTTATATAATATTTTTCTGGTGGCATGTAGCTTTGGTTTTCATTGTCCCAAGTTTTCAGACAGTAAAGGACTCGTAGCATGAGCATGGGTGTTAAGTCGAACAACAACAGCAGTACTTATGGTACCAGCACAACGTATTCTGGACGCAAGACCAGAGACTGCAAGCAAATGGAAGAGCATTGAATATCAGAGCAGGAATGTGTAGTTGGTCCTAAAGCATGGTTGGTCTCAGAGACAGAAACATTCTTCTTATTACAGCAGTTTGAGAAACAGTGGTATTTATGTAGTCTGATACCAACATCTGTATCGTCTTCTTCTTAGTGGACCTGAACCATGTACGACCCTAGTAGAGTTGACAGATTCTTCATGTCAGGTGACATGGTTTCAATGTTTCTTCTTGCTGGACTTCTCGATCATGGTCTCCACCACCATGGAAGTCTCCTCATAACCCTTGACCTTACGGCCATTGGAGAACTTCTCCACAGACTCCACCACCTCCACCTTCTCGTAGCTCAAGGCATCTGGGCTGAAGCTGCCGGAGCTGGTGCTGGTGCTGGTGCTGGAGCTGGAGCTGGAGCTGGTGCTGGCACCACGGGGTGCAGGCTTTGGAGTGGGTCCACTTGGCCCATTGTCATCCCTGTTCTTCTTGGGAAGATTGGCAGCTGGGGTGGGATCTTTGGGGTCAGAGCCTGGGCCAGAGGGAGGAGGGGCTGGGCTTGGATCTTTAGGGTGAGGTTCAGGCTCCCCAGGCTTTTGCTTTCCTTTACCTCCATTGCTGTCCTTACCTCTCCCACCCTTATTATCATCCTTTCCTCCTCCACCATTAGAGGGCCTGGTGGGACTAAGGGGCCTTGGGCCTACAAAGGGCTGAGGAGGCTGAGGGGGTGGAGGAGTGGGTGTACTGCGTCCATAAATGTCATAGGGAGGCATCATTCCATCTCTGATAGTGACAAAGATATGGCCGGCTGATGGTGTGGAGGTACAGAAGCAGGGATCCGGATAGCTGCCCTCACCGGTGACAAGGACGTAACGACCCTTGGTGTAGAAGTCAGCGATTGGCTCAGGCTTCTTGTACTTCCTCATTCTGTCTCTGACGATGTTACAAAGAGTATCGAAGGCCTTGCTGATCTGAGCTCCGTCTGGGACGTCCTGTGGAGACACTCCAGTGAGAACAGGTCTCTGCTCTTTTCTCGTCACCCTCTCCTCCTGCACTTCCTCAGTGATACCCTTTGTTTCATCGTCCGGAACCTCTCCAGCGGCTCCCCCATTTCTGTCCTCCTGGCTGCTGTCCATCACATCTTTTGGGGTCAGCTCTTTTTTCTTCAGGACCTTCTTGGCCAGATTCTTCTGGCGGGGCTTGATGCTGGTGATATCTTGGATAGCCTGGGTGATATCTGGACACAAATGAGGTCATAAGTCAAATTACTGGTAAACTAAGAAAATAATAAAATTATGGAAGCACTGATGCACTTAAATGGGCTAATGATATTGCTTTGACAGGTCAGGACCTTCTTAAGTAGTGTACGACTGAGTCTCTAAGAGAGAGTGTAGGTGTCTTTACAATGACAGCTAATTGTATGTGCCCTTCAAAGTGATTCTCAATGCAAGCCAGCTGTGATGTGCTTGAGGTGCCCTTACCTCTCCCCCTGCTTGATGCAGTGGGTGTGTGAGTGTAGTGGTAATTAGTTGTAAACAGGGTAATGGGAGTGCCAATTATCGCTGAATTCAACCTGCAAGAAAGAAAGCAGTGAAATGTCGCCCATGCATATATACAAGCAACATGCAGCTCTGCTATGCTATGCAGGGAAGTCTGGTGAGAGAATTAACAATTGTCATCGCTCAAAACAGGAAACAACAGAAACCTGAGCGCAAATGTGACTAATCTGACATGAAAAACTCCCACTCCACTTGCTGTCATGGTGGCACAGTAGAGGAAAAGATCTGTTGTCACACAGTGCCATCTGTTGGCTGGATGTACATTCTACATTCATTTAGTCACAACAGAATGAAGCAGACCTAAGGTACAGCTAGTTACCTAAGTCATTGCTCAATCATTTATCCAATAATCTTTCTTGTCATTCATTCATTGAATACAAGGTACAAGGTGGTATCATAAGACAGGACGGGCAGAGGCTAACTACGCTAAATTCAGTGACATGTCTGTAACAGACTTCTTAGACATGACATCAACACTTTTTTCTTTAGACTCTGTTGATTAATTTAGTTAATTTTTCAGTGTTTGAAACAAAAATTCTTACATAAAGCTCCTTTAAATGCTACTCAGTTAATGAAAAAGTGCTTGTAAAGAGGCACCAAATGATCCTCTTGAACCTCTTGGATGTGTGGAGACAGACATGAAACAGCATTTAACCCTCCATGTAGGGAGATAGAATTTAAAGAAACTACACCTGAACAGTTGGGTAAATACCTAAAACATTTTTTGGGTGGCTAGTGAAACATTCTTGGGGCTGTGCTGTCTGAATCTGGACTAACATGTTAATCTCATGATTAAACTCATTGATCTTGGTCATAATTTGGTCATGTACAAGTATTATGTGTTACTTTATATCTAAATTGGATTTTGTAAGGTTCTACATGACTGTTTTTCAGCAACTATGTAATCCTTTAGTTTCTCTACATGCTTTTTATCTTACAGCTAACCTGACTGAAGTAAACAGAGAGTGAATATCTGTGTAAGTGTGCCGGCACCCAGGGGTAAGCGGTCTACCTGTTGTCTTCGTTCTCGATGATCCTCTTGTACCTCTCCAGCTCATTCTCAAGAGACGTCTGGTACATTGCCAGGTGGCGACATTCACTGGTAAACTTCTCCAGGGACCTCTCAGCTTCCTCAATCTCCTTTCGCAGGGATTCGATTTTCTCGTTGTACATCTGGATCTCGTCATCATAACTCTCCTGTGTGTTTTTGATGCTTTGCTCCAACCCTGAAGTCTGCACAGGAAAAAGGCACAGATTAAATATCAAGCTCCTTGAGGACGTCATTAATAATAACACTAAATTATTATGTGATGCTAACGGAAGTGAGAAGTCAAGAGAAAGTATACAAAGAAAGAATGAAGGGTTTTATTTGAGCCTAACACAGGGGTAATATTCAGTAGTTCATGAAAAGACTATGCAAATTAACAAATGTGTTTTCAGACAAATAAGACAGAAATTCATTGATGAAAATGAACTGAATAAGATCAAAACAAATCACTTTGTAAGTTTCTATAGGGTCCAAATTAATGCTAGTTATATAATGCACAACATAAGCAGAGTGAAGAGCATCATTTCTGCACAGAGGATAGGTATGTCTTTAGTCCAAACCTGTGGAGAAACACTGGGAAATAATGCAGTTTCTACATTTGATTGATTTTATTCCCATTAAGCTAAAGCAATTCTTTCACTGAACCAATAACTACACAACTGTCATAAGGTGGTCATGGCTGACATCTAGTGGCACTTGTGCAGCATGGAGCTATTAGCACAGGCTGCAGGGTGGACGGCTATTTAATGTCTAGCTCAGTCAGGAAGTGATTAATCCTTAATCAATGCCTAAAATCAAAGGAAGATGATACTGCCCCTTAAAGATCTTTTGAAAGCATATATAAACCTAGAAACATGATTATCACTTGAAACAGAAACATTAAATGATAATAGTATGTGGTTTGTATGTTCACTAATTAACAAGTCAGTCTGAGCAGGTTAGGGATAAAAAAGACTCACCACAGCCAATGTTTTTTTCCTCAAAATTTTAGCTAAGAAAATGTGGTTGATTGATTTTTTGGTCAATAAATAAATTGCCAAATTAAATAATAATTTAACAACAGCGCTTGAGTCATTTTCAAGAAAAAAAAAATCCTCACAATTCACTATAGCTACTAAAATGTTAATATTTTCTGGTGAATTGTCCTAAAAGTGAAATTCAGCTAAATATAGCAATTTGACAATATCCCCCCGAGGCTCTGGGAAAACATGATTATACTTATTTGTAAACTGATTTGCTAATCAATGAATTGTCAGAATAATCTGCAGATTATTGAAAAATGAAAATAGGTGTTGGATTAAGCCCTTCAAAATTGAATTGACAGTTTGAATAATGACAGTAGCTGACAACAAAGAACAGGAGACTGCACTGGCTTGGTGGTGAAAACACTGCACGTAATGAACATAAAACCTCCTGTCGTCTTGGCGACGGTGTGACCCACCTCAGCCTGTAGACGTTGCTTCTGAGCCTGCAGCTGACAGAGAGCGCTCTTATATTCCTCCAGCTGACTCTGCAGCCCCGGCACCTTCCTCTGGGCCAGCAGCTTCTCCTGCTCCTTTATACATTGAGGGAAAAAAAATCAATAAGAACATGCAGATAACATGAAGCTTACACCAAACCCCTACACGCTGTACCTTTAAGATCTACCACAAACTTAATTATTATGCATGTGATGACATGATACATAATATATCCTCCTCTCAATTGTATGTATGAGTGACTGTAATTATCTACTTAAATTAGGGGCAACAGTACAAACATCACTGACCAAATATTCATCACATATACCACTGGCCTCCTCACTGAACTTTTTAACTTATTTTCACTGAATTTCAGCTCGACACTACAGCAGCCGTGAGCTGTGGCATTCTGTCACTACCCACTGAGGTTTAACTCGACCAATTAAACAGTTTCTGCGTCCAGAGCAGCTCTGCCTCTGTTTGTACAAATAAGACTCCAATCTGCAACACAAATGGTACTGTGGTCACAGGATTAGCATGCACAGCCATTCTTCCAGGCACTTGTTTCATTATGTGTCCTGACACTCTCAAACTGCAGGCGTGTCCATGTGTCCCTCGGTCTGTTTTTTGTCTCTGTCTTTTGCACACATAGAAACGCAAATGCAGGCACACACACAACCAACTGAACTTAGAAGCCCGTGACCTCATCAACCCCAGACACGTAGCCAGGGCTGACAAACATGCAAGCACCATCTACTCCCCCGGGGACTGCAGCACACACACACACACACACACACACAAGGTGACAACATTAGTGACCTCACCTCAGAGATGCCCACTGACACATTGGGAACGAGGGGAAGTGTCTGGTTGATTTGCTGTAGAATGTTAACATAGGTCTGAATCTCCGCTAGGTTCTGTGGAGAGGAATATAACACAAAAAGAACACGACAAAAGAAATTAGGAACATCCTTAAGCTTCTCCATTTTGCAAACGTTATAAACCCTTTTATCTAGTCAGCTCACAAACCTCTTTTTCTTCCTGAAAAAAAGCTTTAATTTCTCAGAAATACATTGATAAATGATGTGCCATTTCTTTTCAGCAAAGATAGTTTCTTTTAAAAGCCATTTGTACAAGTGTGATCTCAGACTAGTTATAAAGATGATCTATATTCCTCTCTCTGGAGGATTGCTTCAAAGCTCAGGACCACAAGTCCAATATTCATGTGAGACGGCTCCCTATTCTTTGCCACATATTATCGTCACAGCAGCTCCTTTTGTAAAAGCTATATCAGTATTGCAGAGTCACGAATTCATCATAAAGCAGCATTGTGTGAATTTCTTTTAAAAAAAGAGCATTTCTATGGACAATTTGTGTGATGCATTAAGTCACAGTTTCATATACATATTAATATACATACATATTATATTAATATAGATTAATATACTGATTATATGCAATTGCAAACTTGTTTCAAGAGAATCTTAACACCATCAAAATTTCTTTTTTTTAATCAAAATAATAAGGAAATATTTTTACACAATGTATCCGCAAAACACTGGCTGATACCATAGATACCATAGCCACTCAAAGCATTCCATTAATGTTAGCAAAAACAAACTTCTTTGAATAATGAGACAGGACATTTTTGCTTTGCTAAAAGTTAAGCAAAACCTCAACCAACGTGCATTTTGTTGCCTAATCTCATGCTGCACTTGGGTGTGAGCCTGTCCTCATCAGAAAAATGGCCATGAAGGTAAAAAATGAAAGCAGTTAGTTTTGACCCATATTCACATGTGTTGTTAGGGTAGGGTTAGGGTTAGGGCTGTACTTATTATTAGAGCTTCCAAGGAGGAAGTGAGGAGTAGTAGTATAAAGAGTGGGAAGTCTTTATGTGGAGGAAGTGAGGGATTCAGATTTGGGTTAAACAAGCATGGAGAACGAGAAGTCAACAGGGAGTTCTTTCAAATTATTAACATATTAAAGTAACCTAACATAGGTGTGTTTGTATAGGAAGTTCCAGAACTAACTAGGTGATTTTAACCAACCACAATGTTTTGCTAAACCTAACCAAGTACCTTGAGTGCGTAAACATAATCAAACTGCTGTCGTGTTGTTGTGGGAGACTCTGACAATCTATCTATTCAGTCGTTTCGGTAAGAGCATGTGTTGCGAATTTTAGTATCCACTGTTGAAGTCCAGCATTTTTTTTGCCACTGAACAATACCTGAGAAGCAATGTTTCCCTAGAAATGTGGGCTTTCATATAGAAAAGCACACGCAGTGCAATTAAATTACATATATAGTTAGTAAAAGGTGCAGATGATACATATAAAATATAAATGCCATGAAAGCAGATATAAGCCAAAGTCTTTTTTCAGAGATCTCATTGAGTTTTAATGGCTTTCTATTCAAAATCTTTCTTGCGTGACTATGCTTAAGGCTTGGTTAATGTGGGAGTTGTTTGAGACCATCTTTCCTGCGCGATAATTTAGTTTCCTCTTAAGCTGAATTTGAATAATTTAGCGTTAACACCCCTGACCTTCTTGTGTCTATCTCTGGTGGAGTTGATGTCATCCTGCAGGAACTGTGATTGGATCTGGTACTCCAGGTTTCTCAGCAGAGCACTGTCAGCCTCCTGCGAGAGTAGGAGAGGAGAGGAGAGGAGAGGAGGGGTATTGAGTTCAACAAAAGCCAAAGGAACCTTTAGCTACCAATTGTCAAACTGTACGATCATGCAGAAGAATCTTCAGTTTTCAATCCATTGTCACATACTGCCAATTGTAAATCATTTAAGCTTTCTGTGCTGTGTTCAATCAAAGTTAATTGTGTTCGATTATGAAGCCTGTCTTTGGGTAAAGCTGCTGTACTTGTTCAAATAAAAATAAAAAGTAATATTTTGCGTAGTAATCTCATCCTATTTTATGTAATTGTCATCCGTTATCCATACAGTACCTTGTTTAACTGTTCCAGTGTTCCCCGGAGCTGTTCTTGATAATCACACTCATTTCTGTATCTGGAACATAAAAGATTGAAAAAAAATCTCAGTTATGTATTATGTATTACAGCACGGCATTATCATAAAACGTTTTATCGTATCGTGGTGCAGGAAGACATACCTCACATGACCTGTGTATTATTTGAGCCTTATTTCATATTTTCGAGAGAGAGGACAGATAATCAAAATTCTCTTTCCTGTGTTTCCTGAAGCACAACACCTCTGTGTTTGGAACATGTCAGAGCTGTAAATGGAAACTACTCATGGTGAAATCTCTCTCATCACCAGCCGTTTCAGCCAGAGTTCATCAATATTCTTCTCAACACCTCCTCACATGCACATAGCTGATTTCCACATTGTTGGAGGCGGTTTAAATTAAAGGGTTGGTTCACTTGAAAAAAAGAATAAAAAACAACATCATCTGGAGACGCTTTTATTGTTATTGCCCGCATTTTGAGAGATCCGCCTCAGAGATTCCTGTCACCACATCAATACGGCTGAGTGGAATTTCATTTGTTCTGCTTACAGCGCTGGTTACTTCTGGTAGTTCACAGACCTCAGTGTGTTCTGTGGATCACCCAGAATAGCTCTCCTGGCAAGAAATGTTGCTTGTGGTCAAATGTTTTATATGATACGTGGCATTAATGTGAGAGTTACAAATAATAGTCCATTTGCATCCACTGATAATTTTGTTTTTTGGCTTAATTTTTCTTCTGTGTTGTGGGTGAACTAGTCCTTTAATTTACCTTTATTTCAATTCAATGTCCATTAATTTCAGGTTTTATGATATTTTTTGTGACCTCCGCCAAGGAGGTGTCAGTTTATTGGTTCATGAGCATAATTACACAAAAATGGCTGAGTGGATTGCTACGAAACCTAGATTGATAATGCGTCTCAGCTGTAAATAGACCCCTTTGACTTTTGGTGTGGCTCTAGGAGTTTTTATCTCACTTTTTTTAACATCGCGAGGACGGGCGTTTTTTTTTACATTTTTGTTAATTTCTCTGGGAACAACAAATTGATCTTGATGAAAAAATCAGGTGTATTTAGGTGGCTGGTTTCTAGGATTTGATGCAGAGCACAATAAAAAAACTGGATTATTTGGATAACATTGAATTAAAGGGGACTGTGTGGCCTTGGCGGAGGTATGCGCTCTACTGAGTTATAAAGTCCAAACATACTTCAAAATTAATGTGTTCCTTTTTTTAGAGGTTTGCATGATTATCTGATTGTAAGGTGGTACATTTGACTTTAAAAAATTACATCAATTCCGACAGGGACTATCTATTCATTTTTAGTTTCCAATATTATCTAAAAAGTATCATTTGCTTGCATTTTGCATTTTTTGACAAACGGCTCCTGAAAATTTGACCTTTGACACACAGGTAAGCCCAACCACTGCCCACTCTCTTACTTGCTGGTGAATTCATCTAGCATGCGGCAAGCATCTCTCAGCTCTCGCTGCAGCTTGGAGTGGTCAGAGCACAGCTCTTGAATGCGCTGCCTGTTGACATCAATCTGCTCTGTGAAGGCTTCCTGTAGACCGCTGGCCTCTTCCATCCGCTGCAGTGTCTCCAGTTGCTTGCGGAACACGGCGTTGCGCTGCTCCAGGACTCGTGCCCTGTTGATGTAGCGGGCAAAGCGACTGTTGAGCTCCTGAAGGCTCTCCCAGCCCTGGATGGCTGAGATGCCTGCGGAGGACTCAGAGTCGTCAGGTTCCTCTTCGAAGACATCTGAGCGCTCATACTTTTCCTTGCGCACCTCGCGCAGGTAGCTGGTCTTGAACATGGTGGTAGGCTTCTCTCCCGTGGGTTGGTGGTATCCCCGGAGTGCTCGGTCCCCTTCCGCACCTTTATTGTGTGAAAACTCGGGTGCTCACCCTTGGTTGTCTCATGCTAGACTAAACGCTGCACAGGACTGGCCCGTGGCGAAATAGCCCCCAAAACCTCCCCCTGGATGTGGCCACGCATGCTGCGAGCCTGGGGCCTTCCAGAGTGTATTGTTGCCTTTGTGGCAGAGATTAGAAAAGCCATGCTGATGATGACAAAGCAGAACCACAAAAACAAACAATTGGCTGGCCCGGGAAAGCACTGGGTCTGTTATGCACCATTATTTTGGTTCTTAGTCAGCTGCTTTCTAGATCCCTGTTTGATGTGGCAGATTGGATGGTGGCCCACTGCAGGACAGAGGGGAAACTTCGACCAGTGCAGTTTGTGTGGACTGTTGAGAACTGCTCTTGCCAGAAGTGACACCACACTGGGAGAAAAAAAAAAGGTTGTTTTTTCGTTTACGACTGGATACTAATTGTGTTTCATTTGACGATCTCAAAAACACCCCACAAAACAACCGTAATTACAGAAGTGTTTTCATGTTTGCTGATAAGCAGCAGGCAGGCCAGGTTTGGAAACTGTGCTGGTTGTTTAATAGCTGTTTTGTCTGAGCATTAGTTATGCACACAACATGCACAAGAGAAAATAACGCTAAAAACAGGAGCAAAATTTGAGTGAGCAACTTCGGGTGTTGTCCTGATCTAAATATCTAATTAGAGCTTCAATCTTCATTTCTGCACATTATGTTTGTTGTTTTATTGGAAACAGTCAAAGAGAAGATTTCTATATGCAGAGTATGTGGAGATGTTTGTGATTTGCTGGGAAGACAGCTCTGAATCTGAAATATCTCAGCACTATTGTCTTCCTCACTTTGGTTTTACCCACCATCTCTACCTTCATACGTTTATTTCTCTTCTGTATTACCACTTATGCACTTCCGAAGACATTTGGTGATGGCGACAAGAGATGGGAATGGGAAAATGAGGCTTGCTCTCTCCAGGCTTCTGGTACACGGTCAGTGAATGTATCCTTCCAGACAGATCTAGCATGTTGTCCATAACACGGCTGAATGAAACACATGTCAAATGGCTTCACATCAGCATTTCAGCATATTTTAGCACGAGCGTAGCCCATGGCTCAAGGGAAGACGGACAACTGAGCTGCTGCATGGAAATGAAGCCAATACTTAAATCTTGAAGTAAAATTAATGCTATATAGGTAATCTCTCATTCCAGCAATAGATCTCTGCTTTTTGTTCACGTTCACAGCTATTTGATCGCCCGCGTAAAATTTAATTAATGAGCAAATATATGAAAGATGAAGCCACAGAAGTTTCAGCTTCACAAATTTATCATTCACAATATCTTCCTGCTGTTTTAAAATTCAGTACTCATCAATTTCCCACCGTATCAGGAATGTTCCCTCCAACTAATGAGTGGTGTCTTGAAGGACCCCCAACTCTGTGCCTGTGTGCATCTCAAGTCTGAATGCAGGTATCTGTTTCAGTTCACTGCATACTGATGAATATTGTTTTACAAATCTGTCTCACATTGTGCATGTGGAATGAAACATAAAGCCTTCAGGCTGTCCATGTAACATTTCTACTACATTTACTGACCTCAAACATAAGCACACTGATAGTTTGTTCATCTACGGTATAGAACATACAAATGGCAGAGTTCAGTCACCAGCTTGGACACTACACAATAGTGTTGTGTACACAGAAACTGTTGAAAAATAGTGAATGTAGTGTCTGTATCGTCATCTATTCGCTTGCAGTTTGCGGATGACTGTTTCAAACCGTCATGTTTGGCATTTTGACCACTGCTATCATGTCTAATTTGTAAGAAAGCTGAGTCAAAGAAATTTTTGAGTCTCGTTCAAAATTCGTCAGCTACCTATAAGTTGGTTTTGTAGGTCGGGTTGGCCATCAACCCATGTCGCCAGTGTTTTACAGGCTGGGAAACCTAAAGCACTAATATTGAATGAGTTTGCAACAAGACTTGAAAATTGACATCCTTAAAAAATTAAAAAAGCTAAAAATGTTGACTCCCTGTGTATAAAATGACCTGGATATTCTGCACAGCTTCTGCATTGTGTGGCCCGGACCATGCACACCGGTGGTGCAGCTCTTCTAGACTTTCCAAATGTTATCAGACAGAATTGGTCAAATTTTGAAAGTGAAACGATCCACCACTTAACAGCCACTTCTTTTAAAATCTAATGTTCTGTGTGCCAGAGATCACATGATTTGGCAACCATGTCAAATTATTTTCAAAGCTTTGTGCTGTTCCTGGGGCCTTGGAATAAACAACCTTGTTCAGATGAGAGGGTGCTGCCAAGTTATGTGTCTTTAACATCGTGAATGGTTAGGGTTAGGGTTAACAAATGTAACTTCAGTGAGAGTATTAACTTACTGTGTTCCATACATGTTTACTTCAAGTTTTAAACATATCTTATTGTTATGATGTGATGAGTTTTGTTTTCAATTAGCACCTACATTATGTCTGACAAATTGTTACAGACCTGGGATTTTAATTAGTGGTGTTGCACTCAGAGACTACGTGGGGCGCACAATCACACAAAACACCAATTTCAATAGAATGTTGCTTTAACTTCCATGAAATTAAAACACAATGTGAGAGGGTCAAAGTGGGAGATAAAAACATGGACTCTAGCCTCTATCCGGAGTGACAGATCATAGTGGAAGCACAGTGGTAACTGCTGCCAACAGCATGTCTTGTTTTATCATCTATTCTAATCTAAATGGGGTCATAACTTACATAATATTCATCACGCTGCACTGAATTAGACTTGAAACTAGCGAAACACTGAAAACAGTTGTTATGAAACTTTACTGGGACAATAAATCAAATGAGAAGCTGGGCCATTTTCTCATAGGCTTCTGTACAAATGGACTTTATTTTGCAACCAGTGGAGTTGCCCCCTGGCAGGCTTTAGAAAGAATGCAAGTTTAGCTAACTGCATTGACTTCTCTTTTCAGACCTGGACGCTATGTCCACTTACTTCATACAGTCTGTGTGTGTCCTCTTTCACACATAGTGAATTGTATTGTGACAGCCAGAAGGAAATGTGCTGTGACAAGGGCACCTCTATCCTGCGGACAGTCAGGTTCACGAACAATGTGTATTTTCCCTGGGCGCCCACAAGTAGATTAATGCACTCCTGTGTCCCACAGAAACAAGTAAATCCAGCTGGATAGTCTTTAGCTTGCTGCCACACAACCATGTTCACATAAAGAGAGAAATAATGAACAAATGATAAAGAAATACAGAGAAACACAGGTAAGTACCAGTTAGAGTGACCGGGTACTGGCCGAGCATTTGGACAAAGACGGATCGCCTCTGTTCAGATTTAAACCTCATACATATATATTTGTATGGATTCTGTTTCACTGCTGCTTATTCCTCCGTAACATCGTCACCAATAAACTACCTGACCCTCTCCCCCCCTCTGCAGAGACCATAGATTAAACCTCTCGTGTATATTCTTATTCCGTCTGTATTCTTTGGTTACGAGTGGCAGTAAATCAGAGGCCTTGGTGAGATTAGAGAGCTGTCCAGTGTTGGAAATAAAAGCCTAGCCTTCATATTGCTGGTCATGCCTCCCAGACTACAGTGACAGACAAGCCTGATGAAGTAACCCCTCAGTGGACATAAAAACAAATATGAACATGCAAGTCACTCCTCTAATCTCTTATGAGCTTAAGGGGATGGAGAGAGGAAAGCAACTTGTTTCCTCTCCTGTTTCCATCATAGAAGACAAAAGGATATGCCTGCTGCTTCACTTGATGCTGTTGTTATCGGTTATTATATTTAAGCTGCACTACTTCTGCCAGTCCGCTGCGCTCATTGTGAGACAACATAAAAAAGCCATCTCGCTGCTATTGACAGTTGATTGTCAGAGGCGATACAAGAGCAGCAGTGGTAGCTTTCCATCACAATAAGGAATTGATCCTAAAAAGTCATCGGAGCTGCTGTCTGTGCCACCTTATCTGCTGGTCAGGATGATTGAACACAGAGATACAGTGATGGCAGCTTTCTACAGCTCTAGAAAGATATCAGATTAAATCAGTCTTGCTAATTATAGTATTGCATGTTCAACCTATTTTCATCCTCAACTCACTCTATGTAATGATAGGATTGTTGAAATTTAAAAAGATTTTTTTTTGTTTTTTGGTGCAGAAAATGAGCTTTTTGTTTATCATGGGAAAAAGCAATTCCTGAACCATTCTGAGATCGATCACTTTCCCCGGAGCTTTCAAAATGTGTTTTTTTGTGAGAGGGATTACAGTCCTACACCAAGTAAATGGAGTATACACTGACATGACACCTTATTCACAACAGATTGTGATTCACTGCTGTGCCTAGGAGATGATGATGGATAAGTGACGATGAGCTTTAAGATGTGTACATTTCAACATTAACATCACATGAGAAGAGACTCTTAAATCGAGGTTTAAAACCTAAGCACTGGGACTATCAGACTGCATTTGAAATAGCATCACTGAAGATATTTAGGTCACCGCCTTACATTAGTGGAACATTACATATACAACAATTGGATATTATTTCATAAGAATAAGAAGAAAGACAGGAATTAATGAATAAGAAGAAGAATATGAAAGACTAGAAAGCTTCCACGGTGTGTGCCGTGGAATTTCTGTTTTTGTTTCTCTATTGTGTGTGTGTGTGTGTGTGTGTGTGTGTGTGTGTGTGTGTGTGTGTGTGTGTGTGTGTGTGTGTGGTGTGGGTGGGTGTGTTTGTGGGTGTGGCTTGCCCGTTCCTGCTGCAGCAGAGTCACACCTGTGAGTCATCAGCTCATCACCTCCTGCTGATCTCTCCCCAACTCCAGTGCCAGATTGTCCGACTCCAGCATAATCTCAGCTGTAGAATCTCGTGTTTTTCATGTTTTTCCAGAGCAGATATCTCCAGCATCTCTCTGCTCAGCTCTGTGCTCCATTGCCTTTTCACGCTCACCTGTGAATCCTACACCTTTCTGGAAACCCAGTTTGACAACTCTACCACTGTCTCTTGTCTCAGCCAGCTCTCCTGCCTGCGTTCATTGTCGTTGACTCAAAAGTCTGAGGATTAAAGGATTGGTTCACCCAAAAAGCAACATTTATCATTATCAACTCAGACATTATTTACACCCTCGACACACAGTTGATCTCTTACACCCACTTCAGATGGTATTAGCCTAGCAGCTAAATTGAAAAGTTCAGCTCATAAAAGGGTTTATAACAAGTCCCATCTACTTCAGTTGTTTAGGAGAATTCGGCAACGTTGTTTGGCTGTGAAGCTCCAGAAATGTTTTGTGGAGTTCAAAACTTCCCCTGACCTACCACTGACGTGGGGGTGAGTAGATAATGATTGACTTTTCATTTTTGGGTGAACTTATCCTTTAAGTCAGTTATTAGTTAAAAACAAAGTGACAAAAACAACATTTCAACAGTCGCTCATCACCGTGGAAAGCACTGAGGATATTTTATACTCTCACATGTCGTTTATGAGATAACACAATCAAATATTTTTGACCACCTAAAAGCTTGAAAACAATTTAGCAAAACAATTTACCCAAAAATAAAACAAATAATTTGATTGTGGCCTACTAACTACACACTGGTGACTGAGGTTGGGCCTAATAAAACAGCTGCAGCTGGCGTTACCCTAATAATGTGTTATGTAAAATGTCAATTTATTTCAGATTTCCTCCATGGGACTAAAAAGCTTTTAAAAACATGTTAATTTACCACAGTCTTAAACAGCTGCCATTTAGCTGACAATAATTGAACCTCTTGCTGTTTACGGTGTAATATGTGATACGATAAATGCATGAAAGATAATTACCAGTCTCTTTGATAAAGTCTGTTTTCACTCTGTCTTGCACTTGCATATAATGCAATGCCATTGTTGTGTTTCTTCCCTGAGACCCAGAACAACACTATCCAGGATATCTGTTTGTGTTTATCCACCCCGAAGTCATCTGGAATAACACTGCTTAATTAAGCTAATGATTGGAAGAAGGGCTTCTAACAGATGCACAATAGTGCCCAATGGTGGAGATGGTAGCCAAACCCTGGCCGAAGAGAAGCACTGAGGCTTGAGTCTCCCAGGGAGTGATTGGGGAATGAGTTTAGGGCAAACAGAGATTTTCCCTTGGATGACTCCAAGACAGAAGAGATTTTTGTAATTATCGCTTAACAAATGTGCATGTGCATGTATTCAGACCAAATGCAAAGGAAATATTCACATCGCTCACAGAGATAACCGTGAACCACATCAGCATGAACCCACAACAAAAAAAAAATCTCTGGGATCTGACTGTGACAAATGGACGCTTAAATAATAACATCATAATATCCTCTTTACATTTTTGGCATTTATTAGACGCTTTTGTCCAAAGCAACTTACAGTAATTCATACATACATTTATACACTGATGGCGGTGGTTGCCATGCAAGGTGCCGACCAGCATATGAGGAGCATTTTGGGGTTCAGGACGTCAACATGCAGACCAGAGGTTAAATTGTGTTTAGTCAATTTGTATAATAGAATAATTTGCGTCATGTTAAGTCTGAACACATAATGCTGTTACTTTTATATCCTTGGCTGGCTACTGGTGAGACCCCTGGAAAAAAAATAACTTTTTTAACAAATCAAACCATCACAAGTTAACTTGCAATTTCTAGAACCCAATGAAAAACAGGCTCAATAGGTA
Organism: Diplodus puntazzo; assembly: GCA_963678695.2. Taxonomy (NCBI): domain Eukaryota; kingdom Metazoa; phylum Chordata; class Actinopteri; order Spariformes; family Sparidae; genus Diplodus; species Diplodus puntazzo. Next base: position 5,263,978 of record OZ023168.1, on the reverse strand, counting down.
TCTGACAGAAAACCAGAAGACAACAAAGTACAAATATCACAAATATCTACCAATAAAATAAAAACACTGAATGTGGTATTGCAGCCAGAGTAATGTACACAAAATAAGCACAATGATAAAAATCATAAATGATGGAGAGATACAGCATCTTTGATTTTTATATATATATATATATATATATATATATATATATATATATATGCAGTGACTATCAACGTTTTCACATAGAAAAGTTTCAAATAAATTCTTCTAAAACCTACAGTCAAAACAACCCTAAAGTTTGCCTATTTAGCTCTGAAGCCATATTTTTAAAAACCTGCTTGACTCAGTTTTCATGCAGGACCAAATCACTTCTAGATGTGACAGAACTACATTAATACGAAAGAATCACAATACCAACATTTGGTTGTGAAAACTAGCAGAGATATGAATGTTTGAAAATGACAGATTCCTTTTTCTGATAAAAATAAATAAATAAAAAATACTCCCTGTTATTAAGTTGATTACTGCAACCATTCAGCAACAAACTATTCAAAAAAATACATGTTGCCAAGCTTCCCTTTCATCCTCCTCACTGTCCACAAGCTCCTGCAAAGGATGCACCGCAATTTGGACCATGAAACAAATCGCTTTTTTTTAGGCCAAGTAATGCACCCACCAATCAGGTCTCTTTGCAGATGCTTTTAGGAGAAACACTGTTGGCTCAAAACTGAGATGATCGTTTTCTTGGCTGAAGAAAATGGGTCCAAAATGAGTGTTGTGGAATATTGCATCCACCTGTTGAGATATTTTACAAGGAGGCCTGGATGACATAAATGAAGGAGTGACTGTATGTGTGTCTTGGTGTTCTGCGCCATCCTTCAGCCCTGTGAGAGATTTGAGAAAACGCACTCACACCACAGTGGTTTTAGACGCATCCATCCAGCTGGTGAACTTTTGATTGTCACAGCCCTGGCGTGCACGCGCAGCCGCCTCTCTCCCTCACGCCTCCTGGGAGACGGACGCATCATGTGTGTGTTTTTGTCTCCACCGCGCGTCATCCTGGTATTTCTCACTTGAAGCTGAAGAGAAACAGACGCAACTTTTCGTCTTTCTAAGAAGCGATTCGTCGTCGGAGGAGGAGGAGGAGGAGGAGGAGGATGAAGAGGAGAGCGAAGCGGACAGGCTGCAGATACAATTAATGCTGAGGGAGGCTGATGGAGCGACCCCGCTGTCTCCACTGCTGAGATTCTCCAATAACAGATAACTAATACATATTGTAAAACATTGTTATTTCTTTTTTTTTTTTTAAATGTATTATTCAGTCGAGGGCAAGCGCGGAACCTTTTGTTTGCTGGTAAGTGCCTTTTTGAATTGCCCTTGTTTTCATTCATTGTGTTTTGAGAGATGAAACATTCTCGGAAGAAGGAAAACATATCTCTGTCAGCCCGAAGTAACCTTTGAGTGTGTTTTTCATTTATTTATTTCAACTCTTAACGATTTAAATTCACAGTCTGTCACAGTCTCCCCCTCAATAGTGCAATTATGTCTTGGAACTCCGGTGCCCAATACTCCAGTTGAGACCCCCTGCAGTTTAATGGAGCCACGTTTAGTTATACTCTGCCTCAGAGCCCGAATATAATGCAAAGTGAATGTTTGTTCTGGTTTTGTAGATATAAAATATTCGTGCATGGCATTATAATAATAAAAAAAAGATAGAAATAACATCTCATTTTTTATTTATTTTTACCCATTAAAAAGTAATCTTTGCAAAACCAAATGACATCATCTTCATTTCTCTCCTAGATTATAGGAGTGTGTGCTTTGTTTTTGTTTTTTTATTAACTTGTGCCACTGTAACAACACAACTATGGTACGTTATTGTTCAATGTACTCTTTCTTTCCATGAATCGGTTAAAATTCTAGTTCTGCTTCTTCCCCTTATTCAACTCAAGTGAGCCCCCCCTTGCAGCAGAAGAAATGCTCTGTCATCACGTTAAGCCTAGTCTGTGACACTGGCTTGCTGTAAAGTGACAAGCTAATCCTAAATTACATAAAAGCCTTTGCCAGACTTGATGACCTCACCCGAAAACATTTTTCATCAGAGGATATCACAGAAATGTCACGCGTGTCAGCATGATTACACCCGGAGCCCTGAGATCATGTAATTTGTTTTGATTGTATCTTGTTGCCATCCTGACCCCTGCATGACTAATGCTGAGATGGAAACGTTTCTTTTCTAGGTGAGGATTTGCTGCTATTTTTGAGAGATTATTCACCCTCTTCAAATTGCCATTTCCACACAAAGAACTTAATAAATAGTCAGATTTCAAGGATACATTGGCACCATGCACAACAAAGCATAATTGTTCTACCAATTTGTTGGAGCAAATTGTCGATCAAAAGTCTTTCTAAACCAAAACAAGAGTGTGTGCGAAGACATGGGGGACTCCAACATCAGCCACATGGATGCCTATAGAGAGATTCAGGAGAGTCTTCCAACAGGCAAGATGGATCACTACATGGACAACTACGATATGGACTATGGCATCCCTCCTGGTGATATCCCAGACACCACACAGGGCCAGGCCTTCTTTGTGGCCACCATTGTCATTGCTTTGGTGCTTGTCTGCATCATGCTCGTTTGTGGTTTGGGAAACTTCATATTCATCGCCACGCTGACACGCTACAAAAAGCTCCGCAACCTCACCAATCTGCTCATCGCCAACCTGGCCATCTCAGACTTCATTGTGGCAGTGGTGTGCTGCCCATTCCTGGTGGACTACTATGTGGTGAAACAGCTCTCCTGGGATCATGGACTGGTGCTGTGCGCCTCTGTCAACTATCTCCGGACAGTGTCACTCTACGTGTCCACGAACGCATTGCTTGCCATTGCAGTTGACAGGTGAGTCTGTTATATCTTTGATATTTCTGGTTGGGCTATGAGTGTGTCCCTGTGATCATGCCGGGCTTTGTGAAAGATATCTTCCAAGTATTGTGTGCAGATTCCGACCAATAAAGCTCCCATGTTTTTATCAGTCAATATCTCTCCTATCCAATGAACTTAACATTGCAGTCAATCACCTTTTGTGCCATTTCCAAGAAAAAATAGAGACACTGAAACAAATGCCTTTTTCATGATATTTATTGGAGAATACAGTAAACAGAATGTTAGATTCAAACAACAGGTGTGACTATGATTGCTCTTTTAAATAAAAATGACTGTAAAAGCAATGTTTTTAAAATAGTGTCTCATTGGATTAAATAAAGCTACAACAGACCGTTAACCAAATTTACCTGAATAAGTACAATGCTGTTGCTAAATACTATACCTGTACAAGAACCCTCTGGTTCATAGCTGCTTCAATCTCATGGGGATGTTTTGCTTTTATCAATGATGCAAAAATTTTCATGGCCTAAACTGGCATGAAGTTGAGATTTAGGAGCTCAGATTTGTCTTGATGTGCAGTCTAACTTATGAAAGTAAAATATTCATGCATCACTTGTACTTCAAAGGCTATGTAAATTCCAACATTTTTATGGGTATATATCAAAGAGGAAAAAGAAAATAATTCAAAATGTACGAGGACAAGCTGCAAGCAGAATCAAGCAAAGGGACGTGAACTGTAATGATGGGGAATTTTAACATGAAATTGAAATGGCATGCTTGATGGATGAAGCTGTGAATATCTACCCACAATCCCACCAAACTGCGTTTAGTACAACCCTGTTTCCAAGATGTGGGATACAGTGTAAAACAGAAATAAAACATGATTGAATATTTTGCCAATCCTTTTTAACATATGCACTATTGAAAACAGTACAGAGTCTATTTATTGAATGTTTTACCAAATCAGCTTCATTGATTTTTGTTGGTATGAATTTGATGACAGCTACCTGTTCATACAAGTTGGGACAAGAGCAACAAAAGACTCAAAAACACAATTAAACAGGTTGGTTGGTAAAAGGTGATCATGAGTGCGTATGAAAGGGTTTGTCACAAGCATTGATGGGCCGAGGCTCACCACTTAGTGAAGCACTTGGTTGTGTGAAGGATATTGTTGTTTTTAGTTGATACTTAGCTTAACCTTAAACTACTCATTTTTATTTTTATTTTTTACATTCTAAACATCCCAACTTTTTGGGAATCAGGGTGGAACATGCGCAATCCCTTAACTGACCTCATAATATATATTTTACTGGGATTCAACATTTAAAAAACAATACACACTCATGAACAAAACAACTATCAGTATTACCAAGTGCGTGGAAGTCTGCAGTGGAAGCTGCTATTTTAAGACAGGGGAACCAACTATGTGGTGAACAATACTCCAATCAATATTTGCATGTCTTGCTGATGCTAGTTTAGTGTAAGTGATCAATGATCTGGCCCCTCCCCCATCAAGAGTAATGGGAGGATAATGAGAACAACCAACAGCTGTGGTGAAGATCTACTAAGTTTGGCAGATCAGCCTTCTATGTGAGCACAACAAACTCAGTATACAATGAGTGAAATCAAAGCTAAATTAATTTCAATCACGCAAACATCATGTGTAAACGTAGTCACTTGACAAATCTTAATGTTGGGACATATTGTTGTTGATCTTGATTTATAGTGGATGTGTACTGTCATGACTTATGCTGTTTTCCATTTAACGTCAGAGGTTGGAATTTCCTAGTTTGAACTAGTGCAGTCTATAAATAATAAATAAATAAACAACATAAACAATATGAATAAACAAAATAGAGACGGGAAAACAACACATGAAGTAACAGACACCAACCTAAGCACTAACCCAAGCCTAATACAAATACTGTGGTCTACAAATACACTCACTGCCAATGGACGACTTCAGACAACTGCTCCCTCACCCTTTTATGAGTAGGAATTCCTACTTCAAATGGCATTTCATTGTACATTTCTTAGTAAGAGCTCGGAAATGTTCAAGTTCCGAGTTGTCTGGGATGTAGCATTAGTAACACCTGGGCTTTTCCTGTTCCAAAAAGTAGACTGTCGTTATTCACATAGACTGAAAAGGTCCCTGGGAGCCAAGCCAAAGGACATGATTGCTTTGGGAGAGGCACAGATCATGAGTTATATTTGGAGTATACCTCAAATATAGTAAGCTAGCCTAACATAGCACTTTCTCCTTATAATTGATCGAGCTGTTTCATAAGAAAGACCAAGTTTGCGATGGCAGTATTAGTGATTTTTTGCTTTCCTTCAGCACTTTCAAACTGAGCCCCCTTCCTATGCTGTGCTGTGCTAAAAATACTCAAATACTCAAAAGTTCACAAATTGAAACACTGACTTTAAGTGAACCCTGGTCTCCTTAATGCAACCTCCACCACATCGTTCACTGTTCCTTGCACTATATCAATGGATTGGGTATACACTCTACGTGTTTATATATGCCACATATATGTGTATTATATTTATTTCAAACATTTGATCGTCTTCTAGACAATAATTTAGATTTCTTTCTTTACATTTAGATTTTGTGAAAATTGTAAAAGTGAAACTCTCGCCAAAAAGCACCGAGGCTTTATTTGCAATTGAATATGAATCAAACCTTCGTGTAAAAGCATAATTACGACGGAAGACACACTTTTAAGATTTACTGTGGTTGTGTTTTCGGGCACGTTAATTTTGAACGGGAGTGCTAGGGGCATAGATACGATGGCATCAAAATCGCTATTTTTAAAACACTAAGAAGGCTTGACACAACATGAAACTTTGCTCGTAGTATCACCAGGGTCTCTACACATGAACACGAGCATTGGGAACATTGTTTGTGTACACAGAGTTTATGAAAAAGAAAGTTTTTGAACTACTCACGTTAGTAGCTGCATCTCCGGCGCGTTGCCGTCATGGCAGACAAAAAGTGTCGATCCCTGAGTGCAACCTGACAGGCACGCTTGAGGAGCGGTTCACCATTAGTCAGGTCGCACTCGGGGATCGACACTTTTTGTCTGCCATGACGGTTGCGCGCCGAAGATGCAGCAGCTGCCCCTAGCACTCCCGTTCAAAATTAACATGCCTGAAAATGAAACTACGGTAAATCTTAAAAGTGCCTCTTTCGGCTTAATTATGCTTTTACCCGAAGGTTTGACTCATGTACATTCACAAATAAAGCCTAGGTTGCATTTTGGCGAGAGTTTCACTTTAATGTAGGGAGACATAATATATGTGTGTGCATGAGTGTGCACAACACTGACAGTTTCATAAAAATGCATAATTTAGTTTTACAATGCTGAGGCTGGTTAATGACTGTTTAGTCTGCCAAAGTAATTATTAAAAATTACTGCTCAGTCAATACGTCCTTCGACATGACTACTGGGTGCAGGAGGTTAGGGAGAATGTATAAATGATAATGCTGCTGCAGAATCGGAAAACACAGTTCAAAAATACATATGGAATGTTTAAAATAAGATTAAGCTAATCATTTAGATGAGTAATGTATGCAAAATGTTCAACTGAATTGTTAATTAACTGGCGAATTAAGAGAGCATTTCTTGCCTTGTCAACAAATTAACCCCCAAACTGATTATTCGGTGACATTTAGCTCAACTTTATCTGCTGTTAGTACAGTATATGTCTGTCGGAATCAAATTAAGAGGATGCTGTGTAATGATATTGCAAATTCAAATTCAGACCACTTGTTATTTTCAAACTTAAAGCAACACTATCTCACCTTTTTACCTCAAAAAACAGCTTCAAAATCATGTTGATGTTACAGTGACTTTCTGAGGGCTGTATTGTAGGCAACTGGACCGGCTTCATATCACCTCTGATTCCAAGAGACTTCTTCCGTTATGATTAACTGGAGGGGAGTTGCAGGCTTTTAAACTCTGTATGGGAGTGTCCGTACAGAGTCATTAAGGACATGTGTGATCGCTGAGTTTCGGCATCGTTAGGGCCACTTGTGGGTCGGTGACCTGACCGGCCTTCATGGGAGTTTTCTAGGGCTAGGTGAGCCCAGGTGTGAATGGTTGTCAAGCTGTCTGGGGAGGGAACTGCATTGTAGGTGGGTGATAAGTAGTGTCATAGACCACCTCCTCTGTTCAAACGCAATCATTCCAGTTTGGCATAGAAGTATTATTTGACTCCTCTTTTAACCATCTGTCTTCTCAGGCCAAGATGATCGCATTGTTGTCCTCAAAAGGGATGATTTTCCCCCTCAGACTTAAGTGGACAGCAGAGCCTTGACCAGACGAACTACCCCTCCTGTGTTGTGCCTTTTTGTTTATGGAGAGATTTAATTTGTATCCCCAATGTACAGATCTGTGCAGTCCTGCCTGCACTGAACATCATAAACTTCATTACTCTACTTATACCTGGGTGTTTCGTTCTTAGGATGGACAAGTTTCTTCCTTAGTGTATTGGTTGGTTTGAAGTGACCTGGGATATGTTTATTGAAGATCCTCAATAAGCGACAAGTTTCTCAGATATTCCCATAACATAAGGAATGATGAAGTTGTTCTTTTCCCGTCTCTTCCTCTCCGTCTGCTCTGAATTTATCAGAGGTTTTGAACAAAGCTCCAGTGTGTGGGGATAAAACAGTCAAGGGTTACAAACAGGATTTAAAGGCCTGCAACTCTCCTCTGGTTAGTTAGAACTGAAGAAGCGTGAAGGTGAAACCTCAGCACAAACTGATGTCCAGTTGCCTGCGGTATAGCATTTTGAATTACCATGACATGGATGACTGAGAACCTTCTTCAACGTGGTACAGTGAAGGGTATTAGGGTGAATGGTCTCTGTCTCAGCCACTCCATTACATGCATGTTTAGTTCTAGATACATGTTTTCAACACATAACATTGTTATGACGTAATGGGTTTTCTTTGTAGTTGGCCCCTACAATACGTATTAAAGAATGTTAGACACCTGGCATTTATATTTACAACAGCAGTGTTGCATTCAGAAACTCTGGGGGCCACTTTCTACATAATATTGCTTTAAGTGGAGGAGTCTATGAATGCTTATGACTGGTGTCATTTTCATCATGTCATTGTTAATGAAAAGTTGACAGCCATGATGTCTTCATCATTTAATTTTGATAGTTTGATGTCAGCTAATAGAAGTGCTAGCTCCAAGTGATAACCGAGTTAAAGTGAAACTCTGGCTAAAAAGCAACCAAGGCTTTATTTGTCATTGAATATGTGTCAAACCTTTGTGTAAAAGCATAATTACGACAAAAGAGGCACTTTTAAGATTTACTGTAGTTTCGTTTTCGGGCAAGCTAATTTTCAATGGAGTTCGGGGGTACTGGCATCAAAATAACTATTTTAAAACACTAAGAAGGCTCGACACAACATGAAGCTTTGCTCGTAGTATCACCAGGGTCTCCACACATGAACACGAGCAGTGAGAACATTGTTTGTGTACACAGAATTTACTAAAAAGAAGGTTTTTGAACAACTCACCTTAGCTGCTGTATCTCCAGCTTTTAGCAATTAGCTTGCCCGAAAAACGAAACTAGACTAAGTGCCTTTTTCATTGTAATTATGCTTTTACACAAAGGTTTGACTCACAGTCAATCACAAACAAAGCCTAGGTTGCCTTTTTGGCAAGAGTTTCACTTTAACTAGCTAATGTGGCTAGAAGTTGCCACCAATTAGCAGTTAGTTTTCTTTAGCAACATATAAAACTTCAGTCAATTTGCAACTTATTCCGTGTCATCAAACTGGCTTTATAACATTTAATGACATTTTAATGGCAAGCCCAAATTGTACCAATGTAGTCAAGGTCAAGAAAAATATATAATACAACACAATTATAATGGTGTCGTGACACCCAATGTCAAAACCAACCACATGGTAGTTTAATGTAATATTAACATATGAAGCTAAATAGCATGACACACTAAGTAGGTGCTCTTTGTCATGTTCATGACAGATGTCATGTTATATAGTCGTATATATATAATATATAATATATATTAATTAAATAAAACCTATTTTAGTAGTTTGATTATGTGGGTTCCATATCCACACTGAAGAGGTTGAGCCATAGTAATGAATTGATAAATACGTTTTATAAACATATAGATATAAACTAACTTTTACATCTCTAAAAAACATGAATCACTAACAATTTTGGTAAATTTACAAGGCCTGCCAGTGCACTGTCATGCTTTTACATATGGATCAGAGATTCTTCCTCAAATGCAAAGAGCCTGTGTACTTTTTGAATCCAGAAAAAAGACCTTTTGCTGATATGAACATTTTAGTTAACAGAATCATAGACCACTGTATATTCTAGTTTTATCTTCCACGAGTGACTGAGAGCCATTTGATTGCCAAATCGAATTATTTGTTTTGTATTATGTACTCACTCCTTGCTTATTTGATGTAACAATAAGTCTCTGTTTTTCCAGGTTCATGGCTATAGTCCATCCTCTGCGGCCTCGTATGAAGTATCAAACTGCCTACTGCCTGATAACAGGGGTCTGGATTGTCCCCATTCTGATATCCATTCCGTCTGCCTACTTTGCCTCTGAGACCATGTATCCTCATGGTGGCACCACCCCCACCACTCACAAAGTCTTCTGTGCCCAGATCTGGCCTGTGGACCAGCAGGCCTACTACCGGTCCTACTTCTTGTTTGTTTTTGCTGTGGAGTTTGTTGCTCCTGTGATCATCATGGCTATGTGTTACGCCCAAATTTCCCGTGAGCTCTGGTTCAAGAATGTCCCAGGGTTTCAGACGGAGCAGATTAGGAAGCGGTTGCGTTGTCGCCGCAAGACAGTGATGGTCCTGATAGCGATCTTGACAGCATACATCCTGTGCTGGGCGCCGTACTATGGCTTCACCATCCTGCGAGATTTCCATCCGACACTCATCTCCCGTCAGAAGAACTCACTCGTCGCCTTCTACATCATCGAGTGTATCGCAATGAGCAACAGCATGATCAATACCTTTTGTTTTGTCAGCGTCAAGAACAACACAGTTAAGTACCTGAAGAAGATTGTACTGCTGCGCTGGAGGTCAAAATATGCTCCCAATAAGACTGTAGACGAGATGGATATTCGGACGTCCTCCATGCCTGTAACAGAGGAAATTGAGTGCATTCACCTGAGGTGTAGAGAAGAAAACCTGTAATACAACACTCATTTAGATTTGGACTGCTGATATACAGAAGCCACATGATGTTTGATGTTTTATGATTTTAACATGGCACATTTTTCATGTTTAAATCACATTTTGGAAAGATTATTGGCATCCTGAACCACAAGGAAAGGTCAAAACCTCACAATATATTGATTACTGGAGTCACATAGCTCTGATGTAAAAGGCAGGGATGGCAATTCTGGAGAAAAATAGTGAGATTGTTGAGTGTCATTACCAAGTCGTCATATACCGACGCTATGGGTTGGTATAATGTCCCAAATTCTCACCCAAAGTGTTGATGTTTTACTCAATAATCAACTCTTTTTCTCCAGAATTTTCATTCATACTTAGAGCTTACTACACATGGTACTGCTGTTTGGAGTATTATGAGAATGTAATTGTTTTGCATACAGTGACTATAAACTTGTGATATGTGATATGTTGTAGCATGTGGATAAGACTGTATATAAGATTGTAGCATTGTAAATAACAGCTACTGCTGGCCTTTACTGATCCAAGATGATGACTACATAAATTTAACGTGTGTATCTCCTATAACTGTGTTGTTTGTGTTGCTTTTCAGTAAAGTCAAATAATACTTGATTCTAAAATAATTTAACTGACAGCCATTTTGTACCTTTATTAATGTTTTTTATGTTTATCTTTTTTGCCTCTAAGAAATGATTCATGACTTTTCAGTAGAGATGTAATTATGCGGAATGTAGCGTATTAAGAAGGTCTTTTGAATGTCTTAAATAGAAAATATTTGTTTCTTGTTTATCTGTCTGTGAAAAGAATTGCATGCTTTCTTTGTAGATGAATAAATGTGCGCTTATGTTAATAAACAATGCAATACTGGAAAGAAGAAGATTTGCTTTTTTCCTGTATATTGCCAGCCCTGTATAACATCGATGGACTTTATTATCAGCTGTTAATCTTCAAATGTGTAATACTTTACAGCATACAGCATTGCAATTATCATCATAAACCTTGTCATGTATAGACATGAACATAAATAGTCAAGGGACGAAGATCAGCAATCTCATTTATTTTTTTTTTCAACCGTCCCAGGTTTCTTGAAGACTTGTTTGTGTAATAAATATTAGAATCTGGAGTGGTGGGATTTATCTCTCAGTTATGCTCAGTCTTACTGGAAACAAAAGCTCCACAGTGAACACTCAGTAAGGTTTTTTAAATCACATGTGAAGTTACTGCATCTTCAACAGGAAGAATAAAGATCTACCTGGAATGTGTGTCCTTGTTAATAATTTAGATAGGTGTTTATCTTCCTGCTGGATAAATTGGTAATGCAGTGGTTGTTAAGAAGAATAAAAGTATCTCCTTTTTAAACATCAGCCGTGGGTTTTGGATGTCCTTCTCTCAAAATCAGCATGCAAGGGTGTTGTCCTCATTTCGCTTTATGCACTGCAAGGCAACAGTTTTTTTTTAAAAATCTGAAATCCTGACACCCATGGTTAAACGTGTTAACAACCTGTCCATCTCATGAATTTTACATTTCCTTATGCTGCTGAATATAGAGCAGCAAATTCATGCAAGCTTCTTTTTGTTATTAGATACTTTGAGACTCTCTCATAAGCCATTGAGCATCCCAAATAGTCACAAGATGGAACTTTTATTATTTAGAATGGCATGCCTGTGTCTCAGCTTGTAGGGTGAAAGCAGAATAAGTTCTATGTAAAGTTCCTGAGTCATTCAGATGTTGGATAACCAGCACTGTACTATCTGTCCAGAGAAAGGGCCCATTTGGTATTCACCTAGAGGTATAGTCAAGATGTCAGCCCTAGTATGCACTAGTTTAAGTTTTTGTTGATGGGCCATGTGGCATACCAAGAAGGAAACCTGTCTCCAAAATAGCTTTAATGTTCCTTTACTGCACAACGAAGTACCTTAAATGAAATCTTTAAAGAGGAACTGGTCCAATTTTCACAGATTCCACCTTGCTGCACTGCCAACTTTCTAGTAGCTAAGAAATGACAAATCAAACACTTAACTTTTAGTGGCCCTTTTTGAAGAATTTTACATGAAAAAATGTTAGAACATGACTAAAATTATCAACAGAATGTGAAGGAATAGCACATTTGACATTATGTGAATATATTATATTGAAGAGATATATTCTGTGCTTGTGGCGTAAGCACCAAAACTCCCCAGTGATCCAAGCTCACCATCTCCGCCATCTGTCAGCAGCATGTCTAAATAGGCTAACTTAGCTTAGCGGTCACTCTGCCAATAGGATGCCCTCTATTTGTTTTGACTGAATGTTTTTCAATTGGTGGCCAATTCTTACATATGGGACCTTTAAAGTTTCAGTCACACTGCCTACAATTGCATGTCTGTGGAAATCTGATTTGCTACCCAACTATCTACTGCCATGCACATTAGCACAGGGGAAAATAAGGGGTGTACATCATCTTTTATGACTCGTATTCGTTCATAGGATGCTCGGCAGAGGCAGGAAAGATTTGTTTTGTTAGCCAGAGATGATCAGTTTAACGGCTGGACAGTCTTTCAATCTAACAGGAAGTATAGGGTCAAGCTAGGTCAACATCCCCTGAGCAAAGGGGGACGTGGCGACACTACTTATCAGCCACTTTCTTTGCCACCATTGTTATCTGGATGCTGTGTATTGGCAATTCACATCTCTCTTAATTGGACACAGATGGTTTTCCCACAACTGACTTATATCTAATGAGTAATTTGACTTTAGCAGCTGTCATTTGGGTTTCTGTCAATGTGTAAATTACGGATCAAATCACCTGGGACTCACCTGTAAACTAAGGAAATTCTTGCCTAACATATAATTTTAAAAGGCAATTCAGAAAATATTTTGAAGATTTATGCTTTTTTTACATGGTTATGTAACAGCATGTTTACTTATGGACCATCAGGCTTTGAGACCCTGCATCCTCCACAAAGCTGGTCATCTAATGCACAATTTGGTGCAGTTCATGCAGATTCCATGTGCTTTCTTCAAAAGCAGTTTATCTTTATCGAATTTGTAGTCATACTTTTACACTTCATGCGTGTTTTTAAAGTGGATGATATGATTTGATATGTTAAAATTCTTGCTTGTAGTGCCTCCTCTTGAGATGTCGTGTCTGATTAACTTTCTCTGAGAGGGTGTTATATGCCCTTACAGCAGAGATTTTCTTTTGGTTTAATTTGAACAAACCACGCATGCACACTACACCTGCTGCACTCTTAGGTCATGCTAGGGTTGTTTTCAGCCAGCAAATGGCTTCTTCTTTGAATATAAATACAGTAACCATTTGTTCCTCACATTAATATCATCTATGTGTGTAATCGTCATTAAGTAGTCCCTGCATCTTACTGTCTTATAGGCACTACTCCTGCCTCTCACCTCTTCCCCCATCAAGGCTTCATTGTGGATAGTAATAAAGAACATTTCAAATCAGGAGGGTGATGCTGCTCAGCAATTGTGCTGTTTGGTGATGGGTAATTATCCCCAAATAGTGTCGACACCTCAATATGATTAATACAGTGAGGCTCCTGAAGTACATAAATCTAGTCTCTCCTTAAGGCCTCTTTACACTGTGAGAGAGAGAGAGTGATGCAGACGAAAGCTGACAATTGGGATAAACATGAACATTCATATTGCACAGTCTGGTAGAAGAGTTTATTACTGTAGATCCAATAGTACAGAGTCCTGCACAGTCCTAGTGCCTATTAAAAATGACATGAAATCTACTTTCTTGTAGTAGACAACTTTTTTGCTTGTACTTATTAGGGATGCACCGATCCAACTTTTTTAGTCCCGATACCGATACCGATGCCTGGACTTTGTGTATCTGTCGATACCCGATACCGATCCGATACCGTTGTTGAATTAATAATAAACTGTATACCGTCCACTTTATGCCATGTGGAAGAGACTAAAGGCACCAGACTTTCCTAACCAAACATTACTTTCCTAACTAAGACAAAATAATCAAACATATGCCAAACATTGTAAACATGTGTAACATTAATAATAATAATAATAATAATAATAATAATACATTTAATTTATATAGCGCCTGTCAGGGTACCCAAGGACACTTAACAAAGTGGAACAAACAAAACAAAGAATAAATGGAGCGCCTGTCAGTCAGCACGGAGGGAACACTAGCACCGAAGTCAGTAGCACCGTCTGTGTACAAACTAGCGTCTGGAGGCTCCGTGCACACAGCGGGGCGACGCAGGAGACCAAGAGATCCAATCCAAGCGATGAAACCTGGGGTGAAGGGACAGCAGTCCAGGTGATCCTGTGCTGAACATCTGAAGACCCCGCCAGCAACAGTGGAGTAGCGAACATCCAACATCGCTGCAAGCCAGGGAGACCACAGCAGCGGAGAGCGACAAAGCGGCCCGTCGGTGAATAACCCTGAGGTTGTGGTGGAGGGACGACCAACGGAGCAACGATGGACAGCCCACATAGTATTGAGTACGTCAGTTTGAAAGTTAGCGTTGTTAGGCTGTTGGTCAAACAACAACTAGTGCTCTTCCAGCATGCGACACACTGACGCTGACGAATGACGTAGGATGTGCTGCGACGGAGGAAAAAAAAACTGGATCGGCCCATGGATCTGTTCATTTTTCCGATCCCCGATCCAGCTGTTTTGTCGATATCGGGGCCGATATCCGATCTTAATATCGGATCGGTGACCTCTAGTACTTATCCTTCTGAAGTAAATATTGATACAACCTGATAGAAACTGAGACTAAACAAGGATAGACAGACATGTTTAATTTTGATCATTCTGAATCTGGTAATGTGTTGCCTTTGCCCGATTAACACTCTCTCCATTGTTCCCCAAGGTATCATAAATGAAACGGAAGTCTTCATGGAGTGTACATGATTAAAATTCTGCAAAGGGTTCATCAGGGCAGAAAATAGCCTATAAGATTTTTGTCAGGTAGTAAAACCAGAATCAGGACCGTGCACAAACATTTAAGCAAAGCAAAGAGCAAAATAAATGGCACCCCCTCATAATTATTAATGAAAAATAAAGTTACGCACTATATCATATCCTTCACTTATACTTACTTTGTTCTCCACACATAATGATTTTCCTCTCCTTATTTAGTTCCTCTCTCTTGCCTTTCATATCCTCTCTAACCTGCTCTCCCCAACTCTCCTCTCCTCTCCTCTCCTCTCAGTCACGTCGCCTCATTTTGTTCTTTTCACCATCTCTGGCCTACCATCCCCTTTCCTCTCCCCTCTCATCACACATCACAACAGGTCTCCCTGGAACACCTCCCCAGGCTGTTATTTCGCAGAACAACCCTGATCCACAGCTGCTACGATTTCACTCCTTCTGTCTCTCTCTCTCTCACACACACATACACTCGCACACAATTCAAATATACACAGAGTGAATACCACACATAATGATTCATAATAACAGTAAATAGTCCCCATAGTGCACAGACGCTACACAGGATCATTCTCTTCTAGCTTTAAAGGAGCTTCAGATGTTCACAAGCAAGCACGGACTAGGTTCCTCACATAGTGAAACACGTGATTGTATGAAGGATGTTACCGCATGGGCTTGGAAACACTTTATTAAATCATTAACACAGTAAATTATTGCAAATTATTCTGTTCTTTTATTCTATATTCTGTTAAAACAAAATAAAGTTTTTTGTGGCTCCAGCGGAAGCTGCAAGGAATCCGATGAATTGCCTCCAGTGATTTTTTTTCTTCAGCGTAATGCTTTATAATTTCCCCTACTTATTTCAGTCTGAAGGCAGCAACATGATTATGGTTTGCTATTCTTAAAGCAGCGAAAGAAACGACAGCCTGCAGATGGAAGCCACTGCATTCCAAATATCTAAGTGGGAAAGGCTGCTTTTTCATTATTGGATATAGTATCTATTGAAGGTTCTGCAGCAAAAACAAATTGTGGTTGTATTGTCATACTTGCCATCAATCTGCAGTCTATGTTCACCATGTGCATGCAAATTCAACCAAGTGAATTCTCCTTAGACCGTCGATTCGAGTGGAGAAAAATTTGCCATATTGAGAAAAAAAAATGGAACAACAAAAAAAAAAGGAAGAAACCTCATGAAGAGCCACAGAGGAGGGATCCCTCTACCAGGAGGGACAGACATGCAATAGATGTCTCATGTGCAGAACAGAACAACAAAATCACAATTTACAGTTTGCATTGACAGAACATCTAATAAAAATGATATAATATATGTAAAGTGTGTGGATCCAGGACAACAACTAAGCAGGCAGAGGCCCAAGTGGTGCCCGAGCCACAAAACCTCCTCTCCACCTTGGCGACCTGGAAGAGGGTAGGGCACACAAGATAATTAGCAGTAAAAAGGAAAACGACAGAATTAAGAGGCATCAAATTTTACAGAAGCACAGGTATAAGGAGATAGTAAAACAGAAGGGGGAAATGATCCAGCTGAGCCTGGGGTATGACGATCCAGGTCCGTCAAAATCTGAGGCAGCAGGAGCCAGTAGAGATAGGTTCCCTGGGGCCGTGGTCCATCAGAAGGGAGCCTTAATGAAAAGAGAGGAGGAGGAAGCTATAGAGATTGGACAGTGAAGGAGCAACACAGCCTGCAGCTTGTGGTAACAGAAAACAGAAAACTCAAATTAGAGAAATGCACTGTTCAGAATAAACAGTTTCATTGTTTCTCATTGGCAGGACCATGTGAATTGTAATACTATAGGTAAGAGACTCATTGAGACTGAGCTCACTGAAGAAGCTAGCAATCAAAGTCAAGGACTAATTAAGGGTTAAATCAGTTTTGAGTTTAGATTTAAATTAGGGCTGTCAAAGTTAACGCGTTAATAACGCGTTAACGCAACGTCCTCTTAACGCCGTTAATTTTTTTAATGCGCGATTAACGCTCAGTATTAAAAAAATAAATACATTTAAAAAAACGCGCATTGTATGATTTACGGCCGTCCTGTATTCTTTATACAGAGGGTGGCAGAAGAATAAGAAAGGGAATCAGAAGAAGAAGAAGCAGGGCTGGCGTTTCGTTAAAAACACGGCAGACTGAAAAGCAGCACTCGCTGCAAACTCCTCATCTCTGCTGTCACTCACGGTCACGCCCGTTTGCTGATAACTCATCCTCGAATGTTTATCTCAGGCTCCTCGCTAGCCTTCTTCCTCCCTCCAGCAGGCAGCCTGGCCCTGCTGCTGTCCTCCTCGGACAGATGCTAAAGCTCCGTTTCTCTCACTCTCTTGGGGTCGACAGAGAAACGTCTAGCGGCTGCTTCTCCCGAGTTTTCCTCTGAATATCACGACAGAAGGTTTGAATTTCAAGTCGTACTTTTTATTGTTTTGCTGCACCGGAGCCATGGCGATCATCAGTGTGATACTGATTGACAGAAAGTAGCACACTGCGTGAAAAAGGCGAAGAAGAAAAACGTGCAGTGTCAGTGGACACCACTTGCAAGCCAAACAGACGGCAGATGCAGAGAGCCCGTCGCCCCCCCTCGCCAAAAGCAGACATCCCTGGATTTATTTTCCTGCATGATTTGAAGTGTTGAATGAACATTTTCATAATGCAAGCATATTTGCCCTTTCTTATGTTGTTAAAAGTATTAAGAACATGAAAAAAATACATTAAGGTACATTTAGAACAGAAAAAAATGCCAAAAAAATTGCGATTAATTTGCGATTAAACGCGAGTTAACTATGGACAAAATGCGATTAATCGCGATTAAAAATTCATCGTTTGACAACCCTAATTTAAATGTGTCAATAGAACTGATTGTCTGATGTCAGCTGGGAGCTTATTCCAGGGGAAAGGGGCATGATCGGAAAAAGCCCTGCAGCAAGCTGACTTTCTTTTAACCCTTGGAACCACAGGAAGCCCTGAATTCTGGGGGCGTAGTGCAAGAGGTAGAATAAATGGTATCATGAGATCAGACATGTATTGGGAGCCAATACAGTGAGGCTAGGATTGGTGTAATATGATAAAATGTTCTTTTACTTATTAAGACTCTAGCTGCAGCATTAATCTGAACCCTTTAAAGACTTTACGTGCTTTCATGCGCTAGACCGGAAAATAATGTAGCACCAAGATTTTGCAAAGCCAGTGATGCCAAATTGACTTTTAAGTCGGTCTGACACTCAGTCAGTCTGCAAGTTTTTATTTATGTTTTTGCTGCTTCCCTATACAGGCTATGAGCAACACTGGAAGTGGGAAGTGAGAGGGATGCTTCAGTGTATATTAGTTGATTAAAGGCAGATATGGATTCGATCGTATGTTAAAAATTGATGACCAAAAACAAACTATTTATTACTGTCTTGTGTTTTTCCTTTTTAAATCTAAGGTTGTTACCCTAGGCCTCAATGCCCTTACTAAAAATTGATGACAAAAAACAAACTATTTATTACTGTCTTGTGTTTTTCCTTTTTAAATCTAAGGTTGTTACCCTAGGCCTCAATGCCCTCACTGTAAAGGTAAAATATGTCCCCCTGTAAGGCACTGAAGTTGAAGCCCCTCAAAGTTAAAGAAACATTATGTAGAAATTGGAACAGGAAAAACACACATTGTTTGTGAACCTGACTGTCCTCAGACTAGAGGTGTGCTTGTCACAGAACATTTCCTTCTGGCTGTCACAATACAATTCATTATGTCATACACAGACTGTATGAAGGAAGTGGGCGCAAGAGAAGCCAATGCGGAGGTTACTTAAACCTGCATTCTTTCCCAAAGCCCAGCAGGGTCTTAAAGTCCACTCGTATAAAAATCTATGAGAAAATTACCATGCTTCCCACTTGATTTATTATCCCAGTAAAGTTTCATAACAATTGTTCTCAATGTTTTGCTAGTTTCAAGTCTAATTCAGTGCAGCATGATGTTTATTGTCTATGTTATGACCCCATTTAGATTAAAATAGATGATAAAATAAGATATGCTGGAGGCAGAGGCTACCTTTCCACTGTGATTTGTCACACAGTAAATTGTGAATCACAATCTCAGTGTGTTTTCCATTCATGCAAGGTAAAGCAACATTATGTTGAAATTTGAATTTTGTGTGAATTTTTGTGCCCCCACAGTGTCTATTCAATTTCTATTCAACAATGTAATAATAATAATAATAATAATAACAATAATAATAATAATAATAATAATATCATCATCATCATCATCATCATCACAATAATAATACATTTAATTTGCATAGCGCCTTTCAGGGTACCCAAGGACTCTTAACAAATGTGTTGAAAATTTGTATCTTGAAGAAAATATGTATGTAACACTGCATCCTATCCTCTCACTGAAGTCACATAGTGCGGAAACAAGTGATAGGGGTCGGAGTGGCTGAGACAGAGACACCATTCACATAATTCTAAGACAGTATACCATCACAATGATTCTGAAGTTGTAATTTTAAGGGGAAAATAAACATGCTGCTTTAAAGCAGGTTTCTCACTACTGCTGGCATGGTCGCAAAATCCAAGGCGATCCATACATTTACATAATGGAGGCATGCTGACCTGCTAAGCGCTTATAACAGCTCTAAATGAACCCACAGCAGTGAGTTAAAAAGGTAATTCATATTCTGAATCACATACAATACACAGTTTAACAAGCTCCAAACCATTTGCTATTTATTTATGTAGGAAGAGTAACAATGAGACGCTGTCTCTGGAACATATTTACATTAAATAACATAGACTGACCTTTTTTCTTATCAGTGTCATTCCACTGTGTGCGTCATCTTCATTGTTATAGCATACACTTAGTCATGTTTTACCTAATTTTTTCCATTAGGTTCTTGGCTAGTAGGTCAGCAGCTTGTAATGTTCGTCACCTCCTATGCTAATTTTCTTCGAGGCTGTTGTTTGGTGCTGGGAAATGTTTGTTTTGCCATTATAAGGGGCCTTGGTTATTGTTGCCATTAGTCTCTGTGCTCTGGCCCCTGTGGCTGAAGTGTCAGATTGAGCAGGGATGTTTTTTGTCTCCCTGTACCTTACTTTCCCGGAGAACCTACCATTAGATCTTACATATAAACACCATCTTCAAACACATATATTTTGCCGCCAAAAGGCAGCTCAGCTTCTCATTGTTTGGATGCAACGTGCTCTCCAAGACAGCGACCCAAGTGTTTATGCACAATGATTGCATTTCCCACTTGCTCATGGGCCACATATTTTACCGTATACTCCACAGACATTCACAATAACAATTTAACATAGTCTGTTATCATATTTTGTTTGACATGAGAAATGTGAATATTGGAAACAAGGGAATTACACCAGAGGATAGCACATCCTATTGACATAAGACTAAATTTATGTACAGATTTGAGGATACATATATAACACCATTTATGTCACAGCTCAATGCAACACAAAAGGGTGTGTTATTTATTCAGCACAGCCACAGCAAATTTCCTGCATTTGGAGAGTGGTGGCTGCTAACCTCAGACCCTTCACCACCGATGCAGATTTTTTACATTTAACTTAACAAGAAAAGAAGTGTGCTAGAGTAATTTACTTGTTCATCTATGGTCTCAATAAAACTCGCAAGAGCGTAAGGTACGATATGACACAACAAGTTATGTAGACTAAAATACACAGATGTAAAATGTTGTCCATGCCCTGAGGGGTTAAAAAGAATATGAATATTTAAAAAAAAATGAGGTAGTTATCATAACCTAGAAACAAACATAAAATCATGATAAATAATACATAAAACTAAGTGCCTGAGCCTATAAACTACATAATAGTTGATCTGTTTTTTCTTTTGTCGAGTAGCGTTATAGACGTTGGAAATGAAGGAAAGCTTGCAGTTGGTTTTACATTTACTGTCTCTGTAGTGTCTGCCTGAAGGTAAGAGTTTGTACTCAGGGTATGGGTGGTGTAACAGGTACTCTATGATTCTTGTGTGCTTGTCTGACAACAGTTTCCTTGCAGATAGCATTATTTTACTCCTGTTGAAGGTATGCATTTAAAAGCCTCACCTCCTGCATGGAAAGATGAAAGATCCTTACTATCAGCACCTGAGGGTGAAGATCTTTTTCTGATTAGATTCTGAGTCAAAGGTTACATAACACGCCATATCCCTGTGTAGTATGGTTAGCATCATGGGGGTCAAATCTCTGATTGAATAGGGGTGTATGGTTTAGGAAGGAATACTATTGATATAAGTCAAGGCTTGAAATGGAAAATGGCTCTTTCTCAGCCCAACCTGTGAATGAATGCAAGAAAGATTTAAGGTTGACTTAAGATCCACCGTAAAGAAAACTTTACAGCAGTATTTTTATATTTGTCTTGGACATTGTTTCCCCCTTGCAGCAGGAATTATGCCCCTGGCAAAAAACAACTCGCAGATGCATGCATCCCTGCCATGAAGGTACACACCTTAATGGCAAGAGCATCAGGATGTCCTGTGGGATTCAGGCATTGCTCAGCCTTTCATCGGGGGTTCAATTTGACACAAAGACACTCTTCGTACTATCAGCTCAAACAGAGACTTTTTCATTTCCTTTTTTCAATTCTTTATTCCTTTCATCAGTATAAACAGCAGGAACCTGGTCAGACCATTAAATGGTTTTCCCATGTCCAACATATTTTTTTGTAAGAAGTGTCCACGTCACACATCACGGGCTTACAACACAACACTACATCTCTCTTTCATGGCTTTTATAGAACAAACGTTAAAGAGGCAAGATGAAGGAATTCTAGTTGAAATAACATTAAACAAATAAAAATAATTAACAGAATAGAAATAAGTAGCAGTTTTGACTGAGATTAGCTTGCTTACCAGCTAGCCCCAGCATGGCCTGGTCCAAAGCTTCTCAAAGATTCTGTACTACAGTGTAAACACTAACACTCCTCTCGTCCCCAGCTCCCAGTCCAAACCACTAGATGCACCTTTTACTGACTTTTTGACTTACAGTTGGCAGCACTTAACGTATACTCTTGTGATATGCTGCCACCTATTTGTTTTAAGCATGAATTTGACAATTCTCGATCATTCTTACATTACCACAATTCTTACTACATTGCACCTATAAGTCATTAAAAAATCTACAGTAACACCATCTGTTGCTTTTAACAGTTTCAATCATTTATCTTCTACATGTTTTTCTTTTTCATCACTTACTTTCTATGCTGGAATTAACTTGGATAATTAACAAGCTAAAATTTTGTTCCCTTAGAGTAAAATTGTTAGTTATCATTGTTGACATGTTGAGGAGTACTTGTGTTTGCAAATGTCTAGATTGGTCTAAATTAGAAAGTGTACGGCATGCAAATTAGTCAAATATGTTGCTATGTTGATTTATCCGAAAGCAGTATAATGGGTTAGGGTTAATTTATCCTCCCACCAAGCTGCTCACAATCTGACCCTTGTGTGTGTGTGTGTGTGTGTGTGTGTGTGTGTGTGTGTGTGTGTGTGTGTGTGTGTGTGTGTGTGTGTGTGGTGTTCACCTGTGAGAGCCGTGATGTGTCTGTCTCTTGACCTGTCTGCCAGCTGACTCTCAGTTTGACCTCCCATTAAGAGCAGATCCAGCAGGCAGAATCTATTCAGAGAACTAAATCTGACATAGATGGAAACTTCTCTCTAGCAGTCCCTCTTCCCCCCCCAAATTCAGCTACACTTGAGTTTCACGACACCTTACACAGAGATGGAGTTGTTTGTTGTAGAAACAGCTTTCCTTAAATGGCTGACCTGTTTTTGACTGTCATCTGAAGCACATCCAGCAGCGTGACTCTGTCCAGGAAGCCACATTTGATATCAACAAGAAGTTGCTCCTTCGTTTTCATCTCTACATTACACATTGTGACTTCAAGTTGCTCCATTCCTGCTAACACAGGGATCCTTCTTCTTCCTTCCCTTCTTTGATGACATTATTTTTTTTTTAAATAAACTTATAAGATTTAGAAACCTTTACCTTGCTCATTCATCAGGCTGACAGCTGCAGTCAGCTTGGAATCAGCCCAGTGGTGGCCCTAACTCAGAAAATCCTGTCAAAGCTTATATAAAAATATCTGTACAGATGTTTGAAACGACTGCTACAACATAATCCAGCTTTTCCACGGCATGATGAAATACAGTTGTTAGGGACACAGACATGCAGACTGTGCTAACAATGATCTGCTGCAGCTCGGTATCTCTGTCCTTAGTTGAAAGGTGCACAGCTATGATGAATAACTGACTGTCCTCAACCTCTCAAATAACACTGTCCAGGACTTTGTTCCTGAACAGATCATATAGAATGAGCATGTGGAATGTATCTGGTGATACAAAACCAATAATAAATGTACTGTATATGTAATAAGGATGGGGAACATTAAAGGTAAGGTTCTGTACACCCTACATCAACACACTGTAAAATTAGCAAAATAACTGTGGCATTATCTGGCTCATGCTGTCCTGTTTTTATCAAAACATTGATACACTCAGCGATGAATGCAGAAAAATGCTTATCCGACCTTAACCATAATTTAAGCAGATTCCTTGGTCTTGGTCATCAGCTCCGGAGGTTTTTCCAGACACACATTACTCAGAGACTGGGGGAAGGTGTCATGATTGTCAGAGAACGACAACCTGGTGTGAGGTGCAGAAAAGGAACAACATGACAAAGGGCCAAGACAGCTTCTTGACAGAATAAGAAGAACAAATCTTCAGCTAAACATGGTAAAGCGCAATACTGGAATGACAGAGATACAATATATTTGACACATTCAAAGTGCAGAAGGCCAGTAAGACCTAGAAAATGTCAGGGCAATAATGGACATGCTTCTACAACCTGACAAATCTCCAGTGGGGAGGCTTTAAGGCATAGTGCAGTACCTCTCAAGGTTACTCCCAAACCAGTCTGATGGAAGTGCGACACTCAGAAATACATACTGGAATGGCAGAATGTGGGGCACTCTGAAGTACAGGAGAAACAAGCTTTTAAGTCATCACGCTGTCAGTGGATGTAAAGTGCTGAAGGACTGGGAGCTCTAATTATGCAATAATTATACCCCTTGCCATTTGGCTCAAGGTCTCTTACTGACACAAAGAAAAGAGTAGAGGTGGAGCCCATGCATTAACCTAATCAGTACTGTGAAGTGTTCAGTAAAGGACTATACAAAGCGTCTCCAAGATTGCTGAGGATGCTGCTGAAATTGTACACATCTGACTTGCGTGTAGCCTTCAAACAAGGAAAACACTTGCACATTGCATATGCAGTCAGCAGAGTGTATCTCCAAGAACAGACTGAAAGAGGAGGAATTAGAAGTCACTCTTCATCAGTTCACCTACCAATCTCTAAGTTGTCATAAGTGCAGGTAGGCCATGTCCTGGCTCAACTAAAGCAATACTGGATGTTCGGAGAGGAACAGTTGTCCCAGAAGGACTTGTTTTTAAAGAGCTCTTGACTTGCCTCAGACAACCGATGAAGCCGAAATTGAGATGAAATGCAAAAAGCTGGCAAGAGATGTGCGGTTTCGGCCCAGCATGTCCAAACAAATTGAGGACATAGTGTTGAAGTATGGCATCTGTAAAAAGAGCAATGTGAAAGAACCACTTCTGTGCCATGGCATTCTGAACAGATCATGGGCAAAACTGGGTGGGGATCTTGTCCATTTTGATCAAAGTAAATCTCTACTGTGTGTACATTACTACTCATAAGTACCCTGAAATTGTCAAACTGCCTCAGACTATGAGCAATCATGGCGTCGCAGCTCTCAAAATGAGATGTGGGATTTAAGATTGTCATGTCAGATAATGGATCTCAGTGTGCAAGTGAAAAGTTCAGGCAATTCCCAAAAGAGCAGGGATTTAAACATTCAACAAAAAATCCAACTGTCAGTACAAAAAAGCAATCCAGATATAAACAGGGACCCATACTTTACTCTTCTTGAGTACAGAACTGCACTTTTGGATGGAGTTAAACCGTCTACTGCCAACTGTTAATGGGTCAGCTACTGACAACAAAACCACCTGCAAAGTTTCAGCTGTACAGAAAAGTGCAGAAAGGACAGTTGGAATAAAACGTCTACTTTAAAGGTGGAGCGGGAAACCTCCTTAAACTAGGTAGACAGTTAGGTTAAGAGTAAGCAATACATGGCAGCAAGCTGTTGTGAAACATAGCTGTTCTGCCATTTGGTTCAAACACCTAGGCACTACCTTTCTGTGAAACAGACAATACCTGCTCAAGGAGAGAGGGCAGTTTTTCAGAATGGTACGGTATGATCAAGAAGACTTTCACGCATCTACTAGTGAGCCAGCAGACAAGACCTTGGTGTACCTGTTTGTTTTGCCGTGGAAGAAACACCCTCAGTGACTACAGCAATTTCAGTAAAGCTTTAGTAGACTGATACACCTTCAAATGCTGCACAGTTAAGGTTTGTCCCGAGTTGAAGTAAAAGTGTTCATTTTAAATAGAAAATAATTGACTTTTCAGACAGAACACCGTGCAAGCTCAATGCAAGCCAATGGAAATAATGGGTATAATAGGACACTAGTGCCATTGTCCCTTTGTGTCTGAAAGGGCCTTAAACCAGTTACATCAACAGAGGACCTGAAAGCTAATGGTTTAATTAAAGAAGTAGCATTTCTTAGTTGAAGAAGAGACATTTTTTAACAATGTTAACATTGTCATTTATTTAGTTTCTGTATTTGCATTGTTTTTCCATATTGTAATGGTTGATGAACCTGGGGGACACCGTTACATTCACAACGTGCTGAATGACCTGCAAAAATATGAGGTAAATAAGCACAGTCAAGGCAAAACTCAGTATGGATTGCTCATACCCATAAGATATTCCATTACCACCATTTCTAAGTACTGAAGTGTTGTACTATTGCATTATCAAATAGCATGTTTCGTGAAGATTGCTTCATGTTGAATAACTCTCATGACTCTTTCTAGCAGAGAGATGTGTCACTGCAATAAACCTTCTCTTCTAACCTTCGACAGTGAAGTAAATAACCTTTTTTTTTTTTTTTGAATGTCAAGCGATACGTTTAACAGTAAGTGTTGTCCCAAAGTCTTTTCCCGGTTTATGGATCAAAAGGGGGAAAGCATTGTCACATACTGGCATGCTACATTATTGTTATATTTTTTAGATGTAGTATGTCACTCCATAAAAACATAGATGAATAAAAATCTGATTTTTAAAATGTTTACAAAATCAAAACTCAGTGAAACACATCTAAATACCCATATTTACCTGAACAATTGAAAGTATAACAACACTCTCAGTGGTGGTAGATTTTGTCCAACTTACTACACCCATCCATTTCAAGAGGCAGTAATGGTGGGTAAGTCTTGCCAGGAGCTAGCATGTTCGGGGAACTAATGACTATTAGATGTCAATGCTAAGCTGTTGAGGCCATCTCTCCTAGATCACAGTTTAATGCAATGTTTGTGCACTTCCCCAGCCTCACATGGCCCACAGCTTTGCAAGAAAGAGACACCCTGTGACAGCAAATCATTGGCTGGTCATGAATAATGATTCTGATTTCAGGCTTACACTGAGTGGAGAACAGTTTGATCAATACTGTTCCTTTAACAGCTTAAATGAGGAACTGCCCATGATCTCACTGGCCTTTGTTTCACAGCGTTGGAAGTGTCTCAATGTGTAAACTAAGAAGAAGTTTTTTGTTTTTTCTATGCAAAGTTCTTAGCAGTTTGGTTGTATCAAGGTCATTATCAACATGTATTTAAGGTTGTGGAACTGTTGCAGTTTGGTTGGGTCTTAGTGTCAGCTACTTGGTTAAGTTTAGGCACCAAAACTACTGTGTATGGTGCATTGGAAAAAAAATATATATGCCTCACAATCAATGCATTATCAACCCCCATGATCAGCTCGGCTGTCACAGGTATTAAGTTTACTTAGACTTTTAGTCTCACATGCTATCCTGGTTGAAAATCCTTTGTTTCATCCATCCATCCATCCATCCATCCATCCATCCATCCATCCATCTATCCATCCATCCATCCATCCATCCATCCATCCATCCAGCCAGCCAGCCAGCCAGCCACCCAAACCTCCTCCCTAAGTGGGTTTGTTGGTTTTCACACTATGTCAGCTCTGACTTCCTCCTTTGCTACATGCATATTTATTATAGCCACTGGAGGTCGGTACAAAACAGTGACTGTGAAAAAGCTGCTTGTACTTATGTGGCCAATTTTGGAGGAGGACACTCTGATTAATTAAGTACTTTATCTGTTTTCTTGTCTTTAAATCAATCTTTCAGTCTCACAAAGCTTAGCCTAAAGGGCACAGCAACAGTAAGACCTGCTAGACAAATTCTCCATACTTTGAAGTTAATAACCATTATCTGTCTTACCAGAGCATATCTCTTTGGTTGCAATCAGTAACCTCACCACTAGATGCCACTAAATTCTACGCATTGGTTCTTTAACAACCATCACTACCTTCGCCGTGAATATGAAAATGTAACGTGCATTCTTGACATGTAAGATTTGATCAGGAAAATGTTACAATATATAATTGAAGCAATACCCTTTTTGACTTCATCGCCACCAGGCATATAATCCAACAGGACATCAATCATCCCATTGTGTCATTGGTAGTTAGTGAGGCTCAACCCTTTCATGATGGGGCTGGTGAAGACAGCCTGCCAACCCAGATTTTTAACCACTCCAGAATATCAGAGGGCAAAACAAAAGTAAACATTCTCTTGAGGACTTTCCATCAATAACAATCTCATCAGACCTTAAGACCTTTGTCAATCACAACTTTCAGTTACTATCATCATGATCAGAAGTCTCATTGTCAAACATAGCAAAGGCACTGATAGATGGATTTGAACATAAGGACAGTTATCAAACCTACTGCAGAGTATTTCCTCTAAACGTTAGGGAAGCACACACCGTTCAGAGCCATTGGCAGTCTACTTATCCTGCCTATAGCACTGAAAAATAAAACACCTAAAAAGAAACTTGACAAACATATAGTCATTATTAATTCAAGCACAAACAACAGGTATTTGTACTATTATGAACTATGTAATCTACCCTGCATAATTCATTTTTCTTGTTACTTGACACTGTGTTGCACTGGTCATTTATTGTTACCTGGAAAATTGAGGTACAAATCCAATAAGCTTCTCCAGTGTCCTTCAGAATAATTGAAAATTAAGTGTTCTGGTTTGCTGGCTTTGGAAACAGCCTTTGTTTTTACCTCGAGGATAAGCGCGTGAAAAAAAGAAAAGAAAAGAAAAGGGAAGAAAAATAAGCAGAAAACTCAATACCTGTGTTTCTTGCTATTGCACAGTGCTGTCTGTACTCAGTTAAGAAGGCACACTTGGGTGCTGCCATTAATGGTTTCGATATTAGAATAGCTGAAATGAAATAACCCTATTAACACTTACAAAATAATGCATTTTTGAGTAAGTATTATCTTACCACTACTAGTCAGAAACATATACACACAACTGTCTTTGAATGTTGACGTTGGTACAAAAGCCATATTGCTGAGATATACAATATAAATTCAAAGTGCCAAAAGACTTAGCTCTATAAATATCTTCCTATAAAGTTTATACAGAAGGACTATGATTTATTAAGTCCTATGCTGTACCTTGTCACTTCTGACTAAACTTCTGACATTTCCTTCAGTAGTGGCCTCTGTCAATGCTATAATCTATGCTTTAAATTTGAGTTATTAGTCTATGTTCAGAATAAAGGATTTTATGACAAACTGAAGTGAAGTGGGGTGATTTCATCCTGTCAGAAGACTCCCAGTATGACTTTTGAAATGACAAATTGTATGAAATATTTCCAGCATCATCTGACCTCTTGTCTTGCTTCTTCTTTGTAGTGCAATGAAACATGACAGCTCAAAGTGCAGACTGCACTACCCAGAAAAATTACTGTTCTTTTGTTCCAACTCTAAAATAACTAAGCTATATTTCATTCTTTGTGAACTCATACAATAACGACCATCTTCTCTCAAATGAAGAAAGTGAAAGTACCTTAAATGCCATCTCTCCCTCATCTTAAGTATTATACATACCTAATCCTAACCATATAGGACTGGCAGAGCATAAAGTCAGATAGAGTATAACATAGCATATGGCATAGAGTCATTTTTTGTCCTTTTTGTAGGCACAGACAAACATATAATTTTTTGAGATGGCGACTCTCAGGTAAAATTGATTTAAAAGGCTTCTCCAACGATTGGTACCACATGTGCACTTTATTCAAAAAGGCTATTTTTCTTACAGTGCCATCAGAAAGATCAGCAGGAAGACCTGTGATGTATTTGTGAATGAATCAATTTTGGCGGTGGACTGGTAAAGGTTTTATCATATGAATATGTTTGGAGAAAGAAGAAGTAAAGAGTACATGCTTCTGTCTTCACCTCTAGTAACTCCTAGACCGCCATCAATATAACTTTTAATACAGCTTCTAGTTAGAGTATATTATAGCCTCTGATTTAATTAGCATTAGTCTTGGTCTTTGGACAAAAGCACAACTCATAGTTTAAGTTTAATTCTTGATATTTCAAGTACCCAGACAATTCTTGCTGTTTTGTTGACTTTCATGTCTGGAAATCTCAGCAAAATCCTTAACTTGTTGATGCATCTAAAATACAGAATAGACAGTGTTGATAGTAGTATGATGGAAGCACCGCTTGACTGTTTGGCATGATTGTAAAAATAATTGGTTTGGTCACTATATTTTTGTCTTATTGTATTTCCATCAACAGACAAGAGTTTGAGTAATGGGTAGACTAAAAGCGTCGTCAAAATATAGTCCATATAGTCCACCCTAACCCTTTCACAAAACTGAGTAAAATACGCCTTCTTATAGCAAAGTGTTTTAACACATGAAGCAGTCTGAATATCCTATCCACCCATGACCTCCAACTCATCCTCAGCAATCATGAGGCATTTTCATGTCCTATGTGTGATCCCAGACACCCAGTTGAGGAAACTTATTTTAGATACCCTGACATCCCAACGTTGTTATTTGAAGCCCATGACTTTAGATGGGGATTGATTGGTAAATCATCATCAGGGTCGGCTCACTCCTCACTAGGGGGTGGTGCATTCACAAACACTCCTAACAATCAACTTCTAACAAGGAGCTCTAGCTGGTAAGTGATTTGGAACATTTTTAAGAGCAACTCTGTGCAAGGAAGGAACAAAAACACAATCTTTTTAAGGTCCTATTTGTAAGAAATATTGATTTTTGTGTCTCACTCTGAACCTGTCAAAAAATGACATTTATTATGGTGTCAGACCAGTCCTACAATCCCAAAGCATATTGTTTGATGAGTTGGGAGAGCAACTCAAAATTCAAGTTTTCTTGCAAATAGGACATTAAAAAGCTGTTATTGGCTGATTAGAAAAACAAAGAAAAAAATCACTCTCAATGATCAAAGCATTATTGAGTTTTGTTGGAGATTCAAGTGTATCTCTCATGAGTATGTCCACAAACGCCCCTGTACTATTTAAATATTTGCATATCATGACCACACTGTCTTTCAGAGTTTGAATAATATTTTTCTGCACTCACTTAGTCATTCCACCATTATCTCCTCTACTCAAGAGAGTCTTTAGGCTGTTAAAAGTCCTCCCTACTCCTAACAGAATTTTACCTCAGGAGCACTCTTGAGGGCTAAGATCATCTTTGTATAACTTTTTTCTTTACCAAGATCTAGTTTTTATTAGAGATGCACCGATCCAGTTTTTTCCGATCCAATCCAATACCGATACCTGGACTGAGTGTATCGGCCGATACCCGATACCGATCCGATACCGTTGTTGAATAATATTAAACTTACCTTCCACCATGTGAAAGGGACTAAAGGCACCAGACTTTCCTAACTAAGATAAAATAATCAAACAGTTACCGAACATTGTAAACATGTGTAACATTATTATTATTATTATATTAATAATAATAATAATAATAATAATAATAATAATAATAATAACAACAACAACAACAACAACAACAACAACAACACAACAACAACAATAATAATAATAATAATAATAATAATAATACATTTAATTTATATAGCGCCTATCAGGGTACCCAAGGACACACGTAACAAAGTGGAACAAACAAAACAAAGAATAAATGAATATAGCGCCTGTCAGTCAGTACGGAGGGACCACTAGCAAAGTCAGTAGCACCGTCTGTAAACAAACTAGCGTCTGGAGGCTCCGTGCACACAGCGGGGCGACCATCCAGCATTACTGCGAGCCGGGGAGACCGCAGCAGCAGAGGAGGAGACAAAGCAGCCCGGCGGTGAATAACCCTGAGGTTGTGGTGGAGGGAGGACCAACGGAGCAACGATGGACAGCCCACATTTGAGTACGTCGGTTTGAAAGTTAGCGTTGCTAGGCTAACAACTGATGGCGGGGCTACTAGCTAATCAGCGAGAAATGTGACGTGAGTACGTGTAACTTCCTGCAAACAGGAATCCAAAATAAAACATAGCAGCCATAAGCGGCGGGTGGACCTGACGTTTGGGAAGGCTGCCTGATCACACAGCGCAAGGATGAACTGCTGATCATTAAATATATAATTAACTATATGCAATAGTCTCAGTCAGTAGCGTAACATCATGGTGATGGGCCCCGGTGCAAATATTTTTTTTTGTGCCCCTAAACACAAGCGCATGCTCGTGCGCACTGCACGGCACACACACACACACACACACACACACACACACACACACACACACACACACACACGCACAGCCACTCAAGAGAACTGCTATTGCAGGGTTGGACTGGTCATCGGGAGTGCCGGGATTTTTCCCGGTGAGCCGATCAATAATGGGCCTATGGACGGCCGTTTTTTATTTTATTTTATTTTACTTTATTTATTTATTACTTTTTATATTCTGATACATAATCCAAATAAATGTCGGGTCTAATTTATATATATATTTTTAAATAAAGGAATTAGGAGACGCGACCTCTGACACTGTACGTTTATCTTCTTCGCCTTTTTCACGTATTGTGCTGCTTTCTGTCAGTCAGTATCACACTGATGGTCGCCATGGCTCCGGTGCAGCAAAACAATAAAAAGTACGACTTGAAATTCAAACTTTCTGTCATAAAATATGCAGAGGAAAACTCAGGAGAAGCAGCCGCTAGACGTTTCTCTGTCGACCAGAAGAGAGTGAGAGAAACGGAGCTTCAGCGTCAGTCCGAGGAGGACAGCAACAGGGCCAGGCTGCCTGCTGGAGGGAGGAAGAAGGCTAGCGAGGAGCCTGAGATAAACATGCGGGGATGAGTTATCAGCAAACGGGCACGCCACGAGAGAGTGTCCAGCAACATGATCAGGGCGATGGAGAAACAAATGTCCGTCACCTCCGCTGCAACAACTTCACTTGCAGAAGGATGCCAGAGAATTCACAGAGAAGCTGGCGAATTAATCCCGGATTTTTGAGAGGAAGGAATTAAACAGCTGTACCAAATTGCCGCCTGATCTGTTCAGTGATTGAAACAAATAAACGGTAATAATAAAAATTCCGGATTCCGGTCAGTGTTGCTGGCCGCTTTTGAAATATTTTCATTCGGTTTTTCCTTCTGTTTAAAAAAGGATCGGATATCCATGTTGGATTTCAAAAATCACCCGCCAAAGCGACAGCGGGTGTTGACTGGCTCTTTTTGACTGTCACCATGGCAACACGTTCTCATATTTGTCAACATTGTGACCGCTGCAGGGACAACCTCACACACACTGAGGTTGTGCTGCAGCTGCGGCCCGTTCAAAATAGGAAATCATGTATAATAACATGCACACATTATGTGCATATTATTATACATGATTTTCACAATTTTCCAGCATAAAATTTGGGAAGGCTCAGCCTTCCCTAGCCTCCATTACCCGCCGCCCATGATAGCAGCTGAACCTGAGAATAAACTAATAAAGCGTTGGTCAAACAACAACTTGCGCTCTTCCAGTGTGCGACACACTGACGCTGACGAATGATGTAAAAATCGGATCGGCCGGTGGATCTGTTTCATTTTACCGATCCCCGATCCAGCCGTTTTGTCAATATCGGAGCCGATATCCGATCTTCATATCGAAACAGTGCACCCCTAGTTTTTATTTGAAGGAAAATTTCTCGTCATAATTCTAAGAACTCGGCTGAATATGGCTCCAGGACAGTTTGGTACGAGAAATGTATCCCTGCTGATGTTGTACATCAGACTTATTCAACTGGATGTGGCCCTTCCAGCACTTATATCATTTTTAAATCATTAATGTTAGTAGGGTAATTAGTCCCTTTCACTAGTTAGTCTTTTGCGAAGCAAAAAGTTTTAACCCAGACTGTTTAAACAGAGGGAACATACACAACATTTCAGATGACCCTTTAATGAATTCTTCATTGAACCAAGCTTCATGAATATTTTTTTTGTTCCACTCATTGCATCAAAAAAAGGACAGCTGTAGAAATCATTGGAACTCAAGACTGCCATGATATATATGGTCTTTACAAGTTTATGTAAAATCATGACTGACCTTGAAAATCAAGCTGACAACCTATGTCTATGATTAAGAAGTAGTTTTTTTTCTGTAGTTTTGTACACAAAATTTTGTGAAAACTAATAATGTCCATTGTTTTAACACATTTGAATAAGGGAAGATGTAGGTAATGTAATGTAATGTAAAAGCCCCTTGGCACTTTTTCCAAATCTGGCCCTTCTACAAAATAAATTGAATAGGCCTGTTGTACAGTATCACACATACTCAATTGCTCTCTTACCACTTAACCCTTTAAATGAGCAAGATCCAAAGATAGTTCAGCTCTTTGATACTGACTCTCATTCTTACCCTTTTGCACTTGGCACGTGAATACCATAATAAGTCATAATACTTTCTGAGTCTAATTTTCTGATGAATCCAACAGCAGTAGAAGTAGATCATGGGCAAAAAGAAGAAATGTAATCATGGGGATCTCAGCACTCCTGCACTGTTGCTGAGTGTCTATCCATGGAAATGTTAAACAGAATCTGTAAGAAGGTGCCTTCCTGAACCCAAATGCCCAA
The DNA here is from genome assembly GCA_963678695.2 of Diplodus puntazzo. NCBI lineage: Eukaryota > Metazoa > Chordata > Actinopteri > Spariformes > Sparidae > Diplodus > Diplodus puntazzo. The sequence goes on along the minus strand of OZ023168.1, from coordinate 5,229,890 downwards.
TGGACAGCTCTGACTCTGGTTATTAAAAGACTGGATGAATTTCATATGACCCTGGCCGCATAATCCCACAATACCATCCACAAGATATCCTGAAGCTGATAAGGCTTCTCCTGGTGAACAAACCTCATTTTACATAATAATTTAATGATATCCCAAGAGTTTCTATGTTAAATTTTCTGTGTGAGACTGATATTTGTCAGAGGCATGACACTGACACCAGATGAACATTATTTATAAGGAGGCATGAGCATACATATGTTAAAACATTTATATTGGAAAAGGGGGAGCTGAGTGAACGATATCAACTCAGTGTCAATCATCCAGTGAGGGTGAGGAACCTTTAATATCTAGTCTTTAGGGAAGGGAAGGGATTAATTCATGTTACGTCTAGAAGGGGTGTCAGCCTTTGAATTAATTATTATTTTCATCTGAGCATTTATTATAATTATAATTACTAGTTACTGCTGTTGGAGACAGATATTGCTACGGTGGGATGCCTAATTACTGAATAATATTGATTTGGATGAAATGTGGTGTGAATTAAGTTGCTCATTATTAAAAAGCATTCAGTAGATGTTTGTACATGTGTGTGAATGTGTGTAATCGTTACAAACAGAAATGGGGAATAGTTCACAGATGAACTAAATACAAAATTCTTATAAATAATATAATATGTAATCAAACATAAGATCATAACAAGCAAAGTCTTCGTAATTGTTTGTCTTCAGTGCTACCATCTATGCTGAATATCCAACAGATGAAATGTTGTTGAAAATCCCATTGAAGCTTCGATGTATGTTGGGCTTTGTTATTAATGGCTTCAATGTTTAAAACAGAGTTCAGCCAAAATCTCAAATCTTTGTTTCAAGAGGTTCTGTCTTAGTCTGCATTTCACTGTACATCATGTATTCTTCATATGGCACATTACAATGTGTGATCAAGCTATCCAATGAAGGAAGACATATCCTGTGAAAAAATATGAGCATTTATTAAGCATAACTTAAGTGTTCAATTTATTTTCAAGTTTCCGGAAAAAACGCAAATTACATTTCTGCAAATTAGAGATATATGATTGAACTGCACATTTATGTTTATGGCTTTAGGCTTCTGTTTCAATTTATGTTGTGACAACTAACTGTTTATAGTCTGATTGGGTTTAGGCAAAAAAAGCTAATTGGATAGAGTGGGAAAAAAATGGTTTCGCATATCCTTGTTCTGTCTCCACAAACAAAACTGCGTATTGTCCTAACAACTTGTCAAAAATATCTGGTTTTGTTGCCACAAAGACTTCTGCAAAAAATGAACCATTTAACATTAGCATGGTATGACCAATGCAGAGGTTGACTGTCAGTGTCTCCCAAAGCAACATTTTGGACCTTTGTTGTATGGTAGCAGTTTGGTGAGGCTGTGGCCACGAGAAGTGCTTGTTTATTGTTAGGCAAGACACCTCATACATTTTTTGTGATGAATCACTACGGATGTCTGTAACTTCCTGTTGTAAGCATATCTAAGTAGCTTCTGTTGCATTTAGTTAGTGACAGTACTTCACTACGTTATTAGGTTGAATGAACTCACCACTGACGTCGTCTCCCTCTGAATACATATAAACTTGGAAAAGCTCTTTACATTCTAAACAATGCTCCATTGAAATAAGGCCTTTCATTGCATTATCCTTTTGACACTGAACAATGATGAAGTCGTCTTCATTCTCCTCTTAGCGACAGTTGAAGAGCACAGTAGCACTCTCTTCCCTGTGGCTTAATGGACGGACTGTGGGGAAAAACATGACTGTTTACTTTCTCTTACTCTTTCACCTTGTCAGTTAAACAGTAAATGCTTAGATTGTTTGTTATGGGACTATTTGGAAGGCGCCGCTAGAAACTGTTTGAAAAAGGGCAGGTACATGAAACTGTCTAAGTTCAAGCAATCAGATCAACAGTAGGAGAGCGCTACCACCGCCAGAGCCTGTTTGTAAATTCTTACTAAAGTCAGGCAAAAAGAGCGGAAAAAAATATTTTCCATCAAGAAAAGCCATAAGGGCAATTTTTGCTCTGCCTTCAATTAAATAAACTTGGTTCCTGAAAAGACATTGTTAAATTCACTGCCTATGCATGTGTCCCACAAACGTATGGCTGTCAAGATTGATTTGCGAGATTATATGCTTATGTGAATTTGTGAATCAAAACTTTGCAAGGTAATTTTAATACTGCCTTTAAAGCAAGAGTCTGGCTAATTTTGCTCAATTGTGTCAGTCTCAGTGAACTCTTCTCCTTTGCCAAGATAATCCAACCACTTGAGAGGTGTGGCATATCAAGATGCTGATTACACAGCATGATTGTTGCAAAAACAAAAGTGTTGCGTTTATATTTTCATTCAGGAAATACTACTTTTCTCTTTATGATTATATCAATTGTTACACTTGGGTGCCGAAACAATAGAATAGAGGCTCAATTTTTTGCTTCTTGCTTCTTACTGTTCTTTCTTGTTTAAATGAGCTGGCTGTGTAGGATTTGTGGGATGCTTTTTCCTCTTCCAAGAAGAGCTATTGAAGTGCTGCTGTGGCTTGGGCTTTAATCTGTCACTGCTGCTTGCTTTAAAGGAAAAATGATAACCATTCGGGGTTGATGTCTCTACTGAATAAATTGTTTGTCTCCCCAGTGTGCTGGGATCCCTGTATGTATCTATTTGTTCATTTTTTTCTCAGATCCATTCAGTGTTCTTCACTGGATACTGGACACTGAATTACCTCAAGGAAGTGTTGCAACACGCTACAGGTCAATTTACTGTTCAAAGCTTCCATAGTGCAACAGTGTGCATGGACACAGCTTTCACAGAGCAATGTAGCAATGCAGTTACCATTAAGTGGATAATAGTATGCTGAGTTATCTCAACATGTTAATCCTGCTCTATTCTGCTTTACTGAATCCTCACAGTTTCCGTCTTCCATTCACAGAAGCATGACTGACATCTAGTATTAATTAAAACATTGGTACACAGGCTCTGAGGCAGTATGTGGGCGATTGACCAATGGGGGTTGACATTTCACCCTTTCACAACGTTTAAGTAAAGAACACTGACCACTATCGACACTGGAGGCGAGATCCCACTGTGCTATGACTCTATATGGAACACTCCAAGGTTGATAAATAGTGCCCTCCTGTGTTAAAACAAACACATGCAGGGAGCCATCGTGATGTATGCTTTTTTAATGTGATCATTTCTAAAACATTTTTTACATTATTCAAATGTAAAATATAACACTGAATATTAAAAGCTGACAACAAAACTGTGCCCTAGTGCATACACAATATGACACATAAACAACATAACTGCACCTGTTAAAGGGTGGGCAGAGGGAAAATAAAATAGCTCTATGAAACCAATGGGTGACTTGTGCATATAGTTATAACCACAGATAAAGGTGTCGCCAAAATGATTTCTTGGTGGAGAAAATAAGCTTGAAAGTTGATAAAATGGCAGACATTAACAGTAGCATCAGCAAAATAAGGAAAATCAGTTTTGGCCATCTTTCCTTTCAGTTATGACAATACTGTACTCATCAAAGTAACTGTGGAGAGAGCGTAACTGAGTAGTCTGACAGTCAGAGAGGTTGTAAACAAACCAACAGTTTAGTCAAATGATCTAAACCAATTTATTTAGAGGTACTGCGTGAATGCACCCAAAGATTTGTATTAATAATTCCTATTTAAAACAGGACAAAAACTTAAGTGGCTTATGCTGATATGATAAAGGGAAAAGACATGTACAACTATGGAAAGTTGACATAAATTAAATTTCCCCTCCCAATTTTTTTTTTTTTAATCAACCATCCTCACTACAATTGTCATCAGTTTCAAAAGCTACTAAACTTTTTTTTATGTAGTCACACTGTTGTCACAGAAATGACTGGCCCAAGCCCAAGCCAGTCTTTTCTGTCACTGATAAGCTGTCTAAGAGATGCAGCAGGCTTGAGTGCCACAAATAGACAATCAAGTGTGAAGGCGCAAACTGATTCTGAATTGTTTCACACTTCTAGCATATGTGTTCTTGCATGATAGGTCAACCTATCTTGAAGTTTTGAACCACACGTTAACAAGAGGAAATGATAAAAACCACACTGGGCAGAACAATAAGCGAAAAACAGAGTGCCTCTTTCCCAGTAGTTGCTCTTTATTTATTATTTTACTGACTTTGACTTTTATTCAAACATTGTTCAAGTTTCTGACTTTTCAGAAGTTAAAAGATTCAACAGCTATATCATTTTGCACAGTTGTCTTTAACCTTCATATATGAATTTGATCACAAATCAGCCTTCTCTTGAAATAGCTGTAATAACATCTTATACAGAAAGACAGTAGAGCTGTCTACAAATATAGACAGTAGCACTCTTAAGGTAATAAGTGGTAATATCTTGAGTACAACGGAGTAGTACTGGGTTAATAACTTGGTACATGCATGGGTAATAACCTGGTAATGGCTTGTGGTAATGGTAATGAGGTTACATTTCTTTAATATTAGGTACAAATGTTTCAAGGTAATGATGGAGCAGTTATTAGTAGTAACAGAAGTAGTACGTTTATTGTTATTGGTCATATACTTTATTTATATTTATTCATATAGTATGAGTTACAGACAGTGATTTCATTTGTATTCACAAACCTTTGGCTTGACATTATTTACTGTGAAGTTATTGTAAGCAAGTTAACGTACTAGACCTTACTCTCATGTTTCACTCTCCTATTTTTTGCCGTAATTATGCCTTTGCATAGAATATAAACCCAATACGACAATGATATTCTTGTTGTTATTACCAGTTTTTTAACTGTGTAACACATTTCCAGACAATTCAGTATTGTGACATCATTTGCATACAAAAATGTAACTATACATTAGTGAGATGATGTTATACTGTTACATTTAAATGATATAGTTGTTTTTTTTCGCTTCAATAAGTTACCACACAAAAACATTGATAGTGTATAGATGAGCAAAACTCAGCAGTTACACTGGTTTGACACAGCACTACAGTTTGGTAATAATTCAGTTTTACTTAGCTGACACAAATGTAAATATCTGGATTTCAAACGGGGGATTTGACAATCAAGAGATTCAACTATGGCTGGCATACATAACACAGCTGCTTCGGTGCTCCAAGTTGTTACTTCCCACTTTTTGACACTGCCTGCACTGCTTTGATCCACTCCTTTCTTTCTTCAGCAGTAGCTGCTTGAAGGAAGTAGTGGGTCTCATCTGAGGTGATGATCTCAAAGAGGTTGCCGTCAACGTCGTATTTTTTGGCTGAAACCAGGAAAGATTTGCAAAAACGGGGTTGAAAGCAATGGCTTGAAGAGAAACTAGTGATGGTAAACAGCAGTTACATTTATATTTTCTGGTCACAACTTGTCAGTGAGGAAGCCACGTGGGGCATGTGTTTCCTATGACAGCAGTCTCACTCACCATCAGGAACAAACTCCACAGCTGTAACCACAGACCCACGGAGATGGATGGAGCCCAGCGGGTCATCGCCCTGACACAAAGGAGATAAAAGAAGGCAGGAACTAGGACCGAGAAAGATTATATGAGGAAAATAAATTATTATTCTAGTTTTGTACAAGTCGATATATTTACCTTTGTGGGGTCATAATAATGCATAAAAGCAGGGTCGTCCCTCAGTATGAACTTTCGCACCTTCCAGTTTTTTCTCCTGTGTCCCTGTGATAAATCACACAACACACACATCTCACTTGCTGAACATTCCGAAACAGCTAACATGGCATTGTGTCAAGAAAATGAGTGGCAGAGTTCCTCTTTCAGTTATGTAGCAAACGGCTGACTTGACCGCAATACCCCCACCCCCCCCCAAAAAAAATGTCTCTTACTTTCTAAAACAGGGTTGCTTTGTGTTATTATTTATCCACGTGTGTGAATGTGAGAGCTTCTTTGAAAAGTGTGGTTTCACACCAGTAAATTCCTGTTATTATTCACAATGTGTTGACACCTTGTAAAAAAAAAAAAAAAAAAATTGACACTTTTGCCCACTTTCTAGTTTCACCTGTTTAAGCAAGCAGCCCTGTTTCATGATGTTTCCTCTGAATTCTTCCTTCACAAGAGTGTCTTCATCACTCGAGTAGCCCTCACAGAAGAACCCGCTGTCTGCCTGCCACAAAGCACAGTCACACACACACATCACACATAGAAACATGAGCACATTTTCATATACTGACTATGAACCTATGAACATTTGTCTTGCTTGAAAATGCTAAGAAATACACTATTTCCAGATTCAAATATTTGTTAAATAGTAGCTTCTCAACACTCAGTTTAACTTACAAAGTAATAAAGAGCGAGTGTATCGTCTAAGAAGGCGGTTTGGTCTCCACTCTCTGCTCCCTCTTTCGACAGGTCACCGGCAGGCTGGAGAAAGCCCTCGTTCAGGAGCCCTGTTGCTAACATGAGAGCTTCATTCCTATTTCTCGCCTTTTCCTTAGAAATCAGCCAGTCTATCACAGTCACCCCTGTGCAAAAGTAGGGAAGGACCATTAGATGACTTTAAATAATAACTTCTGTCATCAATGAAAGCAAGACAAGATTACCTGTGAAGCAGTGGTTGAAGACTCGCTTATCCTGCTCCAGTTTTAACTCTTTCACTCCGTCATCTTGGTCCCTCATTAGTACGTACAGCTCACTGAGAAAACACAATAAAGACACTCTGTCACTATCATCCTATCACTAAGCACAAGCAAATGGACATTCACGTAACCCCTACCTAGCCATTAGCACCAATTACTAGGCACCACAGTCCTGTCAAGCTACACCTTTTCTACACACACTGAACTGGTGTGCATTTAGCATTCGTGTTCCTAAAACCAAAAGCACAAAAGCAAAATTGTTGTTAAATGGATCAAATCGGCTCAACTGTAACAGCAAGTCAAGCTAACTAGATTACTACCAATAGCAGTAATGCTAATGTAGTGCTGGTCCAAGGCAAGAAATTATTTATTTCGCTAATTACATTATTTGGGGTAGATACAGGTTAAGTAACAGTAAACTCTGCCCACGATCCACTGATCTTAGATGCTTCTATATCAGCATTTGTGCACTCTGTACTGAGCCATAAAAGAAATTGGTGTTGGGATAATAATAATAAGACTTGTGGGCCTTAGTTAAGGGCCAATTCTTGGAATAAAACAGATCACTTATCGGTCCACTCAAAGTATTGTTTTCACCACCAAGGGGATTTCACAGCACATACTTTAGGTTGACTGTTTCAGGCAGACGAATGGAGCGTCTTGTGGACTTCCTGGCAAACTTTCTTCCCCCCTGTATGCAGGTAATGGCTCTCTTGATGTCCTTAACCCAAAACTCTCTCTCCTCCACATGTGAGGCCTGGAAGAAGTGATCCTGCTTCTTGTCCGTGGTAATCTTGAAAACCAACTAAATGGATACGAAAAGAAAAAAAAATCAACAATTGACTTAAACATTGACTGTAGTCTGCTACCAATATCTGCCAATATGTCCATTTTAACACTTTCTTACCGTCCTCTTGCCATAATCTTGGCAAGGACTGGTGAGGGTTGCTCCCTTTAGTGGAATCATTCCTTTCGGAGAACTGTCAGCTTTCTTTTTATAGAATTCGACCGCATCCTCTGACAACACCACCCAAACAGCCTTCCAGGAGTTTAGCACTGTACCCTGAGGATCAGACAGCAGGCAGCCTTGAGCAAAAGTGCAAAGGTGTTGATTGAGGAGAGGTTGTGTTGGACATTAACTGGATATTTTGATTGATTTATTCATATTTTAAAAGTGCAATAAGCAGTGTTTGTGGAATCTCATGCATCTGTACTTGATGAGCCACTCAAGAATGGCGTATTAGCCCTTTAACATTTCTTTGTCGTCACCAGAGGTACTCACCATCATCATCTTTTTTCATGTTTAAATATAACCACCAGGAATCGCAACTTTTACTTTCAAAAGTGACCTTCAAAACCCAGGTGGAATGCTTGGTTTTGAAGGTCACTACTCACTTAAAAGTACTTAAAAAAACAACATCTAATGTTGTTACCTGAAAAATATTAAAGTTTAACTTTTACAGGAATTATCAATAAATATTAATTTTGCTTCGTGTTTCACTTTGCATACTGAGCTCATTACAAGAAGTGAAAGATTAATATACAGACTTCTACAGGAATCTGTGTTTCGGGGGAAGAAAAATGATTGACTTTGGCAACCCCTCTCTGAAGCAGTTTGGGTTTGTGTTTATATGTGTTCCATTTCACTTGGTTTGGTTTTAACAAACCATCATGCCCTGTTGAACTTGCTGTGTCTCCGGCTCCTTTCTCCCCCTCACAACGCAAGTAGGTTGTTTAACTTAAGGTGACATTTTGAAGCAGGCCATGATTTGAGAAAGTATGATGTATAAAGTAACATAACACGTTTAAGAATGCTTTGGCCCGTAACAGTTTAATGGCTGGTTAGTTTGGTTGGTTTGTCAGCAGGATTACATAAATAACTACGGAACAGACATTCAACAAAGTGGATGGATGACGGGTCTCAACCCAAAGTAGACCCCACTAACTTTTGGTAGGGTTTCAGATAAAGGGAGTGATTCAAGAATTATTTCTTTTTTTAAGATTGCGAGACTTTTCTGAGTTTTTGTTAACACACTCACAGGAAATAATGCCAGGATCTTGATGAAAAAATCGGGCAGATTTATATGGCTAGGATCTGTGAATGAGAACAATTTGATTTGGATCCAAATACAAATCCAGATGATTTGATTATGTTTAATCTGAAATTGGATTGGGTTTGAGTAAATTAAATGGGGCTTTTGGGCCTTGGTTTGGTGAAAGCCTTTCCAGTTACGTATCTAACTACTAAATAAAAGCCGAGCACTGTAGTTTAGTAAATGGTGCACATGATAGGGATATTTTCAGGTGTGGATTAATACACATTTGGTGCATCAGGGTATGTTGGATTAACTCAAAATCAACTACAAATTAAGGAACATGTTAAAAATTGCAACAGTGTAGCAAACTGATGCATTTTTGGACAATAATACTTTATTTACTTGGTACTTAATATTTTTTAGTCAATTGATGGTTGACAATACGGAACATATTACCATCTCCTGGAATTGTCTATTTGGGCAAGAAATTTACAGTAGATTATGATTTCAATTTTTGCTTTGAGCGCAGTGTTTAGACTTAGACTTTATTAATCCTATTGGGAAGTTTTCTCAAGGAAACTGAAGCAAGTGCAAGTGTTGGATTGCATTTGTTCAGACACTCCCACTGCAAGCTTTGAATGAACACAGACGCACGGTTAATTTGCAACTGTTTGCATAATACCTGTGTCTGTTCCACTCTGTCTGCTTTGCATGGAGGAGAAATGTTCTCTGACAACATCTTAGCCATGTCATGACTATAAGGCGTGACCATTACGCACAGCTGCAGCTGATTTTAGCAACCATAGTGTCATCAGATTGTTCATCAGACAAGAACACTTCAGGCATCAACATCAAACAAGAGGGAAGCAGTCATTAATGATTTGGTTACTTGCATGCACACTGAAACAGTTTACAAAGTGTTTTACAATAAAGGACAGCATGAAAAGAACATATTGGGTAGCAAAATTATGTCTGATGAAAACTATAAATGCAAACTGACCACACAAAAGCACCAAGTTAAAGTGTAGAGGGCAAATGTCACACTTTGCTCAATCTAAAAAAGAAATGTGTGTGGGGGTGGTGTTGAGGTGCAAAACAAACATGTTTTCATGAACTTCCCTCTTGAGAATAAGCTTAGTTTTAGTGGGGAAAATGTCTTGTGCGTGAATTTAGAGCATTAACATTGTTTATACACCTTTTAGGTCACACCCTACATATATTTGTAAATTGTTTGGATGTAGAATGAATGTTGGAACACAAGCTATGAAACACATTTCACCTTTTGCTTTTGGTTCTAGACAGAAGTAGGAACTTGAGGTTTTATTTTTGAAGCCGTACTAGAGAAGTGTATAGTTTCTAGTTAAGCAGCGACTTCCGAGCAACACGCACATTTTATTTGATTGGTTGGTTTGATTTGGTATGTTCCTCTTCACCAGTGGTGTGTGTTTGATCCAGACTTTTTTCTGAGAAGTTTATTTTTGTCAGCGTTCGGGTGGCTGATGCGAAGGTGACGGTGTAAATCTCCGCTGCAGCAGTCGTGTCCTCTTGGTTTGAAATGATCGGCGGTCAAACCCATTATTAATCTGATGTTTTGCAGTTCTGTGTGTCTTGTAATACAGTACCCAGTTTTAGTAGCAGTACCAATCATAAGGTTGTCAAAGTTGTCAATTTGGTTAAAGTATTTTCATGTTGAACTTGTAAAGATCTGTAAAAACAATCTTCAATGCAATTGCGAAGAGGTGGATGGTATTTTCTTTTAGTTATTCTTACCTTTTTCACCAAATATCCCTCTCGAATCTCTTGTGGCTCCATTATGCTGCCCTTTGCTGCTGTCAGCTGCAACGTACAGTGGGTCACTTTTGAAGATACTGTCTAAAACATGTCCTACCCACACCACCTCTCTCTCTCTCTCTCTCTCTCTCTCTCTCTCTCTCTCTCTCTCTCTCTCTCTCTCTCTCTCTCTCTCTCTCTCTCTGCCTTTCTACACTCAAAACCACAAATACACACACATACACACACCAAACCCACACACACAAGCAGGAAGTTGTGCCTTTGGGTGTGTTACAGTTTCCTCTTCTATGTCTATTATCAGTCAGCAGCTACTGCTGTGCTGATGTCTCTAAACTTCATTTTGTCATTATATATAGAGGTAGGTTAACAGTTCGGATTGAAATACTTCAACACGTCCTGGATATTTCACCGCAGTTACAGTAAAATGTACAATAAAATGAATAATTTAAACAAAGTAACTTGAGGAGGATCTTACAGTAAATGTGGCTTAACTTTAACCACAGCCAACTCTGAATTAGACTCATATGTTTAGTTACATTTCTTTTACTGGACTTACATTTCCTTTTTATTTCTTGTTATCTAAATTTATAACACTCTGTTTCTCTTACAGTAATTCTGTTTTTATGCCACTGTTTTAGTAAGCATTCCTGCCTCTGCACAAATGATCTGCCTATTTTCTTTCTTCTTTACTGCTCATGTGTGGTTGAGCGGCTTTCTTTCAAAACTTTGTGCTGCAGTTTTTTGCACCTTATCTGATGCATCCTAGCTCCATTTTTAGTTCAACTTTGACTAACTGTGAGTACATGATTTAGCTATGTTTGGGTACATTCTAACAGCTGACCTGAGTCATGCTTCAGTTGACGTATGTCTCTAAAGGTTCCCTATTTCCTAATGTGTCTGAAGTGTGCTGTAGTTGAAGTAAAGTAGAGGGCAGAGCGCTTTTCTTTCTTTTAAAAAAATAGTGTTTAACTACAAAATATATGTAAAAACACTCAATTTAGAGCATCAGTCATTAGAGCAATACAACTATTATAAATGTACTACATAAAGTGTTATGAAACATGAAGATGGAGATACTGTGATTCTGTCACAACATGTCGTTTCACAAACTGTCATCTTCCCAGGGCATGAAAGGAAGTCCTCTCATCTGAGGTGTCAATTCTCACCAACGTGGTGACCCGACTGTTAGCGTCAACGGAATAAATGAGGCTTCAACCTTGAAATGACGGCAGGGATGAAATACTGGGTGCTATGTGACAGAATGAAAGGTTGTTGTGGGCGATGGTGACTGAAACAATACCTAATGTGCAGCTTTGTCTGTGGTACTCATTTCTTAAACTGTACATACTTCAATACAATGCACTACATGGTATTATATTTATACATAGTGTGGTTTCAGTTTCTAATTCTTCTTTTTCACTTGTATGAAGCAACTCGGAGGTGGTGGATACAATAGCATGAACATCTGTATACTAGACTATAGGCACATTTTTTAAGGTACTGTTCTTAATGCATAGACTAATTTTCAACTTTCCCCAATCCTCAGTCCGATCAGTACTTACTTCAGAATGATAAGTTAAATCAAAAAAGTTGTATTTTCCCAGTTTAAGTACAAACATTACGTAGTTGTACTGTATTTCCATTCATTCAACCATATACTTCTTCTCCACTGCAGTTCAGAGGCTAAACTGTATATTTTTCTGCACTACATTAGGCAGCTTTACTTATTAGCTACTTTACAGATTACAGTTTCTTAAATCATGTATCTCAAAATTTGGAGATGTTTCATTTGAGTTTTTCCCCCGAGACTCCAAAATCAACTTTTTCTTACAAACAGCACCTTAAAATGTTTTTCTTAATGGGTTTAAGAAAAAAAATCACCTACCTCTTAAGCTAAATAGACGATTTTAAAAGAATTCTTAGATCAGCTGAAAAATGAATTGTCAATAACATGAAAACGGGCTGATTTTGTGAGCTCGTAAAAAATTGACTTTTTAGAGATACATAGTTCCTCAAACATATAATGCACTGCTATAGATTAACCTACCTAACATTGTATAAAGTAGAATGATTGCAACTCAAAACATCTACAACAGTGAAATGCAACATGCACATTACTGCAGCAGTAAATGTTATCCAAAAACAACAGATGTATTGTAGTAGTAAAACACACACAGGGACTATTTTACAGCCTGATGAGTAATTTTAGTTTTGATATATATTTATACATTTTGCTCCTAACACTTTGTGCTGATGATTTCTGAAAAGGGTTTGGATGCAGGACTTGAACTAATTTGACTTGAACTATTTTATTTTCACAGTTTGATATACTTTAGTAAAGGATCAGCTCAAAGAAAATTCTCAAAAATGCAGTTTGTGGTTCCATATCAAGGATATAAAATCAACACCTCTCCTATTCATAAAGCATTCTACATGAATGAAAAATGTCTATCAGCATCAGTTACAACTCTTTACTTTTGATGTAATGTTGTAAGTATTCCTCTAGAGGGTCTCATAAACACATTTAAGCTGAATCACGTCTGAGATGTGTTGTTCTGCATCAGGGGCTGTAGTGACACTAAAACGAGGAAGATAGAAAGAAAACAAAAAAGGCTGTAGATGGGAATGATTGGTCAAAAACATAAAAGTCGTGATGCAAATATTATCCATTTCATCATGTGCGTCTATGTTGGTGAAACTGCCTTGGTGGAATTTGGAAATCAGTCATGGTTTGGGTGCGCATCATTTAGGCATCTGGAGCACAAAAACAAACGGATGGAATTATTCATAAGGTATCGTCTGTGTTCAATAATTTCCTCCAATCACTGGGAAGTACATTTACACAGGCCGCCTCATTTTTATCACACCTTTTTCATAAGACCATACCATTAAAAGTCACCTTCTTATGATGATGATCTCATTTCGATAAACATGTGGACGTTCTCTATGACCTTAGCATTTATCAAAAGGGACGCTGTCTATACTGTTTGCCTGCCTTGAATCATGGTTTCCTCGTGCGTTATGAATAAACATCATGGAGGGGGTGGTATTCATGATTTCATTAATGAATCTTGGGGCAGTGAGTTTTATTAACTATCATTTCTCTGACTGAAAAGGGGCTTGAAGTATGGAATTTGAATTTCATTGAGGAAAAAAAAAATATGGCAGCAAAGAGTACACTTTTGTAATCTCCTGTTTTTATTAGAACACTCATCAAGGACAAAACACTCAACACTGCCCTTCTTTTGGTATGAGACACATAATCGTGCTATTACAGCTCAGAGAAAGGGTTTATTCAAGGGTAATCATGTTTTCTTCTTCATCTCTTCGTTGTCTTTTTGTCTACTCATACTGCCTGGCGCATAGGATGTACTGTACATCCGGGGAATAGAAAAGAAACTTAGCACTCAGCTTGAAGAGGAGACAAGTGAGCCACTGTAAGTATGATGAAACTGTAGAAACACTTCGTGACATCTTCACTGACTAAATATAAAAAGAAACACTCTCTTTCAATCTCACATACCCTTTTCAGACCTGAGTCGACCAATCAACAGTCAGCACCTACCAAGAGTGTTTATGTGATAACGTACCATGACCTTTATTGTTAGGTACTGTTTACACATAAAATGCTCTGTCCAGAACAGTTTGTACCAGGTGAATATCCTGTGGTGAAGGCTCATCCATTACTTTTGCTGCATGCATGCCTCATTTCTCCTATACGAGCGTAACACCTTGAAGTAAAAAATGAAACTTCTCTTCAGATCCTGGCTGAAAACCACAAAGTCAGAATAAATTTGCAGCTGACAAAAAAGAAGTCACACTTTTGCAAATAAAATGGTGTCTAGAGCTCTGCACATGTTTTTCATGAATAGGCTCATACCTGGACATCTTTTGAGACAATCTCTGTTTATTCTGACAAATCTGGTAGATATCAACACCCTCAGTTCAGTTATGATCCTAAACTTGAGCTCTTCTCTAATGTAGTACAATAGCTAAAGGGCTAATGCTGCATAACGTACATACATAATAATTGATAGCTAAGTTGTTTCTGGACAACTAAGTTAAACTGGACATTTTTTTTATGTTGCAACTTAGCGTTTCTTTAGGTAGAATTTTCTGTTTCTTTCTTGCCACAGCACTGGGCTTTTGTTGCTCTGCTCAGGTTTAGGCACAAAAAAAGCAGTGGGTTAGAGTTAGGAAAACATCATGATTTGGATTGAAATGCTGTTTTGGTCGCCATGGTCACAGACGGAGATAGTCCGACTTCCTGTGAAAAACATTGCTTTCTCATCACCAAAACGGCTAGAAATATGTGCTTACAAATATGCACTGGTGTGACTTGAAGTCAGTCATTTGGCTTGTAATAACATTACCTCAGTCCCCTCTACCTACTGATGTGACTGACAGCCAATAAGCATATAATGTGAGCGTGATATGCCACGTTTTCAACAAATGTAATCCTTGGAAGCAACTGTGGTTTGCATAAACATTAAGTGCAACATTATATCCTGGAGACTGGACTTCGAGAACTATACCTGATATAACAGGTGAATTAAGAAATTACCTGGTCAGTTACGATCATAAGCCTGAGCTCCCACACAAATTTAATGATGCAAGCACACCATACTGAGTTTAAGCTAGCAAGCAAAATTATCACTGAGGAGGGTGGTATTTATAGAGGCTACCCGCGAAAGTGCAACATATGGGCACAAACATTCCTCATATTGACTCTGGCGACCTAACATGTCAGGTTAAAACTGTTTACACAGATTTTATGTAATTATAATATTGTATGATACAAATGTATATTTGCCGCTGGATGAGGAAAGGGACACATATAACTGCTGTATAAATGAAGCATAGCGCAAATTCATGCAGGACACGGAAGTCATAAGCCCCAGCCGTAGTCAGCTGACAGCCAGTTGATCAGATCAGCTTCAGCCACTGACCAACCACATTCACTCTCCCAAATTAGGCGGTCCATTTAAACCTAAGCCGTCATTCACTGATCTCTCCTTCAATACTGCTACACGCACATTACCGCTGCCGGCAAGCTTGCCACAATGACAAACACATCATGGGGCAAAGAGCAGGGATCAAAAACTTTTGAGACTTTGAGGTTTTACCCAATGGTCACCTACAGCCACAGCAGGCCGTTGTTTACAAGTGTTTCCCTCTAGAGCTGGTGGAGACAAAGCAGAGCTATGTGGCGCATTAATATTGGACTAATATCACCAGGTGACACAAGAACAAAGAACTGTTCATTTTACTCTATATCTGCATAATTCATATAATGATGCCTATTGCATCTGACTCCTCAGTTTTGTGTTTTGCTCGTTTCCACTGACCCCAAGTGGCCAAATACAACAACTAGCAGCTTTAAGCACCACTGTATATTGAAGTGCTTGTCCTTTACTTGAGAACTTCCATTTGTTAATGAATGGTAAACGGCCTTGCATTTCTATCGTACTTTTCTAGTCAACTGACCACTCAAAGGGCTTTTCAACATTTGTCACAATAACCCATTCACACTGACATTCATTCACTGATGGCAGAGGCTGCCATGCAACGTGCTGAGCTGCTCCTCAGGAACTAAACAGCACTTCCTATCCAAAGCACCTCATGATATTTCTATGCTCAGCCATTCTAACACCCACTCACACAATGATTGAGCAATAATGGGTTTCCAACCCAAAGACACTTCAACATGCAGGCAGCCAGAGTCAGGGATTGAACCACCTGGTTATTTTCCCTTCTAGTCAGCTCCATACTTTTTACACAACTACATTTATTCATATGATGAAATATTATACATTCTGCTGCTTACAATGCATTAGTAATAACAATCCAGTCACATAATATGTAAAATAATGATAAAACACTTTGAGGAGCTATTCTACATAATTATTATTTTCTTTTTGGTATATTTCTTATATTTCAATATTTTTTAGCTATTTCCATATTTACCAAAGTAAATGAGCTGTCTGCTTCTTCCAGGACTGGTAATACAGTAAACAGCAGTGATATCTGTGTTGCTCCACTCTGGAGATCACTTCCATTTTTCTTCCCTTCTTTCCTCATATTGAGCACAGCAATAAATACTGCATGTGCTGTTGCTCCCGCTGCCCCACCCTTTGCCATAGCTCTTGTTTTTCTGCCCAGGGATTGAGACATCTTCATCCCAGTCCGCTGTACCTCACAAGCACTATCAATAATTCTGCTAAAGAGTGCAGCGAGCTGAAAATGGGAGGGGAGGCTGTGAAGGAGGGAGGGGGAACAGTTGATGGCTTTTCCATGGCACAGTCAATCTCTCCTCTACCTCCTTCTATTCCTGTTGTGCTCCTATACTTACTGACATGACCTTCTGTGATGTTGTTTATCATTTTGTGCTGAATGGACAACAGGCACATACAGCAAGCAAACAGCCTTTAGCCCAGATATAGGAAGGCACTCTTGAGCAGTGGACAAAGGTTTCAGGGCTTTTTTTTCAAGGGCTTTTATTTGCTTATTGTGTATTCATGAGCAATTGGAAATAATAAACAAGAAAAGGTTTGAGTGTTAAGGAAAGGATTTTATCAGTGCTTGAAAGAAATATATATTGAAAAAACCAAAAGCCACTATTCTCAGAATGATATCAGTGTGGTGATAAGATGCAATCGAAAAAGTTCATTTCTCAAATTAACACAAGTCCGCCTCATACACCATGCTTTCATGAATCACAGAAGTGTAACTCTTCAGGCTGAGACTGGTGCTAATAGATGTGGCTGGCCTTCCCTCGGGGAGTTACGACATTCGTCTGTTTCCACACATCCCACTGTGCTGGTCCCTTATTTGAAACTCAAATCTCATGATACCATATGAATCAGACAGTTGTCTCTGTAGACTGTGAAATGTGCTGTCTGTGAGCATCTAACACAGTCATTTTGAATGTTTTGAAAGGAAAAGCCAATTCAAAATGATTTAACTAACAGTTTCATTAAACATGCTAGCAGATGGAAATGTTGGTCAGTTGGTTCACAACTTTGGCTCTAACGGAAATATATTAACATCTATTGGATAGATGCCATGATAGTTGGTATCCATTCATATTGATTGTTACAGGATATTACAGACTTCTATCACTATTTAGGCAGCATAGAGCGGCGAAGCCATGCCCCCGTTGGTTGACCACTATAGCACCTTATTTCGGAAAAAATATATGTATGGTAATAAATGGTGAGAGCTAGTTGCACATGCTTGTTTGAACATGTCATAATGTGCATACTTTCAATCTTTTGAATTTATCTTCTCTCTCCAAGCAGAAAATCTCTAGGGGTGTTGACATGTTTCAGTTTATTTCATTTTGTAAATAATGACACAAACAATTGGGAGAATAAAAGGCGAAATAGGGGGGTACAAACAGAAAAGTGTCTCTCTGATCTATAGCATTACCACACTTCTTTCTTATGGCAAATTTCTCTCTGATTACCTCTTGATTCAATCATCATTTGGAGTGTAAAATAAAACGAGAGATAAAGGGCAAAGACATCAAGTTCACAGCCTTATTTGGCAACAAAGTGAAATGAATGAGCTGCTGGAGAAGATGGCCCACTGTGGTGGGACTAATAAACCTGCAGGCTAGTTCAGAAGAAAGAGGGGGCTCCTCTATCTGCCAATTAAACAGAGAGGAAATTAATGGATAAACAGTTTCATTGGGGATCAGAGATGAATGATGGCGCTGTGAGCCCTGCAGGGAGCTACGCCGCTGCCGTAACCACCACCGCTGTTGTTAACAGCCTCGAGGAACAAGCAAGCTTATTTCTTCTCTTATTTTTTTTTTCTAATCTCTCCTTGCCATTGCCAGCAACTCCCTTCAAGAGTTAAGTTTTGAGGCAAAACTATGCTAATGTGATCTTTTTTAAAGTATATTTGCTCTTATGCAGATAAGTCTGCTTATCCACTGCTTCACACCTGCTCCGCTGCAAGCTACTTCTGGCCATTATTTTGGATTGGACGATCCGGTACACACACCAGGTTTTGGCTTTAAAAACTTTACCTGGCAAAAGTCACATAGCAGCAACAGTAAACATTGAAAAAAAATTGGGTGCCTTTTTGTGCCTTGTCTAAACCTTTTAAAAGGTATTGATTTGAGAAACAGCCCAAAACCACTGAGCAGATTCCTTCTCATCACTGGAGCAAAACAGCAATGAGGCCTACGTGTATATCTGTCGGTTCAGTCTCAGTGCCCTGAAGATTGTTTTTATTTAATCGGCTTTTACATTAATTCTATTTGATCTGTAGTCTTTTGCCATCACCTGCGGATGGTGTTAGAGTGTTACGCCCCTTTAACTCCTTAGCATTGGCACTGACATTCATGCTTGTGTGACTCCAGGCTGGGCCACTATGCCAACATCATTAGTGTACAAATATTAAATTGTCTTCTTCAGGATGAATGATTGTTCCAGCTGTGCATGCATTTGCCACAGGCCTCGATCCTGCTGTGTTTGATCGATAAAAAACTGATCACAGTCAGCCTCTGTGACAAGTGAGATATGACTTTGACAGCAAAGCAGTGTTGTGCATAAACAGAGGGCATGCACAGTGATCTATTTAAATATAGATCGCCATTGTTGTTGATAATCTAGTTTAATTTAAAAGTGGATAGCCTGACTGTATGTGGCTGTGTCAGAGCACTGGCATGGAAATGATGTGTTTTGATGGGAAGGGTTGGCTCGCTCCTACTCTGGGGGACAGAGGGTAGCAGGGAGTGAGAAGATGCCAAACAACAGACTGAGGCAGGATATAAATCAAATCTCTCTGGAGACAGTACACCACACACACATACACACAGTGTTTTCTGGATTCTGCTGGAGTTTCAGTACATCAAGCCACCAGGTTAGTAACTTCAACGCTCAGTGGGAATATAAGAATGCAAAAGTGATTACAACAGTAGAATATTAATTAGGATGGAAAGCATTAGAGGTTTTACTTGATGTGAAGGGACGATAAGGTGTTACTTAGTGGTGAAGGAAGTAGTTGAATCAGTACCTATATATATAAATGCTCCATGACCGTAAAAGTCCTGAATTTGCAGCATGGTCCCTGTCCGTGTTGGATCACTACTGATGAATTCAAGTGGAAGCAGAACATAAATGTAACTTTGTTGGTCACAGTGGAGCTAATTCTATACACTTCATATAATGTTGGGTAGTTTCATCCGTAATAATGCATCATATTGTATGATATACTGATCATATAAAATGCGTAAAATCTTAATTTGAAAAGCACAAGTTATTAGCTTTTAAATGTACACTAGATTTAAATGTAGTGGAGTATAACTATAAAAATGAATGTACTCAAGCACAGATGACCCAAGTCTATTTGTAGGATTTAGTGGTATTTAGCAGTGAGGGTGCTGACTGCAACCAAATGAACACCCTTCGCCTCAACCTCCTCTACTGTGGCCACTTAAAATGTCTAAAAGTACTACTCTACATCAGAACAATTAGAATTACATTCTACATTAGAATTCATGTTTGCTTCGTCTGTTCTGGGGTACTGTGGAAACGTGTTGGTGCAACATGGCTGATCTGCAGAAGAGAGCGTGAGAGTGTGACCATGTGACCTTAGAGCAACAGGTGGTGAGTCAAATCTGATAAAAAAAAAAAAAAAACAGGTTTAGCTCGTTGGCACGTTCCTTCGCCTCATCCACTGCTCCTCCTGCACCTTTCACCTTGTGTAATCCCTCCAGTGTGTTCTGGGTCTGCTCAGGGTCTCCTATCATTAAACTTGCCCAGAAAACCTCCTTAGTGAAGCTTTGGAGTTGTTATTCAGTCCATTAATCGGGACTTTCTGGATGGTTACTGCAGCAAACATGTGAAAGATGGCAAAATCTTTTGGTAAAATCCCTACAGGAGCCCACGCATAGTGAGCCCTGAGATTGACACCCTGCCTTGAGCTGCTATTCAGCCAGAGATGTTGTGGTTGTGCATAAAACAAGTATTGATTGGCTCTGAATTTCTTTGACCACAAGTTATAAAGATGGGTACTTTTACCAAGACCATAGCAGTTTTGAGCATTTTGAACTAAGACAGTGCCCAAGCCGGGCAAATTGAAGTGGTCGGCAACCCACACTGAGCTTGGAATTGAAAAATAAAAACTTGGTTAAAATCAGGTCGTTGACTTACACCTACTCTCAATGAACTGTTTATAAATGGTTACAGAAGGACACATTGAGCTTCAACAGTGAACTGAAAGGAAATGTATGTAACTGTATCGAAACGGTGACGGCTGATCAAAACCACAATATTTCTGCATATATATATATATATATATATATATATATATATATAGATAGATAGATAGATAGATAGATAGATAGATAGATAGATAGATAGATAGATAGATAGATAGATAGACCCAGATTTAAAGACTGAACTTACAGTATGCACTAGCTCTTAGCAAAGCCTAGAGTTCTTTACAGGTTTTTCTGTGCATACATGCAATTGGACAGTATACTTTGAGTCTATGTTCCAAATGGTATATTCACTCTAATGTCATTCTCATGGATCTCATCCCATGCACATATAATCTCCTTTACTGCCAAACCCTGCCTAGCTGGGAGCAGTACACAGAGACATTGTCCTGAGAGCCTTGAATGTGCCACAATATTAGAAATCCAAGTCCCCTGGCTCCAGAGTAGATCCAGAGGCCTGTGACTGACCAGTCAGGGAAAGGGCAGGCTTTGGATCTACTGACACCAAAGAGATTTCTCATGGAGGATTGGTGTAAATGAGTAGGCTAATGCATCACAGTTTGCATCATCAGCAGAGGTTTCCGTTTAAGGTTTTAATCTTTTTTATCTGAGTTTCAGTAACTGTATCATATGATTGTAGCTGTTGCTTCTATTGGCTGTGCTGAGGGTCTCATCTCACCACAAGCAGGATTTTGAGATGAGATTGTCCCTATTTTAACAATTTAAATTAGATACCAAATTGCATTTACAACTTAAAATGTGTTGGTGTCAGGCCTGTCATCCAACAATATACATTTCTTAGATTGCAATTGAATTTGCATTCCGTTCATTATTAATAATAGTTAACCCTTGTATGGTGTTCGGGTCTGTGGGACCCGTTTTCATTTTTTAGTAAAAGAAAAATGATACGATTCATAATTTTTTCAACCTGAAACTCATTGGCCTTGGCTCATTTTCTGTGAAGAACATATATCAAAACTCATTTTCAATGACCACACACTGTACACCCCCCCTACACATTTATATTACATACAGGGTGTTCGGGTCCACTGGACCCGGGGCTAATAAAAGTGGGGGAATTGTATGTCCTGTGTACCTTCACTCTGTACTGGGCCTGCTGTTAGGTTGTGTGTGTGTGTGTGTGTGTGTGTGTGTGTGTGTGTGTCTGTGCATTTGTGTGTGTGTGTCTGTGCGTTTGTGTGTGTGTGTCTGTGCGTTTGTGTGTGCGTTTGTGTGTGTGTTTGTGTGTGTGTTTGTGTGTGTGTGTTTATGTGAGTTTTGTGTTTCTACCCCTGTCATTCCCGCACATTGTTTCAAAAATCAAGTACCAACAATGTTTAATCTCACATTCCCGCACATTTTACGCTCTGTCTTGCGGGAACCAATCTTTATATTCTCATACTATCCAAGCTGCAAATTGGGGGTGGAACACAGTAAATATAGCTTTGCCAGTGCGGTTCCTTAGCACAACTAATCAAGATGGCCAAAATGTTCTCTGTTCAGAGGGCAATTGATTTGGGAAGAGAAAGAAGCTTTTGATGATGATGTAGAGGAAGAAGTTTCAAAATGTGAGGATCACATTCTGACAGTGACTTTGAAGAAGAGGATGAGATTGAGCATCAGCTAGTTCCAAAACGAAGACAAGCCACAGGACCAGCCCGTCAAAGAAAGGCAAGAATGTGGTACTCATGAGTACACTGCACAGGGATGGAGAATCTGTGGCCAGGAGCATCAAAACCAGAGGTCATCATGGATTATGATGTCACCAAAGGAGTCCTGGACAACATGGACAAGCTGGTGACTGCCTATAGCTGCAAAAGAAGGACCCTACACTTGCCACTGGTGATATTATTTGACATATTGGAAATCTCTGCGTACAACGCCTTTTTCATCTGGATGGCACTTAAGTAGAACAGAGGGAAGCTCCAGAGGAGACGCCTCTTCTCGAGGAACTGGGAAAGGCACTTGTGAGACCTCAAATCCAGAGAAGACAGCATGTTCCAAGAGCCCCAGCCTCTACAGCCATCATAAGGGGGATTCAGGAGGAGAATGCTGGCGCCCCATCCACCAGACCCATAGAACCACCATCACCATCAGCTTGTGTTGTGTAAACTGACCAGAATGGGTTAAAATACTAATGAAGTTCAAATAAATTAAAATCAATAGTTATGTAAAACTTTGCTTCATTTATAAATTTGTTGAATTTCTTCCATTCAAATCTTGATTATAACAGATTTTCTTTTTTTTATTACATTTTACAAAAAAACAAACAAAAAACGAGTAGCACTTTAATTCATAAAAGTGTTCTAACAAAGGTAAAGGGCAAATATTAACCATATATGCTGTTTATATTGCTTGTAATTAGGATGAAGTAAACATCTGTTGAGTATTTTAACATAAAATTATTTGATTGTGTTGAATTAAAGGCCAAAAAATGCAGCGGGTCCACCAGACCCGCAAACACTGGCTGAGTAACCAAAATACGAACACCACACAAGGGTTAAATTATGGATTGCACGTATTTGACACATCATATGTCATCCACTGCATAATTTATAATTGTTGCAAAATGAATTACATGAGCCCTGGAATCAAAGACAAGCTCACTTTTCATTACAAGACATTGCACTGGGTTGCAATAATCTCAACCTCACAGAGCTCCTGGAAGTGTCAAGGCCTCTCCACACTAGGGGCTTTTCATTCATTTGTGTGAATAATTTGCACCTCAATATTTTTTTCAGGCTGTTATTTTTGTCCTGAGTTCTTTTACACAGAAACTAAATATTACATAGCGTAAACGCAATGTATTTTTTTTATAACAAGGTGGGTTTTTCTGACCTTCGCATCATGAAGGGAGGGCATCAACCAGTTATGGTTTGCCAAACACACATCACTTCACAACACATGACACCGGTGGACTTGCTGATTGTTTTTAATTACCCTCTATTATACGAAACAAGGACACACAGTTTTAAAGACAATGTGACAAAGGTGACAACACGTAGCAACAAAAATTTGCAATAGTTTGCATCAACATGCTTTATGTATTCTGTAATGAAGTAGTAATCCACTATACTGTAATGACACTGAAAACGAAAGCATTTATGCCATAGGTTTTTCTTGATTAAAGCAACCATTGCTGTTGTATGACGTAGTTGTAAATATATTTAATCACAAGTAAGTGTTAGACAGATGATTAATCAACACACAGTAAACTGTTTTCATATTTAAAGATTTTTAGGTCTATAACAATATTATATGTTGAAAACTGCTATGTTGAAGAAAACAACAGCATGATCCTATGCTCCCACTGAAGTTGGGTTATTCTAAGGTAAAAAAAATGACATAATGTTGTGTTAATGAACTATTGTATCCTCATAACTGTTAACCACTTCATTGCAATGTGTTTAAATTTATTAAATGCTAATGTACTGATTATAAGGGGAATATATAAGGGGAGAGTTACCTAATAAGAAAATTCTAAATCTTATTCAGTACTTAATGGTTGGCTGGCTGATTGGTTCAGTGAGGGGGGAAAAATGCAATTGTTGTTGTATTCATGTAAGTTGTGAACTTTTGAAGTTGGTAAGGGCTGATTAGAATGCTTCTGACTTCTGACTGCAGTGTACACAGCATTTAAACATATACTTACAAAGTCTGTGTTTACATATCAGAAACGGCTTCCAAATATTCATATTCATCTAGAGCCCTTGAACCATCTGTGCAAGATGTAATTTCAACTATTTTTACACAGTCTAATTTCCAAACAAAAAAAAGCTATGTTTCAAATCTTATGACTGCTTTCAGGATAACCACGGAATTTCGAGAATGCCTCATTATATGAGCAGTTTAATTGAGTTCATAAAACTGTGTCTCTCTCAGACAGGCTGTCATTTCAATTTTAATTAAGAAGAGATTTCTTACCTCCAGTTTTAGTTTATAGATCAATTCTATTTAGTTGTTTTCCCCTAATTCACTGACCATTACATCCGTATTGCATCTGTTAGTTTCAATTTTCCTGATTAACTCATCTGTTTTATGATAATCATGTTGGGCTGTTCACTTGTAAATGATGGCTGAAAATAATGGCAGCCTCCATGACATATCTGCCATGCTGTTTCTGTCACCCCCCTGTCTCTGTTTGTGACAGTTGTCTTGTAAACAATGGGAAATTGTGCGCCAAATCAGTTGGTATGTTCATGACTGGCTACCACCTGCCATCAACACACAGTGATTGGCAACCACTTGTCATTGGCCAGGCTCTTGCTTTACCAGATCCTCATTCCAAAATCCATCCTAACATGTGTGCTGCCTCATGCATGCCAAGCAGAGGGCTGCCTGGGAGGTTAAATTGTTAATTGACTGATTATAAAAGAACTTGTGGAATCACCTGCAGTAAGATGTTTCAGAAAAGCGTGTGATGCCTAACCCTAACCCTAAACTTTGAAATAGTTTATATATACTTGTAAATATTAATAAAAAGCCTGATGAGTTTCTTATGTGTTATTACTAACCTGTTGTGTCAGATTTAAACCTTAACCAACCTTTTTTTTCTGGTGTGTTTAAGATTACTACATACTTTATAATGGATTTATTATAATATAGTTATATTAGCAGTTGACTTATATGCACTTTATTAACAGTTAACAAAAGCAATCCCTTGTTAGGGTTGATATATCCTTTTTAATGCAGTGATTAGCAGCTACTAAAGTAAGAAAGTAAGTAATTAAAAATCAATGTGTGCGCTACTTCAACAAGGACAGAAGTGACAGGGCACATGTTATGAAATATGAGGTTTGCAGTATATGGAAACCTTGTGAAAACGCTTCAGATTGCGGGAAAAAAAATGTCAGTGAAAGAAATATCCTTTATGCAAAACAGAGCAGTGTAAGCTCTGGATTCAAAGTCAGATGGATGTACGGCTCCGGTGGAGTCATATGAATCATTCAAGCTGTCAAGAAATGTTACTGCATAGTAAAAGAGACCCAGATCTGACATCTTTATCTGCATAACAAGGAAGGACAGCGACTTCTTACAGACAAAAACCTCAATGTCTCTTATGTTTAATTCATCGAGAGCTTACTGTGAGATTCGTCGTTTAGCCAAGTACTGCGTGCTGAGCCATTTAGTGCTAATTCCCCTTGAAATATCTGTTATTGTTTGTGCCTTAACAACAATACTATATCCTTTAAATCTGCTGGCTAATGGATCTGTCAGACAGCCACAAATGGATTTTAATTAGATTAAACATTTCTCTGAAGTCGTTGGCCAAGCTCCTGATTGGTCCAGACGGATTGAGTTATTATGATAAAGCTTAGTGTTTATGGACGAATGATTCCAACCTACCAAAGAATCGATAAAGGACACCTCAAGGACCATTTTCATGAAATGTAGCCTGTGTTGCATAATAAGGTTTCTCCAGCTTCTACCCGGTGATTAATTACATTCAGTACTGGTGTTGAGCTTAGTCATTTAGTTTGTGTAGAGAAGCATAAGCTGCTTTAATGCCTGTCTCAGATTCAAATGTGGCTTTTAATCCCTAATAACATTCCCACCTGAAATTCACTAATCTTTCAGACGTAGTGGAACATCAAGCAGGCCTTTTTTGGGACATTTTCAATCATACTGTCACGCAGTATATAGTGTCCATTGCTGAAGGGCTCCTCAGTTTCCTCTAACACTAAATTGAGTGAGAATCTCTTGCCACTGCAGGGGTTTACAGATGGTAGACATCTCACACAGTAGCACATTTGTTGAGATAAAAGTTCATTATTCACCTGTTTCATACAACAGCTCTTCCTGCTTTTTGCACTTTTACAATAATGTCACAGAAGAGAATTTGTATTTTCTTGGCAAATGACAGTTATTTTTGTTGGAGATTGTTTGTGATGGACTACAAAACATAAACAAGTTAAAGTTGTCAAGGCCACGAGGCAGTACAGTATGCGTTTTTCTGTGTTTGCTTTAAACCTCACAACTCATCTTTTCTATATATTGTACTCATGGGAAAAAGAAAAAACTTGCCATGGTTATTATATTACATCTGTGTGTTAGACGTGCCTAAGTTGAAATATCTAGAGAGCATGGTTGTGCTTATATTAGTTTAACAGTGTGTGACATTTATAGAGATGTAGTATATTTGTCATTTCCCTCTCATGATATTGATGATATTATCCATGTTTTGGTATGACACTATGACAAATTAGTACATTACATTATTTGTTTTTTGATGAAAGAAATACTCAAAGCATTCTTGACCCTCTCAATGCATTTATAAGATTGTGTGACCATGAACATTTTTTTTTACACATACAGTAGTATTTTATGCATGAGTCCCTTTATATTGCAAACTACAGTTCATGCTACCGTATAGTTATGTCCTGTGCTATTCACCATCCTTTATTCTTTAACTGTCGATGTATTCATTCAGTTGTTGTTGTCCTTGTTTCTAACTGAGTGGCTATGTATGTGTAAAACACAAAGCAATGTAAACTGGAATCAATTTTACATGTGCACATTCTTGGCCAATAAAGCTGATTATGATTCTGAAACGTGGATTAGTTCATCATTTAGGTACTGTACATTTTTACCAGACAGATACATACCCCAATTCTACAGTGGTGTGTTTATGGACTTTTGTGAATTGTTTTTGAGTTATGTAAAGGAATATGTAATTTATTAAATTCTCAGATTTTTTTATTCATTAAAATAATAAATTAAAACTGCCTGTTAAAACTACCACCCATGATCAGCGAATGTTGCATCCTTTAACATTCTGTGCTACTGAGACAAACCAACGTAGACTACAGGAAAAACGCAGACTTAAATACACACGGGCTAGCAAAATGAAACACTGGTGTACAGAGATAGAAAGGCAGGAAAAACAGACAGGAAGACAGGAAGTTAAATGTAAATTATAACACATGAGGATCAACTTTCAACATAAAACAAGAAATAAACAGAGCGGAAACCTAGGGTTATGACATTTGATTGGCTTATTTGTATGTTGTTGTTTATTTCATTACGAATTAGAACTTATATTTAAGCATTATCATTTTTTTTCGACCAAATTCAGAGATCATGTGCTCATCGTAAATTGTTTTTCGTTTGCCTTTGAGTTGTTTTTTAAATATGAGTAATAACAAATGGTCCGCAATACACAGAGGAGAGAACATTACAAACACATCAACTGACCTATTCAGAGCCCTGTGATGAGGACAAATAGAGTCAAGTCTCTTCAGAAATCTGTGAATTCATCCTTGTCGATCAGCCAATTAATCTGCCATCGATTGTTCCTGCTCCGATCTATCCTTATTATATCGCTGCTATTGATCGACCTCTATCACAAATGCCCCCGATATCCAGAGTAGGATAATACTAAGGAGATTGTTTGTGCTCGGCAACCATGGAAACCAATTACGCAAAATGGTAACCTGTCATATTTCATTCCACAGCGCTAGACTAAATTGGAATATCTCGTCTGTTAATTGCATTGCAGAACAAGCAGAAAGAATTGAGCAGCATCAACAGAGGAAGCAGCTCCCTGAGCATTAAGAAGACATTAAAGGACACAACTGAAACTTGTATTTTACACCATTGTTTGATACAAATTTACCTTCCATTCTTTCGAAAACTGAAATAAAAATCTACATTTTGGCCAGAGGCTGGTAATGCTGACAAAATGAACATTGCAAGGATGAGCTCTCTAAGAAGCCTCCTCAAATAAATTCAAGCTTCTTAACACTGTTCACTGCAAACATATTCATAACAAGGTATTTCTGACCTAATGCAGAGAGGCCATTTGACCGTTGCCCTCTCCACACTTGTGATGTTATTGGTGTAGATGACACAATTATCAACAGGGTCAGTGCTTATGGATGTAGAGTAATTGGATCAGAGTTGCATAACTTAATGAGTGCAGCATAACATTAGAATAGCATACATTAGAAGTTTTGAACTGGAAGAACATAACCTTAAAATTGCAGGGAACGTTAAAGATTTCTTCCTCTGGTACGTGAGTTTTTTTTTCTTTAAGAGATGATTTTTGATCCCAGCTGTGACCCGTCTCATTTCAAACTGGATTTAGATTCAGATTTATGGCTAATCTTCTCTTTCGCAGTAAAACAGAGCTGAGACTTAAACAAAAAAAAAACCTGCTGATGCATTTGCATTCAACCAGGTTGGAAGTTTGGAATTTGCACAACAGAGCTTACATGAGATCAGTGTGGGGATGAAAATGGGACAGACTTTACATGTTGGCAGTTTATGCTATACAGCCTCATGTGCAGATTCAGCACTTACATCTAATGCACTTGACACCGCGGGTGCTTTCACTCTGCTTAGTGAGATTTAAAGTAATGACAGAAACAAACAGACCGATCGCGACTGATCTTTTCAGTCCCGTCTGATGGTTGGATATTATGCAGATTCTCAATACTTGCAAACACAGCACACTAAAAATATATTTACTTCTTATTCAAACATGAACTCAGTCTAATGGCATTATATTCCTGGGTAGATGTACATTTTTCTGGGCTTTTCTGGAGGACTGTTTATAGAGTCTGTTTCAACCATCCAGCCAACCACCCTATTTTCTACAACCTGTCATTAAGAAGGAAGAATCAGAATCAGAATCAGAATCAGAAATCCTTTAATGTCCCGCAGACAGGGAAATTTGTTTGTCACAGCAGCGACAGACTATTACAAGAACAGAAAAACAATAGCAAAAATAAGCAATAAAATTAAGGGAAGAAATAGAATAGACATATATACATATTTACATGATATAGTGCAAAATTAAGAAGGAAGAAGAAGAAGAATGAGAAGGAGAAGAGGAAGAGGAAGAAGAATTAAGAAGACATGCTACTTTGTCATGACAATGTGCCTTGAACTTTGACGCTCTTGCTCCTATATCTGTTGCAGCCTAAGCACGGAAATTTGGAGTACAAAGAATGTAGTAATTACACTTAAATGTGCCTGCAGCTGTCAATGCGATCATCCTGTCAAATGAGCCGTGAAATGTTTGTGCTATCTCGACTCTGTTTGTATTTGTGAGATACACCGTGACATATGTGAAGTATCTTCCACTGCACAGAGGATTGTGGGTAAAAATAGCAAAAAAAAGCATGTTGGCCAAAACCAAGATATAAAAACACTGACTTTCAGTATGTCTGTGGTTAAGACCAGAGTTGTCCAACCCCCTATTAGACCTTTAACAGACAAACTATTAAGCATTCCAAGTTAAAAATCAAATAACAGCTATCAAAATAAACGTATTTGGGATTTTGGATGCGTACGTCCATGTAAACAGTGCAGTCAAAACAAGGTCCAGAGATAGACTAGTGATAAGAATACGTTGTGTTTAAATAATGCTTTACAGCTTTGAACCCTGAGACCCCAAACAGAAGTGAAAACAGGGTTCATCAGCAGGGTTAACAGAGAAAAAAGGCAGGCAAATGGTGATAACAGTCAGAGAGACGGATTCACAATAGAGGTTTATATGCAGTGGAGCTCATTAGGGTATTGAGAACAGGTGAGCCCATGGGTGTGACAGTCCGGTGATGAAGCCTGATTAAAATAATGACACCAGCGGTGTCAGTGTAAACACCTGTTTTTCAATTTAGTTGTTTCCTTCTGTATGTAATTTCATTCCATTTTCTTTATATCTTATATGCTGCATGCAGTTAAAGTAAATGCTTTGCTCTTTGGTTCCATAATGACCATTTTAATCCCAAATCTTGGCTATACCATACATTCTGATCTTTTTTGTTTTTGTATTTGGCCCATGAGCTCCCAGCACTAGCCAGCTGTATATTGAGGGCGTTCAGTTGGGGCTCCAGAGGGATTTGGATTAGTTCCATCTCAGTGATATTTAATTCATTTGATGCTCCGAACAGAATAGCAATATGAGAATGAAATCAGATGCCAAATCCGGCACTAAATGATATAACTCAACAAAAATAATCTCTGAGAGTGTGTCTCTAAATCCAAATCGTATAAATTGGCCTAAATCTGGTTATGACGCTGCTGGACGTGGAGACATTTGGGAACCCCTGCCTGTGGTTGCAACTCAGGCACAACTTTGGGTGGCGCCAGAGCGCAAGAAAAGATGGTGTGTGGTGGGGGGGCAACACCGCTAATGGGTTAAATCTGCCCGGAGGATCGCTTTATGGCTTCGGTCGTCTTCACATCCCGCTAGATGATGTGTGAATCTTTTCAGCGGGTGGTTGGTCGGACTTGCCACCTGTCGGGAATGGTAAACAGGCTTCATCGCTGATTACCGAGCCAACCTCTCCCGCAGTTTTTGCTCGGAGACGCTCACATTTTAGTGCAGGGTCGCCTGCATCAGTGTAATAAACACGGAGAACTTTGTGTGTGACCGGGTCTGCGCAAGAGAAAGTGAGCCACACGCACAAACTGGCAGCGTTGAGATTAAAACCGGAGTCTCTGCGCGCCCGGGAGGCTCCGACCCCTCACGCTTTGAAGATTAGAGGGTTGACGACGTCTGAAGGACACTAAGAACGGGATTAGGTATTGTGCAGTCTAACCTACTTCTCATCACTCCCACATCTTGTCCTTTGAATATTTGCGCAATGACCTTTGGTGCACTTGGAATACAGCGGGTGTGCCCGTGAGGTAAGGAAATATTTGTTTTAATATTCATCAGTATATATATTTAAGGCTGTTGGAATTTAATTACATTATGTGAAGTTAAGTCGGACATCTTAATCCACTGTGAGTACACAGCAGATGTTACATGCAAAATAACGCTCTTATTGGAGTCCGTTACGCGCAGGTGCCATCTCAGTCCTTTTGATAAATATCATCGAAATCTAGATATTTGGCAAACGTAGTGCGAGAGAAGTGTTATTCCTCATGGTGAACATTGCATGGCTTCCTCCAGGGACCTTGCACGGTATTTTACACGCTCAACACGTCAGCCAAGCGCTCCGGAGAAACAACGCTCCACACACATCCCGGCTAATGTAATTTGCAGGATGTGCACCAGTTCCGAGACGATCAATAGTTCAGGGATTCGTGTTTTAGTCTGCGTCGCAGCACGTGTGGGTCAAAGCTGCCATAACATGCCTCGACCTACTCTGATCAGGGCACCGAAAATGATTTTCGCTTCTCTTCGGAGTGCCACTATTTAAGGAACACATGTGATCCGGATCCTCTAGGACAGTGGCATCATTTTTAGCTTTCCCCACGCCAGAAGCCAAAGGACGCATCCTGTCAAAAGAGATAGCTATAACGTGGAGTTGATCTGAGGCTGATTCTTACCTTGGAAATCAACAAAATTGATCCTAAATCGCAGAACATGTTTGCTCTGTAAAGAAAACGAGCATTTCAGAGACCTGACTGAAGACTGTCCCTGCATCAAATATTTAACATTGGTACTTCACAAAAAAATGTCAAAGACTGATCTGAATGAGCTGGAACCACAGAAAGCTCAGTTTATGGCGCAGTAAATTATTGCCAGAAGCCATTGTAGTAAGTGTAAAAAAGGTTATGTTTTTTGTCACACAACTTAAAGGGGTACTGTGTAGTTTTGGAGAAGAAAATTAAACCAAGGATATTTACAATATTAATGAGGTCATAACACAAACTCAGAAATATTGTTTCCCTAAGCGGATGAACAAGCTGTTCTCAGAGGAAAAAAGGGTCCTCAGAACATTGTTTGAAGCTAATAAGGTGGCAGGTTCTGCCAAATATAAGCAAACTAACAGAGAAATTGTGTTGTCCTTTAAGGTCACTTTGTTTATTCAGTCATGAAAAAAAGTGTGTTTATTTAGTTTGTTTAGACGTAACGAACACAGTTGATGCAGATCTTTCTCTTCTGATTAATATTCCATCCCTACAACTACATAGTGCACCTTTAAATTGACTGCATTTGTGAGGCTGCATGTTGCTGCATCTGAGTGGGATTCAATCAGTAAGATGAATCATAGTGATATTGGAGTATATGCATAGTGCTGCTCACAGTGAGCGGCAAGAAAAACCACATGATCCAATCTTTCTGTTGACAGTGGATTTGCATGCATTTCGAATACTCTTCTCTCTCCTCTCTGCCACGATGTTGTTTTATTTCCCGTGCACCACCGTTCTCAACAGCCACAGGTTTGGGTAGAGTCCAAGAAGTGTGCAGGGAATACTTACAAAGCATTGCCACAGGATGTCTTCGTCAGTCTAGGGTTGGGCACGTTCTTTCTCAGAGGCTCACATTTGGGAAATGAGAGATGAAGAGTAGTGTGGCTCAGGCCAGCCAGACTCCATTTATATTCCGCCTGTGTCCTGCTCCATAGGCAGCCCATTGTCATGGCACGCTCAGTGGGATAGCATCTGATGATTGAGGGGTATGGAAGAAGGTTGAAAGCCAGTTTGGATAGAAACTAAAGGTTAATTTATTGAAGGTTAAAGATATGGCATCACAGAGTCTGTGTGTGCATATAGAGTGAGAGTTTGTGGAGATGAATTTAATACAAAAGATAAAAAAAAAACATAACACGTAGTATGATGTTTTTTGATAGTTTAGTTTTTGTTGCGTGATGTGCACCTGACCACAAAGCCACATTAATGTGGTCAGTTAAGTTTCTTCTGCTAATTAAATTCAGCCTTTTTTGATTTACGTATAATTAGATGTATATTTAACACCTGACTTGTTCCTCCATGGCCTGTCTTTCTTCTCAAATGTTTTCCCAAGATGGCATGCAAATGTAAATGATTTCCAAGCAACACAGGTGCATCCCACGTTTGAAAGGGTGCAGCCTCTCCAACGTCAGGTGCAACAGCCACACTGTGTGGCCACTCAGCCCTGGAAGATTCATGGCCAGCCAAGCAGAAAGATTTATCTGTTGTGAGGGCGTGAAATTGCAATGCTCTGCAGTATTCTGTCCAGGGCCTGTGAGAGAGACAGATCCTCCATTGCTCTGGGAAATAAAGAGGTAACAGAGTGGAGTCACGCACAGAAAAGGAGCAAGCACTAATGGCTGCCTGTGCTCTGTGTCAGGTAGAAGTGATCAAGGCTTTATTTTTATATTTACTTATTTTTTTGGAAAGGAAAAAGGAGATAAGCAGACAAGAGCAACACAGAGGGAATAACAGAGGTATTCATCTGAGGAGTCAAACAAATGAGGCAAACTTTTGAAGACTGAGAAGTTGACACTGAAGTGCAAAAGTAGCAGGATAAGTAGTAGGAGTGCACTCTCCGCACAGCACTGATTATTATTTTTTCGCACATTTAAGGTATTGCAGTTTTTCCAAATTTGCTGCCACTTGTTACAAAAGAAGCCACTGTTGTTCATATGAATTGATTTATCTTAGAAGGGATTGCATTGCAGTGGGGTCAGAATCACTTTGTATTCTTTTCTAACCAATAGCCCCAATAGTTAGCCAACCAGTCACATCAGTAGATAATTTTAAGTATATTTCTTTTTTGGTGACATTAAAAGCAGGTGTCTTTTAAGGAGACCTGTAGACATTATTTCCATTAATTTTTGTGGGAACCAAAATTGGAAATTTTTTCCTGGAAAGTCGGACCATCTCCATCCGTGACATTTATTTTTAAGCCAAACCATGATGTTTTCCTAACTCTAACCAATTGTTTTGTGTGCGTAAACCAAAGCAGAGCGTAAACACCAAGTTGTGACAAGAGAGAAATAGAAAATTTAACCTAAACAAATGTAAAGTTGCAACATGAAGAAACATCCAGTTTTAACTTTTCTGTGGTTTTCCAGAAACGTACTAAGCAAACATTTATTGTGGCGATTGGGTTAGGTACACACCACTTCAGAAATTTGCAATCACCTTAAAAACATTCAATCTGGCCAAAAATAAATATCATGATCCCTTTAACTGCATGAATTGTGATTTATTTTTCTCTACTTTGAAATGCCTTGTAGTCTACAGCATTTAAACACTATATGGCATTAAGGATGGTTCTTTTTGGCACAGGATCCTTATCTGCCATCCTGCTAGCTATGACTCACATTTCATCATTTACGATATGTGGCCCAAAGAAAAAGTACTGGAAGTAATTTGTCCAACCTGCATACCAAATTGGTTGACTACAACCAATTGACTACAACTTAGCGCAGATCCGCAGAAATAAAAGAACATTCATTAACAAGACCACGCCACAATTTGAAGATACGAAAGAGGGGTTGGGGTTGTTGGGAGATGGGAAAGGGGTCGAGATTGATGGATGAAGGAAAAGGAGGGGTTGAGGTTGCTGGATGAAGAGGGGGGCTTGAGTGGGGTGTGGATTGGCTGAACAGTCCAGGAAGCAGGGAGGTTGAGACTCAGAATGGGGGTACGTCTCAATGGGCACACGTCTTGGTCGTTGTGGCTTTATCAAGTGGGAACCACTTTTTCTTTGGGCAATCTGTAGGCTACTCAATGGTAAGATTAAATGGATTTAAACCGGAATGTGTCAGTCCATAGTGCATCCAGTTGATATTCCATGACCCAGTTACATTATAACCTCGACTAACTTTCTATATCAAGTTTTAGAGAAGTTTTGCCAAAGCAACACACCTGTTAATTGCAACTTGTTAGAGGCATCATTTTACTTCACACTGAAACATGAACCAGTTCCGATTGTGATGTGAAGTCCTGCTGCCCAGCCATCAGTTAGGTTAAACTGTTCTATGGCATTTTATTGTCCATTTATAAAACATTAGGTTATTTTGTTTTTGCTGGCAAACCTTTCATAAAAGATACAATCTATTCGTAAAGAGGACAGCCTTTTTACTACCGAAAAGCAATAAAAACCCATTCAAAATAGAGTAGTCCTCTCAGCCTTCCGACACTACTGAATCAAGCTTTTATGGCAGGCAATATTAAAGTGTCGAGCAGTAGTGTAGCTCTTAAGAAGTATTTCAATTCTTCAAAATATGGCTCTTGAATAAAACTGGGCTGTCTATGCAGTAGGAAGACACAAATATTTAGGAAATCTGTGCTACATGAGCAGAGAAAACAGAGAAAAATGGCTGTGGGCAGTGGTGGATTCTGAAAAAATAAAAAGGGCACCACCTGTACACGGTGGGGCACCAGCACCCAGAAAGCGTACTGGAAGGGCACCCGAGACAGAGCTTCATCATGTGTAAACTCTGTGTGGGAGTATCCTTACAGAGTCAGTAAGAAGACATGTGAGTTTTAGAGTCGTTAAAACCACTTCTGGGTCGTTCACTTAACCGGCATTCACATGTGGTTTTCTTGGGCTATGTGAACCCAGTTGTGAATGGTTGTTAAGCTGTCTGGAGAGGGGACTCAGTACTATATTGTAGGTGTGTTCCCTTTTGACATAGATGGATTCTTTAACTCCTCTTCCAAACCGTCTGTCTTCTCTGGCCAAGACGTTGTCCTCAAAGAAATGATCTTTCTCCTTCAGATGTAAGTGGACGGCAGAGTCTTGACCTGAGGAGTTGGCCCTCATGTGTTGTGCCATTTGTTTATGAAGACGTTGTTTTGTCTCCCCA
This sequence comes from Diplodus puntazzo, assembly GCA_963678695.2. Lineage (NCBI taxonomy): Eukaryota > Metazoa > Chordata > Actinopteri > Spariformes > Sparidae > Diplodus > Diplodus puntazzo. Next base: position 5,193,721 of record OZ023168.1, on the reverse strand, counting down.
ATGTACAAACCAGTGCAGTCCTGGCTGCATTGAACAGCATAAACTACATTACTCTGTTTCTGCCTCGGTGTTTTGTTCTTAGGGTGGACATGTTTCTGCCTCAGTCTGGCAACCTGGATATAATGTTTTTTGAAGATCCTGAAGATGGAAGATAACACTGGACGCAGACGATGTTTTTTTGTATGATGTCGCCCCGCTTTGTACATGTTTTCCTACTCAAGAAGTGGAAAAGATGGTGTGCAAATGCCAGCTACAGGAAAGCACTCTGTCCAGCAGAATCAACATCGATCCAGACCACATTTGTGCCTTACTTGACCTCTGTCTAATGACCACTGACTTCCAGTTCAGTGAAAGTGTGTACAGCTGAAAGTGAGGCACAGCTGTGCCATGGGCTTACTGACATTCCCAGTATTGGTCAGCATCTGGAAGTAGTTGAGAGCAGAGCCTTGATTACCTTCATAGGACCTGCTCCTAGCTACTGGTTCAGGTATGTGGACGACACCTGGGTCAATATCCGAACAAGGGAAGTGGAAGCCTACTCAGATCATATAAATGTTGGGGACAATAACATCAAGTTCAGGTGGGACGATGTCAGAGGAGACAGTTTTCCCTTCTTGGACAGTGCAGTACACATTGAAGAAGACAGAAGCCTCAACATTGAGGTGTACAGAAAACCTACACACACGGATCAGTACTTGCTGTTTGACTCTCATCACCCACCGGAGCACAAGCTGGGGTTCCTCAGAACCCTAAACCACCATGACCACAAGGAAAATCGGGGAGGAGAAGGAACAGAAGCACATCAGGGTAGCGCTTAAAACCTGTGGCTACCCAAACTGGACCTTTGTCAAAACTTCCAAAAGATCCAGAGCCGACAGAGACGAGAAGAAAGAAAAATGTAACAACATCGTCATTCCTTATGTCACGGGGATAACTAAGAAACTCAGGAGGATCTTTAATAATAAACATCATATTCCAGTTCACTTCAAACCTAGCATCACACTGAGGCGGAAACTTGTCCATCCAGAGAACAAAACACCCAGGCATAAACAGAGTAATGTAGTTCATGCTGTTCAATGCAGCCAGGACTGCACAGGGTTGTAAACTGAGGAGACAACACAACCTCCACAAGTGGTCCTAATGACTCTGAAGCCCAGAGCTCACACATATCCTTAACAACTCTGTAAGTGAGTTAGAACGTGAAGAAGCCTCTTGGATGTGAGGTGAAACATCTTCAAGACACTGAAACAAGTCCAGTTGCCTAGGATATAGCACTTGCAACAGCTAAGATAACACAAAGTCAAAACGGCAAGTAAAGATTCAGGTTCAAAGACTTTTTTTTTCCATTTTCAAGGGACCTATAGGTTGCTGTGACCTGCAACATTTCATAAGCCCAGTCTTGAGGTGTTGTAAATGTACAGCCCAAAGCTTGTAGCTGCACTAGGTCTTAGTAGAGCTCGACTAACCGTCATGGCGAGCAGCTGCAGCAGAAATATGTGTCCAGGCCCCCACTGAGGCATGGAGGGAGAAGATGATTTCATATAAGTTATCTCAGTGTGGCAACACCAATAGTCTCAAAATTAATGGAAAGGGAACTTGATATGAATATGAAAAACCATGCATGGTGACGCACTGCAGTTCTGTTCTGCGCTTTCCCTCTGCCTAATCTCCCTTTTCTTGTCACTCTTCTGTCCATTCTCATGTTGCTCTCAGATAAGAACTGTTTGTACTTGGTATAGCAGGTTTCTGATGCAGTTTGCTTACAAATATGTTGGATCCCATTTTTTAACAGACAGAGGCCATGTACAAGCCGTCCTCCATATAAAACTCTCATCAAATGTGGCTGTGAGTAACAAAGAGGCTGCATATTAGTTTCCACTGAATTGAATTGCCCATTTTGATAACGGTGTCAAACTACACAGCCAAAAGCTAAAAACTGAGCTGGTAATTTTTTTGCCATCCTCCTTTCCATCAATAATTAGAGGCTGAAAGCTGTTTGTTGCTGACTTGCCCCTCCTATTAAGTCCATCTAATGAGCAGGATCAAACTGGTGCATGAGTAATTTAGCGTCAGACATTATCTCCCATTGATAGCATAGAGGACTTTTTTTTTTTATCACTTTTGCTGACGGAACCACTGACAGCTCCAGTTTTGTGGGGAAACTGGAGAAATGCAGATTATTTTCATCCATAATTTCTGAGGGAGTTTTGCCAGTGTCCATATGTTTGCTGATTGAAATACCATTAGCATAACTACATTAATATTTGCCCAAGCTCCAAATAAATATTGCTGTACAAAAAGCAAATAGAGAAAAAGGAAGTGAATTACCATACTATGATGATAGCCTGACTAAACATTGGCTGCACCATTTGTAAGTGTGGACAGATAACATTGTGGCCATGTTTTTAATTTCACACTTCAGCAAGAGTATTTATCTGGCTGGTGCGGCAGGTCATGGCATATGTTCTCTATCTTTACCAAGTAGATTGTCGGCACCGTGAGTTTGCATCTACATGTACTTTGATTATGGAATCATGAGAATATTGTGAATTATCGTTATTCCTATTCCGCTCTTATTTAGTCTGCACCATCTAGCTGCTCTTTAGCTGCTGAACGCTCCACTATGTTTACCAGCTGGTTGCTAACTTTCTCTTTGTGCAGTTTGGTCCTGGGCAGGTGGCTTACAGTGGGTTTTGTAGAGATTTTTTGTTGAAAACAGCTGCCTGCTGCTGAAAACGATGCTAATGAGAGTGTTTCAAAAGATATTGTGGGCCATAAAGCCAAAAGGCTGAAAGACACTATAAAACTCTGCAGAGCTGACAGGAACTGCAAGCTCATTTAATCATCTAATCAACTGAATAGATGAAAATTAGAGCAATTTTTAACTAAAGCAATCATGCAGAAGTTTAAACAATCCTACCTACGCACCTCCAGCTACAGCCGCTACAGTTGTTTTGGACTGGTCAGCCAGATCAGATTCTAATAAACTCAAGGATGCACTCAGTGAAAGCACACGTTTCAGAAGCCAGCAGTACCAGAAGCACCATCACTAAAATGATGCTTGAGCTGAAATCTGTCATTTTTTTTACTTTCAGTATTTCAAACAACTTCAAACACATAGGTTACAGTGTTTAATATAAAATTTTAAAAAATATAGCAAGACCTAAGGCAGCCATCTAAAGCCTGTGAAGGATTTTAGTCTCAGTAGGATGAATTTTAAAGCATTTGAGATCCACATCCAAATTTTCATGCTCCCTCACTCACTCTCTTGAATACACACACACACACACACACACACACACACACACACACACACACACACACACACACACACACACACAGACACACACACACACACACACACACACACACACACACACACAAACACAGCTCCTCTTGAATATCTATTCAATGCCTAAATATAGTAAGAAGCACACAATACCATGGAGCTCTCTGAGGCAATCAAAGGCTGTGGGAGCAGGGTATGTGATTCTAGGATGACATCTCACTAATTATGCTTCATAGATAACCTAAGGTGGGATATTTCTCTCACACATGGCATGAGCCTTAAAGATCCATGTTGTGTCAAAAGTAGCTGAGGAGTAATCTTTAGCCTTGAGCTGGCTTCACCTAGGTCTCCTCATAGACTCAGCCACCTAATTTAGATGAACAAGAAGTTAAACATGTACAAACTGTTAAAAGTCAGTCATTTGACAGCTCTAACTGATTGATTGACAGCTAATCAGAGTTATTCATGTTCAAAAATTAGCAAGCTATAATTATTTTATAGACGCTGAGATGCCATTTAGGCTCTAATTATTACTTTCTCACACACACTATTATATACTATAACTATTACTATAATTTCATACAGACTCATTTATATCCTCTGTTGCATACTAATATACCCTCTTACATGTACAATCATACATTCATACACACACGATTGTGTGGGCGCACACCATCATACTCTTACACATAAACCATAATACTCTCCATAGTAGTGTATGCAAGTGGTTGTGTGTTTGAGAGACAGTGGTTCCATTTGTTCCATATTTCTTCCATATACATTATAGCCTGTCTTAAGGTATACTTGTGTTCTCGAGAGTGTGTATCATGTGTTTGTGAGAGAGTGTATTAGTGTATGTGTGAGAGAGTATGAGGGAAATGTAGCATATGTAAGAGAGAATGATTCAAAAGGAAGTTAGCTTGATTAAACAGGAAGACAATTTAAATCCTCCTGCCTTAAAAACTAAACTTGTACCTGTCCAGTCCACTGCTAACTTAGTGGGAATTACCCCGCAATTAAATTCAAGCTGCAGCACTTTTAGAGCCAACTTTAAAGCTTTGTCAGAAAGATATGTGTTGGGAGGCCACAGACACAGAATTGTAGGAATCAATTTTATCAATGTATTACCTCTTTATTAAATTGAGGCACATGAACGGCAACAAAAGAGGTTTATCTTACAATTTTAAATGATACTTCCCAGCATTCCAATATCTAATGAAAGTGAACATTTACATTTCCACACATTATGTTTGTTATGTACAGTACTTATGAAGCCAAAACCTCCTCTCTGTGTATCGTGGACCACGAACAAACACAAAGTATTTGAGAAATGAACAATTCCACATATTAAAGAAGCCTCAGGGAAGAATAACAACATGTTAACAAAATACTGATATTTCAGGTTTACAAGTATTGATTTTTAAGTTAACTGCCTGTTTAGTCTGCCAAAAAAATTGAAAATAAATCAGCAGCAGCATGTCTCTTTTCTGAAATATATCTATTTCTCTGTACAAATATCAGAGCTTGATGTCAATAGTGTAATTGTATTATCTTTCTGAAGGAATAGTCCCACTGACATCGGTTCTGTAGATTTGCTGCAGTAGTAGAAGTAGGCTACATTGTATGTTAAGAGATGCAACTGCTGAATTTCAAAATCAGTGGAACTACAATGAATTTTTTTCTACCTCTGCAACTGGCAGAGAGGGGTTCTAAACAGTGCTGAAACTGATAACTTGGCATTTTTGCAGGAAATGAGACATTTGGAATCAATGAAGCCACTCCTCTCCAGTTAGAGACTAAACAACATTGTTGTGCCAGTAAATGGCTTTAATGTAAATCAAACTGCCAGGGACAGAATTCAAGAAACCTTAGGCCCACTGTGTGATGATGGCAACAATGGCATACAATTATTTTCAAGCCTGGTACATTTTCTTAGTGAAAAGTAGAACAAAGCTAATCACTGAATGTTAAACAGCCACTGTTAAAGGTGCTATCTGTAAGAAAAGTTGATTTTTTAATTCATTCCCAATAGCACCTTTGAAGTCCAAGGCGACTCTGGGCCACTTTGTAATAGGTTAAATAATTTAACAGTAACATATGATTGTAACATTTGAAGCTTTTTTGCACCACAGGGCCTTTCGCACTTAAATCAGTCAGCACAAGTAAACACTAGTGCAAAAATGTGATTAATTATTTGATCAAAAAGCAATCTGTAAGAGAAGGTCATTTTATACAGTTGGCTGTACTGTACCAAAACTAGTCTTATCACTGAAAAACATTACGTGTTTTTATCAAAACACTGAAACAGTTTGCATCAATGTGTAACCCTATTGTGCACCTTGCTAGACTAAATTATAAACTTGCCTTACTGAAACACCTTCAACAGAGGTCTTGCAAAAAAATGAAGAATACAAGTTTCACAGTTATTTGATACCAAAACCCCGTGTGTTCCCTACTGCAAAGTCCATGCTCTCCCTGAAATCATCATATGTGTCAAACAATGGCAGCGTGAGGCAGTTGACGGAGGTGTTGGCCAGAGGCAAATAACATTCTGGGCTGAAGGACTGATCATGCAGGAACTCAACTGATGGCTGAAGGGTGAAACCAACCTGAGACCTCACACTTGCACCGGCGGCAAAAGATTTCAGCCAACTTTGACAGTCCGTCTTGCCCTAACACACAGAAACACAGTCAATAAAACAAGTAAAACTATTTGAATTTACATTCCAACATTCCAGCCAGTTAAAAGGACATATAGAAAACTCCAGAAGGAAGTGAGTGATGTAAAGAAAGATTGCATGAAAGGAAGGGAGGAAAATGTAAATGAAATATAAAGATGTCATAGAAACAATCTAAAGTATAGAATGAATAAAAAAAGTTAAATAGTGAAATACGTTGAGAAAAGAGTAAGATGATTGGAGGTAAGAAGAGAAAATAAATGTAAAGAGTCCAAATATTTTCTCCTGGATCAATACTGTGTACACTTGGAGTGATCAACTAAATAAATGCTATACTTCAACACCCAGCAGGTAATCCCTCCAAAATGCTACCACATGTTCCTCTACCCTCCTCTCTTTCCTTCCCAATTCAGACAGTCGTATGTGGAAAAAGTGAGCAGTGAATGCAAGTAGTTCTTGGCACATTAAAACTACTGGATGCATTTGGATTGCATCCAGAACACCAAGGGTCTTCAGGCCCTCCCTAGATCTATACAAATGTGACAAAATATTTATGTTTTCAAATGGAATTCACTACTGCAGAATGAGCTAGATGATCCAAGATGGCATCAGAAATATAAACAATATTATGCCACAGAAATATGATGTTTGATGTGCTTGAGAAATTTGAACTGAATTGAATGTTTAGTAAATTTCAAACGCAGTTCAGTTCCAGTTTTGTTAGCTTTGAATCAATTTGAGAAGAACCAGGTTAAAATAATTTAATTCATTCATTTTTAATTCAAGTGCCCAACAGATTCTGTGGACCACCTGAAACACGAGGATGTCTTGAACCAGTAGGTTTCTGTTTTCTATACACTTTAATGGCCTGAGACACCCTGCATTTGCCAGGTAATCTTGCAGTGGCTCTGTGGCACATAAGAGGTTGTCCAAAGACGTACATTCTGATGCCTAAAAACAACAAACAAGAAGAAAAATTGAAACACTACATTTGTAAGAAGCCAATTTGAAGCATGCAAGCAGGAATGCAAACAATGTGTCATCAATCTGCAGACTCCCCTTTGACAAGTGCTTTGCTGTGCTTTTAAAAAAGTAATGCTGCACATTTCTGAATAGGTTAGACTTGACTGCATGTTCATGAGGGGCAGCTGATATTAAGATATTAACTAAGTCTTGGCAAAACTGAGCATTGTGGCATCTTTTGCAATATTTTTAAAGCGATGTTTCAGTGTTTTATTTTTGAAATGCACAGCGATGCAAACATTGTAGTATCACATCAAATGTGATATGCAATCATCATGCAAGAGTAAGAGATAGAGGCATTGGAAAGATTACTTAAATGACTGTCAAACAGGGTCATAAGAATTGCGAGATGACAAATACGGTTTCTGTTATTAATTGAATGGTGTCAATGTACTAATAATCTGTAACAAACAAGAAACTGCATCTCCTATTTGCTGCAAATTAATGGTTCTTCTCTACGTTCACGTTGTGCCACTCTGCTTCATCCAGACAACAATACGGTTACCTGTAGAAGTGTGCCTCCATTTGTCTTGCTTTAGTGTGACTGGCTCAGCTATTATTTGTGATACGTTTGCCTTTTTAACCTTCTCATACCAGTCAGCATCAGCAATGTATTCCAAGACGAGCATAATGTGGCCATTCCTTTAAACATTGGTGACAGCATCATCCTTCCATAAGCAATCGTAATATTTCTTTCCTGGGGCCACCGGGTCTACAGCCTCTTCATCCAATCTCAAGTCATCTGAAAACTTGAAGCACATCAGTTACATGAGATTGTAGGACAGTCGTTTAAAGCCGCACATGGCACCATCCAGTACTGAAGTCCTATTGATGTTAAAACTTGTATCTTAGTGTACTTTCAATTTGTGATGCAAGATGTAGGAGCACCTCCTGTGCTGATGTAGTGATTGTGTCTTTAGACTCCATGTTAAAAGAAAAATACATCTCTTATTTAATACCATTTCTGTTATATAACTTTGCAACTTTTTTATGCATACCCTGCTCCTTTGATAGATGCAAGTATTGCACTCATCTAACAAGGTCATGCCACCCAGTCACTTATGCATGTCTCTAAAGCTCGGCCATTTTAGCCTGGTTTAATTTCTCAATGGCCTGACATCACGGCGTCACCGGATGCTTGCTGCGATCCCGTAGACTGGTTTGCTCGGTTCATGGTGTCACTGGATGCTTGCTGTGATGCAGTAGACTGGTTTGCTCTGGTCCTTCTTGTAAAAGGGGAACTAGAAACCTGCTGAGTTGATGCAAGTTGGTTTCTCCTTACCCTTGTAGTCAAACTGTCACTGGTCTGCATGGCAGTGGTTGTTCTGAGGTCACTCGATGTTGATGTTTTGTCAACCCCCACATAACTGTCGTCTGAATCTGAGCCTTCAAACTTTATTTAGTTAATAATTGAAATTAAGAAGACAAAAACATAATAAAAAAAAGAAAAATAATTTATTAAACCCATTGCTAAATCATAAAACTGTATGCTTCATATCAAGCAAAAAGTGCTGCTTCACTTTTTAAAATAGCTACTGCAACTGGGAGAATGCTTGATGTCCTAATGTACACTGCCTTTGATTTGAATACTTTGTGAATCATAAAGTCATTCAGTTCCTGGCCCTCACACAACTTTGGCAAAACCAAGAAAAATGGAAAATACAACAGTTCGTTAGCAAACATGAATATTCAGAATATTCCAACCATGTAATATTTGACATCCCTAGGAATTATATCCGTGAATGCTTCTGTCATTTTTGCTATGACAGTCCTGCAGTCCCACATTTTCCTCGTTTCAGAGGCATTTAAAATATAGCCAGTTTCATGAGCCTTCTGTTGGTTTTGTGACTTCGCCCCATTCTTGATGAGGTTACAGTACAACATCCTTGTTAGAGCTACTCATTGGCACTATTATTATTAGTATTATTTTCATTATTATTATGATTAATAATAGTGGTAGTAGTGTTGGTGGTAGTGCTAGTAGTAATAGGTCTGCTAGTGTTGGATCGGTGTGAGATCATCCTTTGTTTTTCCTTTTCTCTTCATGAAACATTTCCATTTGTGATGGACATGTCTCCTCACCCATGATGCAAAAAAGACATCTAAAGACAGAAATTGATATACACTCTTTTATTACAACAGCAGTTAATTTATTATTATAAACTATATTGCCAAAAGTATTCGCTCACCTGCCTTGCCTCACATATGAACTTAAGTGACATCCCATTCTTAATCTATATGGTTTAATGTGACGTCGGTCATCGGTCCACCCTTTGCAGCTATAACAGCTTCATCTCTTTTGGGAAGGCTTTCCACAAGGTTTAGGAGTGTTTATGGGAATTTTTGAGCATTCTTCTAGAAGCCCATTTGTGAGGTCACACAGTGACGTTGGATATTAAGGCCTGGCTCTCAGTCTCCACTCTAATTCATCCCAAAGGTGTTCTATCGGGTTGAGGTCAGGACTCTGTGCAGGCCAGCCAAGTTCATCCACACCATACTCTCTCATCCATGCCTTTATGGACGTTGCTTTGTGCACTGGTGCACAGTCATGTTGGAACAGGAAGGGGCCATCCCCAAACTGTTCCCACAAAGTTGGGAGCATGGAATTGTCCAACATCTCTTGGTATGCTGAAGCATTCAGAGTTCCTTTCACTGGAACTAAGGGGCCAAGCCCAGCTCCTGAAAAACAACCCCACACTATAAACCCCCCCTCCACCAAACTTTACACTTGGCACAATGCAGTCAGACAGGTACCGTTCTCCTGGCAACCGCCAAACCCAGACTCGTCCATCAGATTGCCAGATGGAGAAGCGCGATTCGTCACTCCAGAGAATGCATCTCCACTGCTCTAGAGTCCAGTGGCGGCGTGCTTTACGCCACTGCATCCGACGCTATGCATTGCACTTGCTGATGTATGGCTTGGATGCAGCTGCTCTGCCGTAGAAAACCATTACAATCTGAAGGCCACATGAAGTTTGGAGGTCTGTAGCGATTGACTCTGCAGAAAGTTGGCGACCTCTGCGCACTATGCGCCTCAGCATCCACTGACCCCGCTCCTTCATTTTTCCTGGCCTACCACTTCACGGCTAAGTTGCTGTCGTTCCCAATCACTTCCACTTTGTTATAATACCACTGACAGTTGACTGTGGAATATTTAGGAGCAAGGAAATTTCATGACTGGAATTGTTGCACAGGTGGCATCCTGTCACAGTACCAGTAGAAACAGTCTGCATGCCTAGGTGCTTGCTTTTATTCACCTGTGGCCATGGAAGTGATTGCAACACCTGATTTCAATTATTTGGATGGGTGAGTGAATACTTTTGGCAGTATAGTGTACATCTGACATGATCTTTGGTCAAATATGTGCCAAGTAAGACAGAACATGCAAAGAATAACGTTTTTATTGTAAAGATAGCCTTGTTTTTCGCAGGTGTGGCTGCAATCACTATGTTGTCATGATGTTAGACTATTGTGTTAGTTGGACTTAAACCAGACTTTTATATTCCATGTAAACATGTTAGTCAACCAGATAATGGGGTTAGTCTAACTCTTTCATGTATTTGCTTTAGTCAGACCTGAACTGGCCTTGACCCGCGCAGGGCATTGACCCGGAAGTCGTCCATGGCATAAATCCCTAGCACAATTTTTGGGCCCTGTTTTCACCTTTGGCTATGGCTAGAGGGGCTTGCTATACCCAGTAACCCAAGGAAACCCACATAGCCCAGCCGACTCATGGGCCACATCCAGCCCTTTTCCCTCTCCCAGAGGCGAAAGAAGTGAGCAGGGGAGGCCTGATAGCATGCAGATAGTTCGACACCACACAGTTGGAAATAAAGTCCAAGTGCCCAATAAAGACATGAAATAATAATACTACTATAAATAGCAGAAAATAGCTTCTACTGATTTTTCCAATATTTTAGTCCAGAAACTGATAGCTTTAAACATTGGAGTCATTTGGGTCTGAAGCACACACCGAGATAACAAGGTCACAAATAACTTAACCAGCCCACGAATCTGAGTTATTATGAACAAGGTAGGTTCTGCTTGACACAAATAATATTAAGATCAATGTCACCACATGTAGCACATCAGCATCCTAATGCTAATGTTAAAACGCAATTAGTTAGATAACACTGGCCACAGCAGGGAAACTCTGTCAGCTAGCTAGTTGTTACATTAGTTAAGTCAGCAACCAGCTAGTCGTGTTGAGGGTATACATATATGTTTACGAATCATGCCCGTCAATGTCTCATTTTCTGCTGAAAGCTAAGGTTAGCTTCGAAGCACAAGAGGCAGTTGGCTTCAATAAAGCCCATCCACAAAAATACTGCTGAATTTTAAGGTTTCCTCCTGTTTTTCAGTTCCAGTTGTCCAAAACTGCTCCCTGATGCAACTGATCCACCCATGAAGTGCTGCTGCGCTTCATCAACGGTAGCGTTAGAAGTAACCCCCTGTAGACGGTTGATGTCTTTGATCCAACATTTCTGACAATGATGTCTGAGCAGCTGGAGAACTTAAAATGTTGTTAATGAGGTCAATGGCTTCAGTAAGTCAACAATCTTCTCATGTCTCCATGATGATTAGGAAGGTGGGCCGTGAAATCCCTCTTCTTTATGTGGGGTAAAAAAGTTAAGCCAATCAGGATCTGAGAATTTAGCATTGCTTCCTTTTCAATCAAACTCCTTTCTGTTTTAATCAAACTCTCTCATATTCTATCATTCTGTCTTACATTTACTGTCATTCTGTTTTTTAAACATGACCGCCCTTATTAAAATGAACAATTAATCTCTTTTGCGTATACTATTACTCTTCATATGTGATAATATCCTGTATTTACATATACTACAATTCTGTTTCACATATACTGTTGTTCTCACTGACATAAACTACCATACTTTTTTACATATTCTGTTATCCTTCTTATATCATACATAAGTATAATGTATGTGTCAGAGTATAGTTGTCTGTGTGAGAGGGAAAAGTATTGCATGTACGAGAATATGATGTTGCATGTAAGACGAGGTTGTTGTGTTTATCAGACACAATAGTAATCTGTGTATGCAAGTATGATAGTAAATAAATGAAAGAATGATTGCACATGACAGAAGGTATTGCAGTCTGTGTGGAAGAGTATAGTGATGTTCATATGAGATTACAATGTTGTTTGTGAGACCAAGTATCATTTATCACTCGCGGGGCCTCTCATACTAGACAGTATGTCTTGCAATGACCTGACCTGCATACAAATCATCAATTGAAGGTTAAAACAGAGCATGACAAAAATTTATTCAAATGAATTGCCTAAAAAGGATGTGGAAAGGAGAAATATGCAGAGAAAGATGGCAGCATTTGAAGCTACTACAAGTTAGTCCTTCTAATCAGTACATTTGATGGGATATAGACTAGATTGAGAAACCACATCGACAATGAGGGTCTTGAAAGTAAACATATTGTTGGCAACAAGTCAACAGTCATCATCACATGCTGTTCCAATCTTTAGTTCAATGAATACTAAATGCAAACTCCATAGAGGTTTAGATCCAACAAAGCAATCCATTAGGAAGTTAAGGGGATTTATGTGATCTGAGGATAATGAAATGAGAAATTGTACATTGTGGCAACTGATGCTTAAAGGAAACATTTTGTGCTCATTTCTTAGCTTAATAATTTTATTTTGGGTCACCATTAGAATAGTTTTACATGCTTCAATGTTGAAAAAACACATTAGTTTCCACATACTGTCCAGTGCTGTCTTGGTCAGCTCGCAAACACCTGAGCCAGCAGACAGAGCAGCTGTGCTGAAGCAATTCTTATATGCCCAAATAGCCACTAGGTATAATTTATGAAAATGTTTGACATGATGTGTGATGTGACACAGTCACAGAATTGAAGGCGAGAGTACAGAAGAGGCGTTTTGGGCATTTTCCGGAACAGTGTTTTCTTTGGGAGTGAGGAGTTTGTGCAGACCTTTTTTACTTTCATGGTCTTTTAAATGCACAAAAACATATTGTATATAAAACACTGAGGGGAAGGAAACATGAATGCATAACATGTCTCCTTATATGTTGTCCCCAAAAGTAAAGCATGTGAAGTTTTTCAATGGAGGACTGACTGAAAGTCACCAAATGTGATAATGTCAGAAAGATTTAAGCAGTTTTTCATCCAGTTGACCAAGATCCCATACAGGTAGAATATATCAAATGTGAGTAGAGACTGGTGGTAAGCATGGCTCCATCCTTGCTAAGTTGAACTATAAAGTCTTTAATATTCAGTGTATCATATTCTCACCTGAAGCTAAAACACGGCCCTCCTTTAGAATTTCGTTTTTGTAAGTATGTCTTCTTCTTGTTTTGTTGTTGTTCGTGAGAAACAAACATAAATGCCATAATTCCATCGTGGTCTTTACATTGTTTTCCACCATTTGAGGCTTGACTGTTCTTTTAGTAATGTCATCTCACTGCACCCTCTTCTTCTGCTGTGATTTAATGGAACCCGACTAGAGAACAGTGAGTGAATATTCATACAGTAGTTTTAGAACATGAAGTTCCCCTGAGGCCCAACTGGTAAAGCATGTGCCCAATGTGCAGAGTCTGTATCCTCCCTGCAGTGGCCAAGGGTTCATTTCCGACATGTGGCCCTTTGCTGCATGTCATCCCCTCTTCCCGTCCTACTGCAGCTGTCCTATCTAATTAAAAGCCACGAAAAGCACCAAAAAATGGTTAGGAAAAGAAAGTTTGCTACATGTACCTTCCTAAAACCTATTAGATGTTAATACTTGATGTCAGACCTGTCAATGCAACAAGAAAACTTCCTCTTCACCTCTTTGGCACTCTGTTTGGCACAAGCTGTTTGAGCAAACAAACACTGCTTGTGTTTTGTTTGTTTTTTCTGGAGAGATGGAGATGAGAACTCTCAAAAGATCATAGCTGGAGGGGCTTAGTCAATTTCTCTGCATGGCAACTATATCCAACTGTTAGCTGCACGCAGAGAAGGACTTTTTTTAGCACTTACTTTGGTAAGGTTTATCTTCATTAGGCATTTGAAGGGAAACATCAAACGGTCTTTATCACTTTGATTGTAGGTACACAAAAATAAAACCAGTCCTTTGTTGAAAGCTGTAAAAAAAATAGTTTTTAGCCATGCATTATTTACTTCCAATACATTGAACATCACACCTTTGACTGCATGAGTATAACTTGCGATGAGACAAGCAGAAGAATAGCAGTCAGTTGTTGTAGTTACATGGAAAGTATTTATTTAATGCCATCCTTACCCAATCCTTCTGATTAGAGATTCCTCCCTAAATCTTCACATGGACGCGAAATAAAGTAATCTGATAAGAAGCTTTAAATCAGAATATTACTTTTTGGACATGCGCAAAGTACTTCTGGGTACTGTGAAGTGTCTGATCTACCAGAAATATAACATAAGAAGCAATACAAGTAAATATAATTTCATGATATTTTATGATTGTTTATTAGGCATACCCGCATTTTGTCCTGGGAACAATATCTGCATTTCTGGTTTGTTATATTCCTGCTTGTTTGAGAAACTCATTTTCAAGTTTTTTCAAACACTTAAGTGTTCAACAATCCTTAAATCCTCAAAGATCACCAACAAATTAGTCGTATCAGCAACAGATTGGTTCTGTTTTGCTACCTGCATGATTCTTTCCTCCCTAGGGATGGGCATTTCAAGCATAAAATGAAATTCTATAGTCAATAGAAACCATTCGCACCATGGGCTTACACTGACCTTGTGTGAAAAAGACTGGGTTCCAGCCTGGTGATAATACGCTGATTTGGCCAAGGCCAGTAATAACTTGATACCTGGTGGTATTGTGTAATTTCCAGGTGCCGGTAAAAAGGGAAAAAACAATGTAAAATATATATTTTTCAGATGAAACCATAGTCACAAGAACATATAGATTTATGCTAATATTTTTAAACATTTATGCTAATATTTTTCGATGGAATTGTGGTGGTTACGGATGGGGCATTTTTATTCCACTTGGGCTATTATTCATGATTATTAGTGGAATATTAGGGTCCATGAAAATGCTGTTAGTCTCTGTTGTGATTTATCTTCTGAGCAGGAAAAATGTAAAAGATGAAGGATCTAAAGGATGAAATGGATGGAACATAAACTTTAAATCTGTTGATGCCTTGCAAGTTATTCTCAGGTGAGAATAAATTAAACCTCCTAATTCCAGGAGACATAATCCACTTGGAGGCCCATTCACTGTCACCCTATAGGGTCCTCAGGATGATTCATAGATTCAGAAGGAATTCTGCTGTGTGAGGTCGTCCTTTACAAAACTGTTCTTGTGTGGCATTCTTTTTTTTTCACCAAGGCCCTCCCACGGCCAAGTAGCAAAGTCTTATATTGAGATTTAATTAAAGCACACTCGACTGACGTGGCCTTATAAAGTAAACCACAATCACAAGAAGGGGAGCTTGACTTCATCAAAACCACTGTAGAGTCTCATGTGCAACACACACTCCCCTGTCACTCTACAATGAGCTTACCCTACAGCAGGGGGTATTTAACTAAAATTCAAATAGGTCCAGTTAGAGAAAATTTTACAAGTGAATGTCGTAGTGTCTAACCTGCATTATGATTTAGTGTGATATATATAGAAGTAGCCTGGTAGTTGGATCAACGTCTGCATGAACTCAAGAATTGACTGTCAAATCAAATAAAGAAAGATCATTTCAACAATATTTATTGTGACTTAATATTTAATTATACAGATATATAATACTGTATAGAAGTATTATTCTCTTTAAGGAAAATGTAAAAACAACTTAAAAAAGTGAAAATGAATAAAATAGCTTTTTAAAATGTTTGCATCTTAAAATAAAGTACTTTATTTTTGAAAAAATTACATGTCTGTTTCTGTTTCCCCTCAAGTCAGGTTTCAGCTACTGCACTCATGCATTCCTGGTCAGCCCCTCCATCATTAAATAGCTTTTTTCATTGACCAAGAATCCAAGTGGCTCTGGGGGAACATCGATTAGCACGCTGTTGAGCAGTGAATGAATGGGTCAGGATCCTGGTGGATTGTTCATATTGGGCTCTGAGACTGAATTCACAGATCTGGTTAGCTGAGTAGCATCACGTGGGATGGCTTAACTTGCATGCAATTGGTCAATGGATTTACAGATCCACCAACCAGTACCGTAAAGTCTAGAAAAGCTGCGGCGGTCAAATTGAATCTACTCGTCAAAATTTAAAATACTTTTACTATATGTCCAGGTCATGGTCTGGACTCGGACCGCGGTCCACCTGTTAGTTACCTATGCCCTACAGCATCAAGCTTAATGCTGTCATTTTGAGTCACAGTTCAAGCTTGTGAATGCACGTTTGATACTGTACATGTTTTGCTTGAGTGAAACTGCGTCTCTACAATCCTTTGGAGTGGAGTTTTTTTTGTTTTTTTGGTACAGGCAATTCACTATCAGGTTTCAGCTAAGAACAGGAGACCTCTGTTTCATTCATGAATGCTGACAAACGTATGTGTTAAGCAATGTGCATGTGCCCATGTCAGCGTGTCAAGTTGGTGACAACGTCAGTGAAGGCGACGAAGTAGATGAACAAATTATATCGAGGCCTTTAAATGTCAACAAACCAAGGCCAGAATGTTTGTAAGGAACTGGCACTTTCTTCACTCTGTTCTTTAATACTCTGACTGTGAGTCACTTCTATTCATCGCCTTCACATAACTCTGCTGTCTTGTTTTAGTTTTGCACTCTGCTGGATGTTTCTATCCAGACATACTGTAAATAACATTGATTTTTTTTTTTGGCCTCTTAGTAGTAATAATTTGGGTTATTTCTCTATCCATCCTATTCCTCTGAACACAGTATCTCAGGATCGCCTGGAAAAAATTACATTACACCTGGTATAAATATCCACCTGCACTCAAGGATGAACTGTTAAGAATTTAGTAATTAAAGATTGAGGCAAAAGTCAACTTTGCTGTGACATTATAATGACAATATAAACACTTTTTCTGGCCATTATTCCCCGCCATAAGTCTGTGAGTCTTCTCACCCTTGTTTTCTAGTGAACCCAGTTGTCCCTCAGAACAAAGTTAGAAGGTGTAGTGGTTGAAATATCTCCCTATGAAATGGGACAGCCCTTCAAGACACACCATCAGATGACAATGATGGTGTTTCCATCACGACCGGACATTTCCAAAGTGGCATCTTTCGCGTCAATCCCAGTATTATCACAATGCCATTTGCTATTGATCTGACCGTAATACAAAAGCATGGATGCTTGCAATTCCTTTACAACTTCACGCTATCAATCAAGTCATCAAATTAATAAGTACACTGCTTCATTACCAGATGTGCTACACTACCACCAGGACTATAATACATTTACGTGACAGAGAGTTCTCATAGCCCTGGTTTGAAGGACCATGTAGCCCAAACACTTCCCCCCCACCCCACTGTCCCAACAAGAATCGGGACAACCAACCCCCATGTGTAATCACGCAAAACGGGGTTAGGGCTAATCATGGATAATGAATTTGAGACACTAATCTTTGGTGGTGATTGTATAGATCTTCTGTGCTGCTCACTTGAAGATGTGTGGGAAGCATCCACATTTTAGAATGTGTAGTTTCCTTGCAGCAACATCCACATTTGAAGCATTGTAGTCCATCACCAGCTCATTTGTTTGGCTGATGCTGAGCCTCAAGTGATTATTGTTGTGCCATATATAATAAATAAATAAATAAATAAATAAATAAATAAATAAATAATGTATAGAGGGAAGCTTTTGAAGGAATCTTATAAAAAAGGTATTATGTAATATATATACATATATATATATTATATATATATATATATATATATATATATATAATGTATATATATATATTACATAATACCTTTTTTATAAGATTCCTTCAAAAGTTTCCCTCTATACATTACCTGAGTCTGCACAGACATAGATGTAAGGTTTCTGAATTTTGAAATCTTACTCTTTTAATTGAACAAGTACAAGACCCAGTGTATCTGTAAAGGTGTAAATTGAAAATGCCTGAGCTGAAGGAATAGCTGTTTCATTACCTCACAACGATTCTTGAACTCCTGTCACTGTGTCTGTGGACCCCCTCGTGGAGTGCTGATTGGGAGTGTCATGAGTGGTTCAGCCAGTCAATTAGAGGCACCTTCACCTTATTAACCTCTATCTCACTAATGGTAGAGCATGCTGAAGAGCTTGACTAAAGTACCATAGTACATGCCCTGGCACTGAATAATGAGAGTCCACTACAGGTCTTTTAGCTTGAAAAGGCTACCGTACATCCAGGCGGCAGTAGAAAGGGGAATGTATAGATTAATTAGATACTTATTCCCGGGAGAGGAAGACTGATGCCTGCAAGGAATGTGTGGAATCATGTATGTGTCTTGTGTTAACGAACTGACAAGCAATGTATCGGTCAACTGTGGTTTTGTGTAGCTGCAGTGCCGGAGCCCTATAGCACTTACATGGACCTCCACTGTTTTTTCTTTAAATCATTCTGCAATGAAGCTGTGTTTGCCTTTGACTTACAATTAATCTTGCATGATTTAAATCCGAATTGCAGTGTTTATTCCACAGTTGTTTTCCTTTTCTCATTCTTGAATAGTAATAAATGATGTAAAGTATGCTTTTTCAATCAGGCCCGCGAGCCAATTCACAGCAGGCCAGAATTAATGGTCTGAGCAATGGCCAAATGGGTTTAGCGCATTTACGCTTTCAAATAATTCCTCATTCAACACTTATTCTGATGTATTCACACTTATTTCTGCATGTCTCCATGTAGGACCCTAGCCCTATGTCTTGGTCAATATTAAAAAAAATATTTATGAATTTAATTAGCTGTTGGACTGAGAAATTAGTTTGTATGACGGTCGGTTTAAGCTTAAGGGGTTTATAGGTGGTAACTACCGCCGCACTCAAAGATTAGATTAAAAATATTTGATATGAAATATATTTCAATGTCTTTTCTCCTGGAAGGCATTCTTAAACTTGGCTCAGGGTTGAGGAGTTTTGACAATTGCGACAATTTCTGAAATCAGTCGCATCATGCTCATAAGAAGAAACTTCATAGATGTTCCTCTCTAATCTCACATGCACACATTATAGTATATGTTTAAGATTACCGTGCCAGAGGGAGTGATCCACTTCCCCACCAGATTTCTCTCAAATGACCTAGTGGGAAACAGATGTAAACAAACAGAGATGGAGAAAAGATATGGTGCAACAACTTGGTTTAGTCAGTTTTGATATCTATCAAAGTAGCTAGCTAGCGTTAGCTGAAATGTTTACTATTGATTGGCAACACCATCAGCAGCTCCGGGATGTCTCTCTCATTGGTTATTGTGCTCAGAAAGTACTGACGTAATCTTCCAGAGTTTAACTCAAAGAGATGAGTGAAGTTGCTAATGTTGCATATTTTGATGTTTTTGGCCTGTTGGTTTCAGATAGTTACAGAGATTGTCATCAAGGGAGGTAGTTTCAGTTGGCGTTTGACCATTTGATTAGCAGTTCTGGTGAACAATACTGACAGCTTCCGCTGTCTAACTATGCTAGCCACATGCATAGCTAATAAAGGAACAGAAACGGAACAATAACTCACTGTTCCAGGTATAATTTTAGATTGGCACCCATGACCACTGAGGCGTTTATGGAACCCAATTGGTATCTTTCAGAGCAAAATTAAATAGACAAAGCAAGGAATCTCTTAGGGCACCTGCCCATTTTAATCTCTGGAGAAGATTTGCTTTCTGTTTTCGGTAAGTATCATTTCGCGGCAAGCTGCAAGGTTTCTCCATGGTAAAGATGAACTTCCACTCTTAAGCACCACAGGATAGTCTGCAGTTCAAGAAAAAGAGGAACATAAAATACCTTTCTTCATTATGTTTTTCTCTCTTGTAGCGATAATCACCAAGATTCCTAGTCCACGCTGCTTTTTCCTTTATTTTGACATTTTTATATAAAATATTTCATTAATACAGCCTAGCAAGGAGCATAGAACACTGTTGGAACATGACAGGCTCAAGGGGGAGAGGACGAATGGGCTTTTAATGAAGAGGACAAGGTTTTAGCTGGGGAAAATGAACACCAGCAAAGAGTGGGATTTACTTCTCTGTTGCTTTGAAGTTAATGTGAGAAGCTCAATTATAATTTATAATTTATAATATTTTTTTTATAATTTATGATTTATGATATTTTTTTCTGCACTTTGCTCTGCTTTGCAAAAATCCTTAACCTTTTACATGAGGGGCTTCCCCACATGTCCTTGATGTCGGTGCTTCTGCATCTTGTTTCACACGCTGCAAGTGGAGGAATTTGCTGGTTTTGCTGTATGGGGGCTGTGACACTGTTGGTTGACAGCAGCGTGTAAATGTACATGGTCAAGGCCCATTACCTCATCAGTGAGTGGTAGTACATTCAATACAGAAAATGACATTTTGGTTCAGTGAAGTAAGTGAATTTTTCTCTTCATATGTGAGCATAAACACCTTCTTTGCTTGGAAATGCTCTGGAAATGCAGCAGTTTCAGTTACTTCACAAATGGAGGAAACATGATTCTTTGCAGAGAGCTGATATTGTAGAATAAATGAGGTCAAAAAGAACTAAAACTAACAATATGTGCTCCAGATTCCACAGAAGTACTGACCAGATTTGCAGATTTCTCTCAAGCTTTACAGTAGTGTTGAATTATAATTCAATAAGAATGGATTTCGTTAAATACAGCTCTCTTTCCATCAGAAGTACCCTCAAAATCTTGTGTAATTTAGTAGTGATTATGTAAACTCAAGAATTACCTTACGTCTCAAAAAGATTTGACTGGAGAGAGGAAAAGGATATAGAAAAGAATAGCAAGTGCAACAAACAGATCTATTTTATATCAAGGAATATATGGAATTAAAGACAATCTCTAATAAGTTAGACTTGATTGAAGTATTTTTCACGATGTTCCATGTTGTAAATGTATGTATCTTTGGTCAGACTCTTTAATTAAAATCACAAGCAGTGGCATGTGGTGGACCGTGTCACGGAAATAGTAATAAAGTACTAGCTGATTGTACAATACACATAGACTAAAGACTAAATTACAAAGTAATTCATTATTTGATATTGTAATGGGCAATAAAAAGAGGAATTTTAAAAAGAATTTACAAATGAAATATTAACCCATAAATAAATAGTTTAGTTAATTAAAAAGAGTTTTACAAAAACAACATAAAACAGCCAATAGCTTCATCATTTGAAAAAAAAACATTAATTCATAAATTAATTATATAATAGTCATGAATTAGTAATGGAAAATGCAGTTTAAAAATAATTATGAGACCTATGAAAAATATGATGAGTTGAAATCCGAAAATGTGAAATCGATGGGAGTCATACCATATTTTTTCCCTGATAATGCGACTTTGTAAATAACAATCTGTGTGAAATCAGCCAAGGGAGAGCTAGTTAGCTGTTAGCAGTTGGTGGGCAGCAAAGACCTGGGTGTATTTGGCTAACGGAGCTGACAGCAAATGGAGCTAATGGCGCAAACAGAGCTAATAGCTAACTGAGTTAATAGATCAGGCTATAGCAGACAGAGCAAAGGGCATTAATGGATCAGGGGTAGGCTACAGCTCACAGAGCTTAACAAGCTCATAATGGCAGCAGCTAATGGAACTAATCGAGCTAACAGCTAACAGCTGAAAGAGCTACTAGATTAGGCTGTGGCTAATAGAGCTAATAGTGCTAACAACAGACAAAGTAAATACAGCAGGACTGAGTCTGTTTAACAGAGAATTACAGTGTTGTGTGAGCACAAGTTTACAGTAAATACATATACTAAAGTGGCCTCCCTCAGCTAAGTACGGTTTGGAGGTAAAAGTGCTTTAAATGCTAACTTTTAGCTAACATCTATAGATATGATAGCTAAGTAACCACAGATGATAGCATACATTCACTTTGGGAAGGATACAATTGCTTTACAGAAAGAAAAAAAAAATGTTTGTGTGGAGCCCTATACTACAAACAAACTGGCATTAGTAGATAAAGCATTTTATTTGTGCTTCTTTTCCATCTGGCCCATTCTGATTTGCTCTGAGGAGGACATCCATTAGAGAGGACACTACTTCAAACCAACTTCCAGAATGTGCTCTCCTTTCTAATCCTTCCCCCTCATTTATCTCCCTTATGAATTTTCGTAACCACCCTGATAACACCAGACATCGGAGGGCTATTTATACACCAAAACTGTATTTGCATCTGAAAGCCAGTTGGCAAGCACAATCACCTTTCTCATAACGCCCACAACAGGGGCCTCTTACAAATATTTCCTCAAGTTTGACAGTGCATTTATTCAGCTGGCTGGCCGGGGGAGCAAGTGGCTGACTAACCTTGCATTCCTATTGTGAAGGTTATCACTTTCCGAGCTGTGCTAGAGTGTCTCGCAGGTGCGATGACAATTTCACGACCAATTACGCTCCCTCTCACTCATCAGCGTTTGACAATGTCGCCCAAGATGAAGCTGAGGATTTTACTGCTGTTGGAGCTGAACTTTGCTGCCCTCATCCTTCTTGCTAAATACAGCTGTACCCACTGTTTAACAAACTGTCTTTCAACAATTTTATCACAGAATTATTTTGAATATTGGTCCATATATTCAGAGTGTAACTGCTGGACAGGGCTCATGCTGATGGATGAGCAACTCGAAGTGAATAAAGGGATCTGCAGTCCTCGCGCTCGCAGGCTGTCAACCTGCCAGCACTCAGCCGAAAACTTGATTAAGTGCATGCAGACTAACACAGTCACACAAGGATCACACCGACCTCATGACCGTGTAGCTTATGGAATCATTTGTAATTGAATGCTGTTAGAAACTTCATCCACTGTAGAAGGCTGTGCGCAAATGTATTCTTGTATGTAAGTTTGAAGTGTTTATGGAATAATCCTACAATTGAGCAAAAAGTAAAAGCAAGGATTTATTCCACTTTGCTTAAGAAAAAAGTTATTTTTCTTTGAATCCCATCACAATCAACTTGCTTCTTTGTCTTCAAACGATTTTACCATATCAAAGTGTCCCCGAGGGGATAAAATGCCATTATGTTTCCACTCCTCTGAAGGATGACATTTACCCCCAAAGAACATACAGAGTGAGCATAGCCTTTATCAAAGCAACATATGACAGTGACATTTAAGAGTACGCCGCGTTGCACTTGTTTGCACTTGTAAGGCTGATGATAAAGAGGCTCCCGCTCTGCCAGAGGCTTCATTAATGGTTTTGCGGAATGTGAAAAAAAGGGGCCAACGTTTTTATTGGCACTCAGCAGGATTGTGCAGCAGCCACACACACTCACACCTTGTGATCTAAGTAAATTAGCTGTGAAATGTAGAGTTGTGCTGATGTCAGGTTTAATTGAAGCCCTCTCTTTCTCACTTTCAAGGTGGGCTACACAGATTTTTCCTTACAGAACTAAATAGAGCATGACAAACCCTCAAAATTAAAAGGTAAATCATAGATCAAGCTAGTCATTTCTTTCGTAAAAAAAAAAAAAAAATGGCAGTGCATTCATTCACTTTGTCTGCTCATGTCAGCCTTTTTTGGGGTAGCTGTAGGGTGGAGTCCATCTCAGAATTTATTGCCAGTCCACCACATCACAAATATACAATATAAATGATTTGACACACAGTCCATTCTCTATGCTCCTGCGCCCTCAAATGTGTTCCCATTTAGCAGCTTCTGTTTCTTACCTTATTGTTCAGTATGATAGCTTACCCAACAAAATTGAATACGTCACACAAGCTTATAGACGTTTTCCTCCGTGACCTTAAGTTCATGCAGTAGGACTCGGTCCAGTGCAAGAGAAATCGCTGTGGTCTATTTATGTTTATAGTTTTCCTGTTATCGATTTTCATTTGTAGAAAAATCTGGGTCACCTTTGGAAAGGCCACCAATGCTTCAACAAGCAATCAATAGCCAGCATTCTTTTTTCTACTGCAAGTGTTTTAGAGGAAAGAGCCCTACATCAGACTTTTTTGCATAAAACTCCCGCATGTTAAATGTTTTACAATGCAGTGCTCAAACACATCAAGCACAGGTTTTATTGTAGACTTTACCAGAATAGGACAGAGCACCACATGAACACCTCACGGCTGTGTCTGTTTTATTTAGTAGCAGGTCAGACTGAGGTCCTGTTTTGGCAAGAACCTACAGGGTGTAGTCAGAGAATGGGGACAACGGCATACGGACGGCTCTCATTGCTGTAGGCTTTGTAATGACGTATTAAGCTTTTTGAGCACAGATGTGATCTTTAATATTGCTTCAAAGTAAGGTCAACGATAATTACAGCTAACATAATCACCATCCAGTAAGTGATAATCTTGGTCATCTGGTTATTGAAATGTCCTTATTAAGCATTTCAAATAGGCCCACATGAAATTCAAATGACCATTCATCTGTTCATGAAAGAGACATTCAATGCTCTCTAATAATTAAATTATACCCATTGTAAGGCTATGCTTTCACTAATTATTGGCATCTGCCATGCCTTCTCCAGGTGATTTTAAATGAATTGTGGACATTTTTCTTTACAGCTTTAAACACAGTCCATATAATATATCATAAGAATTTAGAAGTAGCAGCAAATAGGTTAATGCTTTGTATATTTTTGTGTACATGGTAAAGCTGAACAAACTAATCAAATATTATGGAATTGTGCAATACCCAGATGGCAGGTGCTGCAATTTTTTTGACAAAACATAACATTGTAAATTAAGCATTGTGGTGCTAGAAAGATGCCCCAACATATAAATTATGTCTTCAGATGTACAGACCCTGATGCAAATCACATCATATTCATTAGAATTTTTTTTCAAATGAAACGCAAAACTTACCATTCCCGGCAAAATCATCACTTATATCACAGTCTTACCAGGAATGGTAAAACCTGGAAATGAGCTTGCATGCTTTTCCAGTGTCCTTGTCTCAAAGTCAGTCGGTTTTTTTGACTTTACCGTTTTGTTCCACATCAGAAAATACATAAGCAATACCCCGTCTTTGAATTTAGAGCAATTACATGTCTTTAAAATAGACTGCTAACAAATCGTTAAACAAAACTACAGAGGTTGTCGGGGACATTAAGTGAGTCTGTGTTTCCAGGGGAACTTTAGTAACTAAACATTCTGACACTAATTTTACAGCTCTCAGAACAATTTATAGTAATTTAATCATTTACAATTCAAAAATCATACACAAAAGTGCTGATAATCTGTGAAGGTTTTCTTGCTAGTTAAAATGTGTATCACAAACATGTCCAAAATCCAATTAAAAAATCCTATAAACCTTTTGAAGAGAGAACCAGCAAGGTACTGACTGATATTGCAAACCCGACAACAATAATAGTAGTGTGGCTAAAAAGAAGAGGAGGCCCCAGACCAATCACTGGGCTTTTGAGGTGCTGTAGCGCAGGGAGGGAGACAGCAGACAGCCCCTGGCCTCTTCAGCAATCAGAAAAGACCAGGTGCACTTGAGGGGTAAGGAACACTGCAACGTACCATCAGAAGGACCACATAACACTCATTAATTTTTCAAATCACTCTTGGTTTACAACTTTGGCTCAATTCTCTCAGTGTTTTGTGTCTGCGCACGTGCTACAAAGGTCGTCCGTGTACTCAATGCAGCAAAGCAAAAGAGCAAGTGTTCAGTTAAAGAGCGAAGCTTTCCAGTGAAAAACAATGAATACCAATGTAGTCCCTCTTGTTTCCTACTCCTCTTTTTCCTTTAGCCTTTGGGCTACTCCACATCCCCATGGACTTTGATATGTGAATTGTCAAGCAACATATGTAAACTTTGTCAGGGGTGAACCATAGAAACACCTTAGCTGAAGAGTTATTCAAATAAGGATGTTTTTGTTCCATAATGTGTTGCAACGTACCACTTCAATGTTGCTACAGATCTATTGATTGAAAACTGCATTATACAGTGTAATGCAGTTGCTTCCTTTACCCTTTGTAGATAGTCTTGAAAACAGCCTTCATTAAAGTCACAGTGCTGAGAAAGATAAGATAAAACAATAATTTGCATTAATCCTTGTCCTTTTAATGTGGATTCTAATGGCATCTGCCGTAATATCCTGGATTCAATGGAAGGATCTGTCCGTCTCTTTCTATCTCTGTCTTGCAGTCTCGCATTTACTGAGTCTTTCCACACTTCTTCTACAAAGTGGCAGTTTGAGTGTGGCTGTTTTCGCACTAGAGATTGTCTCAATGGCCTTTACTTTCCATTGAAGCACATCAGCCGTGACACATGTTAATAATAAGGAACATCTCAGCTTAATGGCTACCACCATGGGTCCAGGGCTGTCAGACTGTGAGTGTCACATGGTAAATGAATTCATAACAGCGGAGCTGCTTTTAGCACCCTGTGCTGATGGTGCTGATGAATGATCCCATGAAGTCAGGTGTCACTACATGCACAGTGACTGCATTAGTGTACAAGGGGAGAGGATCATTCAAAAAAGATGTACAACGTACTAGCTGCTATGACACAGTAGGCAAACTCTCAATGACTGTATGAACTAACTCATTTGTTTACAGTTGCACAACAAAGAAGGGCATGTTTTAAGTACTGTATAGACAGGAAACTAGCAGCACTTTATGGTAAAACCTGATTCATAGATGTGCTTTGAAGTCATGCAATATCAAATGTACACTACTGACATTAGTCACTCCATTTTATGGTGATTTATAAAACAAACACATACAAACAAGCTGTAGCAATTCCAGTATTAATGATGAATAAAAAGAAAAAACCTTTTCCTCCCCACTATGGTGTGGGTACTTCCGTTCTTCTACAGTCCTTTACAATGCCATCTTTGCATGCAGAATGCCAGACATGCGGGACTCTTCCTGCTATACCCCACCGATCCTACCCTCCTCCACGAAGGTGCTACAACAAACCAGGGGTTCAAGTCTACTGTCATATCCAAGTGATAATTTTCTCTAACTTAGTATGGCAAATTAGTATTGCACCCAGTGTTCATTATTCTGTCTTTAAGAACAGACCATGTGCTGGGTTGCTGGTGACGTCCATGACACTTCCATATTAACAGGTCAGACCATTCACACTGGATGCCTGAGACGTGCTTCTCAGACATGTGTCAAGCGTGGCTGCGTCACGCCATCTTAAAATCTGGTGACACGCCTATGTCTATGGAGACGCGTGCATGGTTTGTCATATGGAAATCATACCAGCATTTCACTACAGTTTAAATGTCTATATCTGTAGAATATGTCACAGACATGAAGATAATGCACACAACAGGTGAGGGCCAGTTTCTTTCCTGTGCACACTCTGTCTTTCACTTTCATTTTCTCTCCCTCGCTCCCTCCAGCTTTCTTGCTCTTTCAGTGGGGTGAAGGAAAATAACATCGTTATATTATACCGATATTGATAATTATTATTATTAACATCATAGTAAACTCAATGTAAACAGATAGGGCAGACAGGAGCTGCACGCATTGCTGCTGTGAAGAGAAGCATGTGAGTGAGCAGCAGCAGCTTGGTAAAGCAGCCGCCATGCAGTGCACAGGCATCTGGTGTGCCCCGCCCCTAAGTGTCATGAGGGTTCCCTTTTCATCAGTGTCGGTTGGTTGGTTGGTTGGTTGGTTGGATGGATGGATGGATGGATGGATGGATGGATGGATGGATGGATGGATGGATGGATGGATGGGTTGATAGACCCTTTCAACCCTTTTTTGTGTTTTTTCTGCTTTGTAACATGGGTTTATTACAGGCAGTACATGCAGTCCAGATGTTGTTCAGTCCCAGTGCAAAACATGGTATGCAGCATCAGCTGGTTTTGTGATTGAGGTTGCTGTAGTCCTAGCAAGGTTCACTCAGTGTATTGTCATGAAGAACAGATGCACACTAATGTTGCTATGTGCAGCTACCTTGGCTAACTTAATAAATCCTTTTTTATTTTTATACCTGCTAGCACAGCCTCATCAAAAATGTTTTTGAAGCTTAAGAAAAGGTTCTCTCAAGTAAAAATAATGGAAATTGGTGACGTTTGAGTTATCAGTGTTTGACACTTGGTCTTCAAGTTGTTGCCAAGGTAGAAGGATATGCATGGTTGGACAGGGTGAATTGTGTACATGAAAATCTGCTGGTAGCACAATGTTGTTGTATCACTAAAGAGGATGAATGAAACCAAAAATATAATTCATGCACTGACTTAGCTACTACATTTAGATCACTTGGTATTAATGCACAGCAGCTTCCAGTGTGTTGATTTTTTGTTTGTTTTATATTTGTCCTTGCGCAATGATAACCTCATGCGGCCTCTGAAAGGCTGGGTCAGAACAGTTTTTGCTGTAATTATAATCAACAGCTTAACAAAGTTACACTATGACCTGTAGTGATGCTCTTCCTGCTCACCACTATGTTACACACAAACATACCTCATTCTTACAGCTGTTCATTTTTTAAGCTGCTTTTTAAATCTTCTATAGACACTGAATGTTTTCATTGTTGTGCACAGCTTCTTTATCCCTCCCTCTCGAGTATGCAGATGGAGCAGCTCTTCAACTGAGTACAGCTGTGGTTAGAGTAATGCAACAATTAATATGCATAGCATACTTAATAAGCATTCTGCTGTCACATAGGGGTTGACCATTAAGCTGTTTGAGGTGGCACCTCTGTATAAACATGGCCCAAGCTTTGATACACACAAGGAGGATCAACAAAGAGTCACATACTCATTCCTTACTGTATATGTGCTTTTTTTATGTTAATAGCTTTCTCTGTGTGACTGGGAATGTTAAGGGTCAGACTGTCCTGTTTACAAGACCTTGTTTAAGAGTACCACGGTTTTTAATCTTAGCTTTAAAATATATTCAATTGATTCACTTTGCAGAACATCTCTTAAGTGATACAGGAAAATACTGCTAATATTAGATTACTGGTAGTAATTGGCAGTCTTAATATAAAAAAGCATTGTATTGTCTTTCAAAATAAACAGCTTCAGTTTTGCCAGCTGATATGTTGGCAAAGTATGTTCCTGCAAATTGACAGATAAGTTAAAACGTTATCTCTTTAGGTTAAATTGTAATTGTTCCTCTTGTCACAGTGCTTTGCTTCTTATCAGGTTAGGTTTAAGCACAAAAACCATTTGGTTAGGATTAGGAAAACATGTTTTGGCTTAAAATACATGTTTTGGCTTAAAATACATGTTTTGGTCGCCATAGACACGGTTTTACAGGTCATGTTAACAACTTACAAACATGGATGGCTAAACTTCCTGTCAAAAATATAATTTGTTTTGTTGCTACATACATAGCTGGACCTTGTCACGAGGTCACCTTAAAAATATCTTGAGGTACCACATTTAGAAATCATGGAACACCATGGCCCCTTGTCAAATATATCCAGTAATTTCACACTTACAAAAGTTGAGATGCTGTATGAACAGCAGTCACTGGCTTGGCAGCCTTGTTGCCTGCAACTCCACCACCACCTCCCCCACCCCCCAAAATGAAAGTCAGATAATAAACATGTAATATGAACACGGAATGACACATTCTGTGGAATTGTCAATACAGTACATTGTCCATGATATCGACAAACACTTTATCCTGGTGATTGGGCTGTCAGAATGTGAAAGACCTTATTGAACTGTGACTATAGGCAGATGTGCTGTTCTGTCTTGAAGCAACATGAATTAACTACTGCCTTCTCGTTGTCATAACAGCCAGGCTCTGAGACAGATAATTACGAGGGTGGTGGAGCATGGGGGGTGAGGTTCACGCACCTTATAATTCTTCATTAGCTCTTCAAAACTGAAAAAAAAAAAAACTGTGCTTAAGTTCAACTGGCACACAGTTAAGTTTAGTGTCGTGACAGCACATCAAAGACTGAAGACAATGATGGTCATGATCTTTCCATAACCTTAATCATGGCAACACTATTATTATTACAGAGTGTTTTAGTTATCTAACCTTAACCACACAGTGTGTCAAAGAGTTTGACATCTGGTGAAGATCCAAACCGCTCTCATATCTGCTGGTCAAATGCAAATCTTAGCAAGGAAAGCATTAACTTAGCATAAAGACTGAGGGCTGGGGGAAAAAGCTTATCTGGTTCAGAAGGTTACACAATCTTACCTGCAGTCCAAAACCTCACATGAATTCCATTACATTTTGTGTAGACAAAATTGTGTAGTGTGTAGATAAAAAAATGTTTGTCTTGAGAGAAGTTCTGTACAGGAATATCTCTTAGATGGGTGCAGTTACCTTCTGTAGTCTTGTCGCCACTTTGAGACTGATATTGTGTCATTTTCCAGTATTTATGTTAAGATAAGCGAGCAGTTTCCAGGCTACAGTTTTTATATTGAATTGACAGATATGAGAGTGGGATCTACATTCTTATCTAACTCTCGACAGCAGGTGAGTAAGCCTACCATCCTAAATTGTCCAACAATTTCTTAACCCTAACCCTAACCTACTCAGTCCTTCCTTAATCTTAACCATATGGTTTTTAGCTTTCTGAAACTAGTTTTACACTACCCATATTAGGTTTTTTTCTGTTTACCAAAGCCTCATGTGTTGTTTTTAGAATTGGCTGACAAACCGCCAATTTTGTTATTTAGGTATGAGGACTTGTTGGCCCTTGAACAAGATTGCTAAATGTCAAAAGGGGTTGCGGTGGTCGATAAACTACTGCAACAGGGAGAAACCATTTAGAAGGCGGACAGAAAAAAAAGCACCATATGGCCTCAACAGCAATGTTGTGCTCTTTAGATATTGCCAGTTTATGTGCAAGATGGCCAAAAACAAAACACCAACTGAGATTTCTATGCCCTTTGGCAAAATGTTAAAAATATAATTGGACTTTATGAACTTGAGCTTTGACTTAAATCTTTCTAAATCAATCATACATGTGAAGTATCTGGAGTATAACCTTTATAAAGTATGTCCTGCTCAAATCATTTATTTTTGGGGCAGACTTACTGGATGTAGCACTTGGCAGTATAGCATCTATGAAAGCAACTACTTGCTTCTAAACTCTGTCTATTTTTCCATGTTGTGTATCTCCCATATTTTCCCTCCCACTCCCTCATTCGGTTCCTTTGCTGCTTCCCCTCTGCCTCTCCTGTTTTCATGTTCTCTTTTTCACACAGTGTCTATCATTTCCTTTTCTCTCGCTCTCGCTCTTGCTACTCTCTCTTTTCTCTTGCTTCCTTTGAAGTGCTAAACAATGAGAGGGCTACACTCCCTGTTAAGCTCGTAGGGTAATCCAGGCTGAAACTGCATGGCACAGTGCAGCACAGCAGAATCTTGTCCTAGGGAGCCCAGGGGAGTGGGAGCGGGGAGGAGGCAGCATCAGAAATATGGTCAGCATGCGGTGACAATTTCAATGGCTGCACAGACAGAACCTTGATCCTCCGAGCCGTCACCAGACTACATCAGCACAGCGTGGCTGATGAATGCTATGACTAATTTCATGAGAGCCTGCCTATCTCTGTATGTCGCTCTGATTGTTGAACCTTGACAACTGTCAGTTTCTTGACAGGATCGCTATGAGACTATCAGGTTGTAATTACAGAGACCAGATGATTTCCATGTCAAGACCCTATTGGCTGTAATGATTGAGTTAAAGCAAGTCATTGGTCCAGCATGTGAGTGTTGAGGAGAAAGACAATCACTCGTCCTTCCATTGTCTTCCCTCTTTCCTCGCATGAGGCCACAGATACATCCATGCAGTGATGAATGCTATTCATTACTAAAGCATGGAACCGCAAATGAAGCAGAATGAGTGCTTTGGGAAGCAATCTGTGACTAAAACACATGCTATCG
Source organism: Diplodus puntazzo (assembly GCA_963678695.2). NCBI lineage: Eukaryota > Metazoa > Chordata > Actinopteri > Spariformes > Sparidae > Diplodus > Diplodus puntazzo. The sequence continues at coordinate 5,161,867 of OZ023168.1, read as the reverse complement.
TATGCTGAAGCATCTGAGACAGGTTTATCCACTCCCACGTTTCCTTGGAGCTATATCTTACAGTTCGTCACATTATGCCATATGCACGTCCATTTGAAATCTGATACGGCCTCTCTCCTCTGCAATTTCCTTTTTTTCTGTCTGTGTCTGGCTCTTTCTCTCATATTTATAAATGCTAATGCCGACGCTGGATGATATTCTTTTATGTGGTCCTTGATGCATTTCTTGAGTCAATCTGTCTCTCAGAGCAAGCTCTACATGTATAATTCACCCTCCCATCAACTCCTTTTAATGAAAGCAAATGCCTTTCTCCTCTTCACAGAGACATGACCGATTCTACACAGGGATTTGTGATGACAACTTGACGTTTCTTATTTGTATTTCAAGAATCCAGAATTTTGATTTATTCATTTGTGTATAAAGAGCATATGGAACACGTCTGCTCACCTCTGCCTATACATACCTGCGCTGGGTAGAGGATTTCTTCACTCTCAGTGGTGCTATGCAGTTTCATCGAAGGCTGTTTCATTTCTTTGATTACTCTGATGAGGTCAGCGAGTCTTAAGGTCATTTTACATATTAGATAATGTTATTATTTTGAAAACTTGCTGTCAGTCAGATGAGAAGGCTAATATTATTTTCTTCCCTGTTAAGCACTAATATTGTACTGAAAGTGTTCATTATTGAACTGATAAAGGATCGTTTATTATTGTATTATGAGATTATATCATTTCTTTATCACAATTTTACAAAATAATTGTTTGGGAAAAATAGTGATAAAGCAAACTCTGTCCACTAAAGGCAATCCACCTAATGACGAATGCAGGAAAAACAAAGTCAGGCAGGTGTGAAGTAACCAACAGGAACCAAAACCATGGTGGCAGCTCTGTGAGGCTGTTCTTATAGCACGCCAACATTTGCTAATTACGCTGCGGTAAAGTTAGCCATAATATGTAATATGCAATCTCTGGTTAGACTTTCCGAATAAAGCTCGCGTACAAGCTGTTCACATGTTATAACATAATGACTTTTGCGAACATTGTCAAACTGTCATGGTCTGGTAAGGCAGAATAGTAATTGGTTAGGTTTAGGCATCGTAACAACTTGGTAAGGTTTAGGAAAAGACCAAACTTTTGGTTAAAATAACTACATTCAATCTCTCTGATGTTTTGTCAAATCATGTAATGTAGATTATGTAATTTACATACTCATACGTCAACTTACTTTCAAAAGACAACTTCAACAAGTCACTCTTTATTCAGGCACAAACGGGATGCAAACCCTCGTCTTCAGAAGGAAAATCCATAGCATGACCTAACCAGCCAGCCCAGCCACCCTCCGACCGGATTTTGCTTGCTCTATATACAGTATTACTGCACTAGAGGAGGAAAGGTACTTACAGTGTCAAACTGGAGCCCCTGACCAGGCTGCTGTATTTGATACAGCCTTGGACAAATATACATTTTGACCAGACCGTGTTGCTCGCCGAAAAATTTAAGGTGACATTATTTACCTGTAGTCGCACTAAGGAGCAGTTTTTTCTATAATGGCACTCTGTTTTGTTTATTTCATGCACACAACTAGGAGACACATGCTCGCTCATATATGCAGGTGACTGCCAATGGTTTCACACTATTACAGTAATTAACAGTTGGCAGTAACATGCATCAGTGTGCCAACAAAAACGGGAAGGAGAAGGTTGCTAGAAAGTTGATATGTAAATATTTCTGAATTTAGACTGCAAAAAAAATAACTGGTGTTTTCTGTGATAGGAAATATATTAAACAAATCTGTCAGAGCTCAGTGATACACACATGAGGTAGGAAGTAGGTAGTTTCAAAAAAAAAATGACCATCCAAAAATATCCCGCACTGTCTTCTTCATTATATCATGCTAGCCAGCAGGCACATTGACTGTTGCTGGCAAAAGCTCGAAGAGGAAAAGAAGTCTGACATGCTGCATGTAGTCACTCTGCCCAGAGGTTGTTGAGCAACAAGTAGCTCCATCATGTAGGCCAACCGCCCCGACATGCAATATTTTCTATTGTAGATTCTTTCTTTAATTCTATTGTGTTTATTGTGTTTTCACTGCAGATGTGGATGTTTACAACTAGCATAGTAACGAGAGCATGAAGTGTCACAGTGTCTAGTGTTATGTGTCTAAAAGAGTTCAGCTTTGGAGAAGTAAATAAGACTTGAATAGATACATGTATCAGACTGATTATGCCAAAATTATAATTCGATTATAACAATCATTAACAATGTCAGAAATACACACCTAGGAATCACCCGATGTTTATCGGGTGATTCCTAGGTGTGTATTTCTGACATTTTCTCCTTGTTCCGGAGAAGGCTGCTCTCCATCTTTGCACGAGGTGTTTATAGGGCAGTTACTGCATGCATGACAGAACAGTTTTATGGAGACTGACAGGAATTGTGAGGGAATTCAGGGATATTACCTGGGAAAGAGTTCATGGAGTACATGTTCATATTCACAAAAAAGTTACTCCACGGTTGTCATACAGTTGTCCATGGTATTCTTCTGTATTTGTTTCTATGCATATGCTATAATTTTTCTTACACTTTCCCATTTTTGCTTCGTAGGTGTTTGTGAATTCGACCAAAGGGAGAGATGGAGTGTGATCACAGTAAAACGAATAAGGTATTTCTCTCTCAGATTTTGGAATCTATAAAAGATTCGATCTCTGTGTTTTGTTTTTCTTTTGCTTGCATGCATGTGTGCATTAGTGTCCTTTCCAAGCTCTACTCAGCTGGTCAACGCTGTGATTTTACTCTGGTGGACCAGAGTTGGACATACTGAATCAGACAGGATTGACCATTGAGGTTTTCAAAGCTTTGCTTTGCTATGATTTATTGATGTCCCTAAGATGATTTGCCTTGACATTTGCTGATGCTCTCTGTCTCAAGCAAACCCCCTGCCATCATAAAAGTGCTTGTCCGTGGACCACTTAGTAAATATTTAAGGGGTCCCCACATCTGTGTTGACCATTCCCTTGATAGTCAGCTTCAGAGTCTTGTGAGTGTCAGCTGAGTTGTCCTTAAATTAAGATGGTCTAATAATATTAGGGATTACTGAGATCTACCCTTACTTTTTAAAGCTAGAGCAGAAAGTAGACTCCAAAACACACAAGAACAAGTATAATTTTCTTCACAGTGGGAATGGCAGTTCTAGCAACTGTTTATCATTTCAGGGAGCTTTGTTATTCATTGTCAAAAAGTAATATAGAACTGTACAATATTGCACAATAAATCCGAATCTTTCTTTTATTGCAGCTGAACACTATCCCACAATAGGCTTCTGAGTACATGCATGCCTAGTTTGCTGCCTAGTTTAGACAGTTTGTTCAGACTTTTGTGTGTAAACTCTCACTTGATACAAGAGATCACAGATTGTTGTTCAGCATACAAAATGCATAAGACAGTTCAGGACTGTTTTGGAAACGTTAGATGGAACAATTTGTTTCATTTTTAGAGACTAACTACTCTCTCCAACTAACAATAGTTAGAATGAGTTGACAAAAAGTCAGCGTTACGCACTAAAGCCTAATGTGTGTATCACTGACCTCTAACAGATTTGTTTAATATTATGTCCTATCACGTAATACATTGCAGAGTTATTTTTCAAGTAGTTTCAATTGAGAAATGTTTACATATTAACTTTTATAGCAACCTTTTCCTTACCGTTTTTTGTCAGTGCATTGATGCATATCTTGGTGTGTTACAACTTACCAACTTTAAATTACTGGAAAAGTGTGAAACCATTGGCAAGACTAAACATGAGGAGAGGTCTACCATTGTTCAGTAGCACATACTACCAATATTGTAGTGACATAAAGCTGTTTGAGAATCAGCAAAGATCCTGTTTACAGACCCCTCACCTTTTGCTGTTAAAGGGTTGATAAGACACCTTGAATTGGTGAAGCCAGACTTGTGATTTATTCTCCATATTCATCATTCTCTCAACATAATCTCTGTTCAGCACAATGATTCTGTGTAAGCGGTTTGCTTTTTTGTTGCTCAAAGGGCGAAACCAGCAGCACATCTTGATAGTCCATATCTGTATCTTGATAGGGCGATGGAGGCATTTAGAAAACAAAGCCGTTAATTCAGCGGGAAATGCGGCTGTCTGTACGGAACTCATGAGGAAACATTGTCTTTTGACGTGATTAATTAAACAGAGATGTCAGGCCATATTAAACATTTACATTAATGATCAAGCGAGTGATGTAACTGACAGACAAGTCAATCTTACCCACTGCAGCCAGAAACAGAAGCAACACGGCAAAAATCAGTTGATTCGGGAGTGTTTTGCTCAGCAACAGCAGCTCAGTAAAAGCACACATATACACTATGTCTGTGCTTGAGGGCGCCACACTCAAACTGAGATTTAGGTTGTTATTGATATTGACAGAATAATTATAAAAATGGCTTTTCACAACAGGATGCAAAGAGTTTGAGCTGATATTAATGCCTGGTTGAAACCTTGTACGACTGTAATTAATGCAAGTCTTTTCAAAAATGCCAGATGCAAGTACTCAGGTTTTATGCAAATGCTAAATAGTACTCATATGTTGATAATTTGAATGTTTGTGTGTGTGTGTGTGTTTGCGTCTCACATTTTGTCTCTGTAGCTTACATGCACGCAGTAACTTACATGTGTTACGCCCGCGCGCACATACACACACACACACACACACACACACACACAGAAAGGCTATGCACACAGATTTGCAATCCACACACTGAGTGACAGGTACAGACTTTGTGTGTGAACTGAAGAACAAGGAGGAGGGAGACGAGAGGCAGGAGCAATAAAGAGGCAGCGGTGCAGGAAGAGAGGCATGTACCACAGTGCAGGGGATACACACTGAGCAGGTGGTTGGAGCGTAAAGGGGAGTGGAGCTGATGGAGTTCAGATACCCATAGGTAGCGTGCTCGGTCAAGCACAGGCTCACAAGTTGCTTAGACGGAGGTTTAGGATCAGAGAGTAGACATACAAGTCAACCTTACATGTATACATACGTGAGATCAAAGCGGAAGTGGCTTTAGCCGCTACCGGGCCACCAGGCTACCGGGCCACAGCCGAACTAGAGACACTCGCTTCATTGTCTCATGATTAATCACATTTGTCATTGTTGTCTTTCAGAACAGTCCCTGCCTCATCATGGGGCGGGAGAAGCGTGCCTTCGAGACAATCCGATGCTGTGCTGTACTCTAACACTAATATAATCTCCCTTCTCACTCAGGCCCCCAATGCATCTCACTGACAAAACAGTAATCAGTGCACAGTTTCCCCTGCCTCCCATCCCTTAATGGGATGTTAAAAACTGCAGCATGTTTAGTACTGTTGTTTCGCTCATCTCCAATTTCATTTGAATGTTTCCTGTAGGCAGAACACAAACAGCACTTCAGGCAGGCTGACTGTGCTGTCTGACAGCCAGGCCTTTTTCTTTTGTGTGGGTCTGTGTGTGCGGGTGCGTGTGTGTGTTTTGACATCCTGCAACATGTACCACAGTACTACAGTATATTGAACTACATTTCCCCTGGCAGTGAGTTCTAATGGGTTTAGGAAACATACAACACAAAAGATGTGTGGGTGCAGATCTCACAGCTGGATGAAGCAATCCGGAATAATTTCTTTTGTGTTTGCTATTTTGCAGTGAAGGTCGCCCAGTTATTCCTGTGTATTCAGCCTGATTCCGGAGCATTTCTCTTTTTCTAACTTCTTTTATTCTGCATTCTTTGTACATGTCTGTTCTGTTGAACAGCACTGTACCTTAGATTTGAATTGTCCTTTAGGTGAAATGTGGGGGCGAATTGAGAATCTGTGAAGGCCAGGAAGAGGCCAGTAACTCTTTCTGATGTGCATAGAAAAAAACTCATTGTCTCACAGCTGTTTTGTGTTGATTTTCCTCATGTATTTTGTCATAAAAAAGTTTTTAAGTTTTAAAATCGAAATACAGAAAGTTTTTTTCTTTTTGAAGAAACCCTCATATCTGCCTGTCAGTCCACCAAACATCATATTTAATGAATTATCTTAGTCACCATGACAGTGCCATAACGACAGAAGCTGTGAGATACAGATGACTGCGAGGAGAAAAAAAGATTTAGTATCTATATACGCAGAGAAAACCAATATGATCCTACCTTATTCACAAAGTCAATAGTTGGCATGGTCTCACTAATGTAGAAGAATCTGTTTTGTTTCTTTTGCTAGAAGCATAAAAAAGTACAACCCTCGCTTCTGCAAAATCTTGGACTGACTTGGCTGAACAGATGCACAAAAACAAAATGGATAGAAAGCAAAGAGAGTTTCAGTCGGCTTTGGTGTCCAGTGTTCATGTGCGAAACATGATAATGCAATACGTTATTTATCAGTTGTGTAGTGTAATATAGTTTTAATTTATGTGGTTGTACTCATAGTTATTTTTGAAGTATTAATTAGTTACTATATTACTTATTATGTTCTGGTAAAGGATAAGTTAACACACAAATTGAAATTCAGCGATTAAATGCCCACGCTCATGCTGATGAAAAGTCGGGTTAAGTTTTGTGGCCCAAAAACCTTTTCTGGAATTTCACATTGCAGCATTCTCCTAAACAACTGAACAAGATGGGGACTTGTTTTCAAAACAAGAATTAGAATGGCTCTATACAGCTTGTGTAATACAAATCCTCACAAGCCCGAGATCCCAGTCTTGTTTGAAAAGAAGATATTTATAATTTAGTACTAAGCTGGAAGTATCTGATGTGAGTGTATTAGCTCAACCAGGCTTCATGGGTGGAAAAACCTCTTTTCAAATCAGGTCAGGATCTCTGGGATTCTGTAAACTTGGATTATTTCCGGCCAAGCAGTAGGGAGCCATTTTATCATGTAGTTTCTTTCTTCTGTTTCTTTTTTTTCTTCGTCAACTTCAGTTGTGCAGGACAATGATGCAATGCTGTGAAGCTTGAGAAATACTTTGTGGATAAATTGTCTCTTTGTCGACAAATCAGCCGAAATGTTCAGATTTTTTCCCCAAACAACTGATATATAGAGTTATTATCTGTTTGTATTATTCTTGAGTGTCAGTATCTTGGTCTTAAAGAATCTTGTCTCTGTCAGACTCTCTAATATCATATTCACCTGGTTAGCAGGCGCCATTTTTTCTGCATACGAACAAAGACGGAGGTGGAAGCGCCTCACAGCAGGGGGACTGGATCTTTTGTCATATGTCCTGCAGTGTGAACGTGCAGTCAAGTACTGGAAGTTAACTAGTACACAAAGGAACTCAAAGGAATTCAGATGTTTTAAATAAAAACAAAATATATCCTGACGTCATGCAGAAAAGAAAACTAAAAACTGTGTCCGCTTTTACGTGTTTCGTCATCAATAAGCCAGTGTGTCTATGGTGAAAGGGCATATTAAGGAGACAGTATTTGCCAAGTACTAAAATGGAGTCCTTGCTGCTAAGCCCGAAGCTATGATTAGGGCCAAATTCTAATGCGCTTCATTTGCTATTCGTCAGACAGCTGTCTCTGCTCCCGCTCTGTCTCCAGTGTATTCTAGACGTTGCACCGGTGGACTTCTTGAAAATCAGCCCACTCCCACTCCCCCGCCACCACCTTCAAATCCAATCTCTGTCATGTCACCTCTGTTTGATCGCCCGTGTGAAAGACGTTTTATAAATGTCTGAAAGTACATATTATTCATCACACACACACACACACACACAGTCGATCGTGGAAATGAAGTTGCTGCTGCCACTCGGGGTGTTTGCAGGTGAAAAGGATAGAATTATTTTAAAGATGAGGTGTGATTTTGAATGGCACAGCTATTATGCGTGAGGAAATAAAATGGTCCAACTAAAGTCGAGATGGAGAAGGATGTAGGCTAAGCACACTTATCTGAATGTGCTTTTCTTTATTTTTCTGGCACTGTTTGACTCCACAGTCTTTTTGTCTCTTAGGGACATTAGTGAGGCAGATTTAGCTGCATACAGACCACACAGGTCAAGGGCTTTTTTTGTGTGTTTTTTTGCAGCAAAGGGAAGTTGTAAAGCTTTTGTTTCCCTCCTCTCCGTATCTACAGTTACTTCTTTATCTTAGCTCCATCTCAGTATCATCTCCTGATAGCATCTATGTCCTTTATCTCCTACATCTTATCTTGAGTGCCAGACACAGGGAAATGCAATCCAAAAGAGAGAGAGAGAAAGAATAAGATAGATAAAGGGAGCATGGGACTTTGGGAGAGAGGGGCAACGATGGAGAATAAATGGTGTGACAGAGTGAGAAAAAGAGAGATTCAAAGGGTTTCTCGAGGTGCCATTAAGCTCTGTACTCACAAAGTGAACAAAAAAAAGGGAAGGATTTGTCGTTCCCACTATGGGGCAGCATGAAAGTGTAACGTGTACAATTATAATTTGAAATTTAATGCTGAAAAAGTCATTTTATAGTAACCAATTTAGGCAATAGTGTATTAAAGGCTCTTTCCATAGGAAAAAAAAGCCTTTTATCTTTTATTCCTCTGTTGACAAAACACAATGCATCGTAACTGTCTTGTTTTGGGTATGTATTGATTTTCACTGAGTGATAAAAGATTGGCTCTGTGCACCAACTCCAATCAGTGCAACTCCAAAGCACTCACTTTAGCATATAACTGATCCTAGTTTGCACACTTTGGATGAATTGTAACACTTGACTCGATTCCATCCAGTTTTATAGTTGAAAGTCTCTGCTACCCAGTTGAAGAAGTCAACTGCTCGTCTAGGTGCTAATAGACTCTCCAGAGGTTGCCCCTGGTTATAAAAGCAATAACCTGTGGAAGCTGTCAAAAGAGCTCTCTCTCCCTTAGGTTGCCAAGGTGCACTCTGAAGAGGAGAAGAAAAGGCAGGGCCCTCCCTGGAAAAAAAACAGTAACAGGGAACATTTTCATTACAGCCCTCAGTGTTGGTTTCAATAGCCTCTGGGATTCTAGTAACAGATCTGCTGCTCGTGCTCTGGTCCCGATGTGTTCCAATTACCAATCGCCTTTAGCTTCTATGCCCATGTGAGCAGCCCAAAGAAATCATGTCTCATGAGGGTTGTCTGTCACGCAGCTGAAGGGCAAGAAAGAAAAAAATCCAAAAATTATTACAGAAACCAGTGACCTTGTTCACATTCTGACCATGACTCCTCAGTAATGATGACCGCATTATTACATGAGACCACACTCACAAAGACCGACAATTAATAACCTGGCACAACATTCAAAACTGCTTCTGTGGTAGTTCCGTCTACAGTAGGTGTATGCAAAACACTGTCGCCTTGACAAAATCTGGCCACGGCCCGCAAGACGAGTTGAAAACAACACTAGTGTAACTGAGCGGACAGGGATGGCTGGAGCTTGGTCACAGGTGATCTGCATTTTAAAATGCCTATTTGATATCAGCCTTGATTTTAATCTCAACTATAAGTTTTGACTGTATCTTACATGCTTGTGATGCGATCTTGCTGACAACAATCTGTCCACAGACGTACAGACATATAAACACACTGCAAAATACTCTACATCTGTTGAGGCTGGTAATAATCGGTCACAACCAGTTGATTAATATGCTTATTATATTGCCATAATCAATATTCTTGGGTTAACAATGAATCACATGATTACGTCTGTAAAATGTCCTGAGATTTGAGGGGGGGATGAGGAGGAATGCCAGCCCTCTTATTACCCTGCCATCTCACCTCTCCATCTCCTAGTAGCAGAGTTTGGAGGAGCAGAGGGGTTGTTTAGTTGAATATGTTAGCCTGCCCGACTCATTGATCCTTTTTCTGAGCAAGGTTTGTACATGTTAGAATATGTGGCCCCATACATGAAATATCAGTACCTCACAGTGCTGTTATTGATAAATCCACGGTGCTGTCTGTGGTGCTGAATTAGAAGAAGCATTTACTCAGTCCAGTCATCTCTCTGTTTCATCTTGGATCTTTAATATTCTCTAAACTATATACTATCAATACGCAAGTCTACTATATGTATGTACAGTACCCTATAGAGTATGTCCACCTCCATGATCAAAATGATGAGAAGCAACATGTAGTCACAGAGGAGCGAGAGGATTAAAAACCTCCAGACCCTCCCACCTCTGTAACCACATAATCCAAGGTACATGTTAGTTTATTTGTCGTTATACAACATAGGGTTGCATAACAAGACAGAAGTTCATAAACTCTGTCATGCTACATACATTACAGAACATATATTCATATATACATACGTACATAAAATGGCACTTTCAGCTTTGGCTGTATGTGAGCACCAAGCATCAAAATCAAAAGCAGAGTCCACCTCTCCTTGTCTGGCTGTAGTCCTGCACTCTGCTGTACAGGAGCACGGTCCACCAGTCCAGATGTTGCAAGAGAAAACAAAAAGTGGGGACATGACTACCAATATAGTTTTTAATATAGGGTGAGGGTTAGAATTAGGGCCATCCCATTGTAAAAACCAATCCCTGACTGTGTATGTCAAATTCAGTTCAATAAGGTCTTTGGACTGATTCAGTGTCTCTTAGCTTTCATTTTCTTTGTTTTTTATATTTATGTTCAGTCTAATGAATCCTATACTGTATAAAAAAGTATTCCTATACTTTTTCTGTTTCTGAGTGGCCCTTTAAGAAACCCACTAAAGCTCCCTGTCCAGGTAGTGATTAGCTGGTGAACATAGTAGAGCATTTAGCAGGTACAGAGCCAGGTATTTTCCTCAAGAGCTGGTGTAGACCAAAATATATCTAAAAGAGTGCGAGACATAACTCCAGATGCATTTTATTGTTGTTCGACAACTGCTGGATGTGTAAATATTTGCTGAAAATGTGGCTTTATTGACTATCTAATCAACGATGTCTTCATTTTTTTTTTTTTTTAAGATTTTTTGTGGCATAGACACCTTTATTAGCAGGAGACAGTGAGGAAGCATGGGAGAGAGAGGGGGATGTGACATGCAGCAAAGGACCTCCAGCCGGAATCGAACCGGGGTCGGCTGCGTTTTTGGCAAGCGCTCTAACCACTCCCACCACCTGCGCGCCCTGATGTCTTCATTTTACGTTGAATATGTCAACACATACAGCTTCTAAGGAAACTGCAAACTACTGTGTGTGACCAGCACTTTCTCTCATGTTGTTTTTGTTGGATTGTGATGAATGACCTGATGTACCTGCACAGTCGCGGCGCTCACAGATTTACCACACTAAAAGCCTTTTCACACCAAGAATGATTTCTCATGCAGAAAACAGCAATAAAATATAAATCGACTCCAGGTCTGTACTATAAATACTTGCATGGTGGCTAAAATCTGGGAGCAGTTAAACGTTGAGCAGTTAAACGTTGTGTAATCATGCACTTTCAACTCAACTGAATAGGACATTGTCAGATTAGCCATCGGATTTAAATTCACATCTTGGCTTAGCATATTTCCTAGCTCAGTAAAGAACAGGGGAAACACCACAGCACAGTGTTTTGGACAAACTAGTCACAGTTATTTTTAAATCCACCCCCTGTGCAGATTTAAGCCCATAGATATTCTATGATAGTGAGTCAGCAGCATTGCTCAAACCTCAACTCTCAATTTCATTTTAGTTAGGATAATATAAGAATAACTAAAACAATCTGTTTGACAGATCTGCAGCCTCTTAGCTGTTTTAAATGTTCAGATTATTGTCGCTGGTTTATTCACTACTTTGACTCAACTTAAAAATAGGACAGAAATGTCTGTATTGCCATCCATCATCTCTGGAAATGGTGAGTGTATTTGTAAATCTCACCTGCTCTGCATGTGTATTTATTTCTTACTCTCCATCTCTTGTTCACTTATTTTCCCTAACTCCTTGCATGCTCTCTCCCTCCTTGCTATCCTGCTGCCTCAGTTGCTCTGACCTCTCAATATCACACAAGCTGTCAGTGCCAAACTATGAATGTCCCTTGACACTTATTCGACTCAGACTCCCTTTGGCATTTCCATTTTCACAGAGCCAATTTCAATTTTTATAGCCGGTCGGGCGGGGGCTCGGCTAAAGCCTGAAGTCAGAATAAGCAGAAGTTTGAGACACAGAAACAAGTGCCCCAGGCGGAACTATATGTGTTTTTGTAAATGTGCCCTTAGTGTGTGTCTTTGTCTGTTTCCCTTGAAAGGCTGGCTCACTCAATCACTGAGGCTATCTGAACTCAATTTTGAGCATTACTACCATCTGAACTAACTTTCAGCAATCCTTGGAAACTGCTGAACAAATGCATTCTGTGGATATTTTTATTAATACTTCAAGGTGCACTATGTAGTTTTGGTGAAGAAATGTTTATTTCAAAGAGAAAGATCTTGTTCTTACACCTAAACAAACTAAAGAAACAAACTGAGTGTTATTGTCAATATTAAAATTCAGAGTTTTAATTTCTTCTCCAAAACTACACAGTGGCCCTTCAAGAAATCAGCCTAATGCATTACAATAAACTTTTAATGAGATGATTAGCATGTTAATGAGAGACCTCAGCAGTAGGAGTGCATGGTGCTCTTGTACGAGAGCCAGCTCTCTTTCAGCACCATGGACAGCACCAAATCCTTCACTCTGTGTGGGAGGCTGCCCGCTGCCTACATCAGCGTAACCATGGATAGCTAATGACACCACACACACAAACTCACTATTCAAGTGTGCAGGAGTATTTAATTTTAATGGAAATGTTGGTTTTCGCTCCAATCGCTTCTTTGCAGAGCAGAGTTCTAAAGTTAGAGCTCTAAAATTGTAAAGAAATGTGTCTATATTCTCAGTCTGCTCTCTCCAAGGGTGGTGCTCTATTAGGGGGGAAGTGGGACTGCATTATGAAGTCCAGTTCGCATGTCTCCAGCAAATGTACTGGAAGAGGAAAAGAGAGAATGTGTCATTACGCCCCGCTGTCCTCAAAAAGCCAGGCATCCCTATCATACCCGAGCTTCTCTTTACACATGGTGTGGCTCAACAGCACGTCTTGAAGCTGTCCTCTCATCTCCCAACTGGTGGTAGTCGGAGTACTACAAAGAGACAGCAGAGAGGAGAAGATTGTTCATTTTTTGTTTTTTTTTGTTCATCTTATTATATCGTCAACATCAACCTTTAAAATCACAGACACGCTTAATCAATTTCATGTTCAATCGCAGGTCTAAGATTTGAGCCTCTTAGCTTTAGATCTCTGTTGGTGTTTATGTAGCTGCACGCGCACTTGTATGTGTGTGTGCACGCTCCGACGGGATTGCCTACAGGGAGCTCACAGGAAGGAGGATTTCGGGACTGAACAGCTGAGTGCATATACACAGTCCAGGGAAATGACGCTTCAACAAGAAGAATTGTTCAATTTGTCCCCAGTGAAAAACGATATTCAAGATGAAGCATGCGCTTTTGTAGTGCCAGTATCCTCTCGCTCTCTCCCTCAGTTCTTCTTCCTCGTGAGGCTTGTAAGCATCGCTGGTGTCGCTTTGATGCGTTTGTTGACAATATGCTTTAAAAGCTCACCTTAAAGAGGCAAAAGCAATATCGAAAGAAATCTAGAGAGAAGGATTTGTGGTCATTTTCTGCTCATCCAAGTATGACTTCGCTCTCCTAGAAACAAGCCTCTGAATGATTGATGGTGCCATTGATTCAGAGAGCTCAAAGAAAAAAAGAAGCACTATGCCAACATCATTCCCAAATAAGGAGGAAGCGCTGGTTCATTTGCACTTCCTTTCCAGATCCATGTTGACTGGAAGGTTTGAATCTCACATTATAGGAGTACATTGATGGTGCTTAATAATGCTGCAGATGGTGTGCAACCAATTACCCAAACAGAGGCTATCCAAGTCTGAAAACATCCAGTCGCTCTTTAAAACCAAGTTTTATTCAAACATTTTAATGACCTTAAAACCAGTTTTAATCGGTCGACAAATTTCAATAGGTAAGCAGAAGCACCTTTCACCCCCGAAAAAAAGAATGAATAAACACTTTCCGCATTCCCCAAATGTGAGAAAATAACGCATTCGTTGAGAATCATTAGACCATTTTTGTCTGCCGCTGCGGGGAGTTTACATCTGCTAGGCAAAATCTGTTTCTTGAGCTTTAAAGAATTGACTGAATGTGTGCTGTATTAATGAAACATCACTAATAGGAATTCTTTTTCCCCCGAAGAAGACTTGCCTGCTTAGTGATTGAGCCCTCAGCTGAATGCAAATAGGCAGCATGCAACATTCATACAGGGACCCTGAGGCTTCCCTGGTTGTACAAGAAAACAGAACAAACATTGATACAACTTGGAGCATTCTCAGAAGAACACATGGCACCTCAAAGTCAACTTAACCGCTCCTTGTTAAAAGTACTCTGTGCCTGCATAATTAGTTTTAAAGAGAGAAAGCTTGGAAATTTTAGTCCCTTTATGTAACAGTCCCTTTCTAATATGAAATATTGTTCCCATGCTTTTTCTTATATAAACGTTATTACAGCAAGATGGGCACACACAATGCAGATATTTGAAGAATGATATCATGAATAATAGAATAATGAAGAGGAAGAGGCTTGTTAATTTCGAGTTAAGAGACTTGATTTGACAAGTGCCTGCAGTTATTATTACAATCCATTACTCCTTTCTCAGAAGTAGCAGAGACATTCATACGTAAGGGATAATGCCCGACGAGGTGTCCATTAATTCGGAGGTCTTAGAACTGCGCAAAGTCCATTAATTCCTGATTATGAACACCTCGAAGGGCATTATCCCACTTATACCATGGTCACTTGCCAAAGAAAAGAAATTAAGACCATTAATTTATATTTTCATTCATTTTACAATCAAAATAGAAAGTTTTTCACAAGCTATAACTTAGTTTCCCTGGTAACGCCTGAGGGTTTGACTAATACCTGGAACAATCATTACCCTCCCGTTAGGTTCTTATGCAACGGAAACATTGTTCACTCCCCCAGCAAATAGGATGGACCTTAGGTACGACTTGGCAACGGGAGATATTCTAGTCCGCTCAGCGACGAGCCAGAAAGCTAACGCTATGCTAGAAGATTCAAAGTCAATAACATTGCGTACGGTTGACAAACAGTAAATATAATTTGACAGTATGTTAAACAACAAGACCAGCTAGCTAACCAGTCATGTCATTGTCCCCAAATCAATATCAAGATTTTCACGAACAAATGATTGGCCGTGTGTAACGTTGCTGTGGCCACAGCCTGAAGTAGAGAATTGAACAGCAAACGGGATGTGAGATTATTCGCTTATGTGATACAAAGTATCAGTAAGTTTAGAGGGCAAGTGTACTTTCTGCAGCTTGTGTGTTACAGTCATCCTGTGGTGTTCAGAGGATAAGGCACTGAAGGACTGACGGACTGCGCTCAGTGTTGGAAATAAAATATTCAGATTTTTTTATTGATACGTCAGTTAGCGCATTAATTTAGAATGGTGAACAGACAATTTGACTGGAACTACTTAGTAGGTGTCCATAGATCATGGATTAATGGACACCCTGCAGCCAATCAGAATCGAGTATTGCCCCAGACCATGTTATAAATATTGACAAATATAACCCACATGCATGATACACACAACCAAGGATATACTCTGTACATGGTGTCTTCTTGACTTCATTGGGTCGCTGAGACACAACCTTTTCCCCAAGAGTGACACATCCCTTAATCACCCTCCTCTGTGGAGAGTCTTCTCTCCTGCATGAACCCTGGCCCTCACTTTTCTGTGCAGCAATAGAGACAAGATGAGAGGGAGAATTAGCACTGTGGCAGGGGCTGATTATTAGAGAGCTTCTGCTCAAAGCCTTCCTCATACCCAAAAACAAGCTGGGCCAAGTGGAGGTAGTGATGACTTAACCCGGATTAGCTCTTAACTTCCATCCAAGGCCTGTGCATGCCAGTTAGAAGGCTATTCTTAAACAGATTTTAGTTTTCCTGGATGATTGATAGACTAAATATGCAATTATCTTGTCTTGCCTTGCATCCTAACAATAGGTATGATGTATCATTTAAAAATGTGCTACGTGTCTTTTGGAATTACAACTCACCCAATAATAATGACATAAAAAAACATCCAGCTACATCCTTTTGAAAGGTAACTACTGCCTTTGCCAGTCTCAAACACAAACTGACTTGATGTGCTCTATGATGAGCCCATGGTCCTGAATTAAACATGGTGGAGATAATCCTCACACTCACTTGAGTGAATATGGTGAGACATAGTTTAATAATCCAAACGCCAGTAAGTGGACCCTTTGTGTTTAGATTCTGACTGTTCAAAGGTGAGAAATGAACATCCATTTCACTTTGAATTATACATGTAAGTTGTATTATTTACAGTGGCGGTTCTTTGGTCAGAGATGTACAGCCCTCATTGCCCTTGCACTGACACAACTCACTATGTTTTCAACTAAGTTATTTATATTAAACTGGAGATTCTTAAAATACCCGGTAACTCTCTCTATGAAGCCCATGTCTGTAATGCATTATAACTAGGGCTGTCAAAAAATCAATTTTTTTAATCGCGATTAATCGCATTTTGTCCATAGTTAACTCGCGATTAATCGCAAATTAATCGCAATTTTTTTGGCACATTTTTTTCTGTTCTAAATGTACCTTAATGTATTTTTTCATGTTCTTAATACTTTTAACAACATAAGAAAGGTCAAATATACTTGCATTATGAAAATGTTCATTCAACACTTCAAATCATGAGGAAAATAAATCCAGGGTTGTCTGCTTTTGGCGAGGGGGGGCGACGGGCTCTCTGTATCTGCCGTCTGTTTGGCTTGCAAGTGGTGTCCACTGACACTGCACGTTTTTCTTCTTGTCAATCAGTATCACACTGATGATCGCCATAGCTCCGGTGCAGCAAAACAATAAAAAGTACGACTTGAAATTAAAACTTTCTGTCGTGATATATTCAGAGGAAAACTCGGGAAAAGCAGCCGCTAGACGTGTCTCTGTCGACCCCAAGAGAGTGAGAGAAACGGAGCTTCAGCGTCTGTCCAAGGAGGACAGCAGCAGCGCCAGGCTGCCTGCTGGAGGGAGGAGGAGGCTAGCGAGGAGCCTGAGATAAACATGCGGGGATGAGTTATCAGCAAACGGGCACGCCACGAGAGAGTGTCCCGCAAAATGATCAGGGCGATGGCGAAACAAATGTCCGCCACCGTGATTGACAGCAGAGATGAGGAGTTTGCAGCGAGTGCTGCTTTTCAGTCCGCCGTGTTTTTAACGAACCGCCAGCCCTGCTTCTTCTTCTTCTGATTCCCTTTCTTCTTCTTCTGCCACCCTCTGAATAAAGACTACGGGTGCCGCCGACGGCCGTAAATCATACAATGCGCGTTTTTTTTTTTTTTTTTTTTTAAATATACTGAGCGTTAATCGCGCGTTAAAAAAATTGACGGCGTTAAGAGGACGTTGCGTTAACGCGTTATTAACGCGTTAACTTTGACAGCACTAATTATAACACATTGTGAAACTACTTATTATGCGTTCTAATGTGGCTATAGTAATAAGAACTCATAAATATTCATAAAGATGAATACCTTTAACAACTCACTATGGCTCTGATTTCTATAATGCATTATAAGCATATTTACGTTGCATTATAATGTGCCTATAGTTGTAACCAAACATACATATTCAGAATGCCTTCTAACAATTATCATAACACATTATACAGCATGTTATAATGACCCCTATCAATACTCCACTACTCTACAATTGATAGTCACTCACAGTTTTTGCAGTGATCATAGAGAATTAAAATGATCCTAATGATCCTATCATGTTATACATTAAACATGTTATATTCACTATTAAAATGCATCCATCTTTGATTATAAATTACTATAAGTGGGTGCATCAAGTAACATAATGAAATCCATCCATCCATCCATCCATCTTCTTCCGCGTTATCCGGGGCCGGGTTCACGGGGGCAGCTGCCCGAGCAGGGACACCCAGACTTCCCTCTCCCCGGACACTTCCTCCAGCTCTTCCGGGAGGATCCCAAGGTGTCCCCAGGCCAGCCGAGCGACATAGTCACTCCAGCATGTCCTGGGTCTTCCTCGGGGTCTCCTCCCGGCGGGACATGCCAAGAACACCTCCCGGGGGAGGCATCCCGGGGGCATCCGAAACTGATGCCCGAGCCACCTCGGCTGGCTCCTCTCGATGTGGAGGAGCAGCGGCTCTACTCCAAGCTCCTCCCAGGTGACAGAGCTCCTCACCCTATCTCTAAGGGAGCGCTCTGCCACCCTGCGAAGGAAACTCATTTCGGCCGCTTGTATCCGGGATCTTATTCTTTTGTAGGGCCCTATAAAATCCGTTTTATTTTTTCCCAAATTCCGTTTTATTTTTTCCCAAATTCCGTTTTTTCCGTTTTAATTTTAAGGAATTCCTTTTTTTCCGTTATAATTTTTGGGAATGCCGATTTTTTTACCTTTTACTCTTTTTATACTACCAAAAACAGTGTGTTTTTATTTTAAATGACTAAAATGTACACAAAATAAAGGGCCCTTTTGTACCATTACCTGGTATCCAAAGGATGAATCCTACTGACTTTGGTGACCTGCTAAACATCAGCATATTATGACTTTGCAAGAGCCACGACCATGGCTGTGGAGTTAGACATGACAAAGTCTTGTTGCAGTCATGCACAGACTATAAGACAGTGGGCTACTGGCATAGACATCTAAAACCCTCCACCTTCCATCTGTACCTATAAGATAGATTTTTGGGTCTAATTCCGATAATAGCAATATTGATGTTATGGTCCTCTATTCATAGAATATATACATAAACACTTTCTTAACGATGATACCTCAAAACACTTTATCAAACAAATGTGACAAAGGTACATCTGTAACAGTTAAACAAATAACTGTATTTCAATAATTAGTGTGTTTTTTTCTGCATTTTTGTTCTGTTAAAAGAAAGTATCAGCACGTCAGACAAAATATACGCCAATGCCAACGCAGGTTAACTTCTAAAATGCTGCTGTCGATTGCAACACACACCTGAACTTCAGTATATTTTGTAATAACTTAAGCTAAACTGCAATCTTTCCACATGTTCCTTGCAGATGTGCCGCCTTGGCTACAAATTGTGGATCATTGATTTATGGGATCGCATTTAATCAGTGCCATCTTTTTAAGCAAAATTCTGTTCAGTTGTTTCCATAACATCTCTGTTGATTTCGATGATGCATTGATCCAAGGTTGTCAGTATAATTTAAGCGTCTAACAGCTTAACTGCGATCCACTTTTCGTTGTAATTTCAAACTCCCTCTGTGGCTGTTTGCTTTTGTTAGAGTCTAAATAGATACTGACAAGTTGTTCATATCTCACCAAATTACATTTCCTGTTGGAAAAAGATAAGTTCGTCAGGAGAATTGAATTTATTTTACCGCCTTTGACGTGTCTATTGTGAACAAGACCCCTAGCTGTGTCTGTTGTGCTGAAGTTGTTTTATTGAATATTCCCTGCAACCTTTAGTAGAGACTTATTCAGCACGCCATCTAATTAGAGTATATTGATGGGAGGCTTTTTGTTGTTGGTTAAGCTGGAGGGAAGAAAAGGCTGGTGATTGTTGCGAAGTGACAGGTGAATCATAGCTAACTGCCTCCAGTGGTATTATTTCTAACCTCTTCTCCAATCGGCGCAGACAGACCCAACTAATGGATTTAACTCTGAAATAATTGACAGCTGACAGTTATCAGGCTTTTGTTGACCTTCAGTGAAAAACTATATGTTCAGTGTCGTGAGAGTGGCAGTGCTGGCCTCACACTGGGGCAATTTATGGATCACTTTCACCTTCATGAATGGGTTTGGTGACATTTTTCCACTTCTTGTTGATCATGAGGAAGATTACGCGTTACAGTAATTCCACTAGTTTTAGCGGTAAGGAGCATGTAATGAAATATTTTGTTTTTAATCAAGTAACGCAACTACAATTACTGAAATTTTAATTAGTTCGTTACTCGCGTTAACACTTGCAGACTAGAGGTATATGAATCGTGACTCATCCAGATCTTTAACCTGGGTCTTTAAAATAACCCATGAGTCGCGAACCTCTAGTATCATTAACTCAAATCACTTGAGTCCTACTAATCAAATCTAAAATGATAAATAGCATCAGAGCCATATATATAGCAAGCTCGTAGCCCACTAGCCCACGAGCCGATGCCAGAAACACTCGTAGTCGTAGCTCGAGAGCCTCGATGCCAGAAACACAGCTGACTCCTCGTAGCACTAGCTCGCGAGCCGTGATGCCGGAAACACCCGTAGTCTTAGCTCGCGAGCCTCGATGTCAGAAACACTCGTAGTCGTAGCTCGAGAGCCTCGATGCCAGAAACACAGCTGACTCCTCGTAGCACTAGCTCGCGAGCCGCGATGCCGGAAACACCCGTAGCTCGCGAGCCTGAGCCGGAAACACAGCAGACTCCTCGTAGCACTAGCTCACGAGCCGCGATACCGGAAACACCCGTAGCTCGTGAGCCTGAGCCGGAAACACAGCAGACTCCTCGTAGCACTAGCTCGCAAGCCTGTGCTGGAATCGTAGTCCGCGAGTCGCGATGCCGGAAACACCCGTAGCTCGCAAGCCTGCGCCAGAAACACAGCAGCAGACTCGTAGCTCACGACTCGAGTCAGAGCAGGATAGCGCAAACAGTCGGCTACGTTCTGAATGAGTAGCAGACGATCGAGTGAAGTCTCTGGGTTAGACTTCCTCGAGTCAGCGTAAAAAGCACATGCCTGTCATAGTACAACAGAAGCCATTCTTCCACTTCTGAAATAACATACACAATGTTCTGCAGTTAGCCTAGGCCACTGTAGGTTTGGTGTATAGATGTAGCATAATAAAAAGAAATTAGGTTGATTGATCTTTTCAAAATAAAATAATTTATACATAAATATTATATATAAATATTAAGTAGTATATTGTAAGTAGGCTATTATTATCTCTATTTTGCAGCCTAACCTGGCCCCCTTGACCTCTTACTCTGCTAGGACTGAGTTGCCATGGTGATTAGGCAATACTGACTCAAGTGACTCAAGTGACTCGCACAACCTGGTTCAATTTAGTGAGTGACTCATAATGACTCGAATCCTTAAAAGGAACCGTATTTACCAGCTCTATTGCAGACAGGAAGACAGACGGGCCTTGATCAGAAGGTTAGCCCTTCATTGCCAATTTTCTAAAATAACATCCCTCATCAGCCCACTCACAGTTCACATGCACAATCCTAGAGCCTGTTACCTTGCGCATGGTGTTCACGTGATCGTGCATGGAGCGCTCATGAACAGTTAATGGCGGGATGCGCTGAACCAATCGGAGACCTCTGCTGCACTGTGAGAAATGTCTGGCGCGAGTCCATAAAAAGAGTTTTATTCAAGGGCGGCAGTTCTGAGTTGCATTGTTCATCCCAGCAGTCTGGACTCTATTTTAACCTGCAGCTGTGTTTTTCTGGACTCCTACTTATCCTTTTTTGTTGATTTGCTCCGTCTTGTGCGTCCATGACAGTGTGAGTAATAAGTTATGTATGTTAATGTTCTTAATTATATTATGTTGATTAAGGGTGTACTGCTGTGGCTTCAGGTGTTTATTAGTTATGTCAGGGCAGTGGAGTGAGCGCGCCGATGCATCCATTAAGGGATCGTCGCACACTTATTTGTCTCACCCTTTGTGCACACTGTGCCAGTGAAATTAATATGGGCCTTTCTGAGCTAAGAGGTTGCTTTTTGTTGACAGTCTCCTAAAGTCAGTGCCTTCTGATTTATACTTTATATATATACTTTTATTAATAGGTCACAAGTTTGGTGACTGTTCTAACCTCGCAGGACCTTATGGTGGCGCAATGATAGGCTACACCAATCAGACTGCAGTGCAGCCGATAAGCCAGGCAGAGCTGAATACATTTATGTCCAGGTATGTTGTCGCTGACACCACACGCATCCTCTGTCAACTATGTTTAACGTTATTGTGTTTGACTGTTCAGTAACGTTACTCTTCATATTTACATTTAAAAAGCAGACATAAAAGTAACTTAATAGTTACTTTCCCTAGTACAGTAATTTGTGAAGTAATTCAATTGCTTTTAAAAAAAGTACACTAGTAACCATAAGTAATTACTAATTTTCAGTAACTTGCCCAGCACTGCTGTTAGGTATGTCACAATCAGAACCACAATCACAAATTCCTTCGTCAGACCCGCAAACCGGGACATTTGTGCGTCACAGCAGCCACAGGACAGTTCAATATAACAATCAACATTAATAATAGTACAAAATAAACAATGTCAGCTAGAGCAGAAATAGATCGTATATACAAAATATGTACAAAGATAAAAAGTGTAACTTTTAACAGTGTGGGCGTGTAGTGTTACCCGTGTGTATGTCTGAGTTGGTCAGGTGCATATCGAGCAGATCTGAGGTGGGGGGAGGGGCAGTGGAGCTTTAGCCCGGCTCACCTTTACTGACCGGTGTAATGAGATTACCTGCTTCGCACGTCATGTCCACAGCAAGAGAGAGGGAGGGAGAGGGAGGGAGGGAGATGAACAGGGCTGCTCGGTGCAGTTTGCTCGCATTAGACCCAGGACCCAGCCTCCGGTGAAGTGTTGCTGTGTCGGGGCAGCAGAGTGCTGATGCGCCGGTGTGAGGTGGCTGTAGCCGCCCTGTCAGCCGACATTTGTGGCTCCTTTTCCCGTCCGAAAGGGATTTTTGCGAAGTACTTCTGGAGCCGAAACATGGTAAGATCGTTTTGTTTGATTTCTGGACGACTGTCGTTGTATTTTAAGCGCACATGGGCGTCACGTTACGCACAGTTGCGGTGGCCCAATTAACCTTCCTTCTCACTGCGTAATTTGTCTCGTTTTGAGCGCGGGGTGCAGGAAGCCCGTCTAGGGCGCCTTGCACAGCCAGTATTTGCACCGTATCATGTCGATTCCCCGCCGTGAAATGAGTAATCCATTGGCAAGGCGCAGTCGTTCACCTCAACTCTGCCCTGATCAGCGCCGCTAAGTCTCCGGAGGGTGAAGTTTTCAAACAGTGACTGAGCGCATCAGCGTCCACTTTGGATTATCCAAGGCTGATATTCCATTAATGCATATGCTAGACTGTATAATGAAGTCATTGGTGCGACAGACTATGCAGAGGCTGACTGTGGATTTGTTTTTTCCCCCCTAGTATTTAATGACCTTTAATATCAATGTTTGTTTGTTTTTTTTTTGTTTTTTTTAATTTTGTGTGAAAAAAACCTTGATGAGTGTGCCAATTCACCAGCTGCATTTCTTTTCCTCTCACACTTGGGACATCAGTAATAGCTTTTTTTTTTTTTTTGCAATGGAGAACACGATTGGCATGCAACAACCCACAGCGCAGCAGGAGTATTATTCTGATCCTGAAGTGACAGAAGAAGAAAACAAGACCAGGTCTCCTGGTGGTTTAAGGCTACACCACCAATTAACCCGAACAGCTTGCAGAGTTCTGTTGGTAGTGTTGAGGACCCCTCTGGTGTCTGAGATGAACTGGAGATAAAGTGGAGGCAAGTGGTTATTTATTTTGGATGCTAGAAATAGCAATAATAATAACAGTCAGCAATTTAATGGTTTTTTTTTGTGTGTATTTATTAGCCTCAGCCTTCACCAGCTTTTGTTTTGTTTGAGGTCACAGTATACACACTTGGACAGCAGATTTGCCACAAAGAGCAGCAGAGTCATCATGGACAAAGCAGTCTAACACTACATGACTGGTTCTATTGAGACCTCGTGCTCTCATTGACAAAACGTCTTACTAAAATGAACTGTGATTCTAAAGGCTTGTCAGACTGTTGCTCTACAGCCAACCTGAATAGGCGATGAATGTTCAATTGTGGCTGGCGCTGAAGCTAAATATGTGCTGATATGCTATATGGGGCGTATTTAAAAATAACATTCATGACAACTGCGTCTCGTTTAGGTGTGCCTGCTCTAAATTCAAAGAGACATTATTTCCATTTTCATGCTCATGATTTAAATGTAGGTACTACTAGAATAAGTTTACAAAAAAAAACCGCATCAGCTTTCTCATACTGTCCAGTGCGGCAGCACTGTACTCCCCCTCTGTCTGAAATGCTCTGTTTTAACTCCCGTCTCTTTACTGCTCCCACCAGCCTCTTCTGATTGGTCATCTCACATATACCTGACCCATCACCGTTAACAACATCAGAGCAGCCGTGGTAGATCAGATCACATGTGAAAAACTAGCCGTGAGGTATAAATTATGCAAATTACACTCTGATGTAGTGTGATGTCACAAAGTCACGGAATGAGGTGTTTCAGGACCAGTGTTTTTAACTTTCAAGATCTTTCAATACAAAAGAACCTGCATGACACACTGAAAGGAAAGAAAAGGAAGAATCCAGAGTAGCACAGTAGGTCTCCTTTAAAACTAACTAACCTCGGCAGGTTGCACGCTTGTTGTTTGTTGTATTCATTCATACATACATACATACATACATAGACCTGAAAAACACACATGCACACACATAGGATACTCAGTGGAGGGATATCAGAGTGTCAGGCCAGCCACATGTTCATGACCTTGCTCAAGGAACACCTCTGCCAGTTGAGCTGGCACCTGGACCTCTACCAGCCCAGACACCATGACATGGCCTGAGCTGGACTTGAACTGGCCATGCTCTGGATCTCAGGCCTCGTTGATGTTGCACCTGTGCTGTTCTTACTATTAGGGGTGGTTAATCAGCCCAATTTTTCCGATTCGATTCCGATTATTGAAGTCTCGATTTGATTACAAATCGATTTTCAATTATTAACGATTATCGATTCGATTTTCAATTATTAACGATTATTGCTCTTCCATTTAACATCAGTCATCTGCTGAATTATTTTACTTCTCTTTTGAGTAACACCTCACAGCACCTTCAATATTGTATAGTGTAACTGTAATATCGAAATTATTATTTTTTACGTTGTTTTAAATGTAGTCTTTCACTTTTAAAAGAAAGTTGCCAAGCTCAGTAGCCAGACTCATGCTAGAGGCATTGTTGGTGATGAGAACCAGGTCGTGTTTCTCTATTCCCCACTCGTCTGCCATTGCTTTAAGAAACTCACACATGTGAGCGCTTGTGTGGCTATCATCCATAGCTCTCGTCTGAAGTACGTAGGACATTGGCTTCCATTAACTGCTGACATAATGAGCTGTAATGGTCACGTATGAGACTGTAGCTGTGGATGTCCAGGCATCACAGGTTATTGCTACCCTGTGAGCAGAGTTGAGGGACTCTTGCACGGAAAGCTTTGTCTCCTTGTAAAGATTTGGAATCGATTTAAGTGTGAAAATATCCGGGATGGAATAACATATCTTGGCTCCAGACTGTGGACCATGTAGTGGAAGCCAGTAAGAGGAGGACTCCAGTTTTTATTACTATTTATAAAAAAAAAAAAAAAAAAAAAAAAGATTTTTGGAAATTTAATAATCGACTCATAATCGTCAATATTATTATCGTGATTAATCAATAATCATTTTTTTTCACCACCCCTACTTACTATGTCAAGTCAAAATGTTTGCTGTGAGGAGGAGGTGTCACTTTGTCCAGGGCCAGCTTCTACTTAAAGGTAAATCAGCTTTTACTGTATTATTACTCTGAGTAATACTCTCAAAGTGGCCATTTTAGCTTAAATGTAGAAAAAAACAAACAAACAAAAAAACACGAAAGTGATTACTTGTCTGAAAATGGTGGAGCTGATGCTGTTAGGTTTGTAGTATAATCCACAGGTAGTTGTAATGAGGCAGTTTAGATGCTTAACAGACTTCTTAATTAACAGGCAATGCTACAGCGATAGTGCGTAATTAGACATCTGGCCCTGCCTGTTGGACAATCAGCTTAAGATAGCCTTTGCAACATGTCAACCTAGTTTGTGTGTAAGTGCATGTATGCATCATTGTTTCACCATACACCTTGGCATTTAGTACATCTGTCAAAAGATGGAAGATGGGGGGTGTAATGAGGTCTGGCAGTCTGCCTGTAGAAGAAGTCTATTAACATCAGTTAGGAAGTGGTTGAATGCTAATGTTAGCTGTTGTCCAGCGGCAGAAAAAACTGTGGTTGAACCTTGAAATGTGGTCCACAGATTTGTACTATGCATTGTCTTCTCGGTTGTCAGAAGCTTCTCACCTTGAGCGTGATGTCAGTGGACAATGGCTGCCATATTACTATGGTTTATCAGGGGAATTGCATCATAAGGAACTTCTGTGCTTCAGCTTTTGCTGGTTGCTGCTTGATGGACATGAGGTCCTCACCTCTGTTATGAGCCTCAGGACTAGTTGAAGGCATATACCGTTTTTATTGCCATGATGGAAGATGGGAAGCTTAAGGCGGTCTGTTCTTTAAGTATTTATAGGGTGAACTAAAGAGGTTATAACATACTTTAGCAACTCAAGTGAACCAGAGGGGATCAATTAGGCAGTGGTGAATTATCCTTACAAGTAATGGAGTGTCTTGTTCATACCAAAGTAAGAAGAGGAAAGCCCTCAGGGTGTGGCTCATACAGGTGGAAGTCAAAATGAGACTCATAACTCTGCTGGATGGTCGGCCTCCCCTGGATGTGGAGCAGCTTTTTTCAGACGGAGCAGCTTGTTGGATGAACTCAGAGGCACCTGACGCTAAAATTGCTGCTTGCATTCATTCAGTCTTACATGTATTCGCACAAGGCAGACGAGTGTGTGTGAGTGTGTGTGTTTGTGATAAAGCAGTAATTAACACGGGCTGCAACGCTCCCATGACTGACTAATGATCTAATCTCTCTGTTGCATCAGCGCTTCACACAAAACGCATTCCGCTGCTGGATCAAATAAGACTGCACTAATTTCGCAGCCCTTGAGCGATGGCGGCAGAAAAGGATCTTGAGAATTTTAAAAAACGCTCTAATTTTAGGGGTTTTAGTATCGTCGTTTACTAAAATGTGTTGTAAAAGCCACTCATAGTTCAAGGTTGAGGCTGACAATATTCTTTATTTTGGTCGCTGTTGAGAGCACAACAGTGTTAGTCTGCCTCTGCAGCCTGTCTGTGACAATTAACACCAAGCCCAGTAGTTCCTACTGAAGATATAAATACTTAATATATTTTAGATAAATGCATGTAAGGCAATTTTTGATAAACATTACTCAAACAGAAATATGTATTGTATTTGGAGTATTTAGAGTAGTGACAACAGCAGAGGATTGACTTTAAAAAGAGTGTTTTTGGACGTCAGTGAAAGGTTTATGTCACAGAGGAATAAATTAAAGTTGATCAGGCTTTGGATACACAGACAAAACAAAACAGTAGGGAAGATAACAAATATTGCCTTGCCTGATCCTTTTAAATCAAACAGTATGAGTTTTGTTGTGTTTTCTCACAAAGCTTTTATGTTATGTATGAGACAAGTTCACTTCAGGTTGTTTAAACATGCAACAAATTGTTTTTGCACTTAGGGACATTGTTACAGGTTATAACCACAGCACTTACATATTATGAAGCTGAAGTTGTTGTGGTGAATGTGTTACTTGTACATCCAGCTGACACATGTCCCGAAGCAACACAGACCAGAACATTGAGAGTGAGCCAAAACTGTAAAGTTGCACACCAAAACCATCCATTGATCCAGATCAATATTATCAATGATATATTAATGATCAATTGTATTATCCAATGTTATTGATAGAAGGTGAAAACATCAATCCAAATCATGTTTTTTTTTTTTAAGATTAACCTTTACTTTGAAACTACCCTGGCACCAGTGTCACCTTGTCCATCCAACAAACCTCCTTATTAAACTCTCAAACACGTAATTGCAAGCAACCACGAACAATGAGAAGACAATGAGGATATTGACTCCCCTCTCAGGAATAAATCAACTGTGTGGAAATGCAGAACTTTGGGCTTTGGAGAAAAGACAGGTAAACAGGCAAACAGAGCTTCTCACACAGCGGTCGGCTAACTTGTTGCTGTCACTACGGCAATATAAGCTGCTTGTTTGAACAATGTTAGCCTGAAAAAAGTGCATGCAGACTGAAATTCAACACTGCTGTCCTGTCGGGAGATGCTGTGACTTCAACCAAACAGTGAGTAAGACTGTTTTGTGTTCTTGACAGTTAATATTGAGCTGTAGTGAGTGGAGTCAATTTCAAGTACATTTTACTGCTCTCATTGTTATCCCAAAGAGTTGATGTACTGTAGTGTGATATCTTGATGGAGCTGGTGATTTACGCCCCTAGTGATGATAAAGTGTGAGTTTTTCAGAATGAGTAATCCTTTTTCGCTTAGTTCTTTGATCTATTTTTTTTTAATATAAAGATATTTTTTAGAACAGTTTGAGTTTGACCACATATTGTCCAGAATCCAGAACACCGCAATTTGGCCAAAAGACTTAGATCAAGTCAGTCATTATTAGGTGAATGGTTACAGCTTAGCACCAAAGAGCAGTGGCTTGGATTTTGTATTTCAAAACACAGTGCTTCTCAATTCTTTTTTTTTTTTTTTTTTTTCTCTCAAGTTTCACAGAGTGGGAAAAAAGAGGATGAGTTACGAAAATGGGATTTCATCAGAGTTTAAAGAATATTTTTCCCCACAGTACATTAGTATCATAACTTACTTATCATTCAGCAAATATCACTTTACTCATATGCACAATGGACACCTCAGGGTAACCATTTCAATATTATTTGATAAGAGACTCGTGGGTAGTGATGCCTGAAATGATTTGGGCCCAAGTGCATAGTGGGAGAAAGAGGAAACGGGAGCAGTTGTGAAACGCTCCTTCTTCTCTCTCACCGTCCTCCTGGTATTTCAATTTCCATAGATGTTCTTTCACAGATTCAGAAGATGCTGTGGGTTGCAAGCCTGTGCTATGATTTACCACCTTCTCCCTCCCTGTTTCTGTGTAGGGAAGGGCAGGTACCGCACAGCGAGAACACTATTATCAGATCAGCAGCTCAGCATCAGATATCAGAGGTAGTAAACTCCATTTCATCTCCGCCACCTGTAGTGTAATGAAATGTGTGAATGGGAGCCATTAGTACTGAACCAGTGTAATAGGCTGCAATGAGCATGGAGATGAGTCAAGACACAGGGGTGTTGCAGGAGATTGACAGATGATCTGATGTCTGCAGCAGGGAAATGGGGTCTATGTAGTTTGAGGACATCTATTTTCCAAAAGTCACAGATTTCTTGGGTGGTGAATTTTCTTTCTGCCCTATAGTCTCAATATTGATGCCCCTTTTATCTCTCTTTCATATTCATAACCTTTGCCGGTTCAAGCTTCTTAAATGTTGGAGTTACTGCTTGTCTTTGACGTTTATGATAGTAAATAATAGGGGTGGTGAAAAAAATCGATTATTGATTAAGCGTGATTATAATATTGATGATTATGAGTCGATTATTAAATTTCCAAAAATCGATTTAAAAAAAAAAATAAAAAAAAAATAATAATTTATTTTTTAAATTGTAATACAAATTGGAGTCCTCCTCTTACTGGCTTCCACTACATGGTCCATAGTCTGGAGCCAGTATGTTATTCCATCCGAGATCTTTTTCACGCTTAAATTCATTCCAAATCTTTAGCTTTATGTGCAAGAGTCCCTCAACTCTGCTCACAGGGTAGCAATAACCTGCGATGCCTGGACATCCACAGCTACAGTCTCATACATGACCATTACAGCTCATTATGTCAGCAGTTAATGGAAGCTAATGTCCTACGTACTTCAGACGAGAGCTATGGATGATAGCCACACAAGCGCTCACATGTGTGAGTTTCTTAAAGCAATGGCAGACGAGTGGGGAATAGAGAAACACGACCTGGTTCTCGTCACCAACAATGCTTCTAACATGAGTCTGGCTGCTGAGCTTGGCAACTTTCTTTTAACAGTGAAAGACTACATTTAAACAAAGTAAAAAATAATAATTTTGATATTACAGTTACACTATACAATATTGAAGGTGCAGTGAGGTGTTACTCAAAAGAGAAGTAAGATAATTCAGCAGCTGACTGATGAAAATCGAATCGATAATCGTTAATAATCGAAAATCGATTTGTAATCGAATCGAGACTTCAATAATCGAAATCGAATCGAATCGGGAAATTGGGCTGATTAACCACCCCTAGTAAATAAAAAATCTGGGTTTCATGATTGTTGTTTGGCAGAAGAATCAATGTTGTTATTATTTATTATCAATTTGAAGTCCTTTTGGACTATGATGATACTATTTTCCGCTTTTCTTTTTTCATTTGACATTTAAAAAAGCAATTAATTGATTCATCGTGAAAAAAATCTGCAGATTTGTCAATAATAATTGCAGCTGTTAGTTGCAGCCCCAGTCCTCATTACTGTCAGCTGTTCAAGATCAAGTAGAGCTGGCGGTAAGGCCTTAAAAGAATATCACAATATTTTTAGGCTGTATTGCGATATACACTTTTGACCAAATAGGCCTTACTTCAATATCAATACTGCAACAATATTTTAGGGATGACACTTGGCATTTTCACAAAATATAATCACAATGAGATTTTTGGCAAATAATCATCAGTAATGAGGATATAAGGACTTAAGGGCAAGTATCAGAAAAAAGTAGAAAAGTCAGCTGAGTTACGAAAATAATGGCACTACTGTAATTCAGCAACATTATACCATATCACAATACCAATATTCTAGGTGGTATTGTCTTTTCCGTGCACTGCTCTGCAAGATTGTTGATTTCCTTCTGATATGAACTCTCATCGTCGTTTGTAATGGCGTTGGTGGGTAGTGTTGTCCGCATACTGAATATTTGAGTTCTCTCCATTTCTGGGTGTGCAGTCATGGGTGTATGGTGTGGACAGCAAGGGGCTAAGCACATGAGCCTGGGGGGCTCCGGTGTTGAGGGTTTAAGGAGGGGAGGGTTGACTGCCATGTCAAACTGTCTGGGGTCTGCTTATAAGTAAGCGCAATTTCCAGTTACAGAGGTTGGTACTCAAGAGTGTTGGCAGGGATCATCTCATGGTTCACTTGATCCAAACGTTAAAGTCACTTTTAATACACTTCTAGGAGGTAGAGGTATCATACAGAGGTCATCCACTAAAGTCAATAAAGAGTGGGGTTTCATAGTCTTTCTAAATTAACTGCAATTAACACATGACACATTGTAACTAGCTAGTAAGCATCTGTTTGGAGCTTTTTCCTCCCTTGAAAGGCATTTAGTGGAAATGCCAGTGAGATGCTGGGGGCTTTTTGCTAAAGTGGAAGAAGAAAATGAAATAATATATTTGTCTTCTTGGTCTTTTAACGACTATTAGTTTAGTTTGAAATGAGAAGTTTATTAAAAAAGTAAATGTAATGCATGTGTAATGTAATGTAAAGAATGTTTCATTGGCGTTTCAGTCCGTGCTGAGCCAAAGCAATAAAACCCCTTTTTGAAATTGGAAATTAGGGCATTTGCATTATTTATTTGTTTATTGTGACTTTAGTCAGACTGGTTGTGTTCCAGCTGTGAGCTGTTTACTAGAGGGTGGTTGGCATTACATCTGTGGTGGCTGTCAGCACAGCAGAAATTCCCTTGAGCCACCCATTAAACCCTGTGGTGCTCTGCAGCGGAGACCACCGTGTGTGCTGAACTTTATGAAAGTTTTACTTATCTTTATAGTATGGTACAGCATAAGACATCACATGCTTGATTAATACCATGGGAACACAAGTGCTTACTTTTCTCCTTCATCGCATAATTATATTGATTTTGTTATTACATATTTTGCTTAAGACAAATACATGCTATATATGGAAAGGTACATTGTTTTCAATCTTATTTAACCTTGAAGTTAGAGAGTTAGTCAAAGAAACACTCTGACTTTGTTAATGTATACACTGGACATTTGTGGACCAGTATAAAAAGTTATTCTTGAGCCCTGCTGATATAAAGTGCCTAGTCTTATGATGACCCACTGAAAGATGCAATACAGTGCTGTGCAAATTGTATATGTTCACTGTGCAAAACTACTTTGTCAACCATTCATGTTATGTGCAGGTATTAAAGGTTCATCCTGTCAGCCTGTCATATCAACAGGAATATTTCCCTCTATAGCCTTTATCTGCCCATAATGATGACATGCTGATATAATCACACATCCCTAATGTAGTCTACTCTATCTATCTGTATCTTGAGTAGATAGAACTAAGGTCAGCGTTGTCCCTCAAATTTAGTGCCTTACTGTGCTTCTACTGTATTTTTGAAGAATCCCTGTGACATACATTCACATGAATGTCTCTGTCAGGGCTGTGTTGGTCTATAAAAAACCCATTTCATTACAAATGCGTGCACTCCGTCTTTTATACAAACCATTACAGAATCCTTTGAAGCACTTGAAGCAGTCACTCAGAGGTGAGTGGATAACACTGTGCGCTGGCTGACATACCAGTTAAGCTGGCTTTTAAAAGGAGAGATGTAGGTTTTAATTGACATATCTTGGTTGAGACCATCCTGCTTACAAATGCATTTACAAATGTCAAATGCATCTGCTACAAATGCATCGACATAATGCAGCTGTTACATAAAGATGTTTGGTACAGAGATAAGATATGTTTATCTCATCATAGAGGTCTATATTGCAAGTAAGCATGAGGTGGCAATTCATACTATAGTATCACTCACATGTCTTTCTCACCAGGTTTTTGCAACACAGACTGGATACCGAGCAGGACATTTTGCAGTCACTTATACTGATATGCTACACATACTAATTAGGGATGCACATGGTTAACCGTTTAACCGTTAACCGACAACAGGAACTTTGACTGATTAATACTATCGGTGGGATCGTGTCGACACATGCAACACGTGCCTTTACGTGCTTTCCGCCACAGCCCACTTCACAGCAAAAATGAAGCGAGCAAAAAGGAGTTCTGTGTGGGACAATTTCACCGAAAAGGAGATGAGGTTATTTGCAAACTATGCGGTACAGCACTGAAATATTCAAGCAGTACCAGTACAATGCAGTACCACTTGCGAAGCAAACATCCAGGATCAGATGATGGAGGACCATCACAGCAAACTTTGCCCTCCATGATGGCAGGGAGAAGATGCGACGCGCGGCGGTCTGAGGAGATCACACACGGTACTTTTGAACGGGTCACAGACACTCAATAGAGCATTTAAATCTTATCGGTTAAGTAAGGGATAATGTATAGAACAGCGGTCATTATGTATAGAACGGCGGTCAGGACGGAAAATAGAAGCGTCCTGTCGAGACTTATTTTCCCGATAATGACCGCCGTTCTATATATTATCCCGCTTATTACACGGCTACTTGCCAACACAAAAAAAAAGTCACACTGTATGTCTTTTTACAATTTATTTGTTACCGTTCAGGCATTCACAGTGTTTTTCAGCAGAGATACAGTTCGCCAAACCGATGCTGTTTCGCTTCTCCCTCTTCGCTGCTTTCCTCTTCGTCTTTTCTTGACCTTTAATGACAACTCAGCCTTTTACCAATACTCGAAATCACCGCATTTACCAAAAATATTAAAGTTGATATGAAACTCATCCATACTAGTGGCATAGGAGTAGTTTTTTCGCATATTAAGTAGACTACAGATCAGCTGACGTCGCTTAGCAACCGAAGACGCTGCGGTGATAAGTGACCGGGACTACTTGCGGAGCAAAGATTTTAGAGCGCAGAGTGATACGAAATACGCGAATCAGAGGCAAAAAGGCCACTCCATTCAAGTGAATGGAGCT
Organism: Diplodus puntazzo; assembly: GCA_963678695.2. NCBI lineage: Eukaryota > Metazoa > Chordata > Actinopteri > Spariformes > Sparidae > Diplodus > Diplodus puntazzo. The sequence continues at coordinate 5,128,130 of OZ023168.1, read as the reverse complement.
TTCTGCAGCATTAAGAAGAGCCGTGTAATAACGGTTATTAATCAGTTAATGAGCGTTGGTTATCGGTCATAAATAAAATAAAAAAATGTGCATCCCTAATACTAATATCTACAAAGTCATTGGCCTGGCGAATTTATGGGTAGGAACAATATGATTTTTAAATCTTATTTAAAAAATATTGCTCATCTACATAGATAAATGCACAAAAAAAATAGACCACTGTGCTTCATAATTCTAAACATTCTCTTCGGACTTAGTTTTCTATGGATTACTCATTCCATTATGCGTTGAGGCCCAGAGACAAACCCTGTGACAATCACAGCCAAGCTGCGATTAGCAGGCATAAAAGTCACCCACTGAGGTGAAAGATTTAGAAAAAGTCAAAACTGTCGTCTGGAATCAGCTGCGTGCGTTTGAGACCATGTGGCTAAGTGGTTTCCATTGTGCAGAGCAGTGCGCCTTGTGACATGGATAGGGCATTGTTGATGCTAAGCAGACAGCTCAGAGTGGTCGTGGCACCCACATGGCCTGAGCTCAGTGAGGGTTTAGAGATTTAAAATGTGGTCATGAGATGACTAAGGCAGAGGGATTAGAACCTCTGAGATCTGTGCCTCACTCGCGCCGCATTAGAGAAAATGAGAGGTTTAGTGGACCACCGAGCTCTGTTGACATTAGATGCAGCTGAATACATTATCTATTTTACTGCACTGCATGTAGGTTAACTTTTCAGCTTCCCATTATTGGTGATTCAACAGAATAGAAAAGGAAATAATGAAAATCACAGAGATATGGTGTGCAATTATATCTTTAAAATGTAATGTCTTTTTGTGCTCGGCTCAATTTAGAAATAATTTTCAATTTTAATTTATTTTTTGTTTTATACCGTCTGTTTAACTAATGAAACAAAACAAATATATACATTTCTCAGCTTTTCTCCACTGCTTTTCTTCCATGTCATACTGACATTCTCTTTGTCCTGCTTTTTGTCCTGCAGCCGTCCATTTTCTCTAAAAGTAGGTAACACAGTGGCATAAAAGTCAAGTGCCCATTACAGCTTATCATATGTTATCCTGCTTTACTTTATGACATCTAATGACCTGTATCAAAATTTGCAATAATACATGACTGCCTCCCCTTTCTGACCATAGCATTAACTGCCTCTTTATTTGTTGAAGACAGTAGTGCTCTACATTTCCAACTGGCTTGATCTTTACTACGGTATACCTAGTTATTTACTTTGGCTGTATTTCCAAAGGCGTGGATATAGGCAGCTCCACTGCCGTCGCACAACTGAGGTCAACCAACCCACGCTATTGCTGCATCATGTCCAATGGGTGCTGTGTTTCCTCTTCAGAAAAGAACTTAGCAGTATTGGTTGGCAGATTTCTAATGGCAACCATTTTTTAAAATTGGCAACAAATCCTTATTTGGTTTTCAGAAATTGCAACCACTTTTTTAACATATACAATTAGGGCAGCCAACAGTGGAATATTTCTTGCATAAGTGACATTTAAACATTGCTTTTACAGTCAGAACTAGAACCAAACAATGTTGCACATGATGACTTTGCAAATAGCAATGCTGCATTTACTTGCAGTGCCTAGGGATGTCGAAGCAAATTAAGTTGTTCGACTGTGGGGTGATAAGTTCGACTAACCTGTCAACATTACAGATGAGTGTGCTAATTAATTGAATTGACAGAGAACCAGATTGCCCTAAAGTTAAAAACAAAAAGGAAATTTTTGAGTTTAGGGATAGACAAATCTATAAATGTTCTATTTTGGTTAGGGTTGGGCAATGTTTGCCGAATTGGCATATCAATGACAATGTCTACAGTAAAACATTGTGATGGCTATGATGTCTTTGTGTATGAATTTGAGGTAGCGTGTCCCCTCAGTGTTGTCATAAGACAGCAGTTGCGGATTAGCTCACCACTGTTGGTGCCGCTGTTTCCCAGCGTTGCTCTGACATCAATTAAATGGTCTCACATTGCAGAGGAAACTATCTCCCGTTACCACCGATATACATCCTCACCTCCACACCACATGTCCATAACTTAGCTTTGTTCAGCTTATATGCATAAAACATTGTTCGCCAAATAGCCAAGGAGGCTAACCTAAGATACTGTGTATAAAATCAGCATGACTGAGCGAAATAGCGGCTGGCGGGGAAAGGAACACTCCTGCCTCAAATTTGACTGAGTGTTTTGGGTTCGCCTAACTGAGCTGGTTTGATAAGAAAAAATAAACAGGACATGGAGACGTAATGTTAGTGCTCTTGCCCTATGGAGGGGACATGCCACTTCATTGTGCTATCTGGTGGGGAGCCTTGTGAATCACAATGTTACGATGGTCAGGGATTAGTTGAAGGCATCGTCCATCGGCCCAACCCTATCTTTGGTTATTATAATAAAACTTTTTAAACATTCTTCAATGTATAAGTAACTTCATAGCAACCTAATTACTCAAATTATAAGGTGACTAAAAAAGGGCAACCATATTTTCAGCTTGGCAACCACTTTAAAAACTTAAGCCATGCTATTGTTTAGCCATACCTTTAGTTTGGCTCTTAGCCTCTAACTGAATCTCTATCCTGAGTATTATTGTCACTCCTACACTGCTGTGCGTGTCCTATTTACTATGTCACATTAAAGGTTTCCACTGGCAAACCAGCAGAAGACTTCCATTGTGAAGAAGCAGTAGGAAGTCTAATGTATTTTTTCACCTAGCTTTGTTAGCAATACCATTGGTAAATTAAAATGCTCTAAACAACATTGTATGGGCATATCTGCTGCCTATTTGTCAGCCGGTCAGTGTTAAATATTGCAGGGAGGAGTAGAAGAAGATAAAACATCTGGGTACAATGGTTAGATGATTTGTCCGTGAGGCCAATCATTATGCAAAACTGTCGGATAGATTCTTCGATAGTGTTCATCATCATCACATCTTATTATTAAGTGTGTCATCATTGCCATTAATCTAGGATATCTCCTTATAATGCCTGCAGATATGCAAAACTCACGCCAACACTGGAGCCCTCATTTCCTCTTTGCTCCTCTACCAAGAACAAGTATATTTTTGTCTGGAAAAGTATGTTGCATAAACGGGTGCGCAGGGTTTATAATGTTCAAACCACCCCAGCCCATCACAATAATCATGAGAGTACTTGAGGCCTACATTAAATCTTTCATTTGCAGCCAGCAGCACTGCAAAAGCACATAATGGTGTTTATACATTTTTCCATTAGGGTCAGTCTTTCCAGCAGGAAATACCCAGCCTAAATATCCCAACCTCTATGTGTGTGTTTACCACCAGTCAGCTCAGCACACTTCCCCATGGGGAATATGTTAAAATACATCTTGTAACAGAGGTGGGCTGTAAAAAAAAAAGTGATATAATTAGGGAAACCGAATGAACACTAACTGTAATAGCTTTTCATTTGTGTGTCAAGTGCACATTGAGATCACAGCCACCCCCGTGCATACAATGAGCACTCAGTTAAGAATCACTCATGTCATAATAGCAGTTACATCATCCTACAGAAGGAAGCACCTGCAGTGTTTGTGATTAAAGACAAACAAGTAAATTACATTTTAAAGAAATCAAATGGGGGTTCACCACAACCCATTACCAAAACCCGCGGTGCAAATACAATTGATACTGATGTTGTGTTTCCTGATTACTTCTGGTACTTAAGAATATATTCATGCGGAAACTGCCGTGTTGTATGATACTGCATGATCACTCAGCTAGAACATGAACTGTAATGCAGCCTTTAACACCAGGATAATATAATATTTGTACAATCAGGATATTTTGTGTGTTGCACAGGTTGTCTACACAACCAATTAAGCTTGATTGGATTTGATACATACAGTTTGCATTTATAGCAGGTTCTCTGGATTCATAGGTCAACCATCTGACCAGTCTCATATGGTTGTTTTGATCACAGTGCAATTATCTGGTCTTGGCTTTCTCGCAATGCTGCCGCTGCTGCAAGCGTTTTCATTTCACAGCACAAATGTCTGTTGTCAGCTCTTCTCTGATTTGGCTCCACTCTGCTGTTTTGACTGATTTAATGTTAAGACAAACTTACTTTCAATGACGGACTAAGGATGTTTGAGGGGCATAGATGAGAAAATTAAAATGGCACTGGCCTCATGCATGGGACATCAACGCACAGAAAGTCATGACATGTATTTATAGGGAAAAGAAGGAACTTCACCGCATTTTGTCCACTGGATGGGAAACTTAGAGGGCATTTGACCATGTTTTATCTACTATAGCGGCATCCAAGAGGGCAGTTTTGCAGCGTTTATTTCAACATAGAGGTGAAGTCGATTTTTGCCAAAAGACATTATTGATTTAAGTTTGACCTTCTTTTGTTCCATAAGATGAACCATTTAAGATGCACTTGTTCATGGGAAGTAAAACTGAAATTTGGCCTTTACTGTTAAATAGGTGTGTATCATGGCATGGAAAATGGAAAATCTAATGAGGTAGAAAAGCCATTTTTCATTTCACTGTGACATTAAGAGCAAATTAAAAAGCTGTTTTCCTAAATGAGTGCTCGGTGCTGCATCCCCTGGTTCAAAAATCACTGACTAGCTGGATTAACAAACACAAGCATGATGTGTACAGTCTACTGATGTCAGGTCCAGTTCAAACAATTAATTCTCACAGGCAACTAAGGTTTCCTGGTGCAGCTGAAATTGTGGGGGAGTGTGAAGGGAGTGTCTGGCCCAGCGGTGCAGAGCATGACTTACAGTCTCCTCTCAAATGTCTCCTTGTCTCAGTGATCAAATACCTTACAGTAGTCGCTTAATGAATTGTCTTGCTATCTATGAACTGGTGTATGTGCTGTGTAGATAAACAGAGAGGAGGACAGAGATAAGGCTTTAGCACCAGCTGCTTGCCTGGATGTTTAGCCTGATCTCATTTTGTTTGTTATTTGAATGCTATCTCTAGCTGGGTGTGAGCCATGTGCAGGCCAGTCTGTTAGCCGCGGCTAATCACTCCTGTCATTAGAGCCTCTACCACTGATTACATCTCACAGTAGGTAATGAATAACTCTGCAGTGGTCCAACGAGCAAAACTGACTGAAAAGTTGCTTTAATTTTATTTTGTTTGCTGGTTTTTGTGCACGTGCATGCACATATGCGTCCAAGTGTGACTTTGCTCAAAGTTTCATGTTCCTTGACATTCCCCAGTTTTGAGTTACACACTAGAGTTAAGTTGGGGTTACATTTCTATGAGGGGTCTATTACATGCTTGATTTTGGGGATGGCTTTTGAGGTGAAATCAACTTAACTGTGATGTAATTAAGGATGGGTACCAAACCCCAGTAATAAAAAGGCCCCTGGGCTAGATTATTAAAGATCCCCATGAGACAGAGAGTTTTAAGAATTATATAAAAGACTTAACTTGGACTTATAATGTGTTTTTGATATGGTTTTTGCTTCAAAAAGTTATGTTATCCTGTTTAAATCATTCAAGTTACACTCCTGAATCTATAATTATGCCTGATTATGTCTGACAAGGTGAGTTCACAAGTTGGTTGTGTCACTCAATATTTGCAGTAGTGTGACAGAGCTTGCAAATTGCATTTGCTTTATCCAAGTCCATGCTCCCTGGTTTGTTTTTGAAATCGAAGTGCACCCACACATCAACTTTGGATTTTGAAGACGCAGCTCTAATATCGTCAATAGACATGTTGCTTCCATTTCTCACTCTGCCGGAAACGGTACCCACCAATTCGAGGCAACCAGTCTAATGCAACATCTACAGGAGCGGAGGTTGTTTAAAACCTGTTTAAAACCTGTTTAAAACACTATTTTTTTTTTCTTTAAAATGTCGATTTTTGGAGCTGGAAAACGATGTAATATATCACGGTAAAAAATGTAGGTAAAAACGGTAAAAACCCTTTTAGCACAGCCCTAATCATAACACTGTAAAATGTTGCTGTATCAGTGCTGACATTTACCTTGATGCCAAGCGAAAGATTTTTTTTACATGATAGGAGTCATATGTTGATCAGGAAAGTCACATTGTTTATTTTTACACCAGATATATTTTACAGAAAATAATGCTCTGTGTGTTTGAGAAGGAAACTCCCCCCTAAGATGTCTGAAATTATGCATAACATCTCTTCTCTGGTGCTCTGCCAACTCAGTCTGGACAGCTGAGTCTGAATCTGTGGTGCAGCTGTGTGGCTGTGGATACATAAAATGCTATTTTGTTGTTGCTGTTTTCCTGAGCTGTCTGTATACTTAATGAATGCATTTGTCAATAGGAGAAGTATGTGAGAAGTGGGACATCGGTAGCCACTGGGGGATGTTAATCCTCCTGGGAACACCAGGTGTGTTGACAAGCGTGGTGATAAGGGACATGTTGTTACATAAAATGTGACTGAACATGGTGACGTTATTTTTAAATTGCAAAGTTAGCAGGACCATTACAGGGCTAACATGTACACATTCACCCATACAATGGGACGTTTTTTCCCACTTAACCTGAGCTGCAGGTGTTTCTTTGACTGTTTGAGGGCATCAAAAAGTAAAAACATACAAAATGCACAGAGAAAGAATCAGTCTTTTCGCTGTGAGGAGTTGCTGCCAATCAAATGGTTTTAATCTTGTGAAATAATTCACAAAGCAGCCAGTCTCTTACCTGCCCTGGTCCCAGTCTGTTATTAATTTAACATCCTTTTCTGTTCCAATCCATTATCCACCCTTCTGTTGCTTTTTTTGGGGTCATGCTCTAAAGCATTTTTAATTGATCAGTATTGGCTGTATAAAGCACCATCCATTTCCAATCCATGTAACTTATTGTTCTATTGTTCTTGTTCTATTTAACTAAAAAACAGTGTCGCTTGTGGCTGTTTTAAATATGAATATCGTAGGACAGTCTGCTGCTATTATTATAGTAATTCTGATGTAATAATGTTGTAAACATAGTGATTAAACAAATACTCTTTGTGTTGCAGTTTGTGTGAGCACTCTAGCATTATGGGTAAAATAGCATCAACTGATATTTAATTTATGAACCCGTGTGCTGCTGGCATCTCCCAGGTTTTATGACTCAGATCTTTGCATAATTTATGGAGCATTGTTTTTCATCTGGTCGCTTGATCAACCGGATGACATGGCTCCATACTGTAAATGAGGATGGAGAGGAACCACTCAAGATCTGATACAGTGCTTTTGTTACACTGATGAGTCCGCAATTTTCATTAGCTACACGGGGGGGGGGCTGGGAGGAGATTCATGGCCTCGTCAAATCTATTGAGGTTGCACATGCGGCACTTTGTTGCTGAATGCCCATGATTCCAAGAAATTCTGTGTCAAGAACCACTTCATGCAACCTGGATACGTTCATTGTAGTATAACAATGGCTCTCAATTTTTAAAGTCCAGAACTGTGAATTTAAAAGGCAAGAAAAATCATTACATGTGTCTAAAATGTCCTTTACAATGTTCAATTATTGTATTGAATTGTTGGAAAGGCAGGTATTTATGTTATTAAATCCCATTTATATCAATGAGGCTAAGCTAAATGAAGGAAACCTTTCTGTTTAATGCAGTATGGTTGACAACACACTCACACAACACAATCAACTGGGTCACAAATCTCTAATACGCCTTTCACACTGGACAAAAAACCCACTAAACCCACAAACATCTGGCTTTTGTCTTTAATGTAATTGGGTACAATCAGCATTTACTCTCACTTCAAATGGCTGCAGCAGTCACCAGTGTTTATTGGCCTATAACAAGGCTTGTGTCAAGTGTGTTAAACACACACAGCATCTGAGTCAATTTACACAGGTCAGGGCTATATGCGAACAGCAGTGGTGTGAGAGTGTGACAACTCGCTGTTGAAGAGACAAGAGAGCGAGAGAACACAGCTGGTACTGGGATATCAACACAGCCAAAAATTGAGTTTCAAAACTTTAAAATAGTCTGAATCAATATGATCAATTTTTGACAACACTAACCCACAGATAGTTGCTTGTTTGAGTAACTTTGATGAGTTTGTCCAATCGTTTGGCTTATGCTTATTTCATTTCCAGCATCTGATAACACTGGAAAGTAAGTCATTGTTATCATTCATGTGCTCTTTGGTGAAGGCCTCTTAAAATGTTACAAAGGTACAGGGGGCTCAGAAGTAGTTGACTGATAGCCATCTACAAAATACAAAGGGGTCATCTAAGTCTAAAATAAAGATTTCGATTTTTGATTAAAAATTTGGGGGCATAGGCAACAATGTTGGCCAGACACAGATTGTTGTTCACACTATTGACGATAGTCAGCCAAAATAAGTTGGCATATCTGTTATCAGCTGAAATCAATTATGATTCCCTAAAAAACTGCCTCAATGAGTTACTGAAGATATATTTACACATCTGAAGAGTTTGGGCTCACGTAATGAATAAAGATGGGACACAGTTATTTGCTTTGAGTACAACTTTACAACTTATTTATTTATTTTTTTTTCCAACATTTACCATATCACGGTGCATAGCTATCAGTAAATGGACTATAACTATGTGGCAGAAATCATTATCACTGTATTTACATCCTTGTCTGCCACATAGTCCACTGCCTGTCTGTAGACAGTAGTGAAAAATGTTACAGTTAAAATAAGAGATTGTTGAAGTGGCACATCAGTTGGATTATGTCAGTGAATCTCAGCATTTTTCCTTTTAGTCCATTTTATTCTGCTCCAGTGCTTGACTGTGCGACTGTTACATATTTAACAGACACTGGTCCAGACACTGGACCCGCTCAAAAATGCTCCGCTGTCAGCTATCAAAGAGTAGCACAATCTACACCTACACTTAACAGCTGGAAAACAACAGTAAGGTGTCATTAATTCACTGCTTCAGCGGTAACTGTCTCACATCCACACCCTCTGTACGACAATTTCAGCTGTTTTGTAGAACTGAATGGATGTATTTTGACGGAAGACAAGACAAAACAACTCAAGGGGACAAAGCAGCACTACACAGTTTCATACAGGCTCAGCATGAAAGCAACATTTTGCTCTGATTAAGTGGTGGTCCAGTCTGTGAAGGTAGACTTTATAGTTGATTAGCATTGACCTTAGAAAATGTTAAGTAATTGTTGTATTTTTCAGCCTAAACTGGGTTTGAATTCATAATTTTGGTTGGTAAGATTTCAAGAAATTAGTGAAAAGACAAGGTTCAATGGCACAAACATGATTCTAATTAAGACAGGAGTTTTAACTTTTCACCTGTTTCCTTTGGCTCCAAACACTATAACAAAAAAGATACTTTGTAAAATTTGTCAACTTTAACAAAACTTGCAAAAAAAACAATTTCACTCCTGGTTGGTATATTGGTGTGATTGTGAAGAGATTTTTGTCATTCTTGTTCAATCTGCTGCAGGGAATAAATGACCAATATTAAGTAGTCTACTAAGTATTGATTATATCATTATTTGTGCCACCAAGCATCCAGTGATATTCCAATCTGTCGATTGATCGTGAAATTAATCAAAAGATCAGTCTGAATATTTGAAGTATTGTATTTACTCATTTCCAGGAGCTGCTAGGAGCAGTAAATTCTGAATAAAGTAATGGTCCTGCTGCTGGGGACATGTTTGGCCTTGAAGAGTTCATAAAATGTGGTGATTTCTGTTATCGAGACAAGTCTGACAGTCTGTCAACACCAAAGCACATGAACAGGAAGAGGTGGAAAAGGAACTCAATGCCGGACGAGGGGCAATCGAACGAACACAGACAGAGGAAGAAAGAGTGAGATGAGCAATTTTTTTTTTCTTTCTTTCAGGGAGCGCAAAGCCCCTGCACTTAGGGGATAAAGAACTGCATCTTCACTCTTGGTGTAATCCATAGCTGTGATTGCTTCATTCACTTCTCCCCACCCTAACTTCAACACTGTTTGCTCTTTCTCGACCACCATCCGGCCATCATCATTATCAACGTTTAATCACTTCACCAAAGAAATATGATGGCAGAGATATTATACACAGATAGGCGAGTACTTTTATTCAGCAGAAAAAAATAGAAGGAGTTGTGGTTCGATTGTGGTTACGTTATATGCATTAAGGTAGAGCAGAGTGTAATTGAACCCTCAGAGTTTCATCAAAGCATTATGTTGTTACTGAAAATACAGATAGACGAGACTCCTGGACCACTATTAGAGGACTGGATGAGTATGAGAGATTTTTCTTCAAGCGCTCGGTCTCTCGGTCAGCAGTCTCCCTGGTTCTCCCTGTTCATTAAGTTTGAAGGCGCATCGTTGTTAGCCGTTATGTAAATGAGATGTGGCGTTCCCATGTCAACCAAGGGGAGATTTGAAGGGAAGCTATAGAGAGAAATAACTTCCCTCTTCAGGGTGGCTGGTTGTGCAGGTCTGAGTTTTCTCATGTGAAAGGGATCAAAGCGATCTTACTCAGCCCTCTTAAGAAAGATAGATGTACGAATGTGGGAAATCAAATCTGCTTCAAAAGGGAACACCACTGGGAGCTGGAGAGATGAGACGGTGGTGCGAGAATAGGAAACCAGTGTGAAATCACTATTGTTGTTGCACTTTAAGAGAAGAGAATACAGCTGTCTCCTGCTGTCCAGAGAGTGTTTGTGCAACATGTCTGTTGTTTAGGTTCAGTGGTGTGAAATTTGTCTGGGTGTGTGTCTGCACGGAAAGCAAATGGGTAAATAGAATACTGTACAATGTGTGTGGTAGAGATACTGAGAGGAAAAAGAGGGGGGAAATCACCCTTACAAATGAAGAAATGCTTGTAGTATGACTCAGAGATATTGTCAAACATGCTTTGATATGAAAGTGTTGAAGCTGTGAGTCCCCTCCGGTCCCTTAAGCATATGCAATGAAAGCTGATTTCACAGCTTATCGCCTGCTCTGAGAGTAAGCCTTGTGAGGAAGGTGTGACATCAAATAGCTGAGACAGACAGAAGCTAAAAACCTTTTCTGTTCCTAATACTGGCGCGTTACCTTCCTCCAGCTCCGAGTGGAGGCTGTGTGCTGTGGATCTCTGTGTGCGATGCTCAGCAAGGCTCAACACACAATCTGCGTGATTTCCACCCAAGCTTGAATAGGCATATTTACTGAAAATCCTTTGGCTCAGGCACCAGCATAATGTATGGAGCTCATACACTGTCTGTTCTTTTGTGCTGGTGACTGGTGATTTGATAAAGTACGGTAATAACAAGGATATTTTGTGTAACTGTTGTGCCTAATAAATGTCACTTAAAATAATTTTCTGGTGTGTAGGGTTGGGTAGGTATCCAGTTTTCCAGTCCGGTGTATGCGCTCCAACCAGTTTGATTTTGTGCCTACCGACTGAGCTGATTTTTCAGGTGTAGGTCAAGCGGAGAGCTGTATTTCAAAATAAAAGCCCTTCAGTGTTTCAGCAGACAGAAACCTTTCATTTCTTAAAAAGGCTTTTAAAAATGTCACTGCTGGCATCTTTTCTCCATTTTAACTCGAGTAAAGTCTTATTCTATGTATCATTTTGATGTAAAACTTTAGAAAAACAAAGGTAATGTTAAGTTGTTGTTGTAAGACATAAAAACGCCATGCATTGCAGTTGCCCTGATGGACTGTAGTACTGCTCCATGCTCATTCACGAGCTCTCATTGTTTCTCTGAGGGGCAACTGAACAACATCAACTAGTGAAATGCAGTATACCGGTCCGGTCCTAAGGCTTTTATCAAAGCGGTTTTACATTTTTTTAAATCGGCCCAACTCTACTTGTGTAAATAAACTATTCACCCACTGTAGACTTAAATAGGTGATTTAAGAAGTGATTCAATATTCTCTCTCAACAATAGTTGTGGCTGGGTTCAGTTTTAAAATTGATTGAGGTCGAAATGGATGAATGCCTTGTAAGAAGCTGGAGGTAAAAAAAACGTATCCAAACTTTCAAAGGAGCTTCTGAAACATAATGTGCAGCATTATCCATTATTACATTAAAACATATTTAGTCAGTTGTCTGATAGCACATGCATTTGCTTTGGAGGCAAGAGAAAGAAAGAAGCATGTTATTCTTTTATTTTTTAACAATTTTTAATTTTTTTTAGGGCTGTCAAACGATTAATTTTTTTAATCGCGATTAATCGCATTTTGTCCATAGTTAACTCGCGATTAATCGCAAATTAATCGCAACTTTTTTGGCACATTTTTTTCTGTTCTAAATGTACCTTAATGTATTTTTTTCATGTTCTTAATACTTTTAACAACATAAGAAAGGTCAGATATGCTTGCATTATGAAAATGTTTATTCAACACTTCAAATCATGCAGGAAAATAAATCCAGGGTTGTCTGCTTTTGGCGAGGGGGGGCGACGGGCTCTCTGCATCTGCCGTCTGTTTGGCTTGCAAGTGGTGTCCACTGACACTGCACGTTTTTCTTCTTCGCCTTTTTCACGCAGTGTGCTACTTTCTGTCAGTCAGTATCACACTGATGATCGCCATGGCTCCGGTGCAGCAAAACAATAAAAAGTACGACTTGAAATTCAAACCTTCTGTCGTGATATATTCAGAGGAAAACTCAGGAGAAGCAGCCGCTAGACGTTTCTCTGTTGACCCCAAGAGAGTGAGAGAAACGGAGCTTCAGCGTCTGTCCGAGGAGGACAGCAGCAGGGCCAGGCTGCCTGCTGGAGGGAGGAAGAAGGCTAGCGAGGAGCCTGAGATAAACATGCGGGGATGAGTTATCAGCAAACGGGCACGCCATGAGAGAGTGTCCCGCAAAATGATCAGGGTGATAGCGAAACAAATGTCCGCCACCGTGAGTGACAGCAGAGATGAGGAGTTTGCAGCGAGTGCTGCTTTTTAGTCTGCCGTGTTTTTAACGAACCGCCAACCATGCTTCTTCTTCTTCTGATTCCCTTTGTTATTCTTTTGCCACCCTCTGTATAAAGACTACAAGACGGCAGTAAATCATACAATGCGTGTTTTTTTTTATTTATTTTTTTTATACTGAGCGTTAATCGCACGTTAAAAAAATTAACGGTGTTAAGAGGACGTTGCGTTAACGCGTTACTAACGCTGGAGTTGGAGCTGATTAATTTGTCAGCTAGATATCTGAAGCCAAAACAGTAACCTGTCATGTTGGTAACAAGATAGACTGATTAGGAAAGGGTTGTCCAGAATTCATCTGAGTGCATCACGCAAAACTGGTTATGCTCTCATTGGTGGCATGCCAGTGATTCATGCATTGTTTGTTAGAGAAAGGGAAAACTGAGTGCTGCTTGCTCTGAACCCTTCAAAGAAAAGAAAGGGAAGGTTTTACTTTAATAAAATTCACAAGCCAAGCCCTTGAGCAATTTAAATTCAAATTAAATAATGGCTGTAATTCCATTTAAATCATCCACATGTCTGGTCATTTAAACTATGACTGCATTATAGTAAATTCATTTTGTTTTGGAGTAATCCAAGAGCAACTATGTCCACTCTGATTGATTTGGATAATCCTGTGGACTATGTTATTTACTATATGCAAAATTGGATTGGGAGATTAATGTGTTCTTCAGAAATACACCTGATTATAAAGCTGTAGGTAGATGTGTGTATGTGTGTGTGTGTATTTTGGTCACAGCTGTGCATGCTTGTGCGCTGGATGACTCACTAAGACATGAGTGAAAAATCCTCTCTCACTGTCTTTTTTTTTTGTGTCCAGGTGGGCAGGCAATAAGGCTTGACAGAAGATGCGACGGGGGTGGTGGCTCGTCAGATGGATGGGGACAGGAATGGCAATCCTCTCTTTGCTAACCCACAGCTGGGGCCAGGACACAGAAGGTAAGAGCAGCCAGCCCTGAGGTGAACCCCCTCAGGGCTCCCCTTCTTCAGTTAACTGTGGCGGCAGTGCCAAAAGGGAACTTGTAATGTGGAAAAGACAATGTGTCTTTGCACTCTCAGAAGACCAGCATGTTGGAAAAGCCTTTGTACAACAGTGTAACACTTTTAAATGATGTGCCAAACGGCAATGTGAACTGCTTGAATAGTTTTACAAACCCTTGCTAAATGGACTGAAAGTCAAACTCATTCTGGAATATTTGAAAAGGATTTCCTAGCTCAGAGGCCTTTATTTGCAAAACATAGTTATACATTTAGAATCGATTCCCACAATTTATTTCATAGTGGGCGCCTGTAAAGAGTCGATCAGTCTGTTGTTGCAAATAATTGTTGTTGTTTTGTATTGATAAGAAAGATTGTTTTTCAGTCTCAGTTCCTAGAAATTGTACATTCAATTTAAGTTGGTACATAGTTGTCAAACTTTTTATGAGAGTTCACAAAAAGTTTGATTTCATCGAATGGAGGGGGACTGTAGAGACATTATTCCCAGGTGAGCACTCAACATTACGCACTATGTTTCATCTTAAATAACTTTTCTCTTACCAGCCTCCCTTTGAAATCTACATCTTTTTCAAACAACATTTTTTAAATAGAGGGAGTAATTCCAGCTTTCTTCTTACACAGTTCAGCGATCATGCTAAGAGGATTCTCCTTGTAGTTTCATGTTCAAGTTCCCACATTACAGAGGGAATCTGCAAATTTATATTCTCAATTCAATGACTTTGTAACAGATGCCAGTTAAAAGTGAATGTCAGCCGAATTAGATGGGCAGGTCTTTTAAGATGCACATAGCTCAGATCAATTTTAGGATCCCAATGCTATTTCCTTATTAATCTCTAGTATAATCTCTTTTTACCATAATTGGAATTAAGATTTTAATTTGAGACGTTAGCCTCTTGGGTTTGAATGATATCTTGTTTCATGACTGACTGCTCCCCTGAAGGTTAGTGCCTTGTGGATTTCTTTTTCAGATGAAAAAGGTTCTGACCGCATTGGTAGATAAATGTTGTTGTTTGGAGGGAGGAAACCACTGACCCTAAACTTAACTACTGTGGACCTCAAGTACAGCCCTGTGGAATATGGGCTTGTGGGTAATTTCTTTTTGAGACTTTGGCTGATGTTCATACACAGTTCATTATTCATCTTAAGAGTCCATTTATCATATAGTGTAGGTTGACAATCAGGACAATGAGCTTTTTCATTAGGTTCACTGATCTTGAAATAATATTTATCTCTGCTATCTCTGAAAGTAATGTTGGTTTGATTTTAAGTAAGCTTAAATGAGGATAAATTCTTGCAATATATGAAATTGGACAATTTTGACATGTAATGGTAAGATATTGTCTTTTGGCTTTTCTTTCATCAGCACATCCAAGAGCAGCATCTCACGTATGTATTTATGAGAACGTAACATGAGTGGATTCAAATATAAACAGACAATATTTCCTTTAATTTGTAATAAAGACATTGTTTCTTTGTATGAACATTGTACTTTAAAGGTTTGAAATGTTCAGTTGTATCTGACTAATCATAGCACACATTACATACAGCACATTTCAAGAGACTGATGTCTGATGAAGCTAAAAGTAATATGTTGCCTCTGTTCTTCTTCCTCAATGTTTAATCCAACCCAAGAAATGATGTTTATATGCTTCTAATTTGCTTGGCCATTATGCTCTAAAGGGAACTGTAATTGCTGCCTGTATTATCTTCCTTGGCAACCTTTGTTGTGTGGGAACGGTTACATCTCTATCCGGCATACTTTGTTGGAGGAGGTCAGTGTGGGCCAAAGCGCGGGATTTTGAAACCTAGGGACCAGGGGGACTCCCATCCTCAGTTCAGTGTGTAGATTTGTGCAACAAATGCACTTTGGTTTAAAGTCGACTTTACTTTTCAGTATTAAGGCAACACAATGAGCTTTCCCAAACATTAAGCTTAAAAGCCTATGGGTGCCTAAATAAGACCAAAAAAAAATCTAAAAGTCTTTTTCTGTGAGTGGATACTGTAAAAAGAGCAAATGAAATATGTTGTTTGTTAAAGTTATTCTGCTATGCAACTTAGTGAATATGTAAATTAATATTTCCTCACTGTGTTTATAGATGGAGTAATCAGGGAGGCTTTGCATTCATTTCAAAACATGTTTTTTTTTTCATATTCAAGTCACACCTGTTTTAGCACACAGGTGTGACGATTGTGACGGTGAACAGATGGACCCAAAAGTTGACGCCAACCAGGGAGCAGATTTAAAAAAGGTTAAATGTATTGAACACAAGAGGAATCGCTGGCAGGTAGAGGTGGTAAGCTCAGGTGCAGACAGGTGGGTCCACAGAGGGTGCAGTGGGAGACTCGCGGTTACACAGATAGCTGGCTCAGACAGTCAGGGTTGTGCTGGGTGGCAGAGGTTGGGTGGCCCATCCACAGGAATGGTCCGGTCACACTGGGAGAGGAGAGAAGATGGACTAAGGTGCTTGCGAGTGAATTTTAAGAAAGGTTTTAAACACTTTTACATTAGAGACAGTGAGATAAACCATGTACCACTGGAGCTAGTGAAAATAATCTGTCGGCGTGCATGTGGACAGGCACAGCTCCGGCCTGCAGAGAGCCACGCCCAGCCTCACCAAGAACCTCTGGAAGACAAGCAAATCAGTTTTGTTAAAAACTGGAAAAACAACACATGCGTGATTCATTTAATTAACCCAAGCCTTTTTTGCTTCTCCAAGTCACTGATGTGATGTCATCCTGAAGTATAGTCAGTACTGTTACTGCTCACAAAACATACACAAACAAAAAAAAAACGGGATTTATACTCAACAAGCAGAACAGCTTTATTGCTTCCTTATTTAAAGGGGTAATATATAAGAAATTAGTTGAAAACATACACAAATAAACAAAAGTCATCAACATAATGTGAAGAAATAACAATTTTTAAAATTTTGATGTCTATTATGTATGGTGAATTGAGCTAACTAGCTAACTGCTGCTCCTTATTTGCTTTGAGTATGAATTACACAGGTGGCCAACCCTAGCATATTGCACCTTTAAGCTAAAGTTATAGGTTCACGAAATTGTGGAAATGGTGGAAGAAAAAGCCTTTAAAATAACTTTGACAATGCTTTACAAATAACCCCATATTTACTATTTGCCCAATGAACTATTATTGATCTATACTCTTAATCTATGATCAAAAACTGCTCTGACATTGTCTTGTGACCGTTTCAAGAAGGGTGGGTTCATTCTGCCGATAATGAACGTGGCTGCAGTCTGTAATTTGACCACTTGCAGGCAGAAATAATTGCAACGGTTGGGGGAGCAACTAGAAAATTAGTGATAGTTGTCCTGCGTACAAATGAGCTCTGATTGGATCCCAGTCTGCCAGCAAATGACCCATGGTGTCATAGATGTAATGAGGGAGCAGAGGGTGAGAGTGAGTGTATCAGGGTTGTTGTGGTCTGAGGTCTGAGTTCCAATGTGGTGCTGTCGTTGCCTCTCTTCACCGATCAGTGATGAAGTTGGTTTGAAGAGGGATTTTTGCCTCCAACACCACATCCCTCATCTTTTCACTCATAAGTCTCCCTGCTCTGCTCACCTACAGGTGCCCTTGGCTGTTTGTTTTTTTCTGTCTGTCAATTTGTTTGTCGTCTGTCTGTCAAATGAAAACGGCACCCAGAAATGTTTGGATGGCGTTGAGCTGTGGTGTGATGCGCACAGTAATTTCCAGCGGGTGTCTCGGTGTCTTCTAAGTCTTTATTTAATTTGCAGGGATAGATGATAAATCTAAGACTTTTAATTAATGTGAATGTGGACACAATATGAGAAAATGGGTCTGACCTTGACAGGCATTCGGATTTCTTCTCTTTAAGCGTCAAATAATTTAATTATTGCCCAGATGATTGCATTCATGCAGGGATCTTTTTAGAAATTGTTTACTGAAGCCAAAGGGGTATTTATAACCATGGTGTATGTCTGTTTCCAGAAAAGACTGACTCATAGCTCATTCACCAAAGAGAACATGTTATTAAGCTGAGTATCTATGTGGCCAATTAGTCTAAATGGCAGTGCCAGCTATTCAGAAAATTCGAGGACTGGTCTCCATTCCTGTCTGTCACTTCCCTCAGCATCCTGTCCCCTAATTTCTGTTCCTTTAATGCCTTTGCTGCTATCATGTGTCATTAATACACCCCTCTTCGATGTGCCATGTTTATATTCTCCTCTTTGGCTCGCATCATCTCACTGTCTCCGCTATACTTCAGGCTCTCTAAAAAGACTTTTATACTGAAAAAGGAAACCCGCCAGTGTACTTTCATGTGCATTGATCCTTGCGTGAGAGGAGACTTGTACACCCGGCAGTAACAAATGTTAATGAAAGGACAAACTTCAATCTGGAGCAGAGTGGACAGATGCACAAAGTCCATACCTCTAAATCCCTGCCCATGGCTAAACCCAGATGTTGGACAAATGCATGTCTGTGCACACCCACACACAAACATGCCCAGTTGTGTGTGTGTGTGTGTGTGTGTGTGTGTGTGTGTGTGTGTGTGCGGTGAGGTGAGGTGAGGATTAGTTTATACGCCTGTAGACACTTCTACCATGTGACAGCAGCCTACCTCTCCCACACTATTTCCCTCTCTCTTCCCATCTGCACATCCATTCTGACCCACAATTGTTTGTCTATTTTTGGGATTGTCTGATTAGGGGCCAGATGTGCAGACTGTGTCTGGCTGCAGCAGAAGCCTGTGGAGTGGGGGAGCAGCAGAGTGACAGAGGGGAAGGGGATTTTAATCTGCCCTCCAGTAGGCTGTAATCAGGCTCCGTGCAGCGCAAGGAGATAGGGGGGCACTCTCGGTAAGGCTGGGTCCCGCGCTGCCTGGGGTTTGTACCAACAGGTCTTCAGTACATGAGAGTGTACGTGCTGAACTCTTCACTGTGGGTGTGATTGCAACCTTTGCCCCGCTGCCTGTGTGGTTAACCTCACAGAAAAACAAAGCTAGGCTGCAATGAAGGGGAAGTCTGTAGGGGAGTAGGAGGGAGAACGTCTGCAGGGGATTACACATAAGCAAAGTAATCCCCTTCTCTCTTCCATTATCAGCCACTAATGATTTACACGATGCTGCAAGAATTCAATTCCACATCTATCTCTTTGACATTCTCTATCACTATTGGCGTCACTGCTACTCCTCCCCTGTCTCCCTCACACACGTTTTCTGTCTTCACCTCCTGCCTCTCATTTGTTTTTTCATTCCGCACCGACATATTCTACCCCACTTGTGACCCTTAAAAATAAGTACATACACGCAATTACAGCAAGACGCCCCGGACTTCTAATGATGAGATATTTGGAAAGAGGTAAAGGGAGATAGAGGCAGTGATTGCAATCTTTGTGCCAAACATAGACGCGCTGCAAGACGGAGCACACAGCACTGTCTGTCTTCACATCGATTTATAGCTGTTTTTTCTTCTCAAGTAAGGCAATGGTAAATGGCTGAACACTACATGTAAGGGTGGAGTGCTGGAATATTTTTGGCTGTTCACAAAACAGAACTGACAGATTCCCAAGAACTGTTTTTTTTTTTGGTTGAGTTGTGTTTGAATTCTTGGATTGTTAGCTGCCGTGATCCTTATTGCTACAGATCTGTTGTCTTGGGGAAGTGCTGTGGCATGAGATCAAAGCTGCAACATTCTCTTCACCATAAAGAAAACAAATCTAAAATTCAGATGTTTGGTTTCCCTTGCTCTGCACATTTGGAATGCATATTGCTGTTCAAGCGGGTGATGTTTCCCCAAAGCAAGCCATTACTATGTGAAGTTACTATATTTAAATGATTTTTGATAGGAATTTTATTGCACATATGGGACATATATTTTATGCAGGCACATTTTTTGCGATGATTAATTTATTGTTAATTTGCACATTTCAGTTTCATGTGATGGCATGATTTGCACTGTAGTGTCTCTGCAGTCAGAATGTTGCTTTTTAAAAGACAAGCAGCCATTACTAATTTTAACAATTCCAGTTAACTGTTGCACCCAAGATGTTGAGCAGCCCTGAAATGAGTCATTAGGAACATCCCTACTGCAGATACCTGGGTATTTAATCAGTCAACATGAACAGCCATAAAAAGCAAGCATTCACCCCAGAGGGGCACATTTTTTGCCATGTATTCTGAGAAGCAGAAGTAAAATTAACATCATGAAGCATAAAACTGATGTTGCAGTGTACGTAGTATTTTGTTATTTACCAGAATGCAGAAAACCAAACTCTAAATTTTTCAGGTGGAGGGCCCCAGACCCGTGCTTTGCTTTCAGAATCATTCCTATTTTTGAGGTCCAACGGTTGGCAAGTATGCTTATGAATGTTTGAACTATGAGGCACAACAAAACTTTCTTGGGCTGCAGCATCAGTAGCAACATCTTGCATCAATCATATGCATTTTCTTCAAAAATGCACTCTTGTTTGTTTTCTGTTTGTCTTAATCTGTTACTTCCAACATGACCAATGTAACAATTAAGACAGACAGATCCCTATCATATTTTTAGAAGCATTAAGCAAGTAGATAACCAATAGTATGCCTTCTACCGACAAGTTTGAACAGTAACAGCACTCACTGAGTACCTCAGCTAACGTATAAAACACAAAGGATACAAGTGATAACGGTTCATGAAATATATGATTAGTCTGACTATGATTACTTGAATAAATGAGCTGTTCCATATGAACTGCAGAAAAAAAATATCCACTGAGTGCTTTTTTTACTGAACAAGTGCTGTGGATTTGTCCATTTTGTACTGCATTGATGTATAGATGGCAAGCGAGCTCTGTGAGAATATGTAAGTGACATATACCTCAAAATATGTCATTATATGTGAACTGTTCATAGGCAAGCTTTATTTTTACAGTCTAAGCGGACGTTGGATAGTACCCATGTATTGTTTACTTGTCAGAGCCTTTGAAAATGTAACCACATTTTTCATATTATTAGTGCCAACTTTACTCAGCAGCTCTTCATGTGCAAAACTGACAGTAGCAGGCTAGGTAGATTATCAGCTGCCGTATTTGACGAGCTGGCAATGAGAACATGCAAAAAAACACCAGAAAAGGCTAGGATTAATAGACACATATTATCTTACTTTCTTAAGGAAATGTTATAAAGTTTAAAGTAAAAAACAGAACAGATCTACAGAATGAACTCGACAAAAATCATTCATACCAACATTTAATGTCTTTGAGACATGATAAAGGAAATAACCAGCGGAACATACCCAGAACAAGAACAGACCTTGACTGTATGATGTGAGCTGTAATGCACAGCTCTGACAGCTAACCCCAGTAGACAACTGGCCCAGGCCTCCTTACTGTAACACAGAATGCTCATCTGTTTTGACCTGCTGTCTCCCCATGAGCAGCCATTACCTGGCAGTGTGTGACACTGGACAGCTGCCCTTTGTCCGTCTCACTGGCTTTTGCCAAGCCCGACTGGACCTGTCTCAGAATGCCCCTCTGCCTAACTGGACATGGATCCATGCAAAATAAACTCCATCAATCCAACTGGGAAATTAAACAGTGTCCCTGTTTGCTCTGTCTCTGCTCATCCCTTGTCCTCGGCTGCTCACCACCTCCAGGGATTAGTCATAACCGTAACCTCCAACCTTGAAGTTCTAAGTAGACGCTGGTCTAACCAGAGGTCAGAAGATAATGCTCCCTCAGGTGGACCACTCATGTTGTGGCTGAAAGAAGAAATATGATCTCATTGGGGAGCTTTCCATAGGCGTTGTTAATATTATCTTATCATAACACAGGGCCTGTTATTTATATGAAGGGGCAGACGTATTTATGATCGCACATGGACACACAGTATGAGACGTTTTACGACGAGAGGAACCTTGACTTGGCAGGTTGCCATCCATCTAAAGGATGAGAAATTAGATCCTACTTTATTGCTTCTGCCTTTTTCTCAAGAATCTTTCTTCTTCCACCTCATTCTTTGCTACGTCTCCTTTGACAATTTTTAATGAGTGTCTGCCCACCTCCAGAGCGGTCAAGGGTGCTTTCACTGCAGTTTGCAAACTGATTTGCATATCTTATTTTTCTAAATAAGATGCCTCCGATCCTTTTGTAGGTGTGTTGTAAAAGTTGTGCCGGGTTGATTTAGGCGGTGCAGCCTCCTGGACCATGTTGCTTGTTCGGTTAGTTGAACTTTAAAGCCCTGTTTTTCCCCCCTTTTTAAGTCCTGCACTCTCAGGAAGCAGCCGTTTGATTTATTGGTTGCTAAAAAGGGGCTTTTGCAGATGAAGCCACAGAAAAGCCAAGGCTGTTGAATCGCGTGGTAGGTAAAGATGCCTTTTGAAACTAAATGTCAGTGAGCAGAATTCATCTTGTTCCTCCAGTAATATAGCTGCCTTGTAAAGACTGAAACTGTAAAGACTTCAGACACTTGTGAAGTATGATGAAAGCTTCTATTTTTTCAATATAAGAGTATATAACGACCTTTTGCATTTCCCAAACACCCACTTGATGCCTATAAACTTGCTTTTTTATCACGGCATATGCGAAAATGAATCTCACTTAGTAAATTAATTGAATAATCACTTTATATTTGAAAAAAATATCAGGAATTAATCGAAGGCAAAGTTGGAGTACGTATATTGGTACCAGATTGTGGTGACAGCTGTATTGACAAAATGCTTGGAGAATACCCAACACATCTACGTCATATGACTGCTGATGAAGAAATGCCTCCAGAAAATTTAAAAACACAATTCAGAGAGTAGGATAACTATTTTTTTTTCTCTCAAATGTTTGAAAGGGTTAATAATATTGTGTCCAAACAGGCCAGGTCTGACAACATATCACTCAAGAGTCGCAATTACACTGTGAACAGGAGCTTTTCCAAAAAAAAGGTTGAAAAAATGTGTGCAGCCATTTCTTTGTCAGAAGTCATAGGATGTTGGATGTCTCCATGTATCTCCCATAGACTTAGACATATTATACGTTTATTCCTTTTAGGTTCCTTGGTTTTATTTGCATTGTGTGATCATTTCTGCTCAGAAAAAAATAAAAATAAAATGTGTTTCTACAAAGTGATTGAAGCTTTCTTCTATCATTTTTTTTTTTATTTCCAATGGATTCCTCTGTCAGACAAGCAGTGATCATTGTTTTTTTACAGCCTCAAGTCAAGACTGTTGGGTTGATTTATGAAAAGATTTCTTGGCGAAATGTTAATATTCAAAGATTTTATTGTCTTTGGAAAAGATCACTGAAGTGTACATGAGCTGATTTGCTTGTACTGATTGAATACTGCTTGGTATGATTCCCTTCTCTTTTTTTAAATCCCTTTCGCACATGGGGCAACATACCAACTAACCAAAGGTAGCCTGCAGTGCTCCTGCAGTGTGAGATAAAAATAAGTTGTTTGGTTTTGTTTTTGCATATATGTTAATCTCTTTTGAGAACATGAATATTGATAAAACATGTGGAAAGGAAAGAAAAGCCACATTTTGAATTCAATAGAAATCATTGTGTCTTTAATATACAAAACTGTAGTTGATGAACAGCAAAGTGATTCGCAATGTACGTAGCACATTGGTCCTCAGAAGCCATTTCAACACAGGATCCCAGATCTTATTGAACACATCTTCTTTATAAAATCTCAGTCTCTTCTGATGTAATGTGTTTGACATTTCAACCATATGTCTTTTCGATTTTACGCACTTGCAGCATAGATTCATTTTTGCAATCATCATTTCAAACAGCCATTTCTGCATACCTATATGCAAAATACAACAAACTAGTAACTCCTAAAAGCTTCTGAGATATGACGAAAAATACTTATCCAGTATGTGTTACGTTAACTGCACGACCAAACTTAATGTGTTAGATTGCTGACCACAGACTTTCATGGCTTGCAAATGAGTGAAACGACAGTAAAAAATAAGGTTGTCAACTTTTCACTGGAGTGAAAAAGTCTGTGAAAAGTTTTAAACTGTATAATATTATGTTTGATATATGCAGAACAAATGCATATACATCTCAGACATTCATCTCAAACTTTATTTGTAAGTTCTACGCTGAGCTCCTCCACCCATGTCTGTTTGATTCCTGCTGTGAGGGAAGTACAACAAAGGAGAACACCCTGCGGGGTAACAGGTTCAAATGTATTTACTACCTCCAGTTACTGGAGATGCTAGATAAAAATAGGTTGATCAAATAATTGTCTCTTTAAAGTCATGTTCCCTTGGTAATGAAACATTTATAGAATTAACATCAAACAATGTGCAATCTAGTTAGCTATCACAACTGTACTTCATTATTTGGGCTCTACTTTTGTCTCCCTATCTATTTGGCCTGTGGATTTGCCGAACACCTTGTGTAATCTTACAGGTGCTTAAATTTTACAAAAGTGAATATTTTCTTCTAAAAGTTTATCAGAGGTCCAGTCTCCTAAGAGGAAGCCAGTTAAACCGCCAGACTCAGTTCAGTCTGCTTGATCAGTATTTAATTCCCGGTCAGTGGTACTTTCTGCTCATTTAACAAATGCGCACAATAATATATGTATGTTGGGGATGCAACTAGCAATACTTTTTACTTAACCTGTCTGCTGTCAGTCCAGTGTTTAGCTGTGTCTCTCTGTGTAGTTCAGCTTTGCCCCAGCCGTGCTCAAAGAGACACAGACCCGCAGCTCTCAGTCACTGAGGGGATGAACATGGGTAGGAAGGGGATTTATTTGTTCCAGTGTCATCACGCAGAAACCTACATCACATGGGGGAACGATTTTGCAAGGGATTGGGAAAATGGATTTGAATATATAAGGAACACTACTGGGAAGCTAAAGAATGGCATAAAAACCTCAAAAACACAAATAATTTTCCTTCGACTAGGCAATTAGTTGGACATTAGTTGCAGTTTTTGTTGGATTCCTGTTTTTCTTGGTTTGTGGATAATTTCAGCTTTTTGTTAATAAAGCTTGTTTTCAGTTTCTTAGTCCTGCCTGCCCTCCCGTGTGTTTCTGCAACTTTTCATAAAGTGTAACACATATTATGAACAATCTTCATTCACACATTAGATATGAGCTACTGTTAATGACTACGAGAGCAGTGGTGAGCAGTGTTGGGCAAGTTACTGAAAATTAGTATTTAGTTACAGTTACTAGTTACTTCTTTTAAAAATAATTGAATTACTTTACAAATTACTGCATATCAAAAGTAATTAGTTACTAGGGAAAGTAGCTTACTTTTATGTCTGCTTCTTAAAAGTAAATATGAACAGTACTAAACAAACACAATAAACATCATCTTTAGAATGATTTCATCAAGGATATGGCGAAGTTAACAGCGGCGAAAGCTGCAGAGGAGACGGATGAATAAAATAAGAATGGCATAAAAAGGGCTCTCACACCATCTCAACAAATAATAAATACACTGGACTTTTGCCCTCTGTCGATTGGACAATCATTCTGACCTTGTGACATGCCTGGCTATAAGATGAGGCTATAAGATGAGAATGCTGTTCACTCATGACGGACTAATATGGTCACATGTGCAGACAGACATGAAATCTGTATGTACTGTCTAGAGTTTGAATTCAGCTCTGTATGCTACTGCTGTAATATGTTTGGTCAAATGTCATAGTAAAAGAAATTGTTAGGTAAAAATGTAAAATGCAATGCAAGATAAGAAAAGATTAGGATGAAGATCTAATCCTGTGGGTAATGGGGGCGGGACTAGATAAGCTTTGGCTTCTCCCGCTTTTCCCTTTCGGCCATGTGTATTGTATTATTTATTTATATTATTATTAACAATGATGAAATGTGATGATGATGAATCGACATGCCCGAAATAAACAACATAAATAAATAAATAACAGGGCAACAGGCCTTCAAATCAAGCAGTACTTATAACAACTGTATCAGTTACTCACAGCTACTCTTTGATGTGGATAGGTTCTTTACACCTGCACATAATTGACAACTCAGCACTACATTTTTGTCTTTAATTTTGACAAGTGAAAAGTAATGTCCATACTTCCAGGAGAGAAAGCTCATGTCCACACTGTCGGCCATGATGTGGTTTAATGCTGATTGATTGATTCGATTGGTGTATCATTGCGTCACCATAAGGTCCTGTGACGTTAGATCAGAAGCAGCTAATGTAGTCCTGTCTGTTGTTCTAAGAGTGGCATAGCCCCTTTCAGGAATAAGGTGGTGCGTGAGGTGTGAGTGAGTAAGGTGTGAGTGGGCGAGCGAGAGAGAGAGCGTGCATGCATGCGGTAGATGAATGAATGGGAGAGGAAGGAAAGCGAAGCAGGTAACAGTAGTAGATTGAGCAGTTAATGTACAATATAGGCTGCAGTTTCACTGTGGAATAAATTCAACGGCTCCACAAGATACAGCAAAGCTCCCTGGTGTTATTTCCCAACCAGCTTAACACGTGAAAGTTCACCCCGAAGGTAATCATAAACTTCGGCCCTGGAGGAAATCATCTCCCCTGTGCTTCCTGACCATGGTCCGGGAACCGAACAGGAATGGTGTAACACTGTCTTCTTGTCTGCAAGCGTTCATTTTTCACAAAAGAGAGTAACGGGAGTAACGAGCTCATTTAAATTTCAGCCATTGTAATTGCGTTACTTGATTAAAAAAATATTTCGTTACATGCTCGTTACCGCTAAAAGTAGTGGAATTACAGTAACGCGTTACTTTGTAGCGCGTTACTCCCAACACTGGTGGTGAGTAAACAAGGGATCAACTGTGGCTGGGCTCAGCGTTAAGGATGGAATGAGAAGCTGGTACATCCAGGGGGGAACTCTCAGTAGAGCCGCTGCTCCTTCAAAGGAGCCAGCTGAGGTGGTTGGTCATCTGATAAGGATGCCTCCTGATAGCCTCCCTTTGGAGGTTTTCCGGGCGTGACCAACTGGGAGGAGACCCCGGGGCTGACCCAGAACTTGCTGGAGGGATTATATTTCTGATCCGGCCTGGGACAACTCAGGATCCCCCAGGAGCACTCTGAATTCAGTATGAGTTGATCTTACATTCTTTGATCTCATGATCCCTTCCGGTTGTCATCATCTGAAGCTACATTTTCTGTTCCTTGTCAGGCGAAGCACTACGCACTGATTGCCTGTTCAACGTTATTTATTTTTTATTACGTCAGAGATGCTCACAAGTCATTTTTTTGCAAATCCAAGTCAAATCTCAAGTCTCTTGTGGTTATAATGAGCGTTCTGTCATCTGCTGCATGTCATCTGGTGTGATTAAAATACAAAATAGTTTTATCTAAGGAATTCAAAGCATGCACTGTGTTATCATCGCTCCTTTACCTATTAGCATACTGTATTATCGGCACTGATTGGTTGTTTTTGACATCTCTTTTAACAGGCTTTTGCAATGCAATATAAACACAAAAAACCCCACAATAAAATGAATAACTATATTTTGCTTTACACAGCACAGTGGCTAAATGCAAAACATTATTGCTGCCAAGTTATCTGAAATATCCTGAAAGTCCACAAACTGTGATATTAAAATATAAACAGTTTTGTTTAAAAAGATATATCTGCCAATTTTGAAAACGGGCTCCTTTCTTCCTGTGCCAAAAAATGATTCCTTGCATGAATTTAAAACGCTCTATATTTTACGAGTTATTGGCTATCTTAAGTCCTTTTCTTACAGAACAGAACATAATTGTGGATACAATTGCCTGTGTTGTTTAACAGTAGACATGAGCTTACTTTTTTTTCTGAAAGAAATACTTTTGTTTTGGAATGAAACCCATCATAACCATGCTCTTCTCTAAGATTTTTTGCATGCCATTAGTTCTAGGTTTACATGTTAGTAGCACACTGTACTAAACATGTGTAGCTGCATTGGTTCAAGTCACTTACAATTGCTAATATAAACACATCTGAAATGTAAAAAGAGACTGTACTCATACTTAATTATGATAAAGCATCAATTATCAGTAATTTACTTATTGGCTGGATAGCACAACCTTCTCATGCTTAACATGTTCTGTGTATGAATTAGTGAAGAGTAATTCTGAACTTCAAGTGAACTGACCCCTTGCATGCTGTTGATGCTGAGTTAACATGTTGGCGGACTATCCATAGGCGACCAAGTAACTGGCCTATCCAGGTGTGTTGTCAGGTAAAGTAAAGCCTGATAAAGTCTGATGTGGTTGACCTATCATCCTTTATGTTCATTCCACAAATGTTGCATTTGCCGATTCTTTTGTTTCTGCCTTGTGTTAAGTTCCTGTATGCAAAGCTTATGACAAACAGGAGAGCAGGAGCAGTTGGTGTGCTTGTCGACATAATGCTGTTGTCATCTGTGGCCACGTGCAGCAGATGCATAAGGTTAGTCATGAGGGAATGATGTTGAGCTTGTCAGACATTTTCTTTATGTTGAAGTGCCAAAAAATGAAAAAAAAAAAACAACGATTGTGCACGTGTCCCAATTCTTGAGTCTGAGTTTAATCTCAAATCTTTTGAGGCTGAGTCTTAAGTCAAGTCTCAAGTCACTGAATGTGTGACTGGGGTCCAAGTTGCAGATTTCGAGGTTCCCATCTCTGTATCATGTAACTATAATACCGCAGTAATGCACTGACC
Organism: Diplodus puntazzo; assembly: GCA_963678695.2. Taxonomy (NCBI): domain Eukaryota; kingdom Metazoa; phylum Chordata; class Actinopteri; order Spariformes; family Sparidae; genus Diplodus; species Diplodus puntazzo. The sequence goes on along the minus strand of OZ023168.1, from coordinate 5,099,684 downwards.
TCCAACTGAAACTGAAGATGGATGGGTGGATGGATAGATAGATAGATAGATAGATAGATAGACAGACAGACAGACAGACAGACAGCTGTATTAATCCTAGAGAGGAAATTAGGTCATCATAGCAGCGGTACAAATAGATTCTGAATATAAGCAGGATCCTTTCTTTCATTCAGTAGTACATAATGGTTCACCACTAGTTTCCTGTTTTGTAATGGTATTGATTTATATCAGGACCATGGCCAACAGCTCTCTCTAATAAAGGCAAGCTCAAGCATTCACCAGCCATTGTACAAAACAACTATTCAATTTTATTCAAGTTGATAAGAGGAACATGCTTTCTATGTTTGAATTATAAACAAACCCCCAACTCTGAGCTTGTTGAGAACATACTTCAGGAAGTAAGCTTAACACTAAGTAAGTAACATTTTAAGAGATGTATACCAAACTACATATATTTCGTTTACATATATTTCCATAGTATTTTATAATAAAAAGTCTTGGCTCTCATTCTGCTGCACCACATTACTTTTGGTTCTTAGGCTTTTTTTTTCTTTCTAAATTGCAAATGAAGCCTTTCCGGATGGGTCATGCTCTTCCAGATAAGTGGATTAAACTATAAGTAGTTTTCCAATCATGTATGTTTACTCTCTCTCTCTGTGTGTGTGTGTGTGTGTGTGTGTACTCAATATTTGTGTGTAAAGGTCTGCTTTGCCCTTTTAAGTGTTGCAGAGGGAGGATTATTGTTCCAGGAGGCTTTTAAATTGAAGGAGAGCTTGTTGTACAATGTCATTAGAAAATATCACCTGCTGCTCACATTTGGAAAGAAATGGGGGTCGTTTTGATTTTGTAGTGAACATGACTGAGCGGACTGAGTTTGTGTATGTATTCACGTGCATGTGTATGTGTGTGTCATACATTTGCACTCTGATCGCAGTATTCATAGCTTTCAGTCACATGACCCGCACACTGACCTGGAGGGTAAAACAGTAGACCTAGACAGAGGCTCATACCGGATGTTGCTTAGAGACACGGCAAAAGCTGGAAAATTTCCCCTTGCACAGTTATTTAGATCAACCGTAGAAAAGGAAGGATATAGACATTAACTGCAAGTGTTGGGCACTTGCAATCCATATACATCCCCTGCTGTGGTATTTCAGCCGTTAAAAACAGCCAGGTCCCTGCCAGAGCTTGACTTTGCTGACATTTATGTGTACCTTTTGGAGAATCCCTCACCTTATGCTGCTGCCAGGGTGAACACTTATAAAAGTATGGACTGTTATATGTATTTACAATCTGGATGGGTAAATAATGCTGCCGTTGTGGAGTAAGAAATTCTTCATTGTAAAAGCAAAGGCAAGTACTAATGAACTCACACTAGATGTTGACTGTTATTGTATTAATATTATTATTGTATATGGTCATCACCCAAACAAAGCTTGTCAGTCTAAACACAAGCTTAAATGTGTAAAGCACTGTAAAGCGTGAGTTTATTTGAAGCTAAAGCAGCTCCTCAGCTAACTAGCTAACTTGAATTCAATAAGGGCACTGCAGGTGGTCGCCTCGATACACGACAACAAACCTTGTCAAATGATTACGAACAGATATGACTCATGGCTAAAAATACGATAATTGATAAAAGTATATGCTTGTGTTTACTTGAGCTTAACATTGATGAAGTTTGCTGCAGGTTCATGTGTATTTGGACAGCTGGCAGTGTTCTCCCTCCCCAGGGACAGAGGTTCGTTTTATGGTGCGAATCTACAATTATCTCCTCTCTGGGTTTTCTCTTTTAAAAGGAATTTGGTAGAAGCAGAGCCCAGGCTTGTGTTTGTGCATTCGATACCATAGCAACTATTTGGCATTTTGGCAAAACGAAACTGGATCCAAACAAAATATATCACTTGTTTCCTATGCTGATGGGCAGCGGGGAACGATCTTTTGCCCTCCGAGGGGGCGTTTGCGCTGTGAATGGAGGCACAATTCCTTATCTCTGCTTGGTCCTGCCTATTGTCTTCAAAGTAAACTCTTCCCTTTCACTTTCTTACCGACTGCCATGACTACCACTTAAAGCTACATGCACACACGCACACACACACACACACACACTCACACACACAAATACACACTCACACACAGGTACACTCGCACGCACACATTTGTATCCGAGCACACACATGCAAAACTGACAAAGCAGACTGTCTCCCCTGAAAAGCTCCTCAAAATGAGCGCGAGCAACTTTTATTTCACACACGTGCACACTCGTGCATGCTCTTCTTACTTCACATGGAAATTGTTCTCTCAGAGCAGATTTGCATACTTATTTTGATGTTGCTTGTTGTTTATTCCTCAGATTACGTCGTGTGATCCGCTCGCCTTGTTCGTTTTGTCGCTATTAAAGGAAACCCTCGACCTGCTATTCCGTCAGCAGAAGGGTACAGATGCACTAATTGCTTTAAAATCGTAGATCTTTTAAAACAAGCAGTGAATACACCTGAGGAATTAGCAGTGCAAGATGAGCATGTGTTGATAATTATTCTTCATGGAATTTTGGATTAAAAAAAGGTGGTGCATTCTGCCCCAAATTATTGGCTTGTACTGCAGAGGAATGTTGACAAAGCCAGTGACATGTGGAGCAAGATGTGGCTGTACGTTAACTCTTTCTAAATGACAGCTTAAATTAGAAGAAAAAATGAAGATGAAAATGATTTAGAAATCAATGACAGAAAGCATGACATATTCTGTACCTTAGCCTCAGGTTTTCATTGCCTTTTAATTGCTAATTATTGTGCATATCTGCACTTTGGAAAAAGCCATGATTAAAAATGCAGCGACACAACATCCTGAGGTTTTTTTTATCTCTGATTAGTATGCACTTCTAAAGCCCCACATTAGCAAAGTCTCAGGGGCATGCATATTTAATGAGAAAAACTATCAGCTGTTTTGCACCTGGCAACAGGTGCTCGTTGCACAACAAAAGTCACGCAACAGAAGCCGTGGCTGTGAAACCTTATAGTGCTGACTACTGATGTGGTGTCACTGACCATGTGTCCTTTTTTCCTGCTCATATCTGATTACATGTAATGTTAGCAGACACCACCTGACACCACGCTGCTTAAGATTCAATATCTAATGAGATGGAGGCAGAGCGATTTAAGAAGGAGAGACAGGAGGAGATAACTCACACATGGGTGCACATGCTGGTTTTTTTGTTGTTGTTTTTTTTTCCAGATCACATGATACCACTTAATTTAGCAAGAAAAAGTGCTTTAGTTTTTAAATTGATTTACATTTGCAGTGCATTCCGCCATTTCTCTCATGGTAAAATGTCAGCTGACAGCTAGGGGCAGCAAGAAGACATGCGCTGGCCATATTTGTTAAAACTGTATGTGGTTCATTAACATACATTTCTCAAACGGAGGCTTTGTATTCCTGAAACTGCCTCTCTTTCCCCCTGTTTTCTAATACCTGTTCTTTTCTAGAAGGGTCTTCTCTTTTTCTCCTTTTCTAACATCGGAGCTGTTCCTTAACCAACTGTTTCATGCTTTTCTTTTCTTCCATGCTTCTGCTCTGCTTCCCTCTGGCTCCACTAACCCCTGACTCCTGCAGGCTGGCAGTATGAGGGTAAGAGGGCAAACATCGGTTGTCTATTTTCCTTTTATTTCATCGCATCCCTATATCCTCTTTCACTGTTTCCCTCCACCTCCCTCTTAGTCGCTCCTCTTCTCTGTCTTCCACGTTGAAAGACATTTAATCTTGAACTTTTCTCATGTCAGCTGCCGAGCGAGTTGCCGAGCGAGAGCTGCCTTTCAGCGCCCGTTCCTCTACACTAGACACCTCCCTTCCTCCTGTCTCCACAGCTCCACCTCTCCTGCTGCCCCATCTGGTGCTGTCTGTCAAGCTGTCATTACCTGTGTCCCATGCGCTCGTACCATCTAGCTGCTGCGACCTCCATCTGTGAAGCTGCTCTCGTCAGTGCTCTGCTCATGATGTCGCCACACGCTTTGACCACCCTGTTTGTCTGGTGTCAGTGTCGCGCAGTCCATTCCCGTTGATGTTTGTGCTGTAGCAGTCATCGATGCTTCCTGCTATAAAAAGATGTGTCAGTGTGACAGCTTATGGCATGGCAGAGAGACACAGAAAGAACGTTTTGAGTTTTATATGCTCAGACCAATGAAGTATTTACAGTGCCAGCATGTTTTTGCAATGTTGTTCTAGCATTGCTGTCAGCTATATTCAGACAATACTGTAAATCAGTTCAGAAGTATTGGCCGGGAAATGCACCTAACATTTCTACTTACATACTAATGCATCAGTCTACACTGTAACTAGCATTTAAAAGCTTGAGCTGATCTCGGTGGAGATAGTTTTGCGTACTTTATATATAAAATCAAGTACTCTGGGGTCCAGCAAGGATTAACCGGGTAAAGGATGAGTTCTGCCCTCGCACAAATATGAAAATGTGGTCATTGTCTACTCACACTCATGCCAGTGGTGAGTCCAAGAAGTTTCAAAGTCCACAAAACATTTCTGGAGCTTCACAGCAGAACAGTGTTGCAACATAAACAATTGAAGTAGCTGAGGACTTGTTTTAAAAAAAAAAAAAAAGGAGCCAAAAGAAATTAAACTAAATTGAAAAGACGTTACTTATACCCCCTTTTTAAACCATACATTTTCACTGTAGCTAAGCTAAAAACATTTTACACTTTCTTTATGCATCCACTTTTATATCTATTTATTTCCTTATGTATCTATTTCTTTGTCTATTTAATTATCTATCCACTTTATTACCTTAATAGAATGCTGCAATGCCGTTTTGCTGTACAGCTCCTGAAATGTTTTGTGGATTACAAAACGTAACCCAACCTAGTTTCCGTTGGCATGGGTGCGAGCAGATGACTTAATTTGCATTTTTAGGTTATCATATCCTTTTACCAGTCATGTCGTTGCTTTGGATACAGTAAATGTGTCTCGTGAAACTGTTAAAACCTCTTAAGTGACCCCAAGTAGAGCCTTTTTTTGTAATCACAAGCCACTTAATTCACTTATCAAAGAAGCTGCAGTCTGCAGATTATCAAAACAAGCTGCTAAATACATGTAGTGAGGTAAAAAGTACACTATCTCCTTCTGAAATGTTGTAGCATGCAAATTAATTACTCAAATACAGTCCAAGAATTTAACTTGAGAATAGTTCTTCAATAAATGTGCTTAATTACTTTCCAAAACTGACATACATCAACAGTTTAGCCTCAATACTAAATCTATAATCCTGGATTTTGTCATTTTCATAAGCTGCCATGAGGCACAGTATACTGTTGGGGTTGCATAGAAGAGTATTCAAAAACAAAGAGGAATTGAGCTTCTTCTTTCCTAATTTTCTTTTTCTTTGTGCGTATGCAGAGTGTAAGCTGTCCCGACCAGGCCCCCCTGCAACCATAGTGACCATCGATGAGGAGAGCCCCAATGGTATGTACCAAACAGCTTCCCACCTGTGCCCTTCACTTATTGTTGCTCCACTTCATTTGTGTATTCTGCAATGGCAAATGCTTCTGCACTCAATTGGTGTGGATTACACTGTTGGATTGTCTCTGTGTACTATGGGGAATTTAGCTTTGGTAATGCAGTACCTATTAATACTTCCCCTGTTGGGATTGCTCAGTGTTGTGATAGGGCAGCGTCGCTCAGCTGATGGCTCTTGGGGCAGGCTGGTTGGGAGATGTTTTGTCAGACATACTGGATTGTCATTTCGGTTGTATATTCAATTAAATATAAATACATTCTACTTGTTCTTGCTCGTGTATATTTGTTCTGCTCTCCCAGGGTAACTGGGAAGTGTGGCATGCGTTTGTGCGTGTCTGGATGAGTGAATACAGATGGTGTTTGGCATGCAGACATGACATGGGGTTCCATTAATGAGTAGCCTGTTCCCTGCATAGGGGTGCCTCTGCGGTGCTATACCTGTGCTGCATGAGTCATTGTAGCATGATTTCAGCGGGTCAGTTGAAAATATTCTCCCCCCACTTTTCTTTTCTTAAATTCATCTCCTCCTGGCCTCATAATCACCTGCACCCACTTCTCAGATCTCTCTAGAAGCCACCTCTCTTTTCTTCTTGTGTGTCTTCGCTGAGTTTTGAGCATTTGCGATGCCTGTGTGTATGTGAGATAGGGAGTGTTTACAGCTGCTTGGGGAGGAGCTATGCGTGTCATACGTTCACTGAGGGAATGAGAAATGCGTTTCCCCTAAATGGGGCAGGTGTGTGTTTGTCTCATTTGGTTCTCCCCGCAGATATTACTATTGCAGGTTAATAGAGTTTAATGAGCAGCTCTCACTGAAGATAGAATCCAGAGCTTGTTTATACAATCACAAATCTGTTTTGCAGATGCTCCACTTGCCTGCTGTATGTGCTCTAGGCACTGCTTTGTGTGTGTCTTGGAGAGAGACACCATGTGTGCGCGCACATATGCATACACCTTATGGGCATATTTGTATCCCAAGAGTACAATTGGGTGATTCCGTGTCAGATGAGGCTGCCATTCGTCATTGCAATAGCCTCCAATCGCAGTTGTCATACTGTCTCACCTACTCCTTCCTCTCTGTGTGCGCAGCTGTGATTTGGGGCTTTGATCGATTGTCGGGGGAATGCGTGAGATGGAGGTAGCCAAGCCTGCATCCGAAGCCTCCCTCAGCCCACATGCGCCGATGCTCTGTGTGTGAGGGATTTGCGCTAATCTTCCCTATAAAGCACTCATTTACCTGGGATATGGGTCTCTTCTGGCTGCACCGTCCTTTTATTTATCTCTCCTTGATGAAACAGCCCCGTAATGGAATGTAAAACAGGCAACACGCCGTTATTGACCAAAGCAATTATCCTTCTAAATGTGTTTCATCTCTTCTGTTCTGTCACACAGAAACCACACAAATGGCACATAATAAGATTGCGTCTTTTTGAGATGCAATTCGTTCATGTCAGTGAATGGAGGAGAAAACAACATAATCACTCGTCTGTCTGGCCTCGTGTGGTCGAGGTCAGGAAAGATAGACAAACAAATAAATGTGAAATCCTGTTTCACTTTTGCTCCTTAGAAGAACTAATTTAACACCAGTCTGATGGGGCAAGGAAATGTATGGTTCCCTGTGGGAGACTCACAGAATATGATGACATTTACAACTGTCATGGCACTATTTTGTCAGCAGCTCATATATTTATTGTTTGGGGTGGAATCATATTTGACTTAGTTAAGAGAATGAACCCTGGCACAGACATTGAGACATAATCCAGTTTTCTTTGTTCTAGCTTGTTTTTCATTTTAAGCGTTCTGTGTTTGGTTTCCACTTTGGAGACAGAAAGTCATGTGGGGATAGCTACCCAGTTGCTCAAATGAAGCGTTACATGTTTAATTTATCCGAGCTGTTGCTTCTGCAGACCCACCGACAGGTGCCATACACAACATATAAAGTCTCACTTGAATAGTACATTTCAAATTGGCTTGGCAAAGCCTGTTTTCTATAGGCTCCTTTGCTTATTAAGCCTGTGAGCTACATCCAAACAAATTGAATCAGATTAAAGAGATTTCTATCTCATAGGAAAGGGGAGGCTGGAAATGAGGAGTAAAAGGAGAGAGACACAGAGAGAGAGAGAAAGAGAGAGAGAGAGAGAGAATTTTCTCATTGACAGAAAGCTTTCTACAACAGCGGTGGGAAATCAGTGTGTCCATAAATGAGGATGCCGTCTCCTCGCTTTTATCTTGTCTCCGCAAATTCATGATTTGTATCAACTGTTGCCTGAAGCATGTGAGGATCTGCTCACCCCTCTGCATATTGAGCAACAGCTTATAGGAAATCAGAAACGAGTGTTGCTGAAGGGCTTAAAAAGAAGCAGTGTGGCATTCTTTTATGTGGTGTATCTGCCAAGGTAGATTCACTCTCAGTGCTGCTAAATCATTGTGTCCTGAGGAAGGCTGACATCCTCATGAATGAGGCAATCAGAAGAAACGTCCTCCATGGGCTGATGATGCAAGTTATCGTATCAGTTACTAAAATACACGATTGACCTCTTACATTACCCCCTGGATAGACTGAATGTTCAAAACACACTGTCTGATGGGTAATCAAACCTATAACCCTAACCCATCATTGGAGAGGAATGCAGTCCAGTGTTGGGTTTAGCCATCGGCCAATTTGGTCCCCCCAGATCATCATATTTTTTATCTGTTTGGACTAAGATTGATATGTAAAACTGTTTCATGCTTAAATTTTTTGCTGCAAGCAACGCACTTTGCAAGCGTTTGCATTGGCTGTGGTCCAGCTTCAGCCTCTAGCCACTACATGTACCGAGACTTACAGCAATTGTTTTGACAGGCTCTGTTATTAATTCATTATAAGCCTTCCATTAAAGGTCCCATATTGTAGAATTGTCTACAACTGTCTTTTTTTAATATAAAGCAGGTTGATGCTTAATACTGTGAAAATATCAAAATGGTCAATCCCTAGCCAAATGCATAACCCTTTTTTGGAAACTGTTTTCAAATGAATGGATGTGACTTCCGTGAGGCTGTGATGTCACAACTATACAGCCACGCCCCAGGAAGAACGCGAGTCGACCAAGTACTGACAATCACGTGATGCACCGGAGTCCAGAAGGCTTTTTCCTGTAATCTTACACTGGGAATGAATCATTGTCATAATTTGTGCCATTTGATCAGATAACATTTGGAAAATCTAGATGAGCCACTAGATATAATCATTTTATTGCACACGCTCTATGGGCCCCAGAATGCAGAAGATCCAGATAATTTCTCACCTGGCACATATGCCAGAAAGGTTTTCTAGCTTCTCAGTTTGCAACGATTCCCAGCTTGAGTAAATTTGTATAAAAATAAAACATCCATGGATCCAAAATGCATAATAAAAGATTCATAATTGATCTTGTTTTCAGTTTGAGGTGTCCTGTCAACAGTTTTAAAGACATCTCTTTTATAATGTTGCTGTGTGGGGAATAATGCGTTTCTGGAACACATGGGAACTTTTGGCTGCAAAACCATGAACGCCAAGGACGGGCAAAATTGGAAGCAAGGCTGAGCTGCACCCTTGTATCCGGGGAATGGGTTCCCTTGAAAAGACATAAGACACAAAAAATGTTTAGCTGTGTTTCTAACCAGAATGAAAATATGATTTGCTGCAGCGGTGTGAGAAAAATAATGTGCTTTTTGAAAGTTTAAACATTTCCCGGACACCAAAATGAAAGTATGAACTTGGAAATCGACATAATATTTGATCTCTAAGGCTGCAGTCATTGCCAATATTTGAAACTGTGATAAAGAAACATTATTATAACTTTATATAAGCTCCACAAGCTGTTAATATTATCAAGTAAAAAAAAAACAAGGTGCAGAATGAGGTCTAATACCAGCAAGCAGACCTCTCTTCACATTGTGGATATTGTATGATGGTAATTTAAGACCAGTTTCATTTCCATTTGCATGGGCTTCGTATTCACATTGTTATATATCTACAATAGATTTGTGAAAAAAAGGAATAAAACTCTTCATTTGAATACGATAGTGATGAAAATGTTATCTGAGAGCAGCACTCTAACACAAAACACTCCTAACCCTTCCATCACGTCATGCCCTTAACATTGTTACAAGTACTCAGACCAATCATTCATGTGATGAAAGTACACTCTCAAGGAGGAAACGGTATCCTTGTCTCGCCTTTGCCTATTCAGATTCATCACTGAAGTTGCACCAAAGTCTACCACACAATCTCTGTGAGAAAATGATGCGACAACTGCGTCGGAGTCTGTATGAAGAGGAACAAAGCGTGTCGCTTAAAACTTCTGCTGTGTTTCGGCTGCCTTCCCTGTCAACTCTTTGCTTTCATCATCTTACTTGTAGGTTGTGTTAAGACTCCTTGTTGCTGTTTTTATACCCGAGACAACTGGCCACAGACACACCATTAAAAGATTTGACAGAGCAGAAATGATTGCACACAGAGAAAATATAGAGCACCGATGCTAAATACCATGAAGTCTGTAAAAAGGTCTCACATCTCATGCAGGATGTCTGCTCGGGATTTCTTCCTATGCATTATACCAGGTCCTGTGTCTACCGCTTCACTTCCAGGATCCAAAGGGCTTGGAGGCAGGTCTAGAAAGTCTTAAGTGTGTTAGCAGGTTTAAACAATTAATGAGATGATCAAGCCTACAAGAGTGTTTTTCTCAGCCACCATGGACTCATTAACTTCTTCCTTAAAGTTAATTCAATTCCTTTACACTGTTTCTCTCCACCGAGCTTGACATTAGTTCGATCACAGGATTACAGGAAGTGAAGCTTGATGTTCACAAGAACTATATGATACATGACTAGTTTATATGCACCTGTAGTGACCACAACCCTTAAAATATGGAAAGTGAATAATGAGAAATTGTCTTTGAATTTGTAATGCTTCCTATAGACAGTGGATATAAATTCAGAATATTAACTTGTTTGGCACATTTTAAGAATAAAAGCACTGTCTGAAATTAAATGTGTCGTTCATATTAAGGGTCAGGTTTTTTTTAATGAAAAGCAAACTGCCTACCTGAGGAGTCTGTCATTTTCCATTAGCTGCAACTGCATGGCATTGATGTCTCCTCCTAGCTTTGCCCAACAGTTGGATAACTCTCTAGTTAGACACAAGCATGTAGCACTATGCCTCCCTATGATGAATCTTCAAACACCTCTACTCCTGAATTCCAGTGGTGTGAAACAATAGTAGTTGTCAGCAGCGGAGCAAATTGATGTATAGGGCTTTCAGTGTAGCCTTGCAGAATTATCAAAGGCATAGTTTGTAACTTTATTGCCAAGTGGGTGAAAAAAGTCTTGATCCATCGCTGAAGAGAAGCATGTGGTGCATTGATTCATTGTTTGCTGTAAGTGAACAGAGTCAACTTACTGTTGGCCATCAAGCTGCCGATGAGTTGATGGAATGCCAGGTTTGGATATGTGGATCTGAATTGAGAAGTCACTGGTCACTTATATCCGAGGTATGTTTGTAGCAAGAGCAACGTGATTTTAACTCAAAAAGCATGTTCTTTATAGTGTTGCTTTCATTTTCCACACTAATGCACGGACACTAGTTCGCTTCTCCTCTCTGTTTCTCTCTCCTTTTGGTTTTCTCTCAACGTTATCTCATCTGTCGGCAGTGAGTTATCTAGCAAGAAGCACCAAGGATTTGTTTAGCCCACCACTGCATTGTCTTGACAGCAAGTGAGCTGCGTGTAAAGGAGGTTTGTTGATGTATCCGATCAAAACTAACGTCGAATCACAACAACCAGGCGCACTGACAAGTTTGTACAAAACAAGGGCGTAAGTATGTCTATATATACAGGAGAGATGTATTAACAGAGAACAACTCTGCAGAGCGTGTGTGATTGACAGAAGAGCTAAGGAAGAGCAAGGGCAGATTGTCCATGTAATCAAACGGGGATGGCATCTATCTTTTGGGTGATTTATAAATTGAAAGTATAAAACGCCAAAATCGGTTGCCAAATATAGACTTAACTTGGGAGGGCTGGCCATTTATGAAACACTGCAGTAGCATAATCAAATTGTCCAGTTGACTCTCCATTTGCTGTTTGTCATAACTGATCATTTGATGTGGAGAAAACACTGCAGCAGGGTTACATGAAGTGTAAATGTATGTGCTACCTTTTGTGGAAGTATTGTGATTTGGCAGCTAAAGTATGGAGCTAAGGTAAATCTCTCTTTTTGCACGATTTTGTTTGTGCACATAGTAATCTCTTGATTTTATGATGCAGATGTTTTCTGCATCATTCAAAACAATTCTCATTAACCAAATGTATTAGATATATTGCAGAGACATTCTGAGTAGCCATAGGGAGGTAGTGGTGTACAAACCTATAAGCCTCTCTAACTGTAACTCTAACGTTTACAAAGTCACAGTTTTTTGTACATTTGTGTTTCGGTGAGTTTGGTGCATTGAGAAGCCTGATTTGAATAACCATATGGAAAATATGGGTATATTGTTGCCTTTTGCAGCTAAAGAGGAGAGGAAACATCTGGACTGATCGGACTGGGGCTTAATTTTGTGGAGCTGTGAAACAAAACGAGCGATGCCATTCTGCTGTTGCCGCATTTACAAAGTGTGTGTGTTCCTGTTTAAGTGCAGTCACTATGTGTGTATGTTTGTGTGTGAGTAATACAAAAGCGGGGACATGTTAAGCTTCTTTTCTATTTTTTTTTTTTGTTCTGGCACACACACACACACACACACACAAACACACACACACACACACACACACTCGCACACTAACACACACACTCACACACACACACACACACACACACACACACTCTCACACACACACACACACACACACACACCACGCCTCTGCTCAATTCTATGATCACATCCAGCTCTGATGATTGCTGGGTCATCAATATATAATTGGAGCGTAGCTGAAAGGCGTGGATTAGCGCACAGCACCTGCTCCTTGTGGATTAGAGAGCACAAACAGGAAGGCGGGGCACACAGCGAGTTAACATAACACAATTTATGTTAAACACTGTCTGAAGGTCTTTTTTTTCAATCAGAGTTAAAGTAGCCGACGTCAGCCTGTACGGCTCGCCCCTAATTGGACTACTAGTTTTGCTAATGCTGTTATTTTTCTTTAGTGTTTGATATGCAAATACAAACAGCAATTACGGAATGAATGGTCAGATAAGTGGTCAGTCTAATTACTTCTGTTCTTGTTGTGAATTAGTTGTGCTTATCATCATTAAACTATAGAACAGACGTTTCATGCTGCACTGTACCGATGTTTGCATGAACATACAGTGCTTGGATTCTTAGAGGTTTTAGACATTAACGCATTCTGCTCAGTCTCAGAGATGAGTCAAATCTAACAAAAATAAAGTGTAACAAAAAGTAATGAGTCCATGCAATATTCACCCAAACAATCCTGATTTTGCAGGTTAGATTTCTTTTTTCTGATAGCTGGTGCTGTTGAGAGCACACAATCCTCCCTGTATTATTCAGCTGGTTTTCCTCCGAATATGGTGAGATTGTCAACTTGGATTAATAATGTCAACATAGAATATGTGTTTTTCTTTTATTTTATTCCCATCTCTCCAAGGAAATCCCAGTGTTCTTCCACTGCAGCATCCCCCACCACACAAATACAAACACACACACACACACACACACACACACACACACACACACACACACACACACACACACACACACATACGTGAAAGGACTGTAGATTATGATAGTTGCTAGAGTTTTCCACTGTATTGTATCTCAGACGAGTGGGGCAAGACAACCGCAATATGTAAAAGGGAACTTGTTGGCCTCAAAACAACAACAAAAGCTTTTCCACAAATGCATAAAACAGTGAAAGTGTGTTCTTTCGCAGATTATGTAAGAAATTAGAAAATCTATCGTTTATTTTGTAACTCACTTGACATTCCGAGAGCTCTTCCTCCCTCAAAGTTGCAGAGGCTCATTGGCAACATTGGCATAGAAATCCCAGAGCTGTTTCACTGAAGCAGTGATGCCAAGTTTGTGGACACCTCAATAGTAATTTGGGCAATTTTAATGACACTGACATTTTCTGGCTCATAACTGTAAAAACTGCAATGACATTGAGGTTAATCAAAAACTCTGAGTGTTTGGAGTCACACACAGCTCATTGTCAACAGAGAGGACTAAGTGTTTTCCTCTTTGATTGCCCCTAATTATGATATATTGCTTATAAATTCTACCTTACACCACTTTTGTGGGACATATTGGAGGAAGGAAAGGAAAGGAAATGCAGGGGGGCGCATTTTTGTGTGTGTGCTTTTCTTTTTTAACCTTGGGGAAACCTACACTTAAGGGTTATTTAGAGGCTGTCTGTAATGTTGGATTTACTTTGTGTTTGTGAGCTGGTAATTTGCATTCCTCTATTAATAAGATACAGAGCATTCACCAATTAATTTCCAGCATATTGTAATGAGATTGTGGATTAGTTTAATCCTCACATTAGGCTGTGCAGATATTAAAATGATTGGTCATTCGTGTGTCGTGTTTGGAGATCATTTTCAAGCAATAAAAATATGCAGGCAGAATACAGTATGCTGCTCAACCACAGAGTTCTTGCTGCAGATATTTAACCATCCAGTGAACATGTTGACCACAAGTCTGCTTTTTATTGTGAATGAACAGTCATGGCTGTAAACCAGGAATGGTAAATATATTGCACTCATATTGCACTTTTCAGCCTTTGAGAGACAACATGCTTTACAATCAACTTGAAGCAGTCTGAGTTTCTTTGCGTTTCTTAAGGTTTAACCCAACAAGCTGCTCCACCCTCTGAACTACAGCCACCACCTTTTGAGAGTTGTTCCTTTGTAGCGATGCAACGTTGAAATCTACTCCAGCCACTTGACTCTTAAGGTTAATGTGAATGTAGGATTTTGCTGTCAGCTGAGAACTGCTGTTAAGGTCTAAACTAAAATATCTCAACATTTGGTTCAGGCAAGGCAATAGTGGTGCCAATAGGATGAAGCCCAATTCAGTATCATCCGGCTTTTAATCTACCCCTACCACGACTTTGACTTTGATTTGTGGTTTTGAGGGAGGTGTGTTTGCAGCCATTGGATGGATTGCCATGTAATTTAGGACCCCTTTTGTTTTTTGCGATTCCTTAACCTGTCCTGTGCTAGCTTGTCTGGAGTTTTTAGTTGTTCAACAGGTTCATACTTGGGTAAGATTATGTCGAGAAAATGTGCTACAAATGTGCTAAAAATCTGCAAAAAAGGCAAAGGCCCTGTCTAGAGCCAATGTTTAGTTTCACTGTAAAGATAAAAGGCTCGTCGTAAGGTAACAAACCCCAATTATTCAGATTTTCAGGTGATTATGCACTGATGAAAAAAAATTGTGAATTTTATATTCCATTTTTGCCACTGGATCCTCCCGAATCTTACACACTAGCCCTTTAAACTTAGATTTGCTTTGCTTAATTCAAGTGTAGCACCAAATAGAAGCAGTGAAAAAAAGTAAAATGTTTACTAACTAGGGCTGGGTACCGAACTTTGGTTCTTTTATGGCGCTGACCGAAATGCTTAGGTAGCACCGAATATCAAAATATGCCTCGTCTTTCGGTGCCAAGTTTCGGTGCCCAGAGGTTAATCACGTGATCAAGATCTGATAATGCTGCCGGTGATTGGCTGTAACATTACAGGTGATTGCGGCATGCAGGAAAAATACATACGTGGTTACCAGAGATGTGTCTGTGTTGTGAACTGTAATTGTGTGTGTCATCGAACCAGTTAAAAAATGCCACCGAGGTGAAAAGCGTGGCTCCATTTTAGCAAGACTGATGCCAATCTTCCACGATGCAATACATGCAAAAAAGTACTGTTGCTAAAGCCGGCAACATGACTAATTTGATGAAGCGTGTGACCGTGGCACGGAATCAATTTAAGAGCAGAAAGTTGCTCCGTGTTTGACTGCAGGAAGAGCGGACTGCAGCCATCCTCCTCTCAGTAGTTAAGTCCACCTGTGGACGTTACAGAGCCCGAGCGGCCGATTCAAAATCTCCACCACCGGACTCCGGTGTGTAACGCTAACTTAAGATATTAGTGTGTAACTTTATTTTATGGCTATGTAGCTAGCTAAATCAAATGCTAACTAGAGATTGACAGGGACAGATAAAGCTGATATTGTAAAGATGTGCTCATCAATTGGGTCGACTGGTTAAACAGCTCACCTAACGTTCACTGTTCTGTTTATCTTCTCCTCACAGTAGACACCATCAGCCAGGAGCAGGCTTGTTTGTGTCCTGAGAAAGCAGACATGTTGATTTTTCTGAAGAAAAACTACCAAGTGAAAAGGTCCCCAGTATGTAGCAGTGAGCATTAGACTTGTTTGCAAGTGTTCCTTTGCACTGGAAATTATTCGTTGTTTATTTTTTCTGTAAGAAAACTGCTTGCAGTGGAAAAGTACCAAAGCTGAAAAGTAAAGCTCAAGGTTTGTACTGTAATGTGTTATGTCATTTTCTTTTTGTTAGAATTGATATTATAAAATTTGTATCGAAAAAAGTATCGTTCAGGAACCGGTATCAAAGTGAAGGTATTGGTATCCGTACCGGTATCGAAAATGTTTGATTGATACCCAGCCCTATTACAGACTGCAAAGTATTTAGTCATGCTGAGAAGCTATCATAACCATGCCTTTTAACAGTTTGAGCTGTATTGGTGAATCATCATCACTCGCTCCCTAAGCTACAGTAGAAACAAGAGTGATAAGTTTGCCCCAACTCTGATGTCATTCCGATGTACAGCTGCATAAAGAATTGCTTAAGATTGATGGCAAAGCAGTCAGTTCCAATAACCATATCTTTCGAACTAAGGTGGTAGATATGCACAAAGTCTGCCCCCATCCATTATCAATGGAGCAGCTCTAGGCTGTGAGTCAGAATGACATCACAGATGAAAAGCTTGGTTCTTGAAATTTCAGCTACAAACAGACTTCATTTATGTGAGATGCAGATACTAAGGGAGTCCTTTACAATGTCATGCAGTGTCAATTTGATCGTTTTTAACAACGATCCCCCAATTTTTAGATTGACTGCTGACTCCTGTGCTAATCGTGACATTGTGATTTAAAAGGCATCTACCAGAGAGCGAAAAACATATGTGGCCTACTGCTGTATAAGCACAAGTTGTTTGAGGTCTGTAATGTCGTAGAAAAAAGAATAACAACAAATGTATTGCTGCTGATTATACTACTGTTATGTCATCATTCAGGTTGGGTAGGTTTCCGGTTTTGTGCTTCAGTGCTTTTGTCTTGTCATGCTGTACTAGAATTGAGAGTTCTGCACACAGTGCCGCTATACATCTCAGACTGAAGTCCTCAGGGGAGTGCTGTCATCAGAAAGGAGCTGGTTATGCTGCAGTTCATTAGCATTACGCTTGTAGAAAGGTTGAAAGGTTTATGTGAGAAATGAAAACACAACATGTTGCAGTTGCCCTGAAGGACTGTAGTGCTAAAACAGTCTTATTCATGTGCTGGCATTGTTTTCCTCTTGGGAGTAAAACCGGTTGAAATGTTTTCAATCGAACCAAGCCTTATTGGTTTTGTTGTTTGCACAGTTTGGCAAACCCAAGATGCTTAGTTACATTGGTGACAGTAGTGTTTTCCTGCTGTTGTTATTTCCGTTTCCATAGCTTAGCTTGGTCAGTGTAGCTAGTCAGCTAACTTTGTTTCAACCTTCTGAGGCGAAACAGCTGAGTTGCAGCTAAGTGGTGTGGTGATGTGTAATGGACATTTGTTCCACCTACCTTTGCTGGTGACAGGAGACAGTTTTTTCTGCTGGATGGACAATCAGAGGTTGCCATCAGAGTGACAATGGGAAACAGCAGTGACTTCATTGCTGAAGAGCAACTCATGCATTGCAGCAACTCCAAGAGGACACACTATCTCAAATTCAGAGACACATAATAAAACCCCTCGCACACACAACATAGCTCATCTCTCCTCCTCATCTCTTGCTCGCCTCTACTCTTCATGTAGAATAATGCATCTGACTGGGCATAAACAGCCAAGTGAAAATGCTATGCAATATTCTGAATAATCAGAATGTTATTCAGAGCATTTGAGCACCCTGTTTAACCGGGCTGTTGAGTACATGGTCCTCTATTCATTTGGGCAAAGTGTGTATGTATTCGCTGATCACCACGATGCTATCCAGTATTTAAGTATTGATAGGACTAGAGTCATACTTCCGGGCTGTCTATTTTGCAGTTTCTATCCTAGCAACAGCATTTGTGTGTAAAGGTTTTGACCTGTTTAAGATTGAGGGCATTGATGGAGTAAATGGACTGCCTGGACACTCAGTCTTTACAAGTAACCCTTTACAAGTGTACATTGAAGTCTACACTGTACTGTATGGGATGGCAGTGACCTGATCAAGGGTGTATGCTAATGCATTACGTCCTTTCCAGAATTTATAAAATGTGACCGCCATGTACTCGAGGTGTAAACGTTTTTAGGAATGGTACAAGACAACTCACAAGTAAAGTGAGCATCGCATTTTTAAAAGCAGTTTACCTTTGTATTTCCAGATTCCAGATTTAACACATTTTACCATTTAAATGAAACGTTGACTGAAATGTCTTGGTTTGAGTCCTTGAGGTGGGCAAAACAGTACCAAACAGATACACAAAAATGATACAGAGCAAATACACATCAGCATAAGCTTTCTCAAAAATACTAGAGTAAAGTAAATAAACAGGAGCTTAAGAAAGTGTCTGGTGCATTAAAAGACCCGTGAGGGGACACAGTTAATTTGAATTCATGGACTGAACTGATGATGAGAGGTTAAGGGCCCTCAGTGCCTCAGGATATGTGCTGCTATGAAAACGAGTTCTGCTCTTAATGCTACATTACCCTGTTCCTGAAGGAAGGGAGACACAAGTGCTTTGGCTAGATGATGGGATCATATCTCTGAGTATATAGGAATCAACTGAGCAATCTACTGACCACACTCTGATAGCGAATGTCAGAAAACTATCACAGTTTTGTAAAAATCACACATCTCCTTTGATACCTTGAACTTCCCGAGCTGTTGCAGAGAGAGCAACAGGGAGGATCTTAAAGCAAAGGGGGTCTTTTCTGCACAGTATGTCTTACATATAACAACATTCCATTTAAGACAAGAAGAATTTAAAGCTTACATGAACAGAATGATGTCTCTTTGTCAAGCGTAAACACAATTGTGCACTTAGCCATGCAGCCTCCTCACCTTATGAAACAAAATAGAAGAGGGAAAACAACACATGAGGTAACAGATGCCATTGCACATTTCTCTTTTTAGGACCTTTATACCTGGAAATGTATCTAAATATTTAATTCGCTTACATAAAATGGAACCAACAAATACATCATGGGCTCTATCTTGCACTAAGCGCAAATGACTTTGTACACTGGCGCTTGGAATTTTCCCTCCACAGACGCACGTCCTTAAATTAGGGAATGAACTTGCGCTCCCGGGGGCGGTTCAGCGAAAAGAGGAGGCGTGTTCCGGTGCAAACGTTCACTGGTGCTATTTTGCTGTTTCAGAAAACAATTCCGCAACAGACCAGAAAAAACCTAGTCTAAAGTCAGTGGCGCTTATTCAGATGCTATTTTAAGGGCGCATGCTTGGCCATAATGTAGCGTGTGCTCAACCTGCATACACTTTGCTTCTCTCATCTACAAGGAAGCAGTTCCCGTTTTTGCAAACCATACAAAAAAAGTTGAAAAGATTCAAACAGAAGAACTAATTCTTTTTCCCTCTGATATGCGACGCGCCCGCCGTAGCCGTGAGGGTCCGGGAGTGGCCATGAGCGATGTGCTCCTAGTGGAGCAGGTGGACGGAGATGGAGTTGGGGGAGGAGGAGGAAGGGGCACAACAGCAGGTGGTGTGTTTGGAGACTTGAGGCGATGCGCCTGAGACGCAGCAGCAACATCGCCACCCGGTCAAGACGGGCATTAATACCTTGCCGCATCCCAGACAGTGCGGTCCGGTCTGACAATGCTGCCACGGCGTGTAGTGGGTCTGGATCCTCTGCACCTCGGTGTTTGCACTGCTCCCTCATCAGCTGGCCGTTGCACACTGCTCCCGTGGCCCGGTACGATGTCATTGGGATGCCAGCCAACAACTGTGGCAATTTCCTCCCATGCCTGTTTAACCAAAGCTAATTTGGATGGATTTCTCCCATCCCCATACACGGCCTCTTCTCGGTCTTTTACGGCCCTGACGAGAACTTCGGTCTCCTCGGCTGTGAACCGCTCCTGGCGTGCGCCTGGCAAATTCGCCATTATAATAGCAATCCGCCATGGAACAAGCGCGCCTGCTTTTAAAGGGAATGTTAGATGATGCTTCGATTGGTTTATTGCACGTTACGCCCAAACCACACCTATGACTAATGTAGCTACTTCAGACCAACCCATTTTAGATTTGCGCCAGGCGCAAGAGTCATTTATCCCGCCGGCATAATAGCAACAGCGCCTGAGATCCGCCCACAAAGCTACTTGCGTTTTGCGTTTGATACTTGCGTTTCAGATTGTTAAGATAGAGCCCCATATATCCCTCACTCATGAAGTCAGATTAGGTGAATGAATATGCCTGAAGTTAAAGTGAAACTCTCGCCAAAAAGCAACCAAGGCTTTATTTGCGATTGAATACGAGTCAAACCTTCGTATAAATACATAATTACGACGAAAGAGGCACTTTTAAGATTTACCATAGTTTCGTTTTCGGGCAAGCTAATTTTTTGCTCGTAGTATCACCAGGGTCTCTACATATGAACACGAGCATTGAGAACATTGTTTGTGTACACAGAGTTTACTAAAAAGAAGGTTCATGTGTAGAGACCCTTGTGATATTACAAGCAAAGTTTAATGTTTTGTCGAGCCTAGCATAAGAGTGCCCCAGCACTCCATTGAAAATTAGCTTGCCCGAAAACGAAACTACACTAAATCTTATAAGTGCCTCTTTCGTCGTAATTATGTATTTACACGAAGGTTATAAAGCCTTGGTTGCTTTTTGGCGAGAGTTTCACTTTAACAAGCAGCAATTATGAGTCTGAGTGGCGTTTGGGTGTACTTTTTCCGAGAAGGACTGAAATGGATTTTAAAATGGTCTTCATACTAAAATGAAGCATTAGATCTGAAGCTCATCTTTATTTTTGTGCATGGATCACATCTCATGCTCCATACAATGAAGTGTCTGCACTAATGATGTCATGATTTTGATTTTAAATCGAAATCGACCGAAATTAAGTCACAATCTCGAACTTCGAATTAAAAAATGGAATCGTCGATGCTGCCACGCCCCCATGTCACGTCCGGTCGGCTTGCCGAGCAAAGACAAACACACACGTGTTGAAGTGCTGAGAGTCAACCTCCTCTAACTTAGCTGCTAGCTAAGCCAGTAGCTATTAGCTACAGCCAGTCAAACGATAGCATGGTGTTAACACCATTCCTGTTCGGCTCCCGGACCGTGGTCAGGAAGCACAGGGGAGATGATTTCCTCCAGGGCCGAAGTTTGTGTTTACCTTCGAGTGAACCACTTACGCGTGTTAAGCTGGTCGGGAAGTAATACCAGGGAGCTTTGCTGTATCTAGCCGTCGCCTTTATTCACAGCCAAACTGCAAACTATGTTGTACACTTTATTGCTGTCGCTACTACTGCTACTCCTTTCACTTCTCCTTCCTCTCCCATTCATTCACTGTCTGCACGTACGCACGCTCCCTCACTCTCGCTCGCCCACTCACACCTTACGCACCTTACGCACACACACCTCACACACCGCCCTATTCCTGAAAGGGGCTACGCCACTCTGACAACAATGGCAACGGCAGATGCAGGAGACCCATAGACAGAAGTTGAACCCCCTCCTCTTTCACTGAAGTCGCCTGTGTGGAAGTATTTTGGATTTCCAGTGAGTTATGTTGACAACATTCGCGTTGTCACACAAAAAAAAACACAGTTTGCAAGCTCTGCAGAAACTAAATGGCAGGTTATTTTGTTTAAGTTTCCAATTGACTGAAGATATAAGTTATTGTTACATTATGTTGTTAATAAATGTTTTAAATTTGACAATGTAGTGTGGTACATTGCAAACAAAGGTCAGATATTATATTGCATAAAAGTCTAGTCTAAAAATGGCATAGCGACCCGTGCTTTAAAAAAATGAATGTAAAAATCGAGAATCGAATCGAACTGTGACCTTAGAATGGAAAATGTAATCGAATCAAGGATTTGGTGAATCATGACACCCCTAGTCAGCACTGTACATGTGCCAGAACAATCGGACAATGACTGTTGGGTTCTATATACTGGACTGCAGCTTCATTGAGCCCTGTGCACTATTTGAAAGAAAGAGGAAGACAAACTTTGAAAATGGGTTGTACTTGCTTTAGTACTTGCACAACAACAGAACTGTCATCTATTAAAATGCTGCCTTTTAGAGACAGTGCTGATGGTTTAATGTAATGTTGGTAACATCCATCAAGTATCTTTTCCTTTAATGCACAATCTCCTGAAACAAAGCAGCATGTTTCTGTCTTGGGAAGCCAAAACAACACTAGACTTCACTTTTCTATAATGATGTGATAAGAGCTGCCTTGACTGCTTAGTGTGGCCTGTATAACAAGACAATGTCACAGCCGTACAAATGTATGCTTTGTTGGACCAATTTGTTTCTTTGACATACAGTTAAAGGGAATGCATTATAACTCCAAGAGAAATGAAATCATAGTGGCTCTGTGGCAGGTGTGTGAGAATATAATGAACAATAACATCACATTAGTTAAATTTGATTATAGTGTGAAATCACAGCAAATGTTTTTTTTGTTTTTTTTACTGATTCAAACAGCACTGTTTTTGTCATGAGATTCAAATAAAGGCTTGAAAAACATTTATTTATTGGATTGGTTGGGTGAAAACAAACAAACCTGTTATTCTGCGATGGTAGTGATTAGCCACTACTGCAAGAGGTTCCTTGTCCCAACCTTTTGAACAAATTCATAATTTGTAAATCAGCCACGTTGCCACAGAGGTGTGAAGTGCAGCTTTAGAAACTGCACACTAATAATACGTAAGAATGGGCCGTGATATGAGAGGATGTGGGCACACAATACAACTTCAAATAAATGAGTGTGGCATTGTGTGTATTCATTAGTTATTTTGGATTGGTATCTATCATCAAGGCATGATTATTGTAAAAAAAAAACATTTACTACAGCTTGTATGAATTACACATTTCCAGTTTTTTCAAGTACAACATATTAGAATTAGAAAACTCAGAAAAAGAAAATATGTTTTCATTTAGTTTTTTCAGTTTTTCTTTGCCCTGTCTGCACTTGCCGTCAATACAAGCTCATTGTCAAGTTCTTTTACAATGCGGACTTCTCAATGAATTGTATGGCTGCATCATATCTCCATCATATCTTTCAGGTGACTGAACAGAGCTCTGCTCTACTCTCAGGTCATATGGTTATCCTCAGAATAAATTGAAGTTTTGTATGTAAGAAAGCATCTGCCATCACTGCTCACTACCTTTGGAATAGACTGTAGAGTGGGCCTGATCCTATGAATATGTTAAAATCAAGATTAAAAACCTAATACCTGTGGTGGAATATAGCAAATTCTTATAGTTGATATGTTACAGTGTGTCTTCTGTGTATACACGCTTGAATAGTGTGTATGCACACAGAAAGCCAGAAGACTTTATTTTTAGTTTTTTTGTACTATTTATACTGGCGTTTGTTACAAACAGATTTCAGAATATTTGTAACCACTTCCATACTCATTTCCAGCATCCCGACAACATTATTTTTTACTTTAAGTAATTTGTGAATTGCCAATTAGAGCCATGCTAATGATCAGGATATGGATGATAGTGTTTGTTTGTCAGTCGGTCAGGTCCCCATCGGATTGATTGCCATGAATTTTTTTTTACACACCCCCACTGTGCCAGACTGGCTTCAATTAGATTATGCAGGGCTAATGTTGGTCTGACTTTAATTGTTGTAAAGTGAGAGCCACGACTGTTGAGTACTGTGTACATGGACTTTTCTTGTACAAGCTTTTTTAGTTTAAGCATTTGGGTTTTTTATCTATTTTACATGTGAATTGTTTTATGATATACAAGGGAGCTGCAGCAACATGATTTCATTATGTTTGTACTTTGGCTTTT
Source organism: Diplodus puntazzo (assembly GCA_963678695.2). Lineage (NCBI taxonomy): Eukaryota > Metazoa > Chordata > Actinopteri > Spariformes > Sparidae > Diplodus > Diplodus puntazzo. The sequence goes on along the minus strand of OZ023168.1, from coordinate 5,075,949 downwards.
TTTTTTTGGCAATCAGTACACAGAGGCAAAGTACCTGCCTGTCAAAGTGATGGGAAGAAGCTAGTAGTTTCACCCAGGCTGAAATTAGGTAAATGTCTAAGGCAGGGGTACTCAAATACAAATCTTAAAGGGCCACAGAGACTTTTTTCAATGACTCAAAGGTCCATGTATTGAGGTCGGTCAGGCCACATGCAATAATACGGTAATATTCTAAACAAAATGTCCTTTTTTGGGTCGGACGCCTGGAGAGTGTGGGTCGGGTTTTGTGATTGCCATTTTCAAGGCGTCACATGAAAAAAAAAAAAAAAAATCATTAATAGCGACACATCTACAAAAATATTCCTGCATTTCAAAATGACAAGCATTTATATTTTATATGAGCTCATTCATGCGTGCTTGCGCCCTCCCAGAACTCCCATTCCCCACACTGCCTTACTTACATTTTTAAAAATTGCGTCCGTCTAATTTTCCTTCGGGTGCGGGTCGGGCATCGGTATCAATTTAAAGTGGGTTGGCTCGGGTGCAGAATGTAATTTGTGCTACTGTCGGAAAATGGGTCGGATGCAGTTTTATGTCGGGGTACGGGTGCAGGTTTGCAAAATAAGACCCGTGCAGGACTCTGATGCGAACTGTTCCAAAAATGAAAGTGAAAGTAAAAAATTGCATTCGCAGAAGTGACCCAGCTGTCTGTGTATCGTTGGCATGGAAACAATTCCCGGTTTACACGTGCTGAACCAACCAAAACACATAGTGAAGGAATAACAGTTTTGGGGCCACAAATAGGAGGCCGGGTGCGGCCCGGGGGCTGCCTATTGAGGACCACTGGTCTAAGGGTTATGGCCTGCACCGCCAAAATTATGCTCAGGGCCTGAAATAAGCTCTCCATGCACACATATTTAACTAACACCTTGTGAAATGTGTCAAGGAAGTAAAAAAACTCTTGAAAGATTCATTTTCACTGAATGAAACAGCTGCAGCTTCTTTTCCTGTGTCTGTTTGACTCTAGTTAACCTTGGCAGAAGTGCGAAAACAAACAGACGTTTTTCATGTCAAATCATATCAAAAGTAATTAGAAGTTATTCAGCATTTGGAGAGCTATGATCGCAGTGATATTGCTTCCTTCCTCACTTGGTGGTGGCTATGTACGCTGCACAGTGGCTCCCCTGACGGCTGGTGCACATGTGTGTACTGTATGTCTTAATAAGAGTCAGTGCCTGATTCAGAATGTGCGCACAGCAATCACACATAACAGGCTGAAAGTAAATTTCACAACATCTCATCTTATCTCATATAAACTTTTAGAAAAAGTTGAACGCTCCTTTAAGGGTTTTCCTAGACGAATACCCTCTAGTCTTTAAATTTGACTGCATTATGGGAATGTTCTCGCAGTTATGCAGTCCCCACTCACTGTGAGCATGCAAACACATTCAGGTTTAAAATACCTGTAGTGTACATCGTCCTCCTCTTCCTCTTAGTCATGCCAGACAGTATTGCTCAGACACTAATGATGTGTTGCAGAGGCCCCACAGTCATGACTGCATATGACTTGAGACATGTCTTGCTTCTTGATGTGTTTCAGCAGCATCACAAAATAGTTTCATTTTGTTTTTGCTTGAGAATGCTGTTGTGATATTTGTGATTTTGTCTGGAGAGGGAAAGATACACTCATGTTACACATCCGTTTTCTCATACTGTCCAGTGCTGCAGCACTGAAATCCCTCTCATTCTGACCCTACCTGAACACCCAATGTCCTCTGATTGGTCAGCTCACACATGCCTGACCCAGCACCACGAACAACAGCAACTGTGGTAAATCAATAGTTATGTGCCGAACTAGCTACTAGATCTGATGAAGATCTTTCACATACAAAATCTGCTTTATTAACAAAAAAACATGATAGGTCTCCTTGAAAGGGAAAAACTCTATCGACATACTGTTTTCTGCTCCCTGGATAACCTTAATTGCTGCATTTATGTTGCATGTACATACAGTGTCTTGTCATTTTTTTATGACAGTATGTGTGTGCTACTATTATAAAGTGCTTAACAGTCCTGCATATGGATTTATTTTTAAGTATTGTTTGAGCTAATGCCTGTATACATTTTAGCAAAAGTCTTGGACTCTGATTGCTCATCATTGACAGACTGGATCATAATCTCGTTCCGGAGTCTAGTTGTCTGGATTACAAAGGCTGATCTTATTTGGTCTCTACACTTTTGAACATCCCAGCAAGCTGGAGCCTAGGCCCCGGTGCTTTGAAAGCAATCTGTAACGTCTAAAAAACACTTGAGTGTGTAAGTAACCATTGAAGTGAGGCCAGGATATGGATAGTATGGTCTCATTTTAGTGCCAGAAAGAAGCTTTTTTACCATTTTCAAACAAAGGGGAATTAAGATAATCCAGAGGGGGCACTACAATGACATAAATAGAAGTCTTACATTTGTTTTGTGGAGGAATGCTTAAACTTTTCACTTCAGTTATTTTCCAGACTTAAAGGAAGCAAGATTTGACAACTGGTTGTCAGTTTATTCATACTGAATGCGTTCTACATGATTTATCCTGCAGTGTGTAATTAACTCAGATAAAGAACTGCAGGGGTTTGAAATCTAGGAGTTCGGTTGGCCAAAGGATCTCAAGATTTTTTGGCATTGAACGGCAGCAGTAATGTTCGTCATAGAGACAGCTGTGGCCACAGAGCATTTGTGCTTGGTCGTTGCCCAAGTGAATCTGTGTCAATTGAATAGATATTTTGAGGGTGAATTAGATGATGAAGAGGGAATGTGAATATATGAAATAAAAATCTAGGGTGGGTACCTGCAGAGATGTTCTGTAATGACCCATGTAGTCGCTCAGGCCTACTCTTACTAGAGAGTTGTGACAAACTGAAGGACTTCTCATGATGGTTGATAATGGGAGGTCATTCATTTATTGCCTTTAGAGCAGCAGTTTCAGCTCTTCTCAGACATAGTCGGGATCATTCAACACAGATCTGTTGAACAATTTCCTCCAAAACCTTTACCCCCAAAAAAGATCTTTGAGATTGGCGCAACATTTTTAGGGAAGAAGTGCAAACCTTTTCAAAAGAGCCTCAACTGGGTCAGTTGAAGAAAAAAGGGAAAATGTGAGTGAAGAAAGAACCATGTAATAGTTATATATATATATATATATATATATATATATATATAGAGAGAGAGAGAGAGAGAGAGAGAGAGAGAGAGAGAGAGATAGTTATAGAGCTTCCATACTGAGCAATACATGATATAATTGTTAACCTTTATCGTTCACCTTTTAGAAGAGAGCTATCCATATGTGGTGATTACGTGTAATTCAAGCTAATTTGTCATAAAGTTAATTTAAGCCTGTGTTCTTTACCAGCATTTCTACTTGTGAGCTTATCATCTCCCCTCTTCTGAAGGAAAAGAAAAACAAGTCATATTTTGTGTTTCGTATTGAACAAATGATGTCTGATGACTGATTTGAAACATTGTTCAACAGCAGTGATCTTTTTTGCTTGTTTTATTATTTTTCTTATGTTTGTGTGAGTTAACTGGTTGTGTTTGCTTCCCCATACCCAAATTCCCCTTGGTTTGCTTCACTGTGGCCCATAAACCTACAATTCATTAAGATCGTGGACTGAGCTGAAATCATATTTCAAACAGGCCTCCATGCTGGTAGCAATGAAACGTACTAATCTTTTTTTTTTTTTTTCATACGAAACCTGGAGCCCTATCAAAAACAGGCCTCTACACTTATCTGGTGCCATCATCTGTGGATGCCAACATTATTGATATTTTGGATAAAAGTAAGCCCTCTGTGCTGTCTCTTGTGGGTTTAGCACACTGTGAAGCTTGGATCAGAGGCGTCTCTGTCCGGAGATGACCCTGACGGAGTCACAAGCTACTAATGAAAGAGTGATTTTATTTAATTAGAAAGAAAATACACATAAAGCCTGGCAGAAATCTGGTTAGCAGTTGTTTGTACAGGTCTGAAAGACTCCTTTTGACTGATGAGGACAACAACGTTGCACTGTGTCTAAGATTGAGAGAATAGTGGGAGTCAGAGCTGTCACAGCAGAAAAACTGAAGTTCATTAACTTGAGAATGAGAAGAAAGGAGGCGTTCCGTGCCCTCCCTTGTAATATTATCAGCGTCATAATTTACGACCTGAGAGCTTCAAAAAGATGTAGTCACCACTGAAAGATACTGAGGCTGATATATTTCAGAAAAACTGTGTTTTAGATTAATGAAGCAGCAACAGGGGGGTCTTTTGAATTTAAATTAAATTCCTGGAAGATCCATTTTTCAGATAAAGTTTATCCCAAGTGAGACAGATAATTATAGGTCCTTGTGATTACAACACACAAATGCATCAAACCCTGACGGCTGCAAACAGGGAGCACAGTCATTAATACTGGGCTAAAAATGCAGCAGAGGGTATTATAATTAAAAGGCAAAGACTTCCATCACACCTCCATCTGTGCTCCTTCTCGAGTATCTGAGAGTCTGAGTGACTCTACAAAATGGATAAACGTACTTTACGAAATGATAAAATACAAGATGTTATGGGCAGTAATCAAAAAAGCCCATTAAAATACCCTCTTAGGTTTTAAAGCTGGAGGATTGGCGAGGCATGTCAAGTGCTTTTAGCGTCTACAGTGTTTCTATGTTGTGGTTCAGTTCACCATCTTGAAACTAAACTCACTTTTTGGAGAAGAAGAGGCACTTTGTATATCCCCTTAATTCCCCCTCTGTTGTGTAAACGTAGTGCACTTTAAAGAATAACCAGCTCACGCAAAGTGCGTTTCTGAATCACGTGAAATGTGTTGAATGCAAATTGTAACCCCTTTACATTCAGTGTAACAGAGGAACAAAACCAGTGAGCACTTAAGCGACCCTCTCGCCAAAATGCAACGTAGCCTTTTTTTGTGAATGTACCCGAGTCAAACCTTCGTGTAAAAGCATAATTACGTCGAAAGAGGCACTTTTAAGATTTACCATATTTTCGTTTTCGGGTCAAACTCATTTTCAATGGGAGTGCTACGGGCACTTTAGCGCTAGCATCACTATTTTTAAAACACTAAGAAGGCTCGACACAACATGAAAGTTCGCTCGTAGTATCACCAGGGTCTCTACACATGAACACGAGCATTGAGAACATTGTTTGTGTACACAGAGTTTACTAAAAAGAACGTTTTTGAACAACTCACCTTAGCAGTTGCTTGTTCCGTTCGCCACCGTCCTGCCAGCCAGAAGTATCGATCTCCAAATGCAACTTAAAGGGATATTCCGGCGTAAATTTAATCCATGGTCTAACACTCCGTGACACAGAGTAAGCCCCACAGAGCAAGCCAGAGTATGACCGCAAGAAAACAATACATTGCAGTATACGCCTCCACCAAGTGACCGCCATCAGAAAGCCACAAATAATCATCAGAATAGCACCAAACTTCAGCAACAGTACAAAGAGGGTCCCAGCACATCAAACATCAGCTAGCTTTGCCGGGTTTCTATTCTAAAGTGAACACAACTCACCACTCTCCTGCCACAGCTTCCTGTTGTGGGGAAGCCCTGCGAGTCGATTACCGAGTGCGGTTAGAAATGCTCAATTCCGTTCTTTTGTTCTTTTCCCTGTCCACTCTTGATAATAACTGTTATAAACTGGTAGGTAAGACACATATGAACTTTGATTGCATTTCCATGGAGTAATAATCATACATTTTCATCCTTGAGCTGCGGAACTCTACTGCACTCTGTAATCGACTCGAAGGGCTCGAAGGAGAGTGGTGAACTGTGTTCACTTTACAATAGCAATCCGGCTGAGCTAGCGGAGGTCTGATGCCTCGAACTATGTGCTGGGACCCTATTTGTACTGTTGCTGAAGTTTGGTGCTGTTCTGAGCATTATTTGTGGCTTTTTGATGGTGGTTTCTTGGTGGAGGCGTATACTGCATTGTTTTGTTATTATTTGTCATTTCTGAGGTTGCTAAAACTACGTAAGCTAGCTGTCTGAAAACTTGATCTCTCGAGGGGGGGGTCTCACTCCGTGTCACGGTGTGTTAGACCATGGATTGCATTTACGCCGTAATATCCCTTTAATATGGAGGACAGTTAAGGTGGGCTGCTCCTAAAGCTTAGTTCCATATAAATGCACCGATAACTCATTGTTTTGTCGTCAATGAAAAACATTATTGACCTTGAAGTTGAAAAAGGAGCCTCATATAAGGAACAATACTAAAATCAAAAGCCGGAAAAGTCACGTGAGATATCGCGTGGATAGTTATTGCCGGAAGACAGTAGCGTTCCACCTTAACTGTCCTCCATGTTATGTCGCATTTGGAGATCGATACTTCTTGGCTGGCAGGATGGTGGCTAGTGGAACAAGCTAATGCTAAGGTGAGTTGTTAAAAAACTTTCTTTTTAGTAAACTCTGTGTACACAAACAATGTTCTTAATGCTTGTGTTCATGTGTAGAGACCCTGGTGATACTACGAGCAAAGTTTCATGTTGTGTTGATCCTTCTTAGTGTTTTAAAAACAGCGCTATCGTAAAAGTGCCCGTAGCACTCCCATTGAAAATGAGTTTTATCCGAAATCGAAAAAAAGGTAAATCTTAAAAGTGCCTCTTTCGTCGTAATTATGCTTTGACACGAAGGTTTGGCTCGGGTACATTCACAAAAAAAGCCAAGGTTGCATTTTTGCAAGAGTTTCGCTTTAAGAATTCTGCATAACTCATGTGTTTTTATGCATGGCAGCTGTGACATCCTGTGTTGAAATGGCATGTGTATTGTGTATATGTGTGCTTGAAAAGTGTTGTATTTATTATAAATGTGAACATCCAATTACATAAATCACAGACTAAAGTGGTACATTTTATCCGTGCTCTCTACTAGCTGAGGCACAGCAGGTACCAACAAGCATAAACAGAAATTTAAATTAGCTTTGGGTGTAAACATATTCTGTCCTGCATATTCCTGCATGACCAGAATATCAGTTCTTAAAGCATGTGTACATAATTTATATATTTTATTCACACAGTTGTATGGATAAATCACGTTATTGTGTTATGGTAACTGAAATCTTTATTTTCTTCTTGCCATTGAATATAATTGATGTATTTTTCATTTTGGCACAAAAGCACTGGTGGTTTTTGTACAATATATTGAACTGTATCTAGACATGATCCGTATCATAAATAAAACTGTTTTTTTCTCTTCCGACAATTTTTTTTACTTTCAGTGGGATGTCAAGGGCTTTTTCCTATCAAGATAAATTATTGATATCATGATTGTCCATAGTTAACTCATGATTATTTGCACATTAAGTGCACATTTTTAAACTGTTCCAAATGGGTATTTTTCAGGTTTTTAATACTCTTATCAACACGGGGGTTGGAAAAATAAGATTGCTTTACGCAAATGTATGTTTGTTATTATTGCAACAATCCAAAACAATGTAGGGCTGCAACTAACGATTATTTTGGTTGTTGACTAATCTATCAATTATTTTTTCGATTAGTAGATTAGTCATGATTATTTTGGCTGCATCTGTTTCGGCATATTCTCAGAGCAAATTAATAACCCATGAAACATGCATTTGAAAACATAATATTTGAAACACAACTGGATTTTTATCAGTTGAACTAACTGATACTAATTATTACAGTTTTTAATTGATTACATATCTTACAACTGAATTATTATTATATTCTAAATCATTGCATTAAGTGGAGGTTTACTATTCAGTGTTTTATCCAGTTTATACTATTACTGTTTTAAGCTGATTTAATATCCTATACATGAATTATTACTGATGTCGTTGCTGTCAGACAGAAACCTCTTATTTGCAAATTTGACTTATTTTTTCATAATCGATTTTACTGGCCACCCTTCACCTCTGTACACATTATTAACCAATGAATGTATTCAAAGAGCTTGTCTCTACCTGGCCTCTTGTCTGATGATACATGGGGGAGCATGGGTTCACAACAACCGGACTTGTTGTTGTCATTCAGATCTGTTGCATTTTTAATAACTATGAATTTTAATTAATCACTTTTTGGTTGCACACTAATGGATGAATATGTCCAAAAAAAATGCAAATCCATTTCAGTTTGATTTGCTTGTAGGTTTGTAGGCTTCTACAGAGTAGAGTTTAGATTCTCTGCCCCAGCCTGTTTTTTTTTTAGGTTTTTTTAGTAACTCAAAATAATGACTATTTCCAGCTAGAAAACGCGAATCTCTGTCCTCCCTCCATTGTTGTTTGTGTTTGTGTTGCTGCGTGGCGTTCTACATGAGTTGTCCTCATGCTGAAAATATGACTTGTTGCACACGTGACATCACTCCCCGAGACGCAAGAAGAAAGCAAAAATATATATTTTTATTAAGGAAAACGACAAAAATAATAGTAACGCACAGTGACTTGAATAAGTAACTTTATTCTGATTACCGGTTTGGAAATATTAACGCGGTAGAGTACTCGTTACTGAAAAAAGTGGTCAGCTCATAATTACAGCTTCTGTGTCCGGCCGGGCTGGCCGGGCCAGGACTCAGTGTGCACGGGCTCGGGTCGGGTCGGGCTTGATTTTTTTGGGCCCAATCTAAGCTCTACTACATAGTCACACGTAATTTAATATCATGTATTGAAGATAGAGGAGGTTACCGCCCGAAAATGTTCCCACACTTTGGACGTGTTTGGTCTCACTTTACCGCTCTCCTCAACATGTTCTGCCATCATTAATATTCTTCTTCTACTCCTGCTGCTGCTTCTGCTTCTTCTTCTGTGGAACTGTCTTCTTCTTCTACGCCACACTGTGGTGCAATTTGCTCCAGCTCAGATCTTTTTTTTAAAAATGATGATAATAATAATAACAATAATATTAATCAATATGACGCGTCGACGCAAAAATTTCACATCGACAAATTTTTATTGTCGACTTAATCAATTATGTCGGCTAATCATTGCAGCCCTAAAACAAGGACAAATACTGTCCAGAATATTCTCCAGAATAACCTCAAATGTACTCTCAAAAAATATGCTGAAAGCATAACATGGCAAACTCAAGCCCAACAAGCCACAACAGATGGGAAGACTGAGCTGAATTAACATTCCTCATTAATACTGACACAACGTAGTGTCCAACTTTACACTTCTGAAGGCAACCTAAACATGATAATCGGCCTGTAAGCTGTAGCCAACCATTAGTGAGAGAGGAGGGCTCTCTGCATCAGCTGTGTGCTCGGCCAGCAAGTGGTATTAGAGACTGAACATACACATTTCACATTGACAGTAAAATAAAATAACTGTTCTTGTCAGGAGAGCCATCTGGCTTTGAAGCTGAATTTTCCGTTTGAAAAATGCTTTTCTTTATCCCATCCATCCATCCATTGTCTGTAAAAACGTTATCCCTTTTATGGAGTCATGGTGTCTTTATCCATTTCTGCTCAAGGAAGTTTGTTTCTTCTGTCATCCATAACATTACTGCTGCAACGCTTCCTGAGTTCCCAAACAAGGCGGCAGGCCGAGGGTCATAACACGCATGTGTGTGTTAATCATGCGACAATAAATTGATTCAAATTAACTCATCATTATTGTGTTATTATTAACGTTATTATATAATTATGACAGCCCTAATATTTATGTATTAGTTTATTTAACTGTGCTTCTTTGTTTTAGTTTTTCCATTTATTTGAAATAATATAACCTTCATCATCCAACAAAACATTTTGTCAAAAGGCAACACAGCTCTATTGAAAATAACATTTAATGCATCATTTATTTTCTACCACTAACCTGTTTTTACATTCTGTTAGAATAAAAAGTCCTTCTTTAAGAGAGACATGTATTAAATGGAGACCTCTCTGCCTTCACAGGTACAGTTTTGGTGGAAAACATGCAGATAAATGGCCGTGCCCAAGACCCAGGCAGGACCATCTCACTGACGCTGCTGGACAACTATGAATACTGGGTGATACTGGAACCAACAAGACAGAGGCTCTACCTCAACAGCACCGGACGAGTTCTGGACAGAGACGTGAGTAAAGGATGAAAGACAGTGAAGTCAGAAGTGACTTGTGTCTTGGTGTTTTTTAAGTAAATGACTTGCCATCTCATTTAAAGTATTGCTTCTATTGTGTAAGCTCATTTGTGGATTTGAGAATTTAGTTAGGTTGTAGAGAGAATACGGTGAACATATTTCAGTCTCATGGTCGTGATCCAGTGTTGTATATACGTGCAGCATCTGTTTATAATTGTATTGAACCAGACTCACTTACTACAAATTTATTATTATTATTATTATTATTATTATTATTATAATTTATAAGGCCGATATTCAGTCAATGAAGAAAGAATAAGCACTTTGATTTTTTAAAAGGGGCTCTATGTAACAATTTGTAGAAATGTACATGTATTTATCACTTTTGTAATGGCAACATGTGAGCAGATTGTAACGTAACAGGAAACATGAGACCATCCCCGTCTCTCTCGGTTGCCTATGCAACCAGGAGGTGATTCGTTTATGTTGTTTAAAGCTGCTGGACTGTGGATTTCATTGTAAAGGACTCGGTAGGATTTCTGCAACAGTCCAAATGTCTTTATGCACGTTCGAGTGCCTCATCTCGGTGGCATATCCAGTGCTGTGTTCCGATATTCATACTTCCATGAGCAAACTTAAACATAGTACGCTATCCGCACTTACTAAGTAGGCAGATTTCAGCAGGTGAGTGTTGTTCCAAATCTAATACTCCGTGGTGCCCTTACCGGAAATTACGATCACGACAAAAACATCCCGCTTTGAACGGAGAACAAAAGACATCTACGGCTTTACTTTTTAACAACTACAATCCTACAATCCTGCAATATGGCTCCACTGCAGGCGCTGTTGTCTCGGTAGCTTTTTTAAAAAAAAAATCCAAGCTGAGCGCCTCTGCCTGGCTCCTCTTCTTCCTCTACGTAGACAAGATGGCGGCTGTTGAGTGCGTAAAGTGTACATCGTTGCACACTCAACGTTTTTGCCGTTATGAGGGCAACATCCGGATCCTTTAAGTACACTTCTTTTCGCCGCGATTGATATCGGAACACCCTAAGTACTCAAACTAAATATAGTAAGTATGGGAAGTATAGATATTGGAACATGGTCCATGTCTCTCAAAGAGGAATAAGGGCTTTTACAGGTTTCTGAATACAGGATATGGACGCATACACGTAACTATACTTTGAAAACCTGATAACTCACTGTTTCTGTTGTATCAAATCCTTATAATTTGCTCTTTGCTCCCTTTTTTTAGTACTCTGTCAACTTTCTTGCTCACAAGTAGTGAACATATAATGTGATAAATCAAGGTTCTCATATGAGACAGCAAGTTTGACTGATAATAATAATCAATCATGTGGAAATTATCAATTCAATAAGGAAATTAACCTCTATTCTCACTAGATTTTAATCTTATAGTCACAGTTTTATCTCACCAGGTCTTATCCAGGTCATTTTATTAACAACTGTTTCACTGTTGTACTGCTACCAAGTGCAAAGATGCTGAATGTAACGAAGCAGCAGATTTGGTGGCCATTTGTTTCAGTGTAGCGTGAATGCTAAACATAGTAAGTGAATGAATATATGCAGACACTCTGTCTGCATGTAATATGTTCAATTCAGTTCTCCAAGGAAACACGTTAACCTGCAGTGAATACAGATCAGTCTAAGTGGTAGAGTGCATGACGTGAGACGTGAGGTACAGGGGGGTTGGCACTGTGTGTTAAGTGTTGTGACCGCTATGGGAAAGAAATTGCTCATGAAGTGTGTGATTAGATTGTATAGGCTAACGGGAGGAAACTCTATGTGAAACTACAAGTGGGAATAACTCGGAAATATGGCAAATTAACAGGAGACGTAACAGCAGTGGGGGAGCACATGAGAGACAGTCCTTTTGCAAGGGAGAAGGAGAGAGGGGGAAGGTGACGCTGGCCTGGCTGCATTACATCATAGTAGTGCTGCAGCTATCGGATTTTTTTAAGAATCGAGTATTCTACCGATTATCCCATCGATTAATCGAGGAATCTAATAAAAAATAATTTTGCATTATTAAACAACAATACCAAATAATGCATAACGTAAATGACAGGCCTGTTAAATAGACCAAGCTATTGGCTTATATTCCTGAAAAAAACATACAGGTATTTATTCCAACTATCCCTAACACCGGGAGTAAGGGTGTGTGTGTTTGAAGAAGACGAAGACGATCTAGTCATACCAACATCAGGCTACAGCCTCCACAAATACCATAAGTTCTAACTAGAGATGTTTACGTTAGCTTGTATCAGCGACACTTGGTGAGCTGGTGCTAACAACTAGATGCTTTCAGTTCAGATGTTGAATCATTGTTGACGCGCTGTTGTGGTACGCCAGTTCTGCTTTGCAGTAGACACGTTGCTCTTTGTTATCTTCTTTTTAAAGTGTGAAATGATCCCAAACTTTGGACATTCCTCTGACTTTTACGGACGGCTTCTTGGCTCTCCGCCATCGCGCTAACTCAATTCTGAATGCAAGGACACAAGCCGCTGCTGTCCAATGTACACTTCACCAGATCGTGGCACAAGGCCTGAAGCTCTTTGTTTCATCAGAAATTGTAAAAATGTATTACATGTAATATTTAAAAAGCAAAATCAGGCTGCTGATTCCAGCTTAAAATAGAATAGCAAAAGCCCTGATTTGTTTACTCCAATGCATTCTATGCTTGCATCTTAATTAGCAAGAGGACTGGATTATTTTTTTCATTCGGACTGAAGTAGATGTAGAGTTCAATGTGGGGATACTGCCCAGAAAACACAGTAAATATCAAGGTAATTTGGTTCTCTGGTAGATGCGAGTAAACAGATATTTTTGATAAACCTTTCTGCCCAAATTATTTTTACATCTTTGTGTATTGTTGAGCTGGCTACGTAGTGTGTTTACTGGGGGTATTTTAAAATAGCGAAGGTCGCTGGAGTTTTTAGTCGATCATCTCTGACAAAGCTCTCATGTTAGTCTTTATAGTATACAGAGTTTTGTTGTAGTACTTATTATGACTGCAGTCAACTCTAGCACTTCCATACCAAAAGCTAATTAGAACATTTGCATAAACTGTCATTGCAATGCTTAAATGACATGTCTTTCTTTTCTCTGTTCTCTCTCAGCCCCCAAATTACATCACCACCATTGTGGTGCAGGTCCAGTGCACCAATGAGCTGGTTGGCACTGTCATTTTGCATGAGGTACGGATTGTTGTGAGGGACAGGAACGACAACACCCCTCACTTTCAGCAGCCACGCTACTATGTTGCAGTAAACGAGGTGAGGGAACAGATTCTGTCTTTGGTTGTGCAGGACTTTAAATCAAGGCACTGTGTGCTGAATTGTAACGTTGTTGCAGCATCCTTCGAATCCCTCTGAAGTTTTTGTTTCTTCAAAAAATGTAGCCCGGTACCTCTCACAATGCATCAATCACTGCAGGCTGGTCAGTGGCCCTGTGCTTCTTAGCCTGACACTGTAGGTACAACTCTTGTAGCTTCTTGAAGTGCTCCTCTAAGACAGTAGTATAAAGAGCCAGCACAGTCCAGTTTTTGTGCCTCACTTAACAACATGGTTTTGTGACTAGACATAAACAAGTCGCCACTGTTTCACACTGTCCATAACAGTCCAAAAGTCATAATATGTCATGTATGAACTGTGTGTCAGCAAGCTTTGTTTGAAAATGTAACTGAACGTTTCTTATATATTGCGGTTAACCTGAATTTGTGGAGCCTAGTCGCCACTGACCAAGCTGCCGAATGATAAATTGGGAGTGAGAACATGTTGAAAAATGAGCAAATCCTGGTGAAAACTGGTGCAGCCCTTGTATTGGTTCCAGCCTAATTTTATTGGGTCTGCAAAGAAGGGTGTTGTGACATGCATTTCTGTCTGCAACAGAAAGTTTAGCGATACTATTAGTGGTGTTGCCAGAAGTGTGACATTTTCAAATCCAAGGATTTTAAAATTCAAGGATCAAATTAAGTCAACTAGTTTCCAGTTAACAATTTTATGTTTTAGCTTTGTCCTTAACAGCATCTTTTTGGTCACACTGTGGATTTAGTGCACTAAGTGGTACTTCCCTGTAAGATATAGCATGTGTTTGTTGTATTTGTGTATACAAAATACAACAGTTTGTGTATTGACACGTATGTGTTCATGCAAACTATGTTATACATATCTAGCACTAGAGCGGCCCTCCTCTTCTAAAACAACCCTACAATGATTCGAGAGAGTTGAATATCAGCATAATGTGTGTGTTGAGATAAGAAGATAATCCCTGCTGAGTTCTAGTCAGCCACGACTTTAGTCTCCGTTATTCACACCTCTTGTACATTGCGTGTTGGAAGTTCTTGTCACAATGTGTTATCACAGCCATATGCAGCTGCCCCAACAGTATAGTGAGTCATTCTCCATTGCTGTCAACGTCTCCCCTCAACAAGCTCTCCTGCCCACTGCCTGGTCCTGTGGACTTTGCTGAGGGCTCTGGGGAACAGCAGTGGTTCTCGTACTTACTTTTTGTTATTCTGTCAGCACTGCACGTAAGCCTTCAGCTGCTGACTGCAACATTTTCCCCTTTTGATTTTTTTTTTTCTTTTTTGTATACTAATGGGCTGGAGTGGCAACAATAATAGCTGTATGCATGAGCTCTCTGCTGTAAGAAGGTGTTTTACTCGTAAGGGCCTGTCTGAGCTGTTGAGCTGACTCTCTCTCCACTGTCATATTTTCCTCCAGCTCACACCAGTCGGAACAACTGTTTTTACCGGCTTCTCAGGAAATAACGGCGCCACGGACATTGACGACGGGCCCAATGGACACATAGAATACAGCATCCTTTACAACCCCAATGATCCGGTATATGGACAAGTCACGCCATGATAAACACCCTCTGCACTATTGTAAATTTCTTCCACAATTATGACTTATTGCTCACACCCTCCCTCCTTTCTGTCTTATCATATCGACTCTCTCTCTGTTTCAGGAATCTAACAGAACAGTGAGTGTCGCAAACACCCTTTCGGGACACATTATTCTGGCGGAGAGGCTGAACTATGAGGAGAGAACTCGCTATCTGGTTTTGGTGCAAGCCAATGTGAGTGAGCTAAACTGCATGAGCACAATGATCGCAAGTGTTAAGACCAGTAAGATTTCAATGTGTTCCGATTATAAATAGAATCTGATTTGTAGATTTTGTCTTAGGTCGTCTACCTCAACACAGACACAGTTCTTGGTGCCACTTAACTAAAGATGTGAAATAAAATCTCAAGATGTGCTCTGTCTTTGGTAGCAGCTGCTGTATTCTTACATTTTTCCTTTGGAGCATGGAATTTGACACACAGAACCAACAAGTTTTTTTTGTCTTTTTCTAAGTGAGTAATAGTTTTTGCACTATTTTTTTTAGATATTTGAAGGGGCAGATGCTTTAAACATGTAGTCAATAGCTTCCTGTTAATCCTTAACCTGCATTATTTCTATTCCTGAGTGCCATCTTAATGATATATGTATATTCTTGTCACTCTCAGTTCCACTAATCTTAAGAGGGATGCTAAATGACCTCTCTTTTATATTTCTCCATTGGTGTATATACGTTTTTTTAAATCACATCTAGCAAATACTAATATACAGAATGCTCACAGTCAGCAATATTAGGCTGAGAGGATTGGACCCTCCAGTGTTTCATTTACTACTTACTTTATATTTATTTTTTTTATTAAAAAGAGGGATTAAAGCTGTCTGTGAGACATTCTGAGATAACTGTTTGTAGTCTGTATATATCAGAGCAGCTTTGCAGATCAGAGTAGTTTTAATTATGGATTCTACTCAAGGGAGGGCATTTTCCTTCACACCCTCACGGGGAAACATGAATATATTGTAAAACAAGTAATCCCAATGATGCCGGTATGAATTATAATGAAGGCATTTTATAATATTTCTTTGGACCTTACCCTTAGCCATTAGGCAGCTAATATCTGTTGACCAAGGGCCACCGTCAAGCCACTGGCCAAGTTGCCAAAAGCTGAATTTTCAATTAGAGAAACAACCAGGCTGGGAATTTCAGAGTTCTCAATGCCTATGTGGGCAGTGCTGAATGATTTAAAGCTGTAATGTATGAAAGGTAGGAGTCTCGGTATCAGATTACATAAATACTTAACCAAAGCAGTAGTCGAATCTTACACTCTATGCTATGAAATGCAAGAGGTGAAATGCTGCGGGACAGACAACCATTTAGCATCCAACCCATTTCCTATTCCCTCCATTTCCTGCATGAGGGAGCATAAGACTCTACCCTTTAGCCTGGCAAAGAGGTCCTCCAGGGAGATTTCATTTTCTCCTGCAAGAGGACGTCAGAGTAGGGAGAGAAAGAAGATGTGGTATTTACAAGAACTCTGTGCCGCTTGTGTCAAGAGTTCAATTACACTGACAGCGCAAATCTTTGAAGTGCCGTGCTTCTCTCTTCTCAGGGTACCACTTTGAGAGGCAACGGTACCACAAGGGGGAATCTTTGTGGATAACTGCTGTAAAGATGTGTTTTATTGCCAAGAATAACTTTCTTATGAAGGAAAGGTTCAGTGGAATGTAGATGATGAGTGCTGTTCCATCTGGTGTGAAGTGGTCTGATGTACAGGATGATGAAGCAAAGCACAGAGCAAATCTCGTAATAAGATTAAAACGAATTTATATTGAAATAAACAAAACCATTTAAGTTGTTGCTTCAGTGCTGTTTTATGCTCCAAATTTGGTCATTCTTCTCGTCCCCTCTGTTGATTGTTGAAGAGCTGCTTCTTGTCTCTTTCCCAGAACTTTAGAAAATGAAAAATGATGGTTCAGTTGGTTATTATGTACATTTTATCATTACATTATTAAAAATATAGTTTGAAAACTGGGTAGATATTTGAATATTTGAGGGTGAGGGTCATCTAACACAGCAGTCCCCGACCTTTTTTACACCACAGGCCGGTTTCATGTAAGACATTATTTCATGGACCAGCAATGGGGGATTACATGGAAATAAAATTAAATAATACATCGAGCGTAATAGCAAACGCAAGGTGCATAACAAGTTGGAACCCTGAGCTTGTTTCTCTGCATCGAGAAGGTCCCACCTAGGGGCAATGGGAGAAAAAGTTTGTTCCTTACGTCTACTCTGTGACTTTTTTTCAGTTGCCGTCACTGCAGGAAACCGCGCTTCACAAAGATAGGATGTGGGAAATGGAAGCAGTGTTTTCACTGCTTTTGTGGTGATCTCTGGATATTCTGCCTTGATTTTAATCCAAAATGCTGGCAGATTTGCGGTTAACTCAAACATAATTTTAAGGCCACTGTCATTTGCAATGTGTAGCAGTTGACCTTCCAGCGGATCCATTCCTTTGCATTTCGAGGGTGCATTTGTCATTGGGAAGTAATGCTCGAAATATTTTGAAAGCAGAGATAAGTGATCTTGCACCTGGTGGGAGAATGAGGGCCCGGGCTCAGTCTCCTCCAAAATCCCTGCTCATGTTTGAAACATGTCAAATGTCCCTCTGTTCGCTCGCCGTCCCCACAGCTCCAGTTTGGCTTTAAAATGCAACCACTTTATCAGCCAACTTGACAAACCTGTACTTTAAGTATGACTCCTGATATTATCTGTTAAATGTAGCCTTCTTTTTCTTGGAAGTCGCAGGCTCTTCTTCTGTCTCATCATTGGGCCTTTTTCCCTCAGCAAAGTAGCTCTCCAACAACGTTGGTATCAGCTCATTTTAGCCAGCTTGTGGGCTTAATTTATCTGGGCACAATGTGACTGAAACAGGTACATGTCAAGCATGTCAAGAGGAACAGACGATTGTTAATAAAAGAGAATCTGTTTATATCAAAAAAGAAGGTCTTTGAGAGTTTGATCGTCAATAAAACGGAACTAGAATAAATTATGTATTATCTGTGCGGCCCAGTACCAGATAACCCAGTCCATGGCCCGGTGGTAGGGGACCACTCTTTTTACACACATGCATTCAAGAATCTTTGAAAACTCTTTCATCCACAAAGGGTTATTCAGAAGCAAATGGTTTTAGGTAGAACCTCCCGCCATTCAGAAAGAACCCTTTTAGAAACCATATTTCTATGACTGTGGCAGATCTTTTTTTTGATGCAGTGTCATACAAATAATAGATCACTTAATTTACTACAGAAAATATCTCGTCTTCCAGGACCGCGCACCGTATCCCCCAAACAGACGGACTGCTACCACGACTCTAACTGTCGATGTTCTGGATGGGGACGACCTGGGTCCCATGTTCCTGCCTTGTGTTTTGGTGAACAACACCCGCGACTGCAACCCCCTCACCTACCGCGTTGCCATCCCTGAATTCACTGAACCGGTAAGAACGAGGCAGACAGGCAAGTAAGAACACAGTGCTGTGCTTTTCTTGGGCACTGGTAGTGTTTTTATCTCTCATGCGTGTGTACATTTAGTTTATGCCCTATATTTCAGATTTTTGATAACATTTTGCTTTGTGTCAATACCGGTGTCAAATGTGAAACCATGTCACACCTGTTAAATATCCTAATTGTCTGCTTGCACTTTGCCTCCACGCCTGAAGGCACACTAAGCTTTGCTGTTTTGTCTCAGCGTGGTAATTCCAGAGGCATTATTTTCTGGTCTGTTGGACCAGCAATTAGAGCTGAAGGCTGAGTGGACCTAGGATGACAGCTTAACACCACTGGAGTTCATGAAAGCAAGAAAAATACCAAGGGAGAGGGTGTGGAAGCTGTGAAGTTGAACGGATCTGAAGTGCAGAAACCAATAGATACAAACACTTAATCTATGTGTTGAAGAAATGAATATCTACTGTGTATTTTTATGCATGAAAAGATTATTAGAATGAACTGAACTGAGGTGAACTGTGCTGTTTTATTGAATTGGAATTGACCAGACTGGACTAGCCAAAAATCATCTCACCTCAAAATCTCTCTTCTCATTTATGTGCATTTAAAAGTTGAGCTTGACAGTTTGTTCCTGATCTTGGGAACAGCCGTTGGCAAAAAATCTCAACACAAGGTCAACTAATGCACTTGTTGTGGAGGTTTAACCCTTGTAACAGTTCTCATCATCGGCAGTCTGGACTAGACTGGGAGTGAACTGTATTGAATTGAATTGAATTGGATTGGATTGGAGTAGTCTGGATTGGATTTGATTGGATTTACGGGACTGGACTGGATTGGTGTCCTCCGAGCAAAAAGGTTTGAATCCCTGCCCAGCTCCTTTCTGTGTGGAGATTATTTGGCTGGGTTCCGTGTCATTACATGGGTGCTCCGGTTCGCTCCCACAGTAAAGATGCAGTACACGAGGTGTGAATTAGAAACTCTAACTTGCCCAAAGGTGTGAATGTTCCTGTGTGTGTTTTCATTCTTGACAAACTAAAAGTCTAATTAGTTGAAGGCCTGCCATTACAATTATTTTCACACTTCACACTGACTTTCTTGAGGTGTATGTGGTTAAGTGTTTGAGTTTTTTTCAAACAAGTGGAATTGCTTTAAAAATAAGTGCCAAGCTCTTTAGTTGTTTTCGGTTTAATAGGCAACAAGGATGGCAAACCAGCTTACTCTTTCATTACTGCTGTGAAGCAGTATTTGAAAAAGACCGCATCAAGTGTGTGTTTTACGTGTACTGGGTTGAAATGTTTCACACATGTGAGTCGAACCAAATTGACTCGATTTGATCCGCGACAAGGAGAGAGATTAGATAACATAGAAGCCTGTAATAATGACACAATGGGAGATACATTGATTGGTAGAAATGTCAAAAGTTATGGATTGAGGCCTTTGCAGTCTAGCACTGCATGTGGTATGTGTCTGCACCATCGGCTGAGATCAGCCACAGTGGGTCATACTTTGTTTGTCCAGACTTTCCATTTAGAGTTTGACCATGCAATGTAAAATTTATGAGAAAAAGTTTGCTGACTGCTAAGTATGCAGGACTTGGGAGCACCGCCTACACAAACCAAAGCTTTTTCATTAGTGTGAGAAAATGTTGGCCTTTCTCCCTGTCTCAACTCTTTCTCCCCTCTCTAAACACTGAATGGTTTCACCCCCTCAAATTAACAATACTACCAATAAAGCTTGGTAGTTTTAATAGTTCAAATATTTCAACACAATCATTACTGTGTTTTAAGGGTCTTTGATAACATTTATCTCCTTTTCTCTTTTTTTTATTTTTCTCAAACAGTGTACAACAGTACAATTCTGCAACAGTTTTTGGAGGAAAGGCCAATATTAGCTTTGCCATTTTCAGTTATTTTTTTGCTGGTGCCTGACTTTTCTGCAGTGTAATTATGCTAACATATCCGTCCACAGGGAGATTTGTCTTCCTATAATTGATGAGTGTATTGTAATTAATCACAATGGCTCGACAGGCATTATTAAGTTGATCTGTATTTATTTTTTGCCCTGGGGGGATATAATGTGGGCTCTGGAGTCCCCTGGATAATGACTGCTGGAGGAGGGTATTATAGCTAATCATCATTGTGCAGAGCTAGGGGGATTTGATTTAGCGCACCTCCAGACATTGTAAAAGCGAGAGGGCTGGTTAGGGAGGGATGTAAGGATTACTCAAGAGCTGAGGGATATAAATATACCCCCTCAGGGAGGGATTCTTCCTGCCAGGGAGCTGTTAGCCATGTGTCTGTCTATGCTAAGGAAGTTTAGCTCAGGCCTTTTTAGCATACTTGCACATACTGTATGAGCCATATGGAGGTCTTTTGCATGAGAAGAGGTTTTCATAAATGTGATGTGCTAAACATATTCCCACTTAGCCATATGCTGGTGCAGGAGTGTGGCGCTAGAGCTGTGTAATTAGTGCTGAAGGTGTCTGAGTATGCATGAGCAGAAAGTAGCCTACAGCACCACAAACAGATTATCCTTGATGTAAAACTCTATCATGGCATATTTAGGAGCATGCTCATGAGGAATAGATTTAATAGCACCAGCTTATTAATTAAATACCCTAATAATTGGCCAGTGTTATGGATTTGACTGCTGAGCAGTAGTGGAGGAAGTATTCACACCCGTAAAAGTAAAAGTAAAAGTATTAAAATATAATTATAAGTTAATAAAAAAAGAAAATATGAAAAAACATTATTATGAAATTGTTTAAATAATTAAAGAGGAGAAGCAGCATGTCATTACTGTTGTGAAGCTGGTATCATAAAAAGGTTTTCACATCAGAAATTACCAAACAATCCACTCAACTGATAAATCGACTACTGATGTGTATAGGAAAAATGTAACGCAAATGCAAAAACTCAGAGGTGAAAGAACAAAAGGCAAAACACTCAGAGCCAATGTCGACTATCTAAGATCCAAAATGACAACAAAAAAGGCAACAAGTAAAATCCAGAACAAAACATTTACAAAAATGGAAGACAAACCATAAAGCCATGGGGAACAAATCCAGAACACTGGGAAGACATTAGGACCAGGAAACAGGTGCACGGAAACAAAAGAACTGACCAAGAGTAGGGAAAAACACAGACTTAAGTAAAAGGGACTAACTAAATGAAACAAAGTGGGGACATGAGAAAGGGTGGGTCAAGGGGAAAAAGAAGATTTGAAAGGCAACTGATTGTTTCAGCTCTTCTTTATAAACCATTGGTTAGTTTAATTTCAAGCTCTTATGTTTGTTTGGGCTCATGTATGTGTTATGTAAACAACATCTAGAATGTCACTAGTAACTAAAGCTGCCAAATAATTATACTGCCGTAAAAAGTAGAGTAGAAGTTAAAAGTAGCATTAAAAATGACTCGGGTACAAGTAGCTCAGATTTGTACTTAAATAAGTATTTCACTTTTGGCAAGATGGTCCTCGCATAAAACTGGGCTGTCTATAAAGCAGAAAGATGCAACTATTTTTAAGACAGTAAAATGCACTTTTGAAAACATTTGAGGTGGGAATTAGACAGTAAAGAGGACTGTGGCTTTGAATTGATCAACACCTCCGTGTTTTATGGTCTGATTATAGAGTTAGAGTTAGAGTTATTTGATCCTCCGTTTTCCTAATACAGAAACAATTTGGTGGCATGTTCTGGTTCATAAACTTTTGTTATTTCAGCTCAACAGTATGCTAAAATACTGTATGTTTCTGAAAATATTGAAGAAATTAAAAAAGAAATGAAGCTCAGCGCAAATTAATGCAGGACACGGAAGTCATAAGCCCCAGCTGTAGTCAGCTGTCAGCCAGCTGATCAGATCAGCTCCAGTCTCCGACCAACCACAGTTACTCTTCCAAATCAGGCGGTCCATTTAAACCCAAGCCGTCATTCACTGATCTCTCCTTCAACACTGCTGCACGCACATCGCCGCTGCCAGCAAGCTTGCCACCACCACCCCAGCCTCCACCCGCTTATTCAGAGTCTGAAACGGCTCAATCTATCTAGTTGCTACGACTCTACTCCTGCGGGGGGTATGCATTGCGCTCCCCAGATTGACCTAGCATGCTGCTTGTCAAATCCGGGGAGCTCCTTGAGCGGAGCCTTCAGCGCCAAGCCTAACTGTATATCATTTGTCGCAATAAATGATTTAAGCAAATGAGGAGAGTGTTCCTGAATGAAATACTGTAATTCCCATTCTCTCTCTAGATCCGACTATACTCTTTGATAAAATCTTCGGATGTTTAGTGTAACTACTAGTACAAACGTGAAAAAGCACTAGTGCAATCTTACCACAGTTTGAGGCACAAACGGGAATAAAGCATCAGCAGGTGGAGCAAGCGTCAAGAATGGCCAATCACAGCACTTTCTTTTGTCCTTCTCAAAGCAGAAAACAGTTGAATGGGACACGAAGAGTCAAGCGCCAATTCTCTATATTGAATGCTGTTTTTACCTAAAGGAGTTACATATAGTACACAACACAAGGATCCTACAGCAGTGAAAATATAAAAAAAATAAAGCGCACAAATATGTGTTCCAGGGTAGATGATGTCCTCTGTAATCGGACACTTTCCATGTCATAAGACACTGTACTTCTTGTCACTGCCTAATGACAGCAAGCAAGTTATTTTAGTCGACAATATCTGCAACTGTAGGCTGCAATTACACAGTCAACAGGAAATTTAAAAAATAATAGATTTGCATCTGATTGTTTTGCTGTGTTGTTGACTGACTCCCACTTCCTTTGTTGCAGAGTAAACTGAACCCACTCAATGTGACGCCACCAGTCCGGGCAGTAGACATGGACAGAAACATACAGCCCCCTTCAGACAGACCTGGCATTTTTTACTACATCCTGGTTGGTAGGTTCTTCACGCATCTACATTGATTTTACCCATGTTATTTGCTTCGGCTCGGTCAGTATGCCATGACTTGAGTTCTAAGTTTATTCCGGTGTTTCTTAATGTTACTGCAAAGTGCAAACTCAAATCTGTGAATGTTCTTATTTTTTTATTGCAGGTCATCCAGCCACATATCCAGAGTACTTCTCCCTGAACAGAACCACTGCAGAGCTGCGTGTTCTGCAGCCTATCAGCAGGGACTTGTATCAGAGGTTCACGCTCATCATCAAGGTACAAAATGACATTCAATTTGACTTACCACTCCTTAACTGTTACATCAGCAGTATCCGTGCTTGGTGTCTTTTATTAAAAAGACATTCTATGAAAACCCACAGATTATTAATTGAGACTTCCCAGTCAGATTTTTGTAGGCTGCCAAGGTAAGCCTGTTCAAAGTTGGGATTCAGTGAGCCATTCAGTTTTTTTGGCCTTTTTTCTCAAGGTAGACTCGTATTAGAACAATACTGTTTCCTCAAGGAAGACCTGCCATTGTTTTTCTTTTAAGGGTCAGACCACTAGCACCGCCATCATGTTGAAGGTGAGCATTTTGCTTTGTTTCATGTTGTTTTGCTGTAAACTTTGTAGGTCAAATCAGCTGTTCGCGTTATGCTTGGCTAATGTAGCTATTCCCTGTTTAGGATATTGTTGGACTACTGTTGTAATGTTGAGAGACATTCGGGGGGTAACTGTGTGAATGTCAAGCCTTGTTTGAAGCCAACTCAATAAGGAGTATTAGAATCGATGTCGCTGCTACCACAAGAGCAGATGACATTTGTCTGTCCGTATGCTGTCATGCAATTTGAAAATAGGATTTTCAGGCCAGGAAAAAAGGTTTGGGAAAAATGATTTGAATTAAAAAATCTAAAATGTGTTTTATCGCAGATGGAGGAGTAGTTATTTTTATACATCACTTGTGTTTGTTGAAATAACTCAATGTGGAAGCAGACAATCAATCCGCTTTTAGCCTTCAGTCACTACAGCATAGGCTAGCAGTCCGCCTGGAGCAGCCTCCATTCTGGTGTAGCATTCTGAAAGGACTGACTGGACTTCTGTGTCCGCCATGGGTCAGCTGTGAACTGAAAGACTCAGTGAGTCTTCTACTTTGTGCAATGCTTCAACAGAGAGATAGTGAGCCATCTGAGTCCTCATTTCTTGAGTAACGGCTTCAGATATGCTTTATGAAATGCATCGTCCTCTCTTGTACCCTTGTGTGGAATCTTTATTATTCTGTCTCGCCGGTGGCTATTTTACATTCTTGAAAGAGATCCCTGTACAATAAATTATCAGCATTGTTGAAAATGTTCTTTAGTCCCATTCATATGAAGTTATTTCCAATATCTCCACAGTGTTCTGAACTGCCGTTCATAAGAACTATGTCTAGGTGTCACAAAATACCATTATTATCACATCAAATGTAAATATATTGGACATTTATTTTCATTCTCAAGTGGATTTCACCGGATTTGAGCCGGATTAATTCAGCAAAAGTAGCAGAGAAACACCATGCCTGCTCTGCTCACGTGTCCAGCAGATTTGAACATAAAAGAAGACCTCCTGCTGCGAGCTCTGATAGCTCCCACGTAGCAAAGCATGGTCTACAACTACAATGTCATAATATCGCAATATACTTCCATTGAGAATTGATAAGATGATATTTATTATCACCAATTCCTCTCATGGCTATACTGTACAGTACTATATCCTCTTATTATCTTCATCAGGCCTCAGTCGGTTGTAAAATATTGATTCTCCTCCTGCCTCTGCATTTTACTACTTTAGTAAAACATCTTAATTCTGTACCCACATTTTTTTATGTGCTTCTGCCACATTAAGTTCTACTCTATAACTTAAGCATGCACCTTTACCCACTCCACCTAGATAACCTCAGTCCTGAAGGCCATTAACCTTATCTTTAGCTGCTTTGGAGATGGGGGATGAAAAAGATGTTATGATTTATGGACTTCGCAGGAGGATAGGCTGCTGTGCTCTCATGAATCCTAATTTCGAGCCAAGTCAGGGATTGCCTCTGTGCTGCTGGTGCAGAGCAGCAGTGCAGATTGAACCTTCCTCCCATCCACCCATCACTAACCTCTAGACGCCTCTGAGCGCTGCGTGCCCTGCTGTTTACCGGGATGGCTGGGGAGCACATGCGATGAGAGGAAGAGCTGATTTCTACATGAGGAAGGCAGCGATGGGAGATTGATCATATTAGAGGCATTTTGCATGTCTTTTGGAGGATGGGGCATAGCTAGAGGAAGGGAGACAGTTCAAAGTGGGAGCAGGAAAAGACCAACATAGATAGAGAGATGTGTGTGTGTGGAGGATGGTTGGAGCCTTATCTACCTGAGTCATAGAGAGGGGGAGGAAACCATGGCTTAAGGACTCAGAGGGATAGGAAAGTGAGAATTAGACTTTGCTATATTGGGAAGGCTCCGGTGCAGTACAGTATGTGGTGTACATAGCTAATGCTTTGGAGGTTTAAAGCATATTTTAGAAAAAAACACATTTGTTGCTCTTTAAAAGTCACGATTGAACTTTATAGAACCATATCCACCAAGATGACTAGAGTGAAATGAGGACTTTGATGAAATAAAGACAAGACAAGAAAACAAAGAGATGCAGTACAACGCTTTAAAGATGAGTCGGGACAGGAGAATCAAGACTGACTGATAAACAGTGACTTTTGGTAGCGGTGAATCTCCTGCAGGCCTGTGTGTTGTAGCAGTGGAGCGCAGGTCATTTAGCACTGCCTCCCAGAAATAGGGACATCGCTAAAGAGCCAAATCACCAGGGAACACTGTAATCCTACACCATGTCTTTTCTCCCTCTCTGTCAAAAAATGCTGTCTTTCCCACACATTGACTAATTTGTGGCGGTGCGCCACAGTATCAAGACCGACGGCCACATGTTGCGTTTCTTTTTTTAGCGCTACTTAAAAACGCAGTGTATCCGTTCGGCTGCATTTCCTTTTCCTTCTCTCCCTCTGTCTCTCTGTCAGTCATGCATCTCTCACACACAGCCCCCTCCCTCTGTGCACGCCGCGTGTGCCGTTGAAATAATAGCGTGGAAGCTTGATATTTGGTGCAGACAGCTGGCGGAAGTCACGAGTTCACGAAATTCGACAACGTAAGCGCTATGTGGGTGTTCGG
Source organism: Diplodus puntazzo (assembly GCA_963678695.2). NCBI lineage: Eukaryota > Metazoa > Chordata > Actinopteri > Spariformes > Sparidae > Diplodus > Diplodus puntazzo. Next base: position 5,049,465 of record OZ023168.1, on the reverse strand, counting down.
CATTATTGCTCAGGTAAGGGAAAAGGCTGGGCGATTTTTTCGGGAAAGAAAGTCTTGAGCTGTGAAACCCAACTGGCTGTAGGGTTACAATTAGTTTCAAGATTGATTAAAGCTGCTGTAAGCATTGTTTTTTAAATTAAGTGTTAAAAAGCTCTATAACCATACAATCATCGCTGTAATAGAGGGTAAGGTCAGTAACCTCCCACTGCTCATGCAGTAAAATAGGAAATACATTTTCTGGTGTCCCTGCTCACTTTATCCAATCAGGACAGAGAACTCCATAAATAGTTGGTCCTGAGAGCAGGGTCCTCCTGTTTACCAGCGATGGTGGAACAAGATAAACTACCAATACTTGCACTCATGGTGACGGCCTTTACAACCCAAAAAATTGCTAGAAGAAAAGAAAGAGGCAAAGAGAGTTGCCTCGGAAAAAAGGTAGAAGTGGTGCAAGCGTGACGATGTGGGACGGCTCTCTGGACAGGAAGTTGGCTAAAACGATGACAACGCTTACACCAGCTTTAATGTGCTGATTATTTCTGGATAGATCAGCAAACCATTTGGTCTATAAAGTGTAAGAAAATGGTAAAAAATAAAATATATGTCCATCAGAGTGTCTCAGATTTCAAGGTGATGCCATAAAGTGTCAGGCCACGCACAAAGATGTTCTGTTTAATAATATATATAACAGAGGGAGGCATGAAAAAAATCAGTTAATCAATTATCCAAATAATTGGAGATCATTTTTTGTCAATTGAATAATTGTTGCAGCTCTAACTGGAAGTGCCAAAACGCAAGTGTGTGGTCTGCAGTCATAGGGATATGCACACCAGAATATAAACAAGAATTTCTGCGTTTTGGGCCCCTGCACTCCACAATTTAACAGTAGAACTGCATTCTTTTGTTACAATCAGCCCTCTGCAACACAAGCCCAGTGAAATTGAGCTAATATGCAAAATTAGTTCCAGGTCATGGCTCGAACTGATGTCGTCTCACTCCCCCTCTCCATCTGTGTTTTCAAAGCTTTAATGTTTCTGAAGCATCCCAGCGTGGGAGCCAATAGTGACATATGTGCTAAGGAGGGAGAAGATTGCAGTTACAGCCTGGCTGGACCACATATATCTAGTTTTGGTCTCGCTGGGCTGGTGTCAGAAACAACTTAGGGTAAAATTACAGCTTTTTTCTTTTGTTTTTATACAGTTGAAGTCACTGGAGCAGTCATGTCAGGTACCAACTGTGCTGGAAAATGAAGGGGAAGGAATGTTTATGTTCTTTTGATTGTGCTATACAGTTTGCTACGTATTCTGTATGTGCCACAAATATGAATTTCTTGAGGGAAAAAATTACTGTCTTTGGACAGCATAATGACGAAGATGTAGAGCCACTTTGAGTAAGCAAACAGATGATGTTGACATGTCTCGGGCCAGAGAGATTGAAGTATATTTTCCTTCTTGGAACATGAAATGTGTTAATGACTGAAGAGAAAATGTATTTATACTTAACATGGGGATTCTGGGTAATACTGAAAAAGCACAGCGGTTTTCTCATACTGTCTCTATTCCCCTTCTATCTGAAACGCTCTGTTTCAGCCACTGTCTCTTCCAAATACTCCGTCTGTTCTGATTGGTCAACTCACACACATCTGAGCCAGCACTGTTCAAACACATTCAGTTTAGTTTAGGTTGCACAGTCAACAAAGGACACAAAACAAACTTGTCTGGTTAATTTTTGCACAGACTTAACCAAAAATGTTGTCATTGAGCCTCCTTCTATTATTGGTCACTCATTTGATGGAGGAGCCAGGGCCACTAATTACTGTCTCTCCTCTACAAATGATGGTATTTGCGTTAAGTGCCCCGGTAATTACTAAGGCCTAATCCTAAGTGGACTCTGATTATATTTAGTCAATGTAGGTTTTTGTAATTGAAATGACACTGGGAGAAATGACTCCTTTTTGTGCCTGCATAAAAGTTGGGGCTGCATAACTCTTGTGTGTGTTAATCATCCAGCTCATTATTACAGCTTCTTAATACATTTCCTGCAGGCTGGTTGTCAGTTTTTTTAAACAACTTGTCAATAATTGAAGCACTGCAATGATTTTCTCTCTTTCTTGTTTAATTTTTTTTTTAGGCTGAGCAGGACAATGGTCACCCCCTCCCAGCCTATGCTGACCTTATTATCGAGATCCTGGACGAGAACAACCAGGCGCCGTATTTCCAGTTTGCAACCTATCAGGGCTACGTGAGCGAGTCCTCCCCAGTGGGTACGACGATCTCAGCCAATGCCAACCTCACTGCCCCCCTGGGAATCATCGCACTGGATAATGACATTGAGGAGGTAGAGAGAGAAAGGTTACTTTTATCTCTGCTCACTGGTGCCTACACTTTACACATATCCACCCATGCATGTGTGCATACTAACACAAAGCACAGTAGTGCACTGAGTAAATATTGATTTAAGGTCCACATTTATTCACGTGTTTGTGTTGTTCACTCACAGGAAGTAATTCATTCATGACTCATTTTCCTGCTGTATTTGTTTCCCTGTTGTAGCTGTCTGCTGGTGATACACCTGTAGGTAAAGGGGCTGCTTTTAGATGCAATGACACACAAACACACACACACAAAGTGTAATTTAGGGATGTCCCGATCAAGTGTTTTTGCTCTTAATCACTCATTCTGGGTCCTTTTAAAAACAAGTGTCTACTGCATAATACAGCTGCACTGAACACATTTAATAGCTTAAAGGTGCAATACGTAACTGCCGTTAACTGTTACCTGTTTATACATCCACGACTGTAGCTACTGATAGCTTGTTAGTTCAGTTAGCCTTGCAGCTAGCCAGACTACCAGGGGAGTGTTGTTGTTCACACCGTCAGAACAGGAGCATTAGAGCGTTAGCATTGGGTTTTCAAGCCTGAAGCTAGCTTGTTCAGGAGATATCTCTTCAACACAGTGGTGAGATGTATTTGGCATAGCATCAAAAGTGTTATTTCTTTGCATTCTGAAGATAATTTTGGTTAATTTGTAATTGTTTTAAACTAAAATTCTTCCATGTTGCACCTTTAACATTGGCTTATATTTACATCAGTAAAGCTGATTCAGTTAACTGCTTTGACTGCTTTGCAGCTCTTCATTAAACCTGCATCACAGCTATACTTGATTTCATACTAAATTTTGAGTGTGTGGAGCTGTTGAGGCAGGAAGGTTTGGGCCGGATTTCGACAACTTCCATCAAAATGCTGTTTGTTTGGTTTGTTTGGAGCACCTGAAAAGTACTCACTTTGCTCGTGGCGGCACAATGCCAGCATGCATATCAATAATGGAAAGTGGTGTTTATTTGCCTGTGTTAAAACAGCAGTTTTTAACAACAGCCATACCTGGAGCGCAATTAGTTAGAGTAAGTAGAGAGTCAGATTTGTTTGGCTTTATGTGGCCAATACTGATCCATTCATCCATCAGCTTGATCCCTACTCTGCAAATTGACTCGGGACATCCTACTGTTAATTCATACAAAAAGTAAAAACAAAGTAAGAGCACTTATCCCTGCTGGAGACATGATGAAAAAAAAATGATGTGATTTTTTTATCTCAAAACTTTTTGTAAATGGTGACATAAATACTCAGGTCTCTGGTAATGATGGGTGCGCACAGACTTGTTTTTGCTAATGGGAGTGTGTGTTCAGAGTGGTTTGCTGTGATCTCTTTCTTTATAGATGTGTTTTTCTGCAGTTCCTCCTGTCAAAGTTACTGTAGTTATTCTCTTTGAATGCCATCTCACAAAATGATTTATTTTATGAACTGAATCTTGTGTGTGTCATTTAGTGAAAGGGGTGTTTTGACATCTTTGTTTGAATAGAAAATTAAATGGGTGAAAACAGTCAAACATACAGTCAAAAAAATTGACTACCACCTTGAGTTCATGTTTCAGAGTTCACCTTCGCTAAGTCTTTGGAGAAGATTAACAAAACAAAGTGAAGTGGAAACAGAGATAACAAAATCAATAAACCACACAGTCCTAATGTTTACCAAACTCTCTTAAGAGGACTCATTGATGGACGTGAATCGAAGCAGACTCTCAGCAATGGACCACAATGGACTCCAGGTTTATTTGTTAACACAGTCTAACCACAGCAGTGATGAACATCTTTAGTAAATGGCTCTTTTAATGTCGCTGAATGTGGTTGATATTTTTCCCTCTAAAGGAATAGGGCAATGATGGGTTTATATTAGCATCAGCCATTTCCTCTCTTCCTTTTTTTTATTGACATCAGCTTCTGTTTCCATCTTCAGCATCTTCTCCAGTGTTTTCTGAAGACAGATGAGAGACCGCCAGCCAATTACTTTTTCAAATCTTTGGCAGATCAAACTGTACTGTTTGATAGGATTTCTCAGCCCCACAGCTGTGTCCTTGGAAAAAATTAAACACTCATGTCGCCATGGTAACATGTTTCTTTTTGTATGTCTTTCTGTTGGAAGACGAAAGATCCCATGGTAAAGATTACCCAGGATGACTACACCACAGTCTTTGCCCTGACCCCGACCGGTATAATCCGCTACCTGAGGCTCCTGAAACCTGTGGACCGGGAGAAGAAGATGGCCTATATGTTTACGGTAGGCTTTCGGACTCTGCAAGTCAGCAGTGAAGACCTGTGACCTACATCTCCTATTCTGTGTATATTAATAGAAGTCACAGGTTAGCTGTATACCAAGAAGCACTTGCAGATACAAAGCTGATCTGACACTTTTAGAGCAATATGACCTTTATCAGTGGTCAAATAGTAGTGAAGTTAAGCAGTCTGCTCACTTGAATTTACAGATTCACATCCAAATGCAAACTAGAAGCGCATCAGATCTCTATAGTGTTATATGTTCTGTTGGACAAAGACTTTCTTTATACCATATGTACAGTGCATTCATTTTAAAGTCCCTGCATGTTTTCTTCCTGTCCCTATGTTGTGTGTTTGAGCGGTGAAGACTGATGTATGTGCACAGTTTGACACTAGAAGGCAGTTATCACAGCCATTGCTGAAAGTGTGATTTTTTTTATTCCTACGAGCATGATTGTGAGATCACAAAGTGTTTGGAAGCCAATTGTGATTCAGTATTCAGCACAGCCTGAGTATGTATGTGCACATACGTAAAGAATAGACTTTACATCGAAGAAGAAGGTGCTGTCTTGTGTCCAGCAATCAAACTGAAATGAAAAATATGCTTATTCATACTTGCTGTATTTTTGTGGCGGTACTGGCAGTGAAATTCTTTCAAACCAGCCCCAACAGACAAATAAATATAAACCAAAAGTATATTTACATATAGGCAATGCCAAATACTTAGACAGTAATCAATCGAATCAAATCCCTCTTCAAGGGATTATGAAATTGAAAAAGGCTTCTGCAACCTTTCAAGTCCCCAATTAATTGAAGTCGGAAAACTAAAGGTGTTTAAGAGGCAGGCAACAAATTGCACAAATGAGCCTCTGATGCAGGTAGCCTAGTTGCAGTTTGATTGTTGTGTAATATGTTGGATTTTGAAATTCAGCCTAAATAGCGAGTGCTACAAAATGGGACTGCTACATTATTTTCTCAGTGAGGGAGAAAATTAGGTGCCATTTAAATATAGTCATTATACATTATTATTCCGCCAAAAATCATGTCATCAGTTAGTATGAATGTGGCTAGTACATATGTGGAGGGAATTTTTGAAGGGGCTCTATAGTTTTGACGTGAAACGTAAGACCTTCCCAGTCTCTCTTTGTTGCCATGGACAATTCAATGATGTTGGTTAATGTTTCCGGCCTGTGGACTTCTTTGTAGAGGACGTTAGAGGCACTCTGAAGGATGTGACTTTATAGAAAAGCAACCAGCTTCGAACGCAACACAGTTCAGTTCACCAGAGTCTGTTTAAAAAGAAACCAATGCCTATTTAGGAAACACAGGCAAATGAGGAACACATCTGCATTTTGACAACATAAAGGCAACACTTCCAAAAATGCAACAATTGTGAACAACCAAATCGAGAAACACCCTCACCACATAACAGAAAACACAAATAGATGCAGAAGCACAGCATGCCGTATAGATAACAACAGAAATACACGTTTCTTCATGCCACTCGTGTATTGTCAAGTCAATGATAATGCTTCTGAATTTGCTTCTGTTTGCCGTTATTTGCTTTTAGTTCTTAAGTCGCGGTACCTTGAGCTCTCTCAGCCACCATAGACTACCAATACATGCCTTACTGATAACATCTCCATTCATTCAAACACTCATACTAACTCAAACAACTGTACCAAGCCCTGAAAAAAACAACTGTATTTATTATTCATTTTAAAGGAATAGCTTCAGATCGGAAAAATGATCATTTGCTTTTTTTTGCCAAGAGTCAGACCGAAAATGTACACAGTGTCCCTCAGTGAAAAAGCTGCTACAGCCAGCAGCTGGTTAGCTTAGCTTAGTGTCAAGACAGGACAACGAAGGAAAGGGTTAATATTGCTCAGTAAAACAGTAACAACATCTGTCTTCCAGCATCTCTGAATCTCACTAATACATTTTATATGTTGCATCTTGTTAAATCTGTTTAAAAAAAAGAAATGAGAATTTGTTTTCCCTAAATCTATTCCTTTAATGACACATATAAAGATTATAGTCTGTGGGAACTGTCTAATCCATTCACATGCGAGATGCTTCACTCACTGAACTCTACAGCTACCTTCATGTTCCATTAGGATTCTGATGTGTGTGTTTTATAATCCCTATGATGTTTTATTAATCCTCTTACTGTACGGTGTGTTTTCACAGGTTTATTTAACTGTCTGTTTTTACTGCTGTTACGTAGACGTCAACAGCCCGCTCTGCCAAAGTGACTTGTCTCTGCCCTGCTCACAGGGATGGCAGTATTATGGGAAATACAGTAGCTCCTTCCATCCAGGGGGATTCTCGTGGATTAGTTTGAGCTCTGTGGGAATGGTTCCCTGGAGACAGCAAGCGTTGCTGAACAGGGATGATTTGGCTCACTGAAGATTCTAAGGTGTAATGCTGGGTTTGGTTGGGTTTCTTTGGACACCAGCATCATCAATTTATGAATATTTAATATGCCGTGTTTATTGTGTTTGTTGACCCTTTTTGTGCTGCATGTACAGTTTTGTTTATCTATTTACATATCCAGTATAGTTGTCTCTGGTTTGGAGAGATGAGGAGCTCATATGCTGGTTTTGTTTCTTAGCTAAAAAAGCTTTTAAGCTCAGGCTCCGTTCTGACTTTACGTTACAGTGGAGGCTGAGAGTGTTCCTCCACTCTGCAGTGGTGACTGCTCAGTACAGTTCTTTTTAGATTTCCATGGCCCCTTCAGCTCTTCAGAATGGTTTCTGCATTCAGTAGCAGATGCAAAGTAGAAATGAACTTTCGTCAGAAACATTGTCCTCTCTAAAACATCCTCCGCATCACCGTTTCCAGCCAAAATAGAAAACGATGTTCATTGCCTTGTAAATATTTTAGTAGTCTTTTCCCTTCTGTATATGAAATAGCTTAAGAATGGGGCTGTGTGATATATTGTTTCAGCATCGACATCCCAATGTTCCCATGCGCAATAGTCTCATCGCAGGTAAGGCAAATGAACTAAACCCAACACACTGGACCTTTAAATTGATTTCACTCATCGGTCTTAAATGTTTAACAACCAACCAGGTTTGGTTTATAGTGTTTTAAGTGTATTTGGTGTTATAATTCACTGTTCAATGAGCAAAATCCAAGGCAGTCATGGTGTGAAGTGATATTTTGGCCAGCACACTTCTATTCTGGATTGTCTTGTTCTTCATTCACTCTTTACATTGTAATGATGACCTAAGTATTTTTAGGTTTGTTTAAACCTGCCATTTGTCCAAATCTTACATACAGCATGTTTAAAACAGTCAGTGCACAGATTAATTTAATTCATGAGCCAGGTGTTCTTCTGCTCTTCAACTCCAGGCTGATCTGCAAGGCTAGAAATGGCAGCTGTGACAAATAATCTTAATTGGCTGTATTATCACACATTATGAGAAAATGCAGTGGTCTGAGTTCTTGCTTAAAAGCTTGTTAACATAATGTTCACCAGATAACAACATTCAGGTTTTGAAGGTTGTGCTTTCTGATGTTATTTCAGGAATTATTATTAAATTAGGGCTGTCAAACGATTAATTTTTTTAAGCGCGATTAATCGCATTTTGTCCATAGTTAACTCGCGATTAATCGCAAATTAATCGCAATTTTTTTGTCACATTTTTTTTCTGTTCTAAATGTACCTTAATGTATTTCTTTCATGTTCTTAATACTTTTAACAACATAAGCAAGGGTTAGGGTAAGGCTAATATGCTTGCTTTATGAAAATGTTTATTCCACACTTCAAATCATGCAGGAAAATAAAAGGTTCAAAAAATATCCTCTTACCCTAAATTTTTGTGGAGGTTTGTGCATTCGCAGATTCATGTGTCAGTGATTGCACATGTGTACAAGAATAGAGTGTCTATACATACAGTTGGGATGACTCAGTAAATCCAAATCTGCGTTTACACTCTTCGCATCTCCCTCCTGGGCCTGGCTGGAGAACAAAAACACGTTTTAGATAGGAGAGAAAATAGCTGCTGCCGTATATGCTGTCCTATGTTTCTGTATAACACCGTCACTGCAAATGTTCAGCTGCGACTAAAGGCCCCCTCCTGATGTTAAATATACAGTATAACCTGAAAGACTGTCATTTCCATTTCAGCACTGAGAGAGAATTTTTAGAGGAAAGCAGTTTCCCCCACAGAAACATGTATTTCTCACAGCTGCCACAGCTGTTGTTTAGATCTCTCCTTCACTTCATTTGTTGCTCCTCTCAGTCCATTTTATTTCTCCCTTGCCAAGTGGTGGAGATCAGAGCTGCCAGGGACAGATAAACATGCAGTGTGCTCAGTTTGAAAACTGTCCTTTAGGCAAACTCAAACGCTTTTCTAACACTAAAGGAATGAAAAAGGAGCATATGTAAAGGCAGGTGTAAGTGACTTCATTATGGTAGTAGAACCTAAAGATGTTTGATACCTCGTCTTGTCAAAACAAAGTGATTCTGAAAGCTTAAGCTTGAATGGAAAAAATAAACTTTCTGTGATTTATTTCAACAAATGCCTACTCGAGTTTTCAAAGCTACAACACTTAATTCTCGTATTTGTGTTTACAGATGGTGGCATCAGATGGCGTCCAGCAGAGCAGCCCTGTAACTGTCAACATCCTGGTCATCGATGCCAATGACAACACACCCACATTTGCCGAGGTCTCCTACAGTGTCGAAGTCTTCACAGACATGCAGCCCGGGGAGACTGTACTACAGGTAATCAATCGCAGGCGTCCCATCGCTTTTTCTTTTGCTCTCTATCCCTGGCACTCTGCTTCACGCCTCCGTTTTTGTCCCCATCACACAGAATCTCTCTTACATATGCTCAAAGCAAACAACCACATCAATCCGGTACATTGTGTTGACAGGCAAAGCCCTGGAACAGTTCCCTTCGTCTCATCTGCAGTCATGACAGACTAGTCAGGAAGAATGTTTGTCTCCCTCCTCACTGCACAGACCAGGGAACCCTTTCCTTAGTAGATCCGCTGCTGTCATGACTGAAGTTAATTCATTGTGGTAGATGTCATTGATGACCATTTAGCGATGTCTCCCCTTGCAAAAAAAAGTTTTCAAAAGAGGATTATATGTGTTTATTATTTTTATATATTGGGAATATTTTAAAATTTCATTTGTGTGTTATTTTTCAAGGTTGGGTCATATGTTAAGACATGCCCTGGCACAAAAACATGCACACATGGTCCTCAGAATGTAAATCCATAATCTCATTCTGCTGTATCTATTAACATTAGGAGTCCCATCATTTCATTGTTTCTTATTTTGTAGTTCGAGCATGATCTCTTCATCTTTCACTTGATCTGTCCTCTCAGCGCAGCCACTCCAAAAAAAAAAAAAAGTCAGACGCTGAAAAGGTCGGGTTTAATCTGCCTTAAAAACCAGCAGTTTCGCCCTCCTCGAAATGAGGCCAGGGGTCACAGAGTGTCTGGTATGACCGCTTAACCGATTTTTTATAAGCCGTTTATGAGAGCTGCAGGCCCCCGAGGATGCTGCTTCTTATTTGATGCAACAGCTTTTACTCCAGACGTCAGGAGCATGAAAAAGGAGGTCCAGGCCAACGTGGATTAAAGTTTCAAGGCCCTAAAGATAGTAAGCCAACTACACCATGAGGGCTCATAATTATAAGCAGCGGGATGCCTCAAATAATTAGCCTGGGGGAAAGGGTGGCTGCTTTATTTATTTTGATGAAAGAGTATGCAAGAAATGAAATGTTCATGTATTTCCTAGATTTTTTTTCTTCTTACTTCCCCCAAAAAACCTATCCATCAACGCTCTTTCCACCACTTTGAAAACCATCAGTCCAAACGGTCTTGATTATAAGTGTCACCAAACAGAAATCACAAGGAGGGAGCAGCCATTTAAAGTATGTAAACTAAAATTATCAACAGAATGTGAAGAAATACAAGTTTTGATGTGATGTCCAGCATCGGGCTCCCACCATCCCTCACCTGAATACCCAGGCAACCAAAGCATGGACCTCACAATTAAAATGTGGACGCTTTCGCAAGAGTGTGAGTGCACTAGAGTCTTTTGGTGTAATTACACAGTTTGGTCACTACGAAAGTTGGTATCAAAGCTTGCCGCTCCTCCTTGGTGCTTTGTCCACCACTGGTGCTCCAAGCTCCCAGTCTACAGGTAGGCAGAGTCAGATAAGGACTGCTAGTTTCACAGCTAACTAAGGTAACTAGCTTGTTTGAGTTTGTCAGATTTTGAGCTGCAGTGACTAGTTGATTAATCGTTTAGTGGATTGGTAGAAAATGTGCCAACTATTATTCATATAAGGGATGAATCTTTTCCGTCATTTTTCCAGCGAAAAAAAACAAAACAAAAACAAGCAATGCTGGTTTATCTTTTTTAATACAAGGATTTGATGCTCTTATGATAGTAAATGAAGAGTCTTTGGGCTTTGGACTGTTGGCTTGGATGAAAGATGCAGTTTGAAGATGTCACTTTAGACTCTGGGAAATTGTGAGGAGCATATTTCTAGATGTTTTGACATTGTATAGACTAAAAGATTAATCAACTAATCATGAAATCAATTGGCAGATTAGTGGATAATTAAAATAGTTGGTGGTTACTAGCCTGGTCGGATTGCAGCCTCAGAAGCATGTATGCTGTCAGCGAAAAGCAAACGTGTTCCTATCTATATATAAATAAAGGTAATATGTCCAATAGCTGATAATAGGGCATCAACAAAAATCTGTTCTAGGTTCAGTCTCAAGCTTTATTGAGAATGTTTACTGCTTGATGCTGGCAGCTGTTCACAACGTCTAGAAAAGAATTATGTGTTTAATGTGTCTCCATCTCTTTCTGTCTGTCCTCACAGTTAACAGCAGCAGATGCTGACGAGGGTCTGAATGGTCTGGTGACCTATGAGATACTGGCTGGTGCCCAGGGAGACTTCATCATCAGTAATCGCACTGGACGCATCACCGTGGCGCCCGGTGTCACTTTAACTGTGGGACGATCTTACGCACTGACTGTCAAAGCCTCTGACAATGCCCCAGAGATCCAGAGAAGGTACCGTACAGTAGCCTTGCGTGCTAGCTGTTTGATTGGAAGTTTTATTATTTTAATGAGATTGATATGATGTGCTTTTCATTACTGCTATATAAAGAAAAGATCTGTTTCTGAGTCTCATTTTTCGTTGTGTCTCTACGGGTTGAAGGGGAGCTGCTTGTGTGATTGTGTGAAGTCTTATTTACATCAATGCGCTCATAATGATTCACAAGTTAGCTGCTGAATGAAACAGAAAGTCTTCTCTGGATTATGAATTATCGAGAAAATAACATTTCTGAGCTGTAGAGATTCTGGTGCGAGATGTTTCTAAAATTGTCTCCTGTTTATCTTTTCATTAAGAAGCAATTAGCGGATTCTGTTTCTAATGACTGCTTGAACTAATAACAGATTGCACTGTATATGCCAGATCAAGTGCATTTTTTACATGTACCGTTACAGCTGTTTTGTCACACAATGAATAGATAAATAATTAAAGCAGCCATTCACAACACCATTCTGCTTCAGCTAAAGATCCCACTTAAGAGAATAGTAAGCAAAGTCTGTCTCTTCTGCAATCAAACCCCCACAAAAGAGCACTTCCACGTGGCTTCATGCATTGTGAATATTTTTCACTCTGCTGTGGGCGAGGTACTTCAGCACGGCTCAACAGGTTGTCAAGGAGAAAGCGATGCTGTCAGTGGGCTGATGTGTGTCTTATCATTGTGCTGCCAGGAGCTCCATCACCACAGTGTACATTGAGGTTTTGCCGCCCAACAACCAGAGCCCACCACGCTTCCCTCTCTTCACCTACAGTCTGGAAGTGAGCGAGGCTATGAGGATAGGAGCTATTCTGCTCAATCTGCAGGTGAGTCACTGACCCAAATACACACACTCACACAAACTGGTGAGACTTTCAGTAAAGTATATTGTAGTTTAGCCAACGAAATAAAATAAAAAAATGTTTCCCCCTACTCTGTCCAGCAACCTTTTTTGCCCAGCTGTCTTAGCTCATAACCTTCAGTTTAATGGTACTGTATGATCTTCAAGAACCTTCTTTTCCGTCTGTCCCCCAGGCCACAGACAGAGAAAATGACCCGATCACATACCGCATTGTGAGTGGGGATTCCCAGCAGACCTTCAACCTCTCTGAAACGTGAGTCCGAATGCTTTTCATTTCCCAGTTCAGACGGCTACATTAAACTACTCCTACCAAGGCCTGCTTGAATGTGAAATATGGATATATGGTCGGATGATGAAGAGGGCTGCTAAGTTATTGATTGACAGCATTTTGCGCATAAGTTCCCTTGGCATTTTAAGGTTGAATAGGGAATTTCAAAGCATTGTCTTATGTATGCGAGGGTTTCTTCCAGGTTCTCAGGTATTCAGCGGCATTTAGTATTACTGTAGGTGAACTGGAGACTGTAAATACTTTATTGGTATGACTTTCTTTACACATATGCTCTCTCCCAGTTTTAAACAGGAATGGGTATGATACATGCTAAATTAAGTCCACCTGCTATAACTGGCCCTGGACAGCTTTTTACAGTTCTGCAGGAGAACTCTTTAGAGTTTATTGAGGTTAATGAGCAACAAGTCAAAGCTGACTGGTTTTACAAATGCTTATTAAATGTATGGACTAACAGTAATAATATGTTAAAACACAGTGTCATTGATTGCTGTGATGACCCTGAGGGAGGTCCCTCAAAAAAACTAGGCATCCAGGGTAGTGGGTGAGAAGGAATGAAAGAACAAGGGATATGCAAAAGTAGATGCTGACTTACTGATTATTAACTCTGGTTGATATTTTTTAGCCAATTTTTGAAATTGTGCTGTGTACACTGGTACTGGCTGTTGGTATCACCAAAGTCCCAATAAACCAAGTTGAAAAACACACTTATTTACACTCATTGGCTTCCTCAGGCTCTTATATGTGCCCACTGTACCAATGTTGTAGTCAAGTAAATGTTATATATATATATAGCCCAAATCACTACAGAACACATAACCCAGATATAACAGTGATATCAAACTGCTGTTTTACTTTGTTTATATGTGGCAGACCCTGCCACCTTTCTAGCTTCAAACAGTGTTCTGGGGACCTCCTCTGAGAAAAGCTTGTTTGTTCACTTATGGAAAATATAAATATTTCTGTTAACCTCATTAATATTGTAAATATTGAAATTCTCCCTTCAAGGGATGTGATAGACGTAAATGTAGAGGGGTAGAAAGAAAGAGCCACAATGAAAATAACATACTGGACAAATAAAATACAAATTCTGTATTAGAGAGTGCAAATACTTTTGAAGAATGTTTTTGGGAAAATGTCAGCCAACTTCCAGGTGCAGCCAATGATAAGCTAGACTGGTTTTCATGAAAATACGGAACCCAGATCCATTAGTCTTCTTTATAAAGGCATTAATTAACTGGTAGCACATGACTAAATGTCTTGGATCAGAGGGCCATTGTGTCGCAACTGGTTACTGTTTTCAAGACACTGCTATATTGCCTGTGAGGCAATTAAAAGGACAAGTTCCTTTCATATATCATCATTCATATACCATTCATATTCTGCTGTAAGCTGCTCTATAAGCTGAAATAAAACGATGACAGAAGTGCATTTTTGCCAAGCCGAGACATTTAGTTCAAGGCTACCAGAGGGTGATAAGCAGAGGGTATTTGTAACTCTACGCGGAAATGAAAAAGTTTAATTTAGTTGCTGGTTGTCCTCGTCCTCTATAGCTTTGCCCCTTGTTCAGCCTCTGCTGTCTTGAGAGAAGACAATATTTCTGGAGATTGAACTTTACTTCTCATAATCAACATCAGCATTTGGCAAAACTTACTTGACTCAACCACTAGTAGGGAGCAGGGAAAATGCATAAATATGTAAGTGGTCAGTGCTTTTTACCATCCCTCAAATAAGTAGGCAAATATGGGGACAAATGATGTGTAGAGACTGAAAAGGTGGAACCCTGCCAGACACGTTTCCCACTTATTGATTAGAGCCTCTTTTGTCTGCATCCTCAGTCTCCCAGCTATGCAAGCTGTACTGTAGCACTCTTAAAGCCGTTTCACACCAAGTGCGAATTACCATGCCGATTATTCGCACGGAAATGTATAAAAAATGATTTCATGGGTTATAATGGGAGCTTGCACACCAGGGCGGAACTTTCGTGGGGCAAAAAAAATCTCCGGAACCACTTTGTCGTCTGCGGAATTCCGTCTGCGAAACTCCACGCTTGACCAATGAAATCGTTTGCTTTGTAGACGGGAAGTGACATCATACAAAGCAAATGATTTATCTGATAAAATGAGCTAAAGTTTAATCATTCTGGTGTCCCAGCTAGAGCTTATCGGGCCCAAAAAATCAAGCCCGACCCGACTCGAGCCCGTTGTGTCCGAGTCTGGCCCGGCCGACACATTAACTGTAATTATCAGCCCGAGCCCGATTTAAACCCGACATTTTTTTTAATACTTGGGCTGTTATAAATGACGTTCTCAACTACAATTCACGTTACTCTAATCTGACCACTTTTTGCAGTAACGAGTGGTCTAACGCGTTAATATTTCACACCAGTAATCAGATTAAAGTTGCGCTGTGCGTTACTATTATTTTTGTCATTTTCCTCAGTAAAAATATACACTTTTGCTTTCTTCTTGTGTCTCAGGGAGTGACGTCACGTGTGCGACAAGTCAGGTTTTCAGCATGAGGAAAACTCACGTGTACACCAAGCAGCGACACAAACGTAAACAACAATGGAGGGAGGAGAGAGATGTGTGTTTTCTAGCCGGAAATACAGTCATTACTTTGAGTTATTAGCCGGCTCTGTGGGTGCTGAAGAGCTTGAACACTCCTGTCAGATAATGAACCGCGACTTTTTTTCGTTAGGTGCGAAATTAGGACACAAGAATGCGAACATTTCGCATCGGACTCAGTGTGCATGCTTTACATGCGGAACATTGCTGCACGGATATTCCGCAAATCCGTGCCGCATTTTCGTATCGCACCGGTGTGAAACGGCTTTTAATCTGCTGTATATTGTGAGAATTGTTTGCATGGTTTTGTAGTGGTAACCGCTATCTATTCCGATGGCACTTTTATCTCTTAAACCTTATGTGACAGAACTCTCGCTGAAACAGATTATTACACATTATGCTTTAGTACATTGTCTCTTTGCCTGAAATATTACAATCCCATCATGAGTTCTCCTTAACGTTGCAATATAATATCTTCAAGCAGGTGCTGATATAGCACTCAATGAATCAAAGGATGATTAGTCGGTACACTTGATGAGTGTGCAATTCACACTCTCATTCTTCAACCCTTCAGAACCCCAATATGATTCAGTGAAGAGATTTTTTGCACTGCTGCATGTTCAGATGCACGTATACATATGGGGCTGGTTCAGTCCAGCAATTATGAATAATGAGCTCTCCAGTCTATAACTCCCTATAAATGGGGCAGGTTCCCCCTGAGGGAGGTGGAAATGCTTCAGATTCACTCATCATTAAAGTAGTGAGCAGGATGCAGCTTTAAATCAGTGGCTCGGAGTCTTTCAGCCACCAGGTGCTACACAGAGAGCAGCATTCAGTAGTAACATACTAACTGGAGGAGGCAAGAACACACATATACATCATAAAGAAACTAGAATTTATTATGAAATTCTAAGTTCTGCTCAGACAAATGTGTGACATATACAGTCACATTATTATGGTCACTGTTGATCTGGATCGAAATTACGTTTGGTCAAACGAAATAGATCTCAAGACCTTCTCCCCCTGAAGAGTCACTTAATATATGTTAGTGGACCAATAAATCAGCTGATAGTCACTTTTGCAGATATATTGGTATTGCTATATGTGTTTGAAGTGATTAAGAAACAGTGTCTCCATTTCATAGAGACTCCACAAGCGAGAACTGATATGGTAAAGGGGAAATTTCATCACATTTCAGGTGATTGACCGTTCGTTTAGATGATGAATGTAGTCAATTGAAGCAATAAAGGATGCACTGTATGTGAGCGCAAGCTAGCTGCTGCTTGCTTATCAAAGTTGAACAATGTTGCCATTAACCAAATTTTGACCATTTCTTTTTTACACACATCGTCAGCCTTAGGCCGTGTTTATCAAGTAAATGTACATACATTAGCAACACACACACACAAACACAGATAGCGGCACTTACAGTGCTTCTACGCGATTAAGACCTAAAGCGGTAGGCTCTTATTTCACTTCAGCTTCCGGGGACAGGCCACCAAAAAACCAGCACTGTCCCTGAAAAATCGGGATATCTGGTCACTCTGCTATATAACAACAAAGCTATCAATAGCTGAGCTAGGACTGCAGTATGTAATACAAAAAGCAATGTGAACAGTTATAGTCCATAAAGTTTTTACCATTGGAAATGTAGCTAATCTACACGTTGAGAGAACGAGTTCTGTTTTTTGGTGTCAGTAGCCCCCTGGCTACTCAGAGTTGGAGACTAGAAATCCAAGAGGTGTTCAAAATGAATAGACCCAGGACAAGTATCTTAACTTATACAAGCACACATTTTTGCCATCGATTTGTCGTGAATTTCCTCTTTATCTTGTTTTAAGTGAGATTTATCCTATCGAAGTTATTGTATCTGAAGTAAAACATTCATGTTACCTCAAGCTAACATCCTGTACATAAAGTCAAGTGTTCTATATGGAGGTATAGAGACATGATCTGAACAGAATGACATACCAACAGACTGTTTGACTTTGGATGGATTGCTTCAAGCCTGCCTGCGTCATTGTTGCTCTGTAACACACTGTTAGCAACATCTTGTCTGTCTGACAACATCTTTTCATTCGTGGTGGCTGGGGATGGGAGGCAGGACGCTATCACACAGAATCAGTGAACCTTTCAGACCCAGCTGCTCAAGTGTAGTTCAGCACTCCAGCTGTAGTAAGGAATAAACTCTGCAGGTGGGCAGAGTGTCTTTAATCATTCTAATCTTTTGTCATCATCACCATCAAGATCATCATCATTAACACCGCAATTATGACAGTCATCACTGTATATCTTCATTATCACATTCGCATCAAAGCTTCCTGCACCTTTAGCTTCATTGAGCACAGAAGGCTATTTACTACTCTCATGCATATGTATAAATAAACATGAGTGCACAGCAGTCAGTGAAGGATGATGCTGCATGTCGATGGTGTTTTTAGAAAGCCGTGTTTGCCCTCTTGAACCACAGATCATCAGGTGTTTGGGATTTAAAACGAGTTCACTGAAACTCGGGGCAAGTGATCGGAGAAATAGACAATGTTAATCGTGGTTTCAGTAATTCGCCTGTCAGATTTTAAGATGAGGCTCTAGGTTCTGCTTGGACTGTTTGACCAAAAGAGCTTTAAATT
This sequence comes from Diplodus puntazzo, assembly GCA_963678695.2. Classification (NCBI taxonomy): domain Eukaryota; kingdom Metazoa; phylum Chordata; class Actinopteri; order Spariformes; family Sparidae; genus Diplodus; species Diplodus puntazzo. The sequence continues at coordinate 5,031,444 of OZ023168.1, read as the reverse complement.
AGAAATGTGAAGGAGCAAGGGGACAGCGGGGAATTGCGGCGAGCATTAATCTAGCGGTGTGTTAAGATGCATTCATCTTTCTTTCCATTTGCGGTTCCGGCAGAGCCTCTCTTGAGTGTGACGCAGAAATTGTTTTGTGCATGCTGAGCGTGTGTTTGTTTGTTTGTGTGTGTGTGTGTGTGTGTGTGTGTGTGTGTGTGTGTGTGTCTTTCCACTTGCTCTCACGTGTCTTATGAGCCTGTGTGTGCAAACAAAGATAATTCAGTGCTCTGCTTGGGAATGCATCCACACTTTGTGTTCGGAATGCCAGAGTGCCAAATTATACCTTGTGAACGAGCAGGAGGGCCGCTGCATCTGCTGCAGTCATTGGAAAGAAAACATGAATCTTTCTGTCTGTAGTCCGTGTGCTTTGGGAGCAGAGAGGCGGGCTAGAGGGAGAGAAAGACAGAGTGGGAGCATTTAGATAACCACCTGCTCCTCTTCCCAAACTCATCCTCTTCTATCATCGGCCATGTTTTATAAATCCGTCTAATCTTGAAGTAAATAAACTCTGAAGTGCAGCCTTCTTCATCACCCTCTACTGCTTCAGCCATAAAGTACTATACAGCGTTACCGCTGACATGACTCAGAGAAGCAAAGCCCTTGATTGTTTTTCTTTTTTAAGTGATTACTGACTGAAAGGTGCATTGTGGGAGGAAAAACATTATCAGAAGAGAAAGATCTTCATGGGCTGTTTTTTTTTCTGCCTTCACAAACTAAATGAAGCAGCTCTTTGTTTTCATGACTGAATAAACTGAGCAAACAAAACTGGCCTTAAAGGATGACATAATTTAAAACTGTTTCATTTTGTTTATGCTTCAACTTTCTGGCTTCAAACAGTGTTCCTGGGACCTTTATTTATGATGTACTACCTACAATTGATATTGTAAATAATAAATTCTGACTGAATTGCTTGTCCAGAAATAGATAGTGCCCCTTTAATGGTTCTACTTGTTCATGTGTAGTAGTAATATGTTTTCCCTGACCCTTCTCTCTGCAGGATTGGCCTTCTCCTGCTTGGAAAGCCTCTGGACAGAGAGACCACCGACCAGTACCGTCTGATTGTCACAGCGTCTGACGGCAACCCTGGAGGGGTGAGGCACAGCCCTCTTTTTTTTTTATCCATTGGCTTGTTTCCTCTGGGTTGATGACCCTTAAACATTGTAAACGCATAAAGCTTAAAAAAGATCATCTCATACAAGCTCGTATTAGCTCGGAAAATTTGGCTCACTGAACCCAAGTGCTTCATTAGCCTGGAAAATCTAGTAGTGCTTTTGAACTCACGTTTGAGTCAAATACCCTGTGGTTTTTGTCACACATTCATAAAATCTGCTGTAGCTCTAGGAGTCAGCAGCACCACTTCATTGTGTCAAACCAATGTGATAGCACATTATTAAGGGCTGGCTGCTCCAATAAGTGCAAACACTAGATGTGGTAATTATAACTATGACTTTGGGTTCTTTGGTATGAGATTTTCACTGATTGATCAAAGCCATTAAAAATGACATCTAAAATCCCACTGAGACAATGTAGGTGTGATTTTTGCCTATTTAAATAAAACCGATTTTAATTAATTTGTAACGCTGTAAACGCAATTCTGCAAATGTTGGAGGTATTTTTGATGTGTTCATCAGCACGGATGTTCAGGTCTTTCAGTCCATCAATCTGTTGCTGAATACAGTGTGGTCCAGTATGGCTCAGTGCTGCTTCAGACAAACTTGCAAATGGATCTTTACACTTGCTGGTAAAATCTGACATCTGACAGAAGTATATTTTGACTGTTGTTTCACCTGAAGCGATTCAGAGATTGAACAGTTGTGTCGATTTCAATGGACAAAAGATCCTTACATTGCCTCCAACATCATTAAGATAATATGCTGAGTTTTTTTAAGATTAGGTGACAGTTCTTTAGGCAGAGGCGACAGGCAGCATTCACTGCGTTTTTTGTTTTTTTTGTTTGTGTTTAGGTTCACCAAGCTGTCTCTTTAATTTGGCCTAGAGAAGCAGCACACACTATAACTGATAGTGAATTCTGGCTGCTCCGTCTCCCACCGAGAGCTGATAATCATATAAACCGTCTTAATTTAATTAGACTTCACCTCCGCTGGCTCAGTTTTTGCAGCTGTCTCTATTCCAGACAGAGGTGAAATGTGCTTTCCTTTTTAAGATGCTCTGTGTGATAGGTAATGAACATTAGCTGATGAGCTGTCACAGGAGTGATGTTGATTGCCCCCTCTCACCTGCGCATGCATAAACACTCAGATCTACAGCTCCCTTTCAACTGTTGGCAGCCTGCATGTGTTGGTCAAGTGGAGCTGTGTAAGAGGCGTATGTCACTGCTATCGTGTCCCAGAGTGTGACAGTTTGAGTGGGAGGGTCAGAGGAGATGAACAGTGACAGGACCAGACAGAAAAGCACAAATGAGTAAAGGAAGTGTATGATGGAGCTTTACCTCACAGAATGAGGTAAACACAAGCTGCTGCTCTTTGTCCCAACATTTATTGTCAGATTGTCCAAACTGACGCCCTTGTGTGTCTGTCTGTGTGTGCAAAAAAGTCTTGAACAGATTAAATTACAAGCTGACTGTGAGCTTAATGTCACAGCTCGGAAGAAATTCTGTCACAATAGTGAGGAAGACGAATCAGAGAGAGAGAGATGTAAAGAGCTGAGGAGGTCGGATGTGAGGAAGTCATTCAGCGGGACTGCGAGGAAGGCTTGAGACAGGAAAAATGAGCACATGGGGGGGGTAGTGTAAAGGAGAACGCGAGAGAGAAATGGAGGGGGGGACGCCAGGGATTCGGATGTGTAATTAGCACAGAACTTCGGTAACCATGGGAAACTGACACAAGGAGTGAAGTAAGCCATAATCCCCCAGTGCTCCTCTTTGGTTATAGTCAAATATGTCCACCCACACAAACTTTCTTCCATAATACTTGTTGAATTTGAACTCTTACATCTAGTAGAGCACAAAAAACAAATTGTGCAAATCCTTGTGACCAATTCAAAATTTGTATTCTCAGCAGCGCAAGCTGTAATTACACAGCCAAGCAGACTCCAATTCCCCCAAAACTCACCCAGGGATGCTGGAAAAAGCGGTTCTTCTTGCCCTTGGAGGTGGGAGGACATGACTCCTAACAGCCTGATTATATCATATCTTCAGTACGGCCTGTGGTCAGGGCCGTCACTTGAAAGTCAAACCCCCATCAGCCAACTCTGGATATTTCAGACTGTGAGGACAGAAGGCGAGACATCACACAGCTCCATTCATTTCATGTTAAATAAATGATAGCAGCTCATTAATCACACTCATGGCCATAGAGGTGGGATTTCTTGGCTTTGATAAGAACACCCATGCAAGGATGGAGAGGCTAATTAGCTTCAGGTCTTCTGTGAAATGAGAAATAAGTAGATCCCAATCACTGCACTTAAGCTGAACTGTGTCCTCTTAGTTTTAGTCGCAAAAGAGGCATGTAGTGTGACGGCTTTCATCATGTCAATCCGTACATGAAGGGTCTGATTATGTACATCTCAGAAGCTCGAACAAAGGAAACAACAATGGCGATGCAATCCCCAACAGACTGTGAGATGAAGGTGACACTAACTAGGCCATTTCCTTCGTGGCATGTGCTGCTGAATGTCTCATCTGCCAGGGCAACTTCAAACAGTAGTCTACTGGGAAGTATTTTTTCTTGCAGGGGCCAACTCCTCCCACAAACCGCCCATCCTTCCTCCCCCAAAGGAGACCATTTACACCAAAGTTTGCATACAGCTTCATCCTAGCCCACTGAGAGATCATAGATTGTGTGTATTCAGCCATTTTTTTGTGTTGATTTATAGGAGTGCTGTAGCTGCGTGTACTGTGTCATTGTTTGAAGGTTAACGGCAATGGTACCCAATGGCCCCGCAAATGAGGGAACGCCTCAAATGATCTATGCTTTGCCCAGAGAGCCTTTAGATCAAATAGACCCACAAAATAGAAAAGAAAATACTATACACATAGTATTTTCTTTTCTATTTTGTGGGTCTATTTGGTCTAAAGGCTCTTTGAGATATATGTCGTTGTATATATATTCAATTTTCTGGGGTTGTGGCTTTCATGTTGTCAGTAATCATTTTTTATTCTATGTTTTAACAAAACTGAGAGTGGCGGCACTGTAAAGTTGTACTTGTAAAGGTTTTCACCCAAATCCATCTGCTACTTATGCACCACACACAGCACCATGGATTTATCAATAGCACTACTGATGTAGCGCCATGGTTAATGGCAAAGAGTTTGACTTACAAAAAACTCAGTCAGATAAAGAATCAATGAGTCAGGCACACTAGACTAACATATTCAACGAAACAACCCCTCTGCCCCTACTAGAGACGTTAATAATTTATCATTAATCGATTAATCACTGTTTAGAATTCAAAGCAACATTTTCCTGGAAAATAACAGCTTCAAATCCATTTTGATGGTGCAGTATCCTGAAACAGGGTGAATGGTGTCTCCACCTCAGCCACTCCGCCCCTCTGTCACTTGTGTCCGCACTATGCTACTTCAGTGGGAGGGTAGGATGACACTGTTAGATACAAGTTTTCAACACATAACATTGTTATGGCATAATGAGATTTGTTTGTAGTTAGTGCCTACATTACATCTGACAAATTGTTACAGACCTGGGATTTAACCAATTATTGGAGATGGGCACAAAAGGTTATTGTTACAAAGTGCAGATACTTACTCATTTTGTGTACTGTATTATAAGATATTGGTATGAGAAAATGGATTTGATTAAACTACAGGTAATTCGTAACAACACCAAAAAAAAATACAAGAAGACATTCGATACAAAGGGATACTTTTACATTTAAGTCATTAAGTTGCCTAAATGTTGGTTGGACTTTTGTTTGGCAAATTTTGAATAACAACAGATGGAAGCTTAGGAATTAAATAAAATCATTATTTTGTATTATTCAATTAATCATTCCAGTACATTGGCTCTTACTTTATCTGTTTTCTTAATGGTGTAATATTTAAGAGTTTTAGTCGAAAATGTTGGAAAAATGAAGTAAGATTAACAACCAAATGTGAATTATGAGCAGCTTTTGATGTCTATGTTTGGTGCTGAAAAGATATCTGTTGAAGCTAGCATGCTAACCAGCTAGCAGTTAGCCTATTTTAGTTTAAAGTTCATTTGCTAGCATTGTAGTGTAAATACTAATTCCCCTGGCTACTGATTTCCCAGTCAGAATTCCTAGCTGCACAGCTAACTGAGCTAAATAGCTAAGGGAACCTACAATTAGCAGCAGTTTTCTTTAACTCTGGTGGTATGATGCCCACATTTTTTTTGTTTTTTTTCTCAGTATGAATGTGATGGGTGGTATGGCAGATAAACAAGCTGGATGCATTTTGGTCATTTTGCTACCAAGAGTTATGGCATCTCCCCTCATTCTCTGTCAATTTGTCTACTGTTGATGATAGTGCTAATTGAAGTCAGGGGATCGCCAAAGTTGTAACAATTCATCCTCTTGGAACTGTGAACATCTGTGCAGTTCCATTGCATATATTAGCAATCCATCCAATAGTTATCTCCAAAGTTCAGTCTGGAACAAAGCGTTGGACTGACTGATGCGTCCTAAAAAATTGACACATTATTGTATAAGTTTTCTGTTTATAGGCTGTGGCTGCTCTTACTCCCATGAGGGGCTAACAAAAGCTTCATCATCTACAGATTGGCGTGATGTTGTGATGTTAGCTGGCAAAATCTTTTGCCAAGTTTTACACAGTGTTTGCGGTGTTCTAGTATACTTATTGTTATTATTGTAGGACTGAGTACTGACGCTGTAGGTATCAGTAAACTATGCCTAAACCATGCATGTTAGCCTGTCAGCAGTGTTAGAAAGTGACAAGAAAATAAACAGTTTCCAGATCTTTTCCCTCTATCTATAACAAAAAAAAATGTTACAGTAGTTTGACCAAAAATTTAGCATAGAGCTATTGTGCCGACAGATTCTACTTTCTGTATAATGGGATGATTTGTTTTTTATAACCCCAAACTAGGAATTATGTATGAGTCTAATTGTGCATGCTGCTGAGTTTGCTGCAGCATATTAAAGCAGAAGTCGACCGCCTCATGCAAAATTAACTGTGGCTTAACACCTCTGTTAACAAATTTCCCTGCTTAGCTCAGTCTGTAATGCCTCCTAACTTCCTAATTTAGGTAATCATACATTTGCATTCAATTTACCTGGACGGTTTGCTGCTTATCAACACCACAGTCTGTGTGGTCTTCTGTGAAATTTACAGACGTTGTCTTCAAATGCCAGTTCTTTCCTGGACAGGAAGTTTTTAACAGTGTTAACAGGCATGTGTCCTTTTTCTTTTGTTCCCCATTAATATTGTTTACTCATGCATGACTGCTGTTCTGCAATTGTCTTTTTAAGTCAGTTATAAAAGAAAAGCTGTATGTTTTTTATGCATTATGATAGCTCCTCGCTCATTGATACATAGCTGCCAATCTAGGCTGTTTCTCTACATGACCGTGTTATCTTTTCAGGCTTAAAATCTATTCATCCTAGTTTTCCCGGGGTCAAAAGTACTTCTTACAATCAATTTTTGTTTGTTAGGCAACCTAGTTTTAAAAGTTCTCACCAGCTTTTCTCACCACACAATTTCTTGATCCAAATGTATAATTATGTTTCTGTGTTTCTTTTATTTTTGAAACATGAATACTTATTTTTAAGGAGCAGTGAATAAAAGTGGTATTTATTATGGTCTTTGTTCTTCCAGACATCCACTACCACTGTGAACATCGTCGTCACTGATGTCAACGATAACGACCCTGAGTTTGACTTCGCCACACCCACTAATTTCACTGTCCAAGAAGAAGAGGCCAACTTGTTTGTAGGACAAGTCGCGGTAAGCGTAATGTTTCTGTCGTTCTTTTGAAATTAGTCACCCTTATATCCCTTGTTTTACAATAGATCACATTTGTTCTTTCCATTGTTGAATGAACTTAGTGTCCCTCAGTTCTCATTTTTGCTGCCCATTGAAAAATGACCTTGCATTTTCCAACACAGTTCCATGTTGTTGGACAGATTTGTCCATCAGTGCTCCATTCCCGTTGACTGGCTTTGTTCAGCACCACTGCGCAGCCAGATTTTTCAAATTGCTGTAGATTAATTGACCTGATGTTTGTCAGTGGATTAATCATGGAGTAATGAGAAGCAGACAAAGATGGCAGATGAGGCGATGAAATCCAGGAGTCTTTTCTGTATAGCTTCCATTTTTCGTTCAAATATACTTGGTATTTTTAAGTATGATAGCTCCCCCAAATCCCCACATCCTCCAAGCTCAATGTTTTGAAATATGGGTTTGAACTCAGAACAGAACTCCATCAGAACTACTGGCAGCTACATCATGGTTTAGATGTGACGACAAGCAAAAGAAGCCTGAAGAAGATCATTCGTTTCAAAACAACAATGGTGGCTCCTCAAGAAGCTAGCATAGATGCTGCTAGCATCAGTTACATCAGAACTGGAGAGTTTATTTCATTGAAAGAATAACAAAAAACGGCACTGAAGACTTTGAACGATGGAAAAGAGGTGGGGATTTTTGATATATAGTGATAGACAGTTAGTTCATTCCTCTTTCAAGTATTTTTTGAAAGTGCCTTCCCTTTTCCAAATCTATTATAGCGGCTCATTTCCAGATGTTTCAAAACAGTGAACAAGGAGAAATTTGGGGGGTTTACAGGGGGTTTTAAACAATATAACTGTATTTGAGGTCAAACTGTGTCTTTATGTCATAAAAAGAATTTGGTCTGAGTTTGTAAGTTGTCTCAGCCACCGCTTTCTGATGCAAGTTCACAAATCTGCAAAGTAAAATGGAATAATTATGGTTCACGGTGAGATAATGGTGAAATAACTTTCATAATAAATGAATGTAATTAGTTTGATGATGAGTTATCCAATCTAATGAAGGCGTGCAGTAGATTGGGTATTTCTTGTGTTAATGAGTTGCACTGTTGTGCGGTTTGACATATCAATCTGTCTTGGGCAAGATATACCTCTACATATTGGTTCGTAGTTTCACAATACTCTCTGTGCCTTTATGTAGGTAAACTATCTGCATCTCTACTTGGAGACAAAAGTGTTTGTGGCTTTAAACCTTTCAGATATTATAAACGTAATAAATATTTTTTTTTTGTGATAACCCCAGTAAATCAGCAAGGACACTGTGATAAGAGTGTTTGTGTCAGTGCTGTTTCATTTCCTTGTCATGTCCTTTATAATTGCTATTGCAAACAAAAAGATTACCACGGGTAAACATGCACTCATATCAGTCACATTTGTCACCTTTCAGGATATATAGTTTTAACATTAGGAATCCCATTACGTTTTCAAGGGGTAATAAAAAGGACCACCAGAAGATGTTGCGAGTTTATGAACTGTGAAATAAGACAAAAGGGCATCTGAAGGGAGCTCTGTGTTTGCATGAAGCTGTCTCACCCCCAAGTGTTTTCTCACAAATGCAGGAAGAAGCTAGATTGGGGCTTAGCCCATCCCACCATCTCTCTCTCTCTCTCTCTCTCTCTCTCTCTCTCTCTGTCTCTCTCTCTCTCTCTCTCTCTCTCTCTCTCTCTCTCTCTCTCTCTCTCTCTCTCTCTCTCTCTCTGGCTCGCCTTTCTGACTGAAAGATAAGTACATCAGCTCTGTACAATCCTGCTCTCTGTGCACATGCGTATAGAGAGACTACAGCTAAGCCTGTTGTAGCTGATCAAGAAGGGATGGAGACCCTTTTTTTGTCTTTTTGCACTGTTTCATAAAATCTTCGGTTAATAGCCACAATCTCCAAAATACAGGTCAGTATTGTCAGCAAGGGATGTAGCAGTATATCAGTTTCACAGTAAACCATGTAAATGACATTCAGTGGTTATTATACTGTGTACTTTCTCTTATCTTCGGCATTGAAGACCGTATTAATGTTATATCAAGTTTCATGTCTTCATGACATTATGTTTTGTGAATTTATAATGAAATGTTTGTTTTAACTGCTAACAAATAATTTTCTAGTACCCTATGCCATGATATTTTCTGTGACACAAATCTCATATCATTATGACCCTATTGCAGAACTAGTGATAATCCACTAGATTAGATTATTTGACAATACATGAACACAACAACAGTCATTTTCACTGTATGTCACATTCGAAATGTTGTCGGTTTTTGACCGGAGTCACCCTTATTCAACTGACTTTATAATGCTCCATTTAAGCACAAAATCCTTTAAGGCAGTAAGAATCCTCACAATAGGTAGACATAAGATTTACAGTGTCAATGCTCAAAGCAAGTATTCAAGTGGATATGATTTCAGAAACAGAGGGAAAAAGCATAGCAGAGGCAAAACTTGGGTTAAACATTGGGGGAACAATGAGAGCTGTGAAAGCAGCTCTGGACCTCTGTTGAGCGACCTCTGGTTTTACACTATATGATTTCCTTCAGCCTCACTCGCACCTGTAACTGTGCTCGTAACTAGCTTCATACAGTACGCCATGAAGAATGCAGGAAGATGCCACAGTAACGCTGCATGAACAGGGTCATTTCATTTGTCTTCTGTGGCAGCAGACAGTGCACAGCCTTTCAGTTACTATAATGCTGAAACATGAGCTGACTAAAGCAACTTAACTACCCCGAATATTATGCGCTTTTCATAAAACCTTCATCCCTCGCTGGGTGGACTGTTGCTGTGTTCTGTCATCGAGTCTTTCCGAGAAACAGAAAACATTTAACTGCATTAACCCTCTTGAGTCTGGGGTATAATTGGCCGTTTTTGACTATTTTTGATTTTACCATTATATTTCACCTTAAAAACTATTTACCTTGCCTTGTTTGGTGTCATTATTTTCAGCACAACCTCACATGTGTGACTGTACAGTTATCTTTTCATTTTGACATACTGTATTAACACAATTGACCTAAAATCACAAAAAAAACATAAAATCCGAGTAAGAAAAAGTTAGATTTTTTACTGTAAAAACCACAAATATGATAAACGAACCATTTTGATTACTTATAATGCAAATATAAATTGTTGTTAACTAAATGTGTGCATAAGTTTTTGAAATTTACAAAGTTATATGCAACTATTTACATTTAAATGCAGGCAATGCCTCAGAGTCAGGGCTCCTCAGCTGAATGAAGAGCTGCACTGCCTGCTGCACATTCAGCTTCTCCACATTCTTTTGACTCATTAAATTAAAAAAACGACTCCACAACACACTAAACACACTTCACTAAACACTACAGAACACACTAACTATGCACTCCAAACACGCTAAATGTCACAAATCTCTCAACTCTCAAAACTCGCAATCTCTGTCTCTGCCTCTGTCACCGGCACAGCTGCTGTCACTTTTCCGCCCCGTCACTCCCAAATCTTCCCCCTGTCCCCAGCAACCAGATCACGTGACTTGCCAACTAATTTTGTGATTGGCTGGTGTGGTGGCTTTTTCCACCAATAGGAACACGTTTTTTTGCTTTCACACACTTCCTGCTTGCGGACACGTTCGTGAGGAAAGCCAGACTTTACCGTCTCTTCCTGCACCAAACGCGCAGCAAACGTGACGACAACGTTAGCGAAAAAGCGTGGCGGACATAATATATCGTATCTCCGGTTTTACTTGGCCTATCAACACGATTTAAAAACTGGTAAATAGTTTGAAGGCTGCTCGAACACATAAAGTCAGAACCGAGACTCACAGAGGCGCCGTTTTGCTGCTACGTCAACTTCAATTGGTCACGTGATTTTGACGCGCCGGCGCGTCAATCGACTCCAGAGGGTTAAGAATGCTTCTAAACAACTGAGCACAAAATGCCTACTATTAAATCATTACATTGGCTTCCAAGAAGTCTTAAAAAAGATAAGTGCTGCTTTTATTTAAATCACAAATGTTTAGGCCATAAATGCATATCTGACATGCTGAATATGAACCTATTATGAGTCATCTGGCAGTGCTATGAGTCAGAGATATACACTGTGAAGCTTTATTTAGCTTAAAAACAACACAGATTAAATTCATCTTAATCGTATTAAACTCTCAACAACTTCAGCCACTTAAATCAAAATAAAAACTTTATTTTTCCCTGCTTTTATGAGATTGCTTTATTGAAGCTGTTATCCATCTATAACTGTGCAAATCGTTTTGTCTAGAATTACATTTATCTTGATTTCATTTTATTCGATTTTCATTTGATTTTCATTGTCATTTTAAATTGTTTTGATGGATTTTTATGCCTGCCATAAAGCACTTAGCCCTCGAAATGTGCAATATGAAAGTACATCTCCGTTAAACACAGAGACTTAGATGTTTGTGACATTGTGGAAGATGAGCAAAGTTATCACAGGCAAGTGTAATTACAGTAGACACACACACACACATGAAACCAGCCACAATGCTGGTCAATTACAACCCACTGCTTCTGTGGCATTCTGCAGCCTGTTTTCTCGTCCTGTACAGCTTCTTTCTGGTTTGTTTTCTTCGCTTTATCCTTGGAATACAAGGATAAAGGAATACATGCTCGCATTTCAAGAGATCATACTCATTGCACTGTAGTTAGGGAGACCGTGCCCCTTAAGGTGGAACCTCAAAGTAAGAAAACACCTGGGCTGTTACATAAATAACATCATTAAGTGTAGGTATATAAGGTTTTCTGTTGGTTTTGGGCAACAGGGTACAATGGAAATAGACTCAGACTCCCAGAATCTGTTCTCAGCTATTAGATTAATAAAATACCAAATTTAGATAATGACGACTGGAATTTAGATTGTAAGTGCCAATAACTGTATGAAATAAAAAAGTCTAATACCCCTTTCTCACGTATTCATTTCATTAAGAAGGATAGAATATATAAATGAAGAGAAAGAAACGTTAGGTCTTATTTGTTTTTAGCAGATTCTGTAGTGGAATGTTGCGGTTCATTAACCAGTAATAGAATTCATCTAAGGTGAATACAAAAGGACTGAGATGCTGCTGCTCACATCCGTCGAGTTCATACACTGGGGGGGAATCACCTGAAACTGACATCCGTCTAAAGAGAAAATAAGAACATCAAAAAGTCGTGGAGCCAGGGGACCGTCACTTATCGTACACCCCCAAGTATTTCTCAATGTTTCATCACCCACCCTGATAGGTTGACAAATGTTCTGTAACTGTGATGTGGATTTTCTGTCAGAGATTAGTGTGCAAGTGCATTACGAGTTGGTTTTGTTGAGCAAATGAACCTTTCAGAGCTGTCATATCATACTGTCACACGACTGTCTAAATCAATGTTCAGTGACAGATGAGGGAATGGATGAGATAAAGACAGCTTGAAATAAGATATGTTTTGTGTTTACTCAATAATTTCACATTTAAGTGACTTGTTATTATAAGATCAGTTCATCTTTTTTCTGTAGCACCATGAATTTACCTGCAGCGGAGTAGTAGTGCAGCTTAGCACAAGGCTTCAGGCAAATGCCAGCGGTGAAGATGACTGCAGTGCAAATGCGTAATGCCAATAAGTAGCTTAATGCGAGCCCTGATGCGTTTTGGATTATCTTCACAGTAATTGGAACTGGTTCACACCTGTTCTTATTTTACGCTCACTTACATAGGCGTAAGACGATTCACTAGGTTATCACATTTGACAACATTGCTGGTTGTGCTAATATAATAATTTCTTCTGTGACTGACAAATCTGACACCATACAAGCCCATTTTGTTTGCTCACAGCAGGGAGCCAGAATCAGAGCATGCAGATGACCATGGGGTGAATTGATTAGCGTCCCTGTCAGACTCATCGTGGAAGCATCATCTACAATTGTTGCTAATTGGGGAGGCAGTTGAACACAATGCTATTCATGTTTTTTTCCAAGCATATTCCATGATAACATGAGTTTGATCCTGCACCCAAGTGAAGACATTTGCTTTTCACGGCAATGTGAAGAATCTTTTATTGTAAATTCAATAAGCAAATAAACAGTCAACCGAGGCGGGCAGCACAAAAAGGAGGTGCAGACGCTATTTGTTAGAGGCCTGTGTGGATTTGTAGTTTTATGACAGCAGCCACCTGCTGAAGCTGCTTTTTGTCTTGCGGCCACCTGCAGGATGTTACATTGCTCCCTCCATTGATGTTCTGGGCCCGTCCACCAGCTCACGGTCTAAAGTCTGTGCCAGTTGTCATCAAAAGAGACCTGAAAAACTCATTCAAACTAATGATTTGGGTTAGGCTTTACAGTCACCACCAGAGACAGGCTTTACAACATGACCACTCATGTTTATTATGTCTGCCAACATCTGCTGCAGGTCATGTGGGAACCATGGATAAGTCTGCCCTAGAGCCTGACTGATATATCGGTTGGCAGATATTATCGGACATTTTTACCTTAAAGAGATCGGTATCAGCTTCGATGTCGCCTGATACAAGGGACCTTTTTTGTTTTTACAATGCAGATAAAGATGCATTGAATAAGTTAAAATCATTATATTCATAGTGGATTTTACTGTTTCAGGGCACTGATTAAGACTGGGTATAGAACGTTAATACTATGTGGCACCCACCAAATTGCTTTGAAAAATGTCACATTTCAATACCTAAGTTGTTCATCTCATCAGCATTAGTCAGCCAGTAAGCATGCGGCATGCTTATTTTGCCAGGATGTTATAGTGCTGTTGATTGGCTGTCTCAAGGCATTCTTTTATTAGAATGGATTCCATAAATTCGGTATCGACAAAACATAATGCAAAGTGTGGTATGGAAGTAAAGGTTTCAATGCTTGTATCTAATTTTTAATGGTACTCAGCCTTAACACTGATGTCATTTCAGACTACGTTTATGTTTAATATGTAAAATATCCCACCTCCATTACATATCTTTTTTCAGAAATGTATGATAACCAAATCTAAGTAATCCTTGCAAAAAAAAAAAAAAGCTGATATTTAAATAATGGACTTATTCAATTCCTAATATCAGTATCTGTATCATCCACAGAAATGAAGCATCTGTCAGGCACATACAGAAATATGCTAATTTGTCATTTGATGTTATTGGCTGTGGATGGTACTACACCTCACACAAGGCAAAGAGTAGCGAGAATGTTTGTTATGCAATCACGGTAGAGAAGTTCTGATCCGTACACACACATTGACATGATGTGCTTTCGTCTGTTTCGCTAAGGCTTAATGCTGAGGTCCAATTTTTAGCCTCGGCTTTGAATATTTGTCAGGCACTGTAGAACAAATTGGGGGCAGCTTTTAGCAACTAAATGTGTGTGTGTGTATCCTCCCCCTTCTTCCACAGTTCCTTATAGAGCCCTTTTTCCCGTCTTTGTACAGCCTTTTTCATATTGTTATTGAGGTAGAGAAATGATTGACAGATGAACAGACAGATGAAATGTAGCTCGATCTCCTTCTGTTTCTTTTTTCTCTCCCAACTTTCTTCTCTCTGTCTCTCTCTCTCAATATTAACAAAAGAATATCACAACAAAGGGATGATATGACCTGTCATATCCACACAGGAATTAAAATGTGCAGAGCAGCAAACTTATTTTAGCCCTGTGGGATCGTTCCAGCATCACAGAATAGTACCAGTCTGCCTCTCCTAAACTGTAACCATTTCTTTTTTTTCAGTTTTTATTTAAAGAATCACACGTACGCTATTAAAAGGTGATAGAATATTCAACAATTTGCATGAAAAAGAGTTGCCTCCTTGAATATGTAAGGTGTTAAGAGTGTAGCCAGGCTTTAATGGATCATATAATGGTCACATCAAACTTACAACAGCTGCTGTTTGCCTAAAGGAAAATACTTCTGCATTTCAGGTCTAACATCTGTGAGTCGGTGAATATTTATCTCTCTCTGCTGTTATTGACATATGTAAATGGCTTCTAAGTGGTTCCCATTGGTTGTCGGTTTACTTCAGCAGCACCAGGAGTGAGAGGGCATTAGTTGTTGACTTTATATTGACTTTTCATTTAGCAGGCCCACTGACTGAGTTTTATTTTCTCAGCATACAACATCTCTCCGTCCAGTGTGAGATAATGACATTTGTAGCATTACCCACCTATTATGCTTCCATCTTTTTTACCTTGGCACAGATCACTACGCAGACAAGTGCATATATGGTGGTGCAGTGAATTATTGTCATGGAAGTTGCCTTAGGAGCTTGGCAGCATTAAATGGTGATTGTTTGAATCCTATTTCAGCAGAACAACTGTCAGGTATCTGATCGTCCAAACAAAAGACTCAGGGGAGAGGGGGAGTTAATGAAGATTGGGCGGACTGCCTAGATATTAATGCACATGAAAGAAAGATTGTATTTATATTCCCATAATGGAGATTATTTTCTATCTCCACAGGCCACAGATCCAGATGCAGGAGTGAACGGCCAGGTCCGTTACCGGATTGTAAATCATCCTGACTTGTTTATAATCAGTGCTAACGGCAGCATCTACACAAGAGTGCCTCTTGACCGTGAGCTAAGGAACCAGTATGACCTGGTGGTAGAGGCATCAGATGGGGCAGTGGATCCACGACGGACCATGTTGACCCTCTCAGTCCAGGTGACGGATATCGATGACAATAGCCCAGTCTTCTCCCAGGAAACGTACTTGGTGAGCGTACCTGAAAACAGCCCCGTGGGAACTGTGGTCCTAAAGCTAAGCGTAAGTACTTATATGCATGTGTTTATTGGCTGTTTCTCCCTCTCTCCATCCCTTTACATGTCCTGTCTCCCTTTATATAACGCAGCAGGGGTACTTGACACAAGAGTTGTAGCAGCAGGCTTTTAGCTTCTTTTAACTTCAAGTGCAGGCAATTTAGTGTTTTTAGTGTCAAATGCTTCAAGGCGGAAACATTTATATAGACAGAAACATACACAGTGTTATATTCACAGCGGGAAGATCTTTTTTTTTTTTTTCATGACAGCTCTTAATATCTTAATAATAATCTTTTTAATATTCTGTGATGTTATTCTGTGATTCTATGTTTTTATCCTATGTAAGGTGATCTTGGGTGACTTGAAAGGCGCCATCAAACAAATAAAATGTATTATTATTATTATTATTCTTTCAGAATGATACTCAACGCCAGATGTTTCAAGTTTGAATCGGGCTGTAGTGGTCATGACAAACATTAATGCAATGAAAAACTTTTGAACTTGGTGGAATCTGTCTTTGGGTATGTTCAATGCCGTCACACATCCACGCGTGCGTCTGCACTAAAGTGAAGTATAAGGAAACCATGCAGGGCAAACCCCAGAATGGAGGGGCGAGTTATTGCTGGCATATTGTGAGTGACAGTTCCCACAGAGGGGGAAAGCAAGTGGGGAAGGTGAGAAGCAGGAAGGTGAGGGGTTGAGGGTGAGTGACAGTGGCACTGTGACACCATTAATCTCCCAGACAACGTCAGCTCGACCCCAAACGAGGTGGTTGGCAAAACTCCAGAAAAAATCACCAGCAAGAGCAAAAGATGAGTGACATAGACTGAGAAAATGAAGGGACTGAGTGGGGTGACTGGAAACCGTGAAGGTCCTTCTGCTAGCATCTGGTTTTTGTCTTAAATGTAAATGGCTGCAATCTGCATCTGATCGGCTGTCGTGGAAACAAAACACCTAGGTGGACATGCTTATTTTCGCCCCTTTTCATGTGCAACGTTCATTGACCTGATGTCAATTTAATTGGCCAATTATAGCCTATCTGAGAATAATCGTTGTTGGCCAAATGTTGGCCTGTAGACGCCAGTGTTAACACTTTTATTTTTCCTAATAAAATTCAGGGAATGTGACTATGGTTTTCCTTAGAAATGATGCCCTTACACTATTTATCCAGTTGAGTGTGCATCCTTACTCAGGAGAATCTCTCAGTCATGCTCACCATACTGTTTGCTATGGTGGGGACCGGAGCTGAGCTGAGCAGACGTTAACATCCCCATCCTCTACGCTTCTGCAACAGCTGCATTTTCACTCTTATTGATCATAGTTTCACTTTATCATATAACAATAACCTTATGACTGAGCACATTGAGGCTATATTCACAGCAGCACTGTTTTTTTGTTTTTATTGGGTTCATTTCGTAACGTAAAGAGTTTAGAGTTCCACTTGCAACCAATAGCAGAGGCATTGGTAATTGCCTGACTGTTTGTGACCATTATACACCCCCCAAAAAATATGCAAAAGATGACATCAATCATTTGTCAATCATTGAACATTTTGATCAAATTAGGCAAGAAAAAGAAAATGTGTGTTAACGTTTAGAGAGCATCAGAGAGGTGCAGTTCAAATAATGTTATTATTATTATTATAACTTATTATGTTGTTAAACACCTACCCATTACTTACCCAGTCAGAAAAAAAGCTTAATGTCTGAGTTTCAGAATGCCCCACATAATTTTAGCTCCGGCATTGGCCCCAAAAAAATCCATGTCGGTCTGACCTGAATGTCTTGGTCGGAATGTTGTTGATTAGGAGTTTGTAGAACAAGTTTACTGTCTTCTGGATGTAGTCTGGTGAGTTATATGATCTGCTGCCGTCTTCATGTCCTGTTTCTCTGGCATGTTTGGGAGGGAAAGAGGGAAAGTCCTCCCCTTGCAGTGGGAGATGAGTCATTTCGACAATTTTTTGCCAAAGTGGTATATGTGTAATGGAGGTCAAGTGCTTGTGAGGTTGTGTGTATGTAAATGCCTGAACCCGGTTTCAGTTATTGTGGAATCATGCTTTTTTGTGAATCGATATTCCAGGAGTGTGTATGTGTTTCAAGCATCCATATGTATCTTATTTTATACTGCAAAATAGTTGTGCTTTTATTCATTGAGGACCAACTTAAGCTTTCCTTGGTGGTTTAATTGAATCAGAACCTATAAATGATTGATGTCAGTAAGCCCTGCAGCATAGAAACGCAGAATTAAAATAGAAACATTAATATTCATTGTCCACAGCCACAATGCTCATATCTCTGCATATGTTTAATTTTGAAAATGTAGCTGCCTCTTCCTATTTCTGCTTCAGCACGTGTCCTCTGTTGTCTTTATTGTCCTGTTATTATTCTACCTGTACAACCTTCTCCTTGTCCTTCTCATAGGCGGTGGACTCAGATCTCTTTTCCAATGTCACGTATCGGATCAAGACTGAATCGGCCAGACAGCTGTTTTCTCTAAGCCCTCTCACCGGGGAGTTGGCTGTGCTGCAGACTCTGGACTTTGAGGACCTGGCAGCTATGGGCATGGGGGCCTCTTTCACTTTCCAGGTGGAAGCCGTTGACCAAGGAGGCATCATGCCCCCAGGGCAAGCTACCGTCACGGTCCGCATCACGGTAAGAGCCCCCGGACAGTCTCAACCTCTCAGTGGTCTTTTCTCTTTCCATCTATCCTCATTGTCCCTCAGGAGCGGCAACACTGGCAGTGAATATGTAGTGAGTCATTAGCAGGGTTTTATAATAATAGAGCAGGGACTTATTGTACAGTAGTGCACCGGCGCTTCTTTTATTATATGAAATTCAATGTTGTGCAGCATGAAAGCTGAGTACACCTTCTTTTGTAAAGCACATTTTGGCCTGTTGACCTGCTTGTTCTCTACACATCAGCAGGACAAAGACACTTTGATGGAAAGGTGTTTCTGTCTGCGCACTGTGCTGTCCTAGATCTGAATGACTCATTAGCTTTGTGACAGCAATTATGTTACAACCTTTCAAGAGATTAACAGCTGAATCCCAACGAAAGGATTAGACGCCTTGTGTTGTGATATTCATGTGCGTGTGTGTTTGTGTGCGTTAATAGCTGTGTTTTTGCTCTGAGTAATTCTGTGCCTCAGAATCTTCGCACCCACGTTATGAATACAGTCCACCCCTAGTGACTGTCTCAAAGTCGACAGCATTAAGCTGTCTATATATTATGCTGAATGGGAGGAAGCGCATAAGCTTATTCAAGCAGGCTCGCCGCATGCTCAGGCAAGGCATGAGCATAATGGATTCACGCTGGCTTCTCGAGAACTAGATATGGAACTGATTCCACCTCCTTTTTCATATTACACCTCCAGTTGGCTGTTTGAGGTTGCTCGTGATTGATTTTCCCTTGTATTGTTTTGTTGTTTGTTGTTGTCTCTTTCGTCTGATGTTTGCAGTGATGGATTGACTGTCCTGGATGAGTCTCTCCAACTTTTTCTTCAATTCTTGTACTCCTTGATGCCCTGTGTGTGTTTGTCTGCATGTATATATGCATGGATAGAGAAGCAGAACTGTATGTGTGTGCGCACACATTGCACATGCATGTTTCAAGCAAAACACTAATGTGTTTTTGCAACTTGCGGCACGAGGATAAGACTTGTTCAAAGTAAGAACTGGATCATAGATTTTCTGCTAGGAAACACTAACCCATGTACAGATCAAAGTGAGGCTGCCCTCCACCACTGAGTTAATAGAACACATACTGTTGCCCATGGCTCAGTCAAAACAGTGGAAAGTAGAGAGAGAAGTCAGAGTTAAGCTATTCCTGAGAGATATGTGAAGGGCTTACTGAGTTTGCATTCTCACAAAGCAAAGCAGGGGTTGCACGGTTAACGTGATTTCATTTCTTCGCAGGCCCATAGAATGGTAGAGCTCAACTGTGCATTATTTACAGGGAGGAGGTGATTAAAGGCAGTGCGAAGCATCAGGAGCACGATATCAGTGAATCCCAACAAAACGGTTTGATCCCCAAAAGTGAGAAATGAGGCAGTTACTGTGTAGTTCTGAGCACCAGTGTTAGGATTATTGTTATTTATTTGTCATATATTATATCATTTAATCATAACCTGTCAGCTTTCTAATACAATTTGATGTTGCAGGATGCTATCTTTGTGTGGTTTCATGTCTGCGTGGTTATTGTTTAATTTAGGTAATTAGAAAAACTTGAAGCTAACCACCAATTCCAAGCCAGAAAAGTCAAACTGAAAGCTGTATTTAAGTCCAAAAGAAAGTATAAGACATTCAACCACTTCTCCCTCGTTGAATATTCCAGAATATATGTGTGTGTATATATATATGTATATATGTATGTGTATATATGTATATATATATATATATATATATATATATATATATATATATATATATATATATATATATAGAACATAGAAATTACTTTTTGTAAATTGTATTGTGTATATATATATATATATATGCTATGTATGTGTGTATATATATATATATATATATATATATATATATATATATATATATATATACATATAATGTACTATATATATATATATATAGCTGCCCCACAAAATGTCTCCTACTTCAGTGTAAAGTCCATTATGTGTATACATGTTTGTATGTATATTTGTATGTATGTATGTATGTATGTATGTGTTCACTGAAGGCATCAAGTTTTTCACATCACATATGTAATCTCATTAAATCCAATTTTGAATGAGCACAGAGCGAATTTACACTTTCAGCAATGAATGGGAAAATAGTCTTCTAGTGTCAAGCTGTGCACATTCATCACTCTGCACAGTGAAGCTCAAACATTCAACAAAAAAGATGAAAAACATATTCTTAAGAGGAGAGGAACTCATGGACAATTATCTTGACAATTATTACATGTACGGTATATTAATTGTTGCTTTTCAAAGCAATTGGCTTTTTATTCCCATCCAGTCTTATTTGGAAATGACTATACGCTCGCCTACCTCCCTTACTCAGGGACTGTAGAGTCGAGAAGATAAAACAAAGAAAAATACATTAATCATGAACATTACTTTCACAGCAGCATCAGCAGTCTTACAATTCCGCCGCAATTTAATTGAATGTAATGTTTATTACTGATAAGTTAACACATGGCTTGGGAAAAAAAGGAAAAAGTCAATTTACAAAAAGTAATTTCTATGTTCTTTGTATGTTCAGATTTTTTGTGCGTTATACTTCAAAGCATTGTAATTTAGAATATGAATGGACTTTTTTCATCTGTTATGGTGTGATCACAGTAAATGTTTACATGTGATGACATTCATCTCTGATGTTCTTAAAGTGCACAGACAAAGCCTGGAGCATGTTTGATTACTGCAGTGGGAACATTTGCCTGAATCCACAGAAAATTTCTGAAAGTGGTAGCTGAATCAAACAAAGCAGCAGCTGCAGAATCTGCACTGCTATTATGAAACAGGGCTGTTTCAGCATGCATACAGCATCAGCAGTAGAATACACTGAAATCAATGTCTCCAATACATAACTGATACGTCTACATTTATGATATCTCTTTGTTTTTAGGACATGAATGACTTCTCCCCTGTGTTTACCCAAGACCTGTATAAGGGCATGGTGGCACCCAATGCAGAGAAAGGAACCGTCATCACAGCTGTTTTTGCTGAGGACCAAGACCCTCCAGTGAGTATAAGAAAAAAGATGTTTGGCGTTAAATATGCAGTGTGTACAACATTGGTGGATAAACTTCAAAGCACAAGGAGCATGTTGACTTTATCTATGTCTTTAATAAAGGTAGCAGAGATAAAAGCCTTGCTTGATGATTTTTTACCTCCTCGCTAGATGTTGCTCTCAGAACATCAGCCAATTTTAACTGTGGCATTTGATACGATACATTTTTAAAGATGTTTTCAAAGCTCAGATGCTCTCATTAGAGCTACAGTGGTGTGTGTATTTATTGTGAGGGTGTCTTGTTTAGCATCTTCACTTGTGTGAGTCATGCACCAGTTGCCTCAGACATAGATATGTTTCCTCAGACTCCTTCCTTCCACCTCACTATATCTGTGCAGGTTCTCCTGGGACTGGCGCTATGAAGATTTGTCTCTTTTTCTTTCTTTCTTTTTGAGGGGAAAATCTGCAACCCAAGGAACAAAATTACACAATGCAGAAGAGAAATTGTGACATCCTTTTGAGAAGAGAAAATGTATGACTAAGAGGAGGCAACGCAGGAGCAGTGGAAGGCTTTGTTTTGTGGGGAAAGCATTATATGTTTTTTTCAGTAGTATGTACATTTAAAGGTGCAATGTGTAAAAAAATGGCAACCTGTTGAAGGTTGCTCCAAAGAAATAGGGGGCAGCGTATCACCAGATTAACTGCCAACTGCTGCTCCCTTTACTACTTTGCTGTCACCATTGACTAAAGCTATTCGCTGCTATAAGCTTGTTAGTTCAGTAAGCGATGCAGTTAGTCACCCTATTATCAGACCGACTCTGCCCAGACTGAAATCTCAGATCAACTGGGCTCACAATTGAACATGGCTGGACATCATTTTGGGACCAAGCACAGCTTGGGGAGAATGGGGATACAGTATGGAGGCGATTTACAGAGGATCCAACAAGGATTTGTTCTCTTGAAACAACATAGTGAAATTGCGGCTCACATACATTTCTTTGCTGAAAGTGAAAGGATGAAAGATTAGGGTCCTTTGAGATTCAAAATGGTGTTATGAGACAAGATGGGCTTGGTCAAGCTGGTTAGTATGCCAACATCAGTGCATACCTTCTTTTGACATAGCAGCAAACCTATTAGCTTCCACATACTGTTGATCATTTTAGTGCGTTTTAAACTGGAATCCTGACCATATTCCATAAATTGCACCTTTTGAGATAGTCTTGAGAATGTTTGGTTCCACGTCTTTCACCTCAGCTGAACCTCTTTTATTGGCAGTTCCACTCACCTTAATATTTTATTGCACTTGGTGAGTGAGTCAGCACTCTACTTGCTCACATCCTATCTGTATATCGTACCATTTTTTTTTTTCCCTGTTCTTTTTGGAGACTCCACCAAAGTCACACATCAAGTCCTTTATTTTCCATGTGGAAAAAAGGGAAAAGTATTCCCCCAGTGATTTACCTGCCTTGGACTTACAGCCTGCAGCGTTGAATGTGTTGCACCAAGTCCTGTATGACTGGACTTGATGTTGGTTATTTAGCTCCTGCTGGTTAGGGGTCTCCCCAGGACTGGGTAAGCTTGTGTACTCTCTGCAGCACATAACCATTGAGGGATATGGAGACTCTGCCTCCTCCTGCTTTTCCCACTCCACTTTGCTGCCTTTACAGCTCTAAAACTGAACTCGTGTTTATCCCCCTCATGCAAGATGCACCATTCTTATAGGTAAATCTTGTACAGTAGAACATTTTCAGCAGTGCTTGTCTAGGAAGGAAATCAGCATTGTGTTACCATGAGTTCAATGGCAGTGAGTGAGACGGGGGAGTCTGACAGACAGAGGGATTAGACTTCCCAACAGGAGCTGACTAACCCAGTCTCTTATTGACCTGGATTCAGGAGCTCAAAGCACTTTATTGACAGGTTGCCTGTCATATACACCTCTGATGGAATAGAGCTTAATAAAGTGCTTGCTGAAAAAAATAAATGAAAGAATGCGCAGAAATGTGTGCACACACACATTCTTTCTCTCTATTACAGGGGCTCTTAACCTGTTAGTGAACGCCCCCATTTTAAGGTTTGTTTACCTCTTAGTGAAGGGTGTTCCTATGTTGGAACAGTGATCCTTAACAGGTTAAACACCTGCACACACGAAGAAAGAAATGGAGGAAGAGAGGCTTTCTTGCTTGTAGTCATGATGCGAAGAACATGAGCCTTGTCTCTTTTGTCTGATGGTTATAATGGTGTACATAGTATTGCTGCTCATACTCTTATTTTGTGGAAAAATAAGGCATAACGACTATCGACCTCGGGAGAAGTGATACTAATGGTTTTTCATAACCGTGCCACTCAAACCCATAACTTCAGTGTTAATATCACGCGGAATGACGGAGAAGTTCACCATGGAGACAGACATTCCAGTATGAAGCTTTTTTTCCTTTTGCGCAAAATGTAATAAAATTTTTCATTTGTGACTGAAAAAGAATCACTGCAGAGAAAAGTTTACTGTTCGAGTACGGCATTAATCATTGCACAGGCTCATAAGATCAAGTTGTATTAACTTGTTGGCTCTGCTCTTTTACCCTCTCAGCTGCTTGAGCCTTGCTGTTGTGTTGCATGTGTCTGTGAAGCATCACTCAGTCCTTCTGAGCTTTTTCTTTAACTCATGAACTGGCTATTTCATCCTAAGGAGAACTGCATTCTGATAAAAGAACTGCAAGCATAACATTAAGTACATTTGAGCATAATCTTTGTTTTATATTTGGCTCTAGTTTGCAATAATCAAGAATTTCTGTTTTTGATGCCAAATTACTTTGTGTTCAAAGTAGAATGTCAGACATGGAAAGGTGTTGTGCAACTGAAAATGTACGGAGACGAACAGAGGTTTCTCAGCTGGTATTCTAGGACTAAGTTAGAATTATTGTAGAGGTTTCAAAATGCAAACTAATAACCCACATGGGAAGAAGAACTGGAGGCTGGATGCTGTTACCAAGTTGCCTGCACTGTATGTATAGCCTTGAGCAAAGCACTTGCTGTCACTGTGAAGGTCTCACTACTGAAGCTTCAGTATTAGATTCTTCTCTGGCAGGTGTTTTTTTATTAATGATCCCATCCCGACATCTTTTCCATTACATGTTCGAAAACAATTTGAAGAGCTTTTAGAGATGAGGCCCTTTTTTTCAGAAATCCCCAAAGTGAATTCACTCCGATAGTTTTGTAACCTCTTAAAGACACATTTGTGTGAGTAAGCCTCCCGAGGGAGCCGCTGCTACTACAGGATTTACCTCTCTCTAGCCCCAGGTTTTTAACCGGTCTCTGGGGAGCCAAAATCAGTTCAGGCAAGCGAGCACAGCTTAAAAAAAAAATGTATTAAAAATCAGACTGAATTTGAAGTCCAGAGGGATGAAACTGGAATAAGATAAGCTATAGAGATGATTAGTAATCAGGAAGCGTGATTAATCTTAATCAAAGGGTCATATTAAAGTCCAGGCTCTCGCTAATGAATGGAAGTGTGTTTCCCTGGAGAGTAGAGGGGTGAGTTTATTGGAGAAGTTTTTTCATTCAAATGAAAGGGAAGAGGCCTGAATCAATGAATGACAGTGAATGTATATCAGGCTGTCTGATTAGCAGAGTGAGACACTGGCTACCCAGAAAGAACAGCAACCGTTTCTTACATAAACCACTTCAGCATGATGACAAAATGAAAAAGTTATCTTCCTAAGCAAACGCCATTTCTGTTCCCTGACGGCTTGAATGCATTTTACATTACCAAATTACTTTGACACACTTTCTTTTATTCTGTTGTAGGATTGACGTTGTTCTTGTTCTTCTCTCTCCTTCCTCCAGGGTACTCCAGCCAGTTTTGTCCGTTACAGAGTGGACCTGGACAGGTCACCGTATAGTGGGAGTATCTTTGATGTTGAGGAGGAAACCGGAAGAGTCATCACTAAGGTCAACCTTAATGAAGAGCCCAGTGTCACCTTTAAGGTGAGTGGCTGTGATTATGGAGGAAGTAGCAGTGATAAGCTGCCACTGTAATGTTAGTGTCCGGCTTTCAAGATATTAACATTACTCTTTTGTTGTTGTCACATGAGATCCCTTATATAAGATCCCTTACATCAATGTACAAACTCAAATACTCTTAACAATATCATACCACAAAGTCTGAGTTCACATTTGCAAATAATGCCACATTTACTGATAACATCCAATCAGAAAATAAACGTGGGTGTCTGCATCATTATTCACAAACTCTCTCCATTTCTTCCCATTAGACATAAACACTCAATATTGAGTTTCTGAATAACTTCATCAAAAGGTCCCTTTTTCAGTTAAACTAAAAATATTAAATGCACGAAAGGCCAGAATGGATTCAAAAAACTACTTGTACGCATGGATAGGGCTATATATCTGGCAGCTCAGATTCCCTGAGAGCATCTTGAAAGAGTTCCCAGGGAATCCAAGCTAAACACATACATGAACATAACAATAACAGAAATATAGCACATAGGAGGCAGCTGGGCTGTTAGCTGATCATTTACACCTGCATGGCCACTATTAAAGTAATGGGAGTCATAGCATGTGGTAGAAATATGGCTTTTTAATTGGCTTGCGTGTTTTTTGATATTGGTTGTTTTTACTGCTTCACAACCAGCTGCCCCTCTGGGGACAATTAAAGCTCTACTTGACTTGACTTGATTTTTGTACTCCAGTAGTCATTTGATAGCCAGACAGCTGTGAATGAGTCAGAGAATGTAAAGCACGAAATGAAACGACTGATGCCCGTCAGGTTATGCCAGCTTGACTTCAGTGCTCTGCAGTACTGATGAAGCAGGAATTAATTTGGCTAGATTTTGTTTTAAAAAGACAAATGTTAAGCCTCTTTGATAAAAGAGAGAGTGTATTCAAATAACTTTTTTTTTTTTGACATGTTGAGTTAATGGTGATGATGTGATAATGAAGATGGCATTGGCCAGTATTGTCCGGAGACACTATCTACTTGTCATAGTTGATGTTTACTGCTCTGCCTTGCATGTTTTAGTACAAAGCTGCAGTGAAGATCAGGAGGTCATATTTGTGCATCTTGACTTTTTTAGGCATTATTACTTTGTCTCCTGAACAGTCTGTGATCATGTCATTGCTCCTCTTATGTATGCTGCCTGTGATATTGCATTTTCTCATTGCGCTTCACTCAGGGGCTCGTATATTTTCTTTTACCAGCTTAAGGTGACCTTACATGTCCACATCTGTAGTTGTGAACAGTGGACCAGGTGTTTTGTGATATTAGCTCCTAATGGGGATTCATTGCTTACCCTCCCATGTCATCTGTCTACCTCTGTCTTTTTTTCTCCTGTGTTTCCCTTTCTCTGTTTCTTTAAACATTTCCCTGTGTTTATTCTCTTTCAGTCTATCTCTCCTCTCTCCCGCCGCCCCACACCCCCCCGCCTTCCCCAGGCCCCATTCTCCACAGTGTATGAATGTAGATCAATACATTCATACTCGCTCTGTGGGAGCTTTGCAGGCTGCTTGCCAGACCCTATTTTGCCAGTCTGTCTTTATTAGGATGCCGAACACGTCTACAAAAAGATGCCTGGCAACCTCAGAAAGGGAATTATTTGTGTAGCGAGTAGTAGTATGGTAAAAAAACAAAACAGAATGTAATACTTTCGTGCCTGCATTTGTGTGTTGCTTATGTGTGTGTTCTCTCGCCTGTTGCAGTTATTTCTGATAGCCTATGATGATGGGGAGCCGGTGAAAACTAACAGCACTTTGGTGGAGATCACTGTCCTCCAGCCTTCGCGTATACCAATCTTCACCCAGGAGGAGTACAGGTACATATCTCTTTGACACAACTGTTGATGCAACTGCCTCTGCCTGTAAATTCACACATCAAAGCGCAGCCAGGCAGGATGAGGCGGTGAAAAAGACTGCAGGAAGTGGACACGGTGTCTTAAGAACACCTCGACACACTTTTACACTGTGGTCGCATCTTCTATTCAGCTCCTGTAGTACTTGATTAATGTTTAACCACTCAGTGAATATCATATTCTACCTTGAACTGCTACAAATAACCATGAAGTCAGTACTCCTCATGAATGTATTATCTTGTTATGACGATAGCTAACTGCGCATTGTTGTGCTCTCAACACTCAGAAGAATGGCGCCGGTTTTGATTCTGTGTCTCCATCTTTGTCATGCTCTTTTTTCCCTGCATGACTGATTAATAAGCTTTGAGTGTAAATATGCATTAGAGCTTCAGAGTAGATGCTGCAGATCATCACTGCCATAAACCACATTTGTTTCTCTCCGAGGGCAAAGCAGGGCTTCCCTCTGAGTTTATTGAGAGTCTCTTTTGACAAGATTAAATGTTTGGATGGTAAACTGGCAGAGAGAGATGCAGGGCGAGGGAACATAATCTATAGTGCTCTGAGGTGACTTTCTGCTGTGCAAACACGATATGTGGCTCTGCTGGGTGGAGCCTGTCTGTGATGATGCTACTCCTCCACTCAGGAGGAGACCAAGAAGTCATTTATTATTGAAAATAAACATGGATTATTAACACTCCAGTTGAAGCTGCTTTGAAAAAGTAGCATTAAGTTGCCTGTTCTGTTGTGCTGCAGTGGGTACCTGTCTGCAGCGGAGATGAGATCCCTGCCAAACTGTGAAGCTTTAAGGTCTGATGGCAAAGTTGCCTGGCACAATGCAGAGTCTGGGAGCTTAAAGTAAAGCTTGTTTTAAGTGGATTGATTCACTAGCTTGTATGTCAGTCAAAGTAGGGAGTCTTGGCATACTATCTTCTGTAACAGAATTTGATATGCCTTTATGTATCAGACAAGGAGTGTAAGTCCTGCCCAACCTGTCAACACATCATTTGAGATTTGTGTGTGTTTTTGTTTGTGTGCAGGTAAGTTTATCTGTTGGTCTTTTGCGGATGTGTGCAGGGTTCATTTTGTGTATCTGTGGGTATCTACATCCTTAATCCAGCACTTTGTGTGTGTGCTCACGTACTTCTGTTGCTCAGCTTTATTCCATGATTGATACATAGGCACAGCAGCACGGCCATAGAAGGGCCATTGATTAAGGCTTTGAGTGAGTGCCCCGTCTGACGCACGAATGGAAGGTTGGGACCATAGGCACATACCTCTGTGGGGTTACACACTGACAATGATAACCAAACGCAGTGGCAGGCCTGCTGTAAATTGTGAGCCGTGAAAGCGTTAGCCAGGTGCTCGAGCCTCTCCTGCTGGACAAAGTTCTCTCCAGCGGAGAGCGTCCAATCTGCTCGCTCGGTCTACTCATTCCTCGTCTCTCCGTCTCTCCCTGGGGAACCTCCCGAGCACAAATCACTCTGTAAATGTCCGCAGAAGATCTCATCTGCGTCTGTGAAGGCAGTTAGTTATAGCAGCAATCAGGTAGGCTATGCCTACAGCTCCAGAGCACACAATTAAAACAACTCTACGGGGCTTCGGCTGAGTTAATGATTCCTGCTCCTGCTTTATGGTGGGTCCCTTCCATCTGTCAGAGGGAAATGAGGGGCTCCCAGTCATTGTTGCTAAAATAAATGGCTTGCACAGTAGTTGCTACTATAGCAGCATGTCACCACTTTCTTTTCAGGAGGTTTAAGCGAAACCCCTTATGTTGTTTCTATAGAAATACAACTGTTATGTTTAGAATTTCACAGTTGTTTGGATTAACCATTCTGATATTATTCTTAAACCCGCATTAAGTAATATTGTTGGTATTAATACCAGATGAGTCAGTGTACTGTGTAAAGGGTGCTTGTAGTGTCGAAGCTTTACACAGCTTTAAGCCGCTTAGCTCGCTGTTTTAGGTCTCTAGACAACAAGTATACTAGATAACTCTAACCGCCCTCATCAACCCCTCAGTCATGCAGAGTGTACGCTGCACTGCCTGTCCAGCATGAAGTGAACACTACATGGTCAATAAAGTGCAGTTTGGTCCCCAAAAATTATAGTATTGTAGTTACTTTGGTCAAGTGGCCTGAAATGACCTAAATGGAAAGGTCCTGTTGTTCTCTGTCTGCTGGATATGTGCAAAAATCAGCTATAAGAGCTTGACAGACCAAGGGTATATTATGGACCCCACTGGGGGTTTGTTCCAGTTTGTTTGAATGTCTTTTTGCCCTCTAGTTTCGCTGCACAGATCAGTAAATTGTCCATAAAAGATTCTTACTTTCTTCTTCTTCTTTCTTCTTCGTTAATTTTCTCTCATGAGCCATGAAAAAAATATTAAATAGGAAATACTTACTTGCTTCTATTTTATTTATTCTAAACAGAAACACAAAGAACTATGTAAGAAGTCAATTATTTTTCTACCATGGTCTTAACAGCCCTCCCGTTACCTCACTTTCCAAAATGGCAGCCTGCGAATTCACCACAGAGTTGTAGCGACAGCTCAGTGCCGATCTGTTCCCATCAACTCTGCTGATCGAAGTTATATCTTCGTCCAGCTGATAAGTGATTGACTCTATAATCCCATGTGGCTATACCTTATTGGGAGGGATTATCTGGTAGTTTGATACTGTAGCTTTATCATCTGCTGCAGAGTTTGTGTCATTATCTTATTTATTTAGTTCGAGTGATTGTGTTTTGTGTTTTTATTTAAAAAAAAAAAAATGTTATGCTGTTACTTTATGTAACAGTTTTTCTTTTTGCTCTCTCATTCTTGTGTTCCTTCCACCACGCATAGGCAGGCTATTCTTCTGGATTTCATGTTCCGTTTCCTGTTTAAGTGGAGTAAATATAATTTGGTTTTAGTCTTAATTATAATTATGAATCATTTCAGCTTTAAGATTCTAATGTTACTGAGGCCATTGCCCTAACGAAGGTAAACATTTACTCTGGTAAGAAAAAAAAAACACTTTGAAGACATGCCACACTAATAAAAAATCAGTGTCAAAAATGTGAATGCTGGCTGTGGAAAAACATCTCCAGGTAGATTATGACATCTTTCAGGAGAAATAAAACGCAGACCTTCATCTCTAAGATCACTGCAACCATAACATATGTGACAAAATCTCCTGTGTCAGGATGCCTTTAACTCTTATTCCCAAAACCCAATGCAATGAATTTGCCCTGACAAAATTACACAAGCTGGGAATTCCTCTGTATCAAATATAAGGTGTGTATCGCTTTCTTAAAACCAATTAAATTAGAATAATATAGTTTGATCCTATCAGCTAAAACACCCAAAAAAGAAATTATGCATATCTTAAATCCCTCTCTGCTGCCTTGATATTCTACATTACCTGCAGGGTTTTTCAAATGTTCTTTAGTAACAGCATGGCATCAGATCTCCAGCAGCCCACTGAAAACTGCACTTATTAAGCCACTCTAAGAAAGAAAAATCGAGTCAACTCACTAATGAAGAATTATAGAGGTATCAAAAAACACTGAGGGGCATTTTTCAACAGCTCAATTCCCTCTTGGCCTCAAACAAATGTTGTGATGATTTCCACTCAGGATTTCGTGTGACTCGATCAGACCCAAAGAGGAATTATTAATATCAGTGCTCCCCTCGGATCATTTACAACCAAATATTTCTGTGGTCATGGACTCAGAATTAATTTCTGATATCCAGCACTTAACTTGCCTTTGTGGAATGTGATGTGACAGGCAGCTTTTGGGGAAAGTAGGAGCGTTTGAGATAATGCAAAATTCACGTGGTCACGAATGAGTAAAGTTGCATTGATGTATGAATCGCAATAGTGATTTAAATATGATGAATCATGCCGCCCTACCAACTAATCGTCAAAAAAACACTTAATGGAGTTTTAACTAACTCTGTAATTATTTAATGTCTTTCATAATGGATTTTTTATTTCATATTAAATATGTGAATATATTATTGCTAATGTGCATGAACAGAGATATCACATTTTGGACTGATTTTTCGAGGGGAACAGAAAACATCTCTCGGAGCTCTATCACTTAATCACTGTGAAAGGCTATTTTATATGGAACTCACAGGCACAAGCCTTTGGGGAAGTCTTTAGCACTGAGCACATGGGAAGGTAATGAATATTTAGTTTTCCCCAGTGTGTGTGTGTGTGTGTGTGTGTGTGTGTGTGGGGGGGGGGGGGGGGGGGGGTAAGCTGCTATCTAACATGGTCCCACTCTGTGAATCCCCCTCTTGTGCTGCGGCTACTTCTCCAGCCCTGTCTTGCAAACCTGCGGCTGGAGCAGTTTTCCGTCCTGCTTATCTCCCCCACAGCTCTTCCCCTTCTAAATCTACTCTAAATCACATGAGACTTTTGCCTCACCGCCTCTGAGTATGTCATTTTGCTCTTTTCCTCCTTTCACCCTCCCTCCAAGCCCCCCACATCCCCTGAGTTTTTCCTCTCAGCTTGTGTGTCTCTTTCAGTTTCTTTCTGTGTTTTTCCTTGACCTCTGTCCTCACTGTACAATCAGTAGCCCTTAATTTTCTCCTCAGCAAGGGGGTTCATTTCTTTATTTTTAAGTTTTGTGCTCATTGTGATTAAATGGATATTAGCTACACACTGTCTATTAGTGCATGGCCAAAATAGTTATTTGTTTTATTTTCCTGTCAGGTATGGCCAATATTAACATATTTACATCTGTATTTTTGTAATCTATAGTTTTCTATAGTAAATACATTGTCAGGATTAGGTAGCGAGTGAGTACATTTCATGTAATAGTGATTTGTCATAGTGAGTATTTATATCAGCCCAGATAACATTTGAAAAACTCTTAACTTATGAAAAGTGCCCCTGACATTTGCCATTTGTAGACAAGTGCTCCACTTTGTGGCAATCCTGGCAATAAAACAAAGAACATTGTGTTGCGTCAAAATGAAACGTTTCGACAGTAAAAGTCCCTCTAAATAACCTTCCATTTCAAGCGAAATCGGCATCACTCCGACTTCAAAAATTTGCAACACCAGAACCTCATTGCCCACTGCAATTTGTGAAAGCCCCAAAATAGCCGGCTGCAAAGATGTCATCCTCCAATCTGAAGAAACACCAAAGAGACAAAAATGGCTTTAGCCTTTATTCTGATAGGACAGCCAGGAAAGTCAGACAGGAAAGGGGGGAGAAAGGGGAAGACATGCAGGGAAGGGCCTGGGGCAGGAACTTGACCTGGACTTGGCTGAAGACTGAGCCTCCGTACACGTGGCATGCATAACTGCTTTTTTTAAGTATAATTTGAATTTACTAACTGTAAGTGCTGAATATATTGATTTTTTTAATTTTCTTTGAAAATGCTTTGTGATATATTCAAAGCAGCATTATGTCACTTTTCACTTCATTTTCACTTTAAAAGTAACCATTTCAAAATCATTTTAATGAAACATTGTCTTATAATAGGGTGAATGCTGTCACAGCCAAGTCTGGCCTTCTTGGCACTTCACTTATTTCAATTATGAACCTTGAAAAAGTAGTTTTTAAGGTCTGATATAGTGTATTATAAGACATTGGTGTTCATATGTTTGTATATCAAACAAAACTTGATTGACTTAGGTTCCTTAGAAGAGCAATGCAGCCCATTATTGAGTGATGCTCTTAGTTATACCGTTAGCAAGGTTAACAGTGTCAACATTGAGTATTACTACAATCAACGACATGCTGTCACTACTTATGCCTGCCGCCCCACTAATAACATAATTAGTGACAGTGTGCTAAAATGATTGTGTTGATGTTTTGTTTGCTGCTCCCTGATACATGCACACTTGGTTTCACTCTTCAAGGTGCCTTTTGTGCAGATACAACTTTTCTCAGCCTTGGAAACATAGCTTTTTTCCTTATTCTCCATTAGACATTGTTACTTAGGCCATTAATATGAACAGTACACCTCTTTTCTGCAGTTTTTGATGTTTACAGACCATACCCAGATAGCAAAATTTGATTGAATCAACATTGAGATATTGTCGGGCTGAAGATTGTGATCAACATTGATGTCAGATATTGAAATTTACATTGAAAGTGCTCGCTATGATCAACATTGAAGTAACGTTGAATTTCCAACCAATTCTGACAATGAATCAACCTTCATTCAACTATGATATAACATTGAATACTGACAATGATCAATATTGAAAGACTGTATATATATATATATGTATATATATATATACACATTGAAACAACGTTATTTATTGTTATAGACTCCTTTATTTGACAGTGGATAGACCATAAAGGGGACAGAGATGGGGGGGAGTGACATGCAGTACAGGTTCTGTACCGGATTCGAACCAGGGTCCACTGCATTCGTGGCATGCGCTCTTACCACTCGACTACCAGCACACCCTGAAATGAGGTTATTTTTAAAGAGCCATTTCTCAAATGCACAACTCCACACACAGAGAATGATTTAAAAAAAACCCTCAAATTTAATGCACTAGGCAGGGCAAAACAAATGACCTTAACCAGGACAAGTCTCTACAATTTCAACACTTTTCAACCTTCCTTTGTATGTTTTTAATATGCCTCATTAAAAAAACAACTACATTGGCTATTTCAATTCTTTTTAAGAAACCAAGGTTGAGAACAGCTGCTTTACTGCATGCTCTATGAACAAAAACAGACAGCATGCTTAAATTAAGTTTAAACATTTTTTTTTTTTTTTTTGCAATATGTTTTGACCACACCAACACTAAATTTATGTAAAAAAAAATAGTAATTAAAAAACGTTTCTTTTCCTGGGTCTCAGGAGGATATACAGTTGAATCAATGTTGATTCAGTTCTACAGTCTTTAAATGTTGATCATATCATAGTTAAATCAAGGCTGATTCTTTGTTAGAATTCATTGGAAATTCAACGTTATTGATACGTTGTTGATCATAGCGAGCACTTTCAATGTATATTTCAATATCTGACATCAATGTTGATTACAATCCTCAACCTGACAATATATCAATGTTGATTCAATCACGTTTTGCTATCTGGGTTTTCTATCTTAAAGGGGCCACAGTTTGAGCTGAAGTCCGGTGAGATCTCGCTGGTCTCGTGAGCCCCCCTGTTCCCCCTCTCCTCCCCATACACCATCAGCACCATTGAAACAATGTTGATTCATTGTAGGGCATTTCAACATTGAAAAATCATCATCTATGCTGAATTGATTCAACAACAGTTTTTCAAACGTTGAAATGGTAACTTTAATTAAACACTGAATCAACATAGATGTTTCAACCTCAACCAAAAATAACCAATCTGACCAAAATCCAACATTGAATTAATGTCTTTTGCTATCTGGGTAGCGTCTACCTTTTTTAGCGGCTTTATCGCTGATCACAGAGTTGCCATTGATTTAATGTTCTCAGGAGTCTGACTCACTAATGTCTGCACAACCGGAAGTAGATATATATGTAGACTTCCCCAACCATTAGCCACTAATCCTAAAGCAATAAATAACTCATCAAATTAAAGAAAGAATTTACTCCATGGACACATTACTGCTCATTTTAGAAAAAAATAAAAGGAAGACAAGAACTCAAACCTTTGCCCTCCATCCAATGTTCCTGCCATCTGGATGAAAAGGCATTCATCATTTTTAGAGAAAACAAATGTGTCATGACCATGTCACATTTCCAATTGAGAAAAGGCTGTGATTCTTACATAATTAGGCAGATGACATGCTTTCAAAGCATACAGCTCTTTTATTGTCGGCCTTCCAGCGACTGTTGTCCTGCCAGACGTGTATACAAGTGGTTTAGGTGCTCTAAACGGACTCATCATTGCCAGGCAGTTAAAGTGTTAGCTGTAGACCACAGCATGCTCTCCCACACACCATCATCATGCCTCAGTGCAAACCTACATTTAAAAAAATCAAGTTCAACCCTCTCTATTTCCATCCATCTATCTATCACTCTATTCCATTATCCTTCCTTCTCTGAATCACAGCTTGGAGGTGCCGAGCGCTTTTCATACTTCTGAAGGGCATGATTGATTTTTCAGCCGCAGGTTTGAATCGGCTGCCCTCAGCCTTGAACTGCTAAGCACCGGGAGCACACTGACCTTTCACTTGTCTCTGCTAAGTAGGCAGGCATCACTTGGCTGTCTAACAGATGCCCATGTCACACTCACTGCACACATCCCAAATATCAGCTAAAGGTCGATGCTGAAAGCCAGGGAGGAGAAGCAGTGTGACCTATCATTAAACTAACTTTCCAGATAATCATCAGTGACCATACCAAAGCAACACGGACACAAACTACCTAACACCATTGAGCCACTGAGTAATTATGTTCGTATTTGGATTCCTGAAGTGTTTGTTCAACTACTTACAGGTAGAGGGGTCACCTTAATACTTACAGCAATGGTGAAGCAATATATTATTGCATATGGTATTGAAGCTTTGGGACAAATGAAAGAGCTCCTCTTACATCTTCTCATACATCAGATATGTGACGGAGAGACTAGAGGGGAATAATTCTGTCTGGCCAGACAATAAAAAAAAAGGGGGAACAAGGGAACAAACCAAACTTACATTAAAGGTGCGCCATGCAACTTGTCCAAGACACAATTTCTGTTTCAGAAATTTCCTGCAGCAATCTTTGAGTTAGAGAGGTGGGTGAGGCCTCCAGGTGTTGCTGTGGTAGAATAGATCATTTGGACAGGAGGAGTAATTTGACAGTTAAACATGCTGGATGGCACCAGTACCTCCATGGCACTGTGTGATATCACATTGCAGGTCTCAATGGCTGGCCAAGTTGGACAACACACTCGTCTACAGGCGTCCAAATATATACTGGCCACGTCCTGTCCTGTGTACTAAATGACCCAGCGGATGATATGTCAAGTGATGTCCTGTGGGCCGACATGGCTAAGCTGGTACAGAGGGCTACCACTGTCTGGCAGCAGAGTAAATGCTGTTTCTCCAGCTTTGCTAATGTTTTCCATCTTGCCCTCCAGAAGATTTTTGATTGAAGCTTCTTTCTTTTTCTTGTGGAACCCAGAAAAGTAGCTCTCTGTGAATACAAAAGAAATTCTGGGTCTGCTGTGGAGAGATAAGTGATCAGAGGAATAGCTCAGGGAGGAAAATGATCAGACGAGGGGTTGTAAACATTTTTTCTTGTCTTATAGGACATGATAGTTTAATGTGAATCTTTTCTTAAGCATTACTTTGTGTCAGATGTTTTGGTTTTAGGAAATGTTTGCAAATACATGAAATGCACCACAATTTTTTTTTGCTAAATCCTCTTAGCAAGTGTGAGTCAGCAGCTCATAAACAGTCTGGGCTAATATCCGCTAGTGTTGAAATAGGTTTAGAGAGCATTTGCTGGAGGGGATGATAAATTGTTCAAATTTGAGTAAGTCTCGATTGATACGGACAAACTGTATAATAATAGCCTGAAAATGAAGAAGCTTGGGATTACGCTGTGTTTAGAAGTTGCGGAGCTCTCATATTTAGCATAAACTGTGCAATGCTCAAAGGTTAATTTAAGAGTTATTTACAACGCAACTTTTAAGAGTGTTGAGGGTGAGTTATTTGAGATATTTTCATTTATTCATTTTTCAAACATGCGCAACATTAACCTTACTTTCCCTGTAAATACGAGAGTAAACAGTTGGGTATGAATATTATGAATACGAAAAATATAATTAGATAAGATAAAATATATGCCCAGCTACACTTTTGAGCATAATAATCGTGTTGCAGTCATTTCGTTTGTTCACCAAATATCAAAATGTGCATTCAGGGGGCCCCTAAAAATACCGTCAGCCCTGTGGAATCTTTCCATTTAATCCGGCCCTGCTTTTTGCCTAACCCTTTCAGTATTGGGGCCTCATGTAGCTCTCCTGAGGGATCCGTGCTCCTGCATCCTTCTTGATGTGTTAATCCAATTTAGTTTTCTCTCTGACAGGCAACATTAATGCTCTAACCTGTATGTGGCCTAATTAGATGTCACATTCACAATTATTTAGGTTTTTTTTCTCCACAGTGTCAGAACTATATTCTATATTTTAGGTAGTGAAATGACTCTTGCCAAAAGAGTTAGCTTTGTAATACCCTGCACTGCATTTCAAAACCTTTGAAATATCTTGAATGGTTATAGGATCTTATAATAGCAGTTTTTATCTCTGTTTCCTGTTTGCCTTTCTCTCCTTCACCTCTCCGTCCTCCGTCTATGGTTTCGCCAGACATAACCTACAATCTTTAAAGTTCGTCCTTCACACAATACAGCTCAAATAGTATTATATTGAATGAGGGATGCTGCACTCTCCGTCCCAGCGTGAAGTTTGCTTTCAACGAACTGCAATGTTTTCACAAAGGAAGATATAAATATGTAAGGACTAAGCACTGAAAGTCATGATGTGAATGGCGGTCTTTACAATTTTATGAGATTGAAGATTTGCATTTTTCAGTCTTTAGTAAACATTGTGCTGTATTTACAGGTGGTTTAGATCACGACAATACAAAACATCTGAAACTGTGGCTCGATCATCATTTCCGTATTTTTTGAATATGCTAATGACATATGAAAACCTATCATAAGATTCAGGTTAAAAGGCTATTTCCTGTGTAAATCCTGCTGTGTGACTGGGCTGACTTTGCCCTGGCTGTCAAAATCACTTAGGGCTGTGGTTCTAATAGAGAGCACCAGCTTCGGATTCACAGCAGTGTTTTTCTTTATTGTCTGCGTTTGTTCGAGAAGGAGCTGAGGTGCATTCCCTATGTGTAATTAAGTTCAAGTCAGAGGAGTCTTTGTTTGTTGTTCTCTCAATCTGCTGTCAGGCAGGAGCAAACACTTCAACACCAGGGTGACACAAATGCTAACTAACAAACTCAAGCATATATTTGCCTCGACAGTCATCAAATTAGGCTGATACATAATTGCTGAGCAAAATGTGCAGC
The DNA here is from genome assembly GCA_963678695.2 of Diplodus puntazzo. Taxonomy (NCBI): domain Eukaryota; kingdom Metazoa; phylum Chordata; class Actinopteri; order Spariformes; family Sparidae; genus Diplodus; species Diplodus puntazzo. Next base: position 4,993,201 of record OZ023168.1, on the reverse strand, counting down.
GTAATACCAGCGGCAAAGCAGAAATTCGTTGCAACACATTTGCAATTGCATATTTATTGGCCTCTGCACACTGTTTACGAGTAAATTACAGTTAGAAGACTCATGTCTGCCTTTGTTTTTCTTTTTTCGAGACCTTTATGCACCACCGCATCAACCTATCCGCCAGAAGAACACAGTCTTGCACCCAGCGAGGTTACTCCTTGTATCTCCCAGCGTGTCCTTCACCGCTTGATCACTCGGTGATGCAATGCATGGGTAAAGAGGGAGAGAGAGCCGGCACGGTAACAGTGGCCCCTGTGGCGCACGGCGAGGTGTATACGCCTCTGCCTTGTCTCGTAAGCATCACTCCGCCATTGGCCCTCAGGCAGAGTGCTCGCTGACACCTGTGTGCCGCCCACGCCTCTCAGTGGCATTCCATTCGCCCTCTCTCATGTTGACATCAGGACTCTCTGCCGCTGCCTGTAGACATGTCAGCATCTTCCCCTCCTCTTTATCTCTCTCTCTGGATGGGATTTTTCTCATCTTAATATGAAAGGAATGAAAAGTGGCTTTGGCCCTGCTCAGTAGTACATGCCGTTATGCCGTTATTATGTCTAATTGACTCTTTGAATCCGCATACTACTTGACGGTTAAATACACAAACTATTTACCTTATCCGGTATCCTCAGGTCTCATTATATCTGCTACCCCCACTTAGATCATCATTTAATTATGAAATTATGTCTGTCTACCCTTCTATGTACCTGTCAGCGTCTGCTGTATCTAACCTTTCTGTCAGCTGTTCTGTCTACATGCCGATGCACCTGTACACTAATCTGCACACTTCATACACCTTCATACCCCCCTTGGCCTTTCTCAGCAGCTTACAACCCCCAAGCAGAGCCACTTAGTAGGGAAGTGATAACATGTCAGCTCTGCCTCTTCCTGGCAGTCACACCATGCAGCACACTATCACACCATGTGCTAGCCACACATACACTTTCATACCCAGCTCACAATCATGGACAGACCCGAGGAAAACCTAAAAATGTTTAAGCACATGTTTCCAGGCCTATTCCGGCAGAGTTTTTACTGAAGCTGCAACCACTAAAGCTGAAGGCTCCAAGAAAATGTATTGTTTTCAGAATAATGTGAACATGCCCAGAGTCTCTGAAGAAAGTCATGCTACAGTTTTCTTTTTAAGTAGAGGGAGTAGGATAGGTGGCAGCACAGATGTAGACTTAGACACATTTTATGTCTTTGACTATAATGCAACTTTTAAAAAAAATATCAGCCCTTTCTCCTGCACTGACAGTATACAGATCTTTTGAATCTGAGCTCATTGCATGTATCATAAAGAGAAGTGTTTTATGAAACACGTATTAGTCTCAGCCACAAGATAGTTGTTAGCATGTGTTGACACAAGTCCAGTGTAGCCAATGACACTCCTGGGCTGTTAATCTCCAGAAAAGACATTGGATTGCTGAAAAGTGTATTAAAAGTGAAGGCACATACATTCCAGTGACCATTGTGTCACCCAAGGTTCCAATGAATTGCTCATTTACATGACTGATACAGAATCACATGTTGGGGCTGTGCTGCACCTCGCTGTGCTCACATCATTCACTGGCTCGCCTTTGTGTTTCCATCAGCCTGTTCCTGAGCCAAACAGGTAATCTACTTATGAGGGCCACATTAATGAATTGGTTCCCATCAGACCATGGTGTGGGCTTCGTACTTCTGGATGCCACAGAGACAGCAATTATTCAGTGACATCCCAACAGTGCATTGAGATGGAAATTGTACAGACGTCATTTATTATTATCAATAACAGGGCTGTTTTTGTCATGAAAAGGCTTTGTGAGCACATGTAGCTCTGTCATTTCATCACAGCACACACTCAACAATATTATCTCGCAGGATGGCATGCTATATCATCCTCTGCCCAGGAGAATGGCTCCTATTTTGCAGAATTATTCCCAACCCGGGGTGTCCTTGGGGATTGTTTGTCTCCAGAGATAGCCGCTGTCCTCAGGATTGATACGCAGATCTTTTTTTATTACTGAAAGTCATCGAAGAACTTACAGTTTGAACCTTTCTTTGCCTCTGAAACTTTCGAGAGAGGTGAACATGTATTCTGCAGTGACTGTTACCCTGCCAGCTGCCTCAAAAGTTACTGAGTGTGTTGTTTTACTCTAGTGAGCAAAGAAGACAGTGTCTTTTGTTGTCTCAACACCTGTGAATCCTTTTAGCAAAGACACTTCTGTTTCTGTGTGATATAAGTTCTCTGCACTCTTCATCTTCACCTTAGCTAATTGGCTAATTGGCAGATCTTCTTTGTGGAGAGTTGCTTTAACAATCAACTCAGAAGGAAATTCTCTGGTGTATTTTATTATTCATGTTGTAAAATGTGTTGGTGCTGAGGGGTCAGCAAAGACTCAAGATTAAAATTGAATAATATGTTACGTGCTTGGACTGGAGGTGTCTAATCGCCTCCAGTCCATGTTTGTAGAGTTTGACTGTCAAGATATTGTCTCCTCCTAGAATACCCTTTAACACTGACATTGACTGTATAATAGAACCTGACTGATTATGGCCCACGACATTGTCACAGATTTCTTTCCTCAACTGTGAATAATATTCAAAGAAAATTGTTGCCTGAGCGCATACACACACATTCGCACACCTCATACGCAGAGGCGAGAGAATAAGCGAGCGAAGCAGTCGCAGTATCACAAGAGGGTGTCACAGTGAGATGACATTATCAGCTTAAATCAGTCCTCACCGACACACCACCAATGCAGGGATCCCTGCTATTTATGGCAGCTGTAATTTCTGTGGAGAGCGGTGACAATCATATCTGCTGGATATGATTACCCACTTGTGCGCCTGATAGTCAAGCATAGTCATTAGCTGTTATAAAGTCTCACATATCAGGCGAGAAACACTCAGATCTGTTCACAGAGACATTTCTTGCTCCATTCACTATTCAATATTTTGTTTGAATATTGGATTTTTTTTTTTTTTAATCTGAAATAAAACTCTTGGTCTGGCAGTTTTTGGGTGACAAGGTCTTTTTTTATTCAGACTTCCATAAAGGATAGAATTTGATGAATTAATCAATAATTGAGCGAGTAAGTCTGGGTTGTGGATTTATTCTCAGCATTAAAAAAAATCTACATTTTTAACATTAACTATTTCACCTTAAAATAATAGCTTCATAGTCATTTCGGTGCTACAGTGTCTTGTAACAGGGTGAACGGTGTCTGCCACAGTCACTCTGCCGCCATCACTAGTTTCTGCACTATGTAACTTCAGTGATCACAGCATTCCATGCATGTTTACTTCAAGGTACACATTTTCAACACCTAACATTGTTAGCACCTACAGACCTGGGATTTGCATTTGTGACAGTGATGTTGCACAAAAATTGCACAAAATGCCAAATTCTACGTAATGTTGCTTTAATAACCTGGCCGATTTTTGTCACCCTTAAAGACCAGACAAAGCAAAGGTTGAAGCGCAGTATACTGCGTGGGTTATGTCCTTGTACCATTTGGATGTTTTCTTGCAATGCAGCAGATGTTAATGGTCATGATTGGCGACATGTTGTATACTCACACAATGGGTCGAAGCGTCTTCGTCTTTACACACAACACTGTTCTGGTATTTGTCTTATTAAAGAAAAAAATAATCTGCCAAATGATGTGTCTGTTTTTGATTCACAATTTCCTCTCTGATGGCACTCATTTTCCTTCTCCTCGCTCTTTTGTTGTTGTCACTCATGTGGCAATAGTGCAACTGAACTACACACCTGTTAAATGATTGGCTCTTTGTATGGAACTCATATCATGCTCTATTATTAAAGATTTCAGTTCGTTATGTGCTTTCAAGTTGGTTTGAGTTTGATGCATACACATTAAAGTATCAGACATTTTATCCAACTATTTCCTCATTGCTATAGGTGAAATATTGCTGTTGTTTTATGCAGTACCAGCTCAGCAGCCCAAACATGTTCTACTGCAGCAACTTCCTCCAGCATGCTCAAAGATCTCATTCATCCATAATATGCAGGGTCTGCCCTGGTTTCTCCTGTCAATCAGTTGTTTCCGAACACCCCCCTGAGAAGGAGTGGAGTGGTCAGGAGTCCTGCTCCCTTAGACCCCAAATAATCTCAGCTGGTTACCCTCAATACAAAGGAGCAGCGGTTTGATACAGCGTTGTTCTTGAATCACGGAGCTCCATGCTTGACCCAGTACAGAGAGAGCAGCCGCCCTGCAGAGAAACCTCATCTCAGCTGCCTGAATCTTCTCATTCTTGTCGAGTGACCAGTTGAGAGTCGGAGCAAAGGCTGGGTAGAGAGATGAGAGCTTTGCACCATAGCTGACCTCTCTCCTGTGCTCTGATACAAAGCCAGCATCGCTGCAGCTGATGCACCTAACCCCCTAGACAGTCTTTTGAGTGTCCCTATCCTCACTACTAAGTTATTATTGGATATGTGGGAACATTTGGCTTTGGACCAGGCAGTTGTGGATTATTTGTTTGTGAGTCATATTTTTTTTTTCCTAAACAAAATTGTGCTCCCTTAGAGGGAAGTCATTTACTTATTCATTTACCAGGGAGGAAAAAATACTCTGCTGTATTTCTGTACTAAATCTTTTTCATGTATTGCATCTAGAGACTGGAGAGAAGTCAGACTGAACAGTAAAACTACCAGAGGAAATGACAAAGGAAATCAAGGCAGAGCAAAATAATTGGAGCAACAGGTGGCTGTTGTTTCACAGTTAAACAGTGAAATTTTAACTCTCACTCAAACAGTGAATTCTTCAGATGGAAAATCAGGGGGAGGGGGAAGCTAATAAAGAAAGAAACAAATACATATATAGTGAACCACCACTCAACCATACTGGTTATGTCTCTGGCAGATAATTCTTTCCAAGATATTATAAATTACTTACTGACTTACAAACATTTACACAATCAGAGTCATTAATGCCTACTCTTTGCTCTGATCCCGTACTGAATCTTTTTCATGCATTGACTAAGGATTCAATAATTAGCATCAGCCGTCTTGATCAGTTTTGATTCAGCACAAACACAGTTTTTTTTTTTTTATATATATACATATAAACTGGAGCTTTTATGACAGCTTTTGTTTTCATCTTAACTCTTTCTATGCTGTACCTTTTAATTTTTGAATTTCTGCCTCTATGTCAGCTTTACCGAGTCCTTTTATCTTTACTCTTAACTTTTATCGTATGGTTTGTGGTTCTTTTCCAGGTTTCCTCCAGTTAGTGAGCTGGCTCCAGTTGGCACATCAGTGGGGACGATTCTTGCTGCTGCTGTCAATCAAACCATCTTCTACTCCATTGTGGCAGGAAATGAACGAGGTAATACGGATCATATACAGTACCACAGAGCCAATTAAAGGTCCAGTGTTAGCAGAAATGGGGGAAAGTAATGGTAGTAAATAGAATATCGTGGTATAAAAATCACCTGAAACTAAGAATTGTTATGTTTTTGGAACCTTAGGTTATATTTTTTGGTTTTGTTTGTGTTTTTGTTTTTTTCTATTTTTTTTTATAAGCAGATGCTTCTAAATATGTGACAGTTGGTAAATGTTTAGCAGGGCCCAAAAGCGGACAACCAGACTGGGAAAAGAGATATATTGACGATGGTAATAGTGCAGGTGCATAGCTGGCAGGAGCTGAGTGCAGGGAGGCCCCATGAACAGAGGGGTTACTTGAAGTTGAGCTCCGGTGAGTGCTGGACAGCTGGATGCTGGCTTGGTGGCAGAGCTGTAGCCTTCTCTGCTGAAGTACAGAGTGGAGCTCGGGTGGCAGGCTCAGAGAGATAGTCGGGAGGACTGAGACGAGTGGCAGAGGCACGTAGGCTGGAGGCTGGTGGCTGGTGGCTTGAGGAAGATGTCCACACTGAAGAAGACGATGAGAGACAGGGTTAGGTTCATAGGGGGGCAAAAATGCAAGCATACAAAAATTCTCAATAAGCTCGAAGGTCTGATCTACCGCATAGTATAGACGAAACAATCTGGCAATGAATGCAGAGTAGCCTGGAGCATTTAAGCTGGAATTGATGATATTCGCTGCAAGTGTGTGTGAAACAGTAACTCCAGCCCTCCAGGAAAGACACGCCCAGTGTCCGCCGCACCTCTTTAACACACACAGAAAAAAACACAATCCTGCACACTAGACCTGCAAATTCACAAGTGAATGTTTTTAAATTACTAACAGTTGAATAGATATTTTGTTTTCCGGAACAACCTCAAATTATGACATGTGCTCTGTGTTTGCAGTGGCAAGCCCTCTTGTCCCTGGTTTTATAATATAATGTATTTTCCTACATAAGGCAAAAACACTTTTGCGCCAGTGTGTTTGCCACTTCTCTAAAAAGCCTTTCCTCTGAAAACTGCAGATATAAAAAAATAAATAAGTAAATCACATTAAGGAAAACCAAATAGTGTTTTGCCGATATCAATGTATGCAATCACATTTCAAAATACTTATGCAAAAGCTCCCACACTTTTAAGGGAAAATTGTGGGATGCACATCACAGCTATGGGAACTGTTTGACTAGATAGAAGTAGAGAGGACAATTTTAACACACTTGCAGCTTTTCGGTTGCTTTTCACACATACTTGTTGGCAGTGGCGTGCACAGACTTTTTGAAGGGCAGGGGCGAAAAGAAAAAAAAGGGCACATACAGCGCGTTCTCGCCACTGAAGAGGGCACTAAGTTCCGTGTGTTGCCGAGGGCACTTTAGACATGTTTATATGTTATACAAATGGCACATTATAAAGCCTTAAAACAGACTAACTAGACTGACTACTCAAGTTAATTTGTAGTTAGGATCAGCATCCACGAGAGCTGTGTAGATTTAACATTGGACTGTGAAGAACACAGAGACATGGATGTATGAAGGAAATAAAACCCTAGAGGGTCTGAGGGTCCTCCCCCAGAATATTTTCAATTAAGTAGATGCCATTTCCTGTATTCTAGTGCATTTTAACACCAAATTAGCACCAGATAATCCAAACTGGTTCTGTGAGATATAGTTCTGGCTCAATATAGATCAAAAAGGGGCCCAACATAAAAGTCATTGCAACAGTAATGTTTCATAGTATGTCTTGATCTTAATAGTCGTCTGGAGTTTAGTGTGTTTTCTTCACCCAATAGGGCTCTGTGATAAAAACAAAGGGAACAATACACATTTAAATATTGTCAAATATTTGACAACTCAAAAGAAACAAACTATGATGAAGCATGGACATACAGTGGCTTGCAAAAGTATTCACCCCCCTTGAACTTTCCACATTTTGTCATGTTACAACCACAAATGTAAATGTATTTTAATGGGGTTTTATGTGATAGACCAACACAAAATTGTGCATAATTGTGAAGTGGAAGGAAAATGATACATGGTTTTTAAACATTTTTAAAAATAAAAAACAGAAAAGTGTGGTGTGCAAAAGTATTCACCCCCTGAGTCAATACTTTGTAAAACCAACTTTCCCTGCAATGACAGCTGCAAGTCTTTGCTCATTCCTTCTTGCAAAATAGCTCAAGTTTAGTCTGATTGGATGGAGAGTGTCTGTGAACAGCAATTTTCAAGTCTTGCCAAAGATTCTCACTTGGTTTAGATCTGGACTGTGACCGGGCCATTCACACATGAATATTCTTTGATCTAAACCATTCCATTGTAGCTCTGGCTGTATGTTTAGGCTCGTTGTCCTGCTGGAAGGTGAACCTCCGCCCCAGTCTCAAGTCTATTACAGACTCTAACAGGTTTTCTTCCAAGATTGTCCTGTATTTGGCTCCATCCATCTTCCCATCCAATGAATTGAACAGTGCTCTGTGAGATGTTCAAAGCTTAGGATACTTTTTCATATTCTAACCGTGCTTTATTAAACTTCTCCACAACTTCATCCCTGACCTGTCCGGTTGGGCTTGATGATGCTGTTTGTTCAACAATGTTCTCTAGCAAACCTCTGAGGCCTTCACAGATCAGCTGTATTTACACTGAGATTAGATTACAAACAGGTGGACTCTATTTACTAATTAGGTGACTTCTGAAGGCAATTGGTTGCACTGGATTTTATTTAAGTGTATCAGAGTAAAGTGGTTATATACTTTTGCACACCACACTTTTCAGTTTTCTATTTTTAAAAATGTTTGAAAAACACTTTGTGTTCGTCTATCACATGAAATCTCATTAATATACAATTGAGTTTGTGGTTGTAACGTGACAAAATGTGGAAAAGTTCAAGGGGGGTGAACACTTTTGCAAGCCTCTGTATATGTTTGCAACTGAGCTGTGCGCTTGAAAAAGGCATTTTAAAGAAAAGCATTTTCAAATATTAAAATAGAATAAAAAAATCCCAAATGCTTAGCCTGGCGGGGGGTGAACTTAAACCTGGCGGAAATCCTGATATGCAATGCTAACCCAATGCTTCATTTTACTGGCTAGCTTTAGAAAGCTATTCCCGCAAGACTTAGCTAGGCTAGCTCCTCAGCCTAGGCTTAAACATGTGATAGGCATCTCTACCTAATAATAGCACTTCCAGGCTACATACACTAGTATTTAGTAATGCAAAATTGCTAACTTAATAGACAGCTTGCTATATTAGCTACCTACTTCACACAACAGTAGGATGCCGGGTTGCACCTCAGTCAGTATTAAGTCCCCACTGACATGTGAGCATTTGAGAGAGAGTGTGTCTAAAATTGAATACTTAAATGGATGGAATGGACTTATTTTAACAACGGGAATGTGTTCTTAAAACTTAAGTTACCATCTATCTAGCTGCTATCAATTTATTCCATTATTTACTAAATATAATGAATCTAAATGACCTAGCCTAAATTGTAAATTGAAAACAAAATCTAGAAAGTTTTTTTAGCCCGTTTGCAAAAAATAAATGAAAAAAATACATTTAAAAAAAACAGAACATATGGGCTAATGGCCATACAAAGTGTATTGAACATAAACAGGGTTTAAAATGACTCTGGGAAAGCTTGCATGCCTTAATTGGAATCAATATTCTCCATCCAATGGCAGCGCAATGGCAGAGAGAACTTGTGTTTTACCAACCACAAGGGCACTTAAGCATGCGTTCATACCACCCATCACTAGAGGGCAGGTTATCATGTTTTGCCAACCAGGAGTGTGCTTAAACTTGTTTTAACCACCCAAGAGAGCAATTAAGTGTTTTATTTTCACCGAAGAGGACAGTTTAGTGTGTTTTGCCAATGAGGAGGGCACTTAAAGACGCCCTTTTGCCACCTGCATAGATAGTTTATATTTTAACCAGCCAAGAGGGCAGTTTAGTGTGTTTTGCGAACCCGGAAGCACGCATTTTTTCCTCCAAGAGGGCACTTTAGCACAATTTTTTTGCCTCCCAAGAGGGCACATTAGCACGCGTTTTTGAGAAGGCAGTTGTATTTTGCCAACCAGGTGGGACCTTTAGCATGCGTTTTTGCCTCCCAAGAGGGCACTTTAGCACATGTTTTTGCCTCCTAAGAGGGCACTTTAGCACACGTTTTTGCCTCCTAAGAGGGCACTTTAGCACACGTTTTTGCCACCCAAGAGGGCAGTTTATGATGTTTTAACCAGCCAAAGGGGCAGTTTAGTGTGTTTTTTGCCTCCCAAGAGGGCACTTTAGCACACGTTTTTGCCTCCCAAGAGGGCAGTTTATCATGTTTTAACCAGCCAAGGTGGCAGTTTAGTGTGTTTTTTCCACCCAAGAGGGCACTTTAGCGCGCGTTTTTCAACAACTGGGCCACAAGGGGGGGCGACCGCCCCCCCTGCCCCCCTCCTGTGCACATCACTGCTTGTTGGTAAAGTCTGAAGAGCAGAATTACACCCTAGGAGAGAGAGAGAGAGAGAGAGGAGACCAGACAGGTGTGAAGGTTGATGTAGGTGTTTAAGCCAAAACCTGGTGATGTAACCTTGAACTGGAGAACGCAATGAGTGGAGAGGAAGCAGTCAGTTAGTAATCAGTACTTTTATAATGACTGACAGAGCCAATATGCTACTGATGTGAATTTACGGATGTACCACCAACGTGAGTTTACATACGCTGATGTGAGAGAGTAAAAGCTCATCTAGCCATTCACGCTTCCAGATAGAAACTCCATTCAAACTCTGAAATATTCCACAATTTGTCTACATTCAAGGTTGTATTCATTGTTCAAATCCCATTAAAGCTCTAGAAAATATTCAACTTATTCTTTGAAGCTTTGTCACATCACAGTTATAATGGTAGTCAATGAGAAATCCCTTCAAACCCACTCATTTTCCAACTCTTCTCCCTCCTTCATACAGTCTCATAGAAACTCCATGCAAACTGTGAAACGTTCACAGAGATTAAGACTTTCTCACATGAATTCAACTTTGTCACAGCATGCATACTTTCTGGACAGTCGCAGGTCAAACATTGATAACTTTTCAGCCACTTCAAGATTTTTGCATTGGTGTGTATGGGGTGTTGACAGCCAGAGTGGAGGATCCAACTGACAGAGTAGAGAGGGGCTCAAAAAATTCTGAAAACCTCGTCTTCAACTCGACCTTGCTTCCACAATTTTCATTCCAGCAGAAAAACGACATTAGCTTGTAGGCACACTTGTGCTGGTGACAGTAGTTTTCTCAGTAGTTCAATTGGACAAAGACTTTTGGCTCGGTGGACGTTTAACTGACAGGAACACCGACCAACTGCCGCTTAAGTCCCATTAAACTGAGAGGAAAAATATCTGGAGGCAGGCAAACACATCCACTTCTCTGAACTGCTCCACAAGACACATTTTTGACCACACACACACACAAAGATTTCACAAAGTGCTCACAAGACTCTCATAGTTTCTACCTTGTCATTATTTGAGTGATAGCAGTTACTGTTTTGGAGGGAGAGGCATGATAATGTGAGGTGAGTATGGGCTGAAATATGTGCCACTGGAAACTGAATTTGAATCATCAATATTTGAATTTGTATTGTTAAATTTGAATCATTGCATTGAAAAACTGAATCTGAACATTATATTTTGAAATTGAATTTAGTAGTTTGGAAAATTCAGCTCTATATGTATTTTTACATTCAGTTCTCACAATTCAAATTCAGTTCTTGTAATTCGTTTTTTTTTTTTTTTTTTCTATATGTATTTTTACATTCAGTTCTCACAATTCAAATTCAGTTCTTGTAATTAAGTTTCAATTTGCTGTAATGTACCTTGACGCTGACTGGTTGCTGGCTGGTTGGCACCCGCCGCAAAGCGGAGGAAGAGGTATGTTAGCTGTCTCTAGCTGCGCTTCTTTGTGAATTTACTTGTAAGTTTATCATTATATAGTTGTATTATATCGCCTGGTTGGCACCATGGGCAAACAAAAACGGGAGTTGCCCCCTCCATGAAACAGCAAGCGGAGCTGTTCAGCACAGTGTGGTAATGCGACTCTGACTGTGTACCAGGGAAAGCCGAGGAAGAATGTATGCATCCTGAGCACCGGGCACACAGGTATGGGCAGCTTTAGTGTGGCGAAGGCAAAACCAGAGTCTGTGATGTACTACAACAACACCAAGTACGGTGTGGATGTCCCGGACCAGATGCGAGGGCGTACTCTGTCAAAGGCGGAGAGATGGCCAGTGGCGGTCTTCTATAACATCCTCGACCTGGCTGGGATCAATGCCCGCATCTTATTCAAGAAGCGCACCAGCAGCAGGAGAGCCCGGAGGAAAGTCCTGCAGCAACTGTCAGAGGAGCTGAGGGCAGAATACATGGAGGGGAAAGCGGAAGCAACCGCCACAGCAGCAGACACAGAGACGGAGGCAGTGCCGGTCCGAAAGAGCTGCAAACAGAGCCAAACGTTGTACACTTGAAATGCCACAAGCCCGTGTGTGGTAACTGTGCGAGGAGAGCGGAGGTAATCTGATATAGATTTCTAACCATCTAACCTTCATTTTGAACCACTTCAGACCTATTCAGACTTCATTTCCTGTTATTTCACGACCTAGTAGATGACCCTTGGTTAGTTTTGGAAATACTTTGGATAGCCTTGAACTGTTGGAAATCCACGTGAGATGGACATGAGAGCCATCCATTTAATTAACAGCCTAATGGTCACCCACTTCTTCCTCCGTTTTGCGACAGGTGGCAACCAGCCAGTAACCAGTCAGCGTCAAGTTACGTAGGTGAAAACGTAAGTGCTGGCCGAAGAGGAGTCCTAGTTATCTGCGCTCAATTGCTCTTCCTCAACTACCAGGATGTCAGTCACAGTAAATTGAAATCAAATTGCAAGAACTGAATTTGAATTTTGAGAACTGAATTTGAATTGTGAGAAGAATGTAAAAATATATAGAGAGTTGAATTTTCCAAACTACTGAATTCAATTTCAAAATGTAATATTCAGATTCAGTTTTTTAATGCAATGATTCAAATTTAACAATACAATTTCAAATTATGTGATTCAAATTCAGTTTTTTAATGCAATTATTCAAGTTTTGGAATTCAAATTCAAATATTGATGATTCAAATTCAGTTTCTAGTGGCACATATTTCAGCCCATAGGTGAGCCTCAGCTGAAATCACTAGTAAATCCACTCTCACAGTCCGTTACCAGGACCAACCTGGTTACCATCACCGTGGCAACCGAAATTAACTGGGCCAACACAGAGAGAGACAGATTTATCAATGATGTCAATGTCAGTTTAATACATGCACACGCGACCACACATGTACACACACACACATATACAGCCATGCTTACGCGCACACTCACATGCACACAAACACAAACACACACAGTACATTTCCCAACATTTGAACTATATTTAACTATTATCTTTTCATTCATGAAAGCCAGAACTCCATATAAATATTTAAATGTTCCCAATCATCGATACATTGAGATTTATTGAATTTCTCAGTCCGATTCAGAGTATTTGACTCATTCTCACTGTTACATCTCTTCATACTTCATACTCAACTGCTTTTTGACAAAATTTCAAGCAAGCTTTACAGTTTGTCTCAAAGCTTATATTCTATGTTTAATCATTCTCACCCAACTATTAGGACTTCAAATAAATGAAGCCACCAGTTCAGTTTGGCCATAGCTTTTCATCAAATCCTACATTATGTCACAGTTTTTAAATGTTGTGGACATTATTCAAAGTCTTCACAGCCAAGAATGTGCATTTGGCTACAGTTTCTCAACAGGGAGCATTCACAACTGCAAGTTCTTCAGAACTTGCCTGCTCTAGTTAAATACAGTCTACTGTTAATTTAACATAGCAAAAACTACAAGTGTTAATTTTGTCCAAATAACTGAATTAATTTTTTTCTAATTTTCCAAGTTCTACAGTGAGGCCTTTCTTGTAACTTAATCACCAGCAGAACCTGTGAAGGTACTTCATGTCAAAATACTAGTGAATTGATTTTATTCATTTTATCCGAGCCATGTATTTGTCCCGAGCATCATAAGGTTCAAAAAGGGGGATTAGGTTTAAAATAAATCAGTGCTTCCATGTATTCTGCTCTCTTTTTTCACATTCTATGTTCTGCTCTGATTATGTTTTGGTTCCAGGGCATTTTCAGGTAAACAACAGGACGGGCGTAATCTCCACAGCTAAACCTCTGGATTATGAAAATGTGACCACCTACGTCCTGCGGGTTCAGGCAGATTCGATGGTGGTTGTCATGTCCAACCTGCGTGTGCCTTCTAAAAGTAAGAATGAGCAGCCGATAAATGTTGCATGTGATTCCAGGTGTTGCATTTATATTTAATCATATAATCCGTCACTGTGACAGATTATGACTAAATACAGTAGTAATTCTATCCTATCCTATTTTAATCCATCATATTTATTTTTCCATCAACTGCTGTTTTTATATGTTTTATATTTGTGGGTGTTTGTGGATTATTACATCTTTAATACTGCCTGAAAAGGGTAATGCTGAAGAAAAAAATTACCCACCTACAGGGCAATGCTGAAGAAAAAAATTACCAGTGCTGAAGAAAAAAATTACCAACGTCAGCCATGCTGTTGAAATGATGGCAAGAGTACAGTGTACTACAGAAACTACATGGCCCAACAATTATTCAGCTTGTACATAAAAATCTATCTGTGCCGTCTACATTGTTAGGCTTCATATTTGGATCAAAACAAGGAAAATATTCTGTTACAGTGTGTAGCTGTACCGTTATGCTTTATGCACCGTTGCCTTTCTTCACTGCACTGATCCAATTGTCTAATTGGTGGCGAGTTTGCTGCAGCTTCTGGTTGGTTGTTCACTTTCACTCCACTCCACATGAAGCTGAATGTAAACTGATTAAGGATATACTTTATTGTTAAGTATCGTTAGCCTGGGTTAGTTTGCCCACTAAGGCTTTTTCATGAACTAGGATGAGATGTCAGCTAAGCTGAATTAGTTTGTTGCAGCACCACCAATTATTTTTCATTAATTTTTTGAATTACTCAATGCTTTCAAACTGTGGTTAATATTTGACCACTCTCTGTTTCACCCACAGGATGTCTGCTTTCTGTAGATCTTTCGCTGCTAGACTACTAGTATATTGAAAAACTTTGTAAAACCATGTGTGTGAGTCTTATCTGTCAGTCATGGTAATTAATAAAGATAACCTTAGAAATATGATTTATACCTCCCTTCAAAGCAGCATGTCAGTCCAACAGTGTCATAAATCCTTAAAAAGCGATATGTCCAAATTAGTCGCAAGGAACAATTAGGAATGATCTCATTTGTTTTAATTTATGGCTGACCACGCCCAAAACGGGGGCTGATGACAACACATTAATCAAAGCAAATTCTACGTCAGCGCAGCCCCTTTTGTTTTCCCATTGTTAAAGGGCTAACTATACCAATTCTACATATTAAAGTGGGCTTACAAGTCTAAGGTAATACTACTGCATATGTGAAAAAGGTAGGATAACTGTCACAATTCCTGGAAATGTATATAAAATGACCCTGGAAAACTGTCCACTGCACTTGCATTTAAGTTTATGACAACAATGTCTTGGTACTTTGACCCTCATCAGGTTATCTTACAAGACAATGGGGGAGGCTGTCTTAAGTATGGTTGTGGACTCGAGTGGCCCAATAAGGCCACACTGCAGACAGACGTTGCTTAAAATACCATCAAACACGTGTAGACCAACAACAATTTTTTTGTTTTACTTTTCCCTTTCGTTCCTTTTTTCATCAACAAATCAGAATGTTCTTTTTTTCTTACAGTCTCATAAGCCCCTTCAATCCAGTCATAGGATATATGAACTTTACCTGTTATGATATTTTAAAAAATAAAATAAAATAAAAAAAATTTTCATTAAGTGGCATAGATTTGTTGGTCCATTGTTGTTTGATGGCATTTTGAGGGATGGCTGTTTCATGCGGTGTGGCCTGATTAGGCCATGTGATTCCACAACCCTACTTAAGACAGCCTCCGCCGTTGCCTTGTAAGATAACCTGATGAAGGTCTAAGTACCCTTGTTTTCAGTAAACTTCAATGCAAGTGAAGTGGACAGTGTGCGTCTTTTTCCTGAGTTTGTCTGCCTTCGGTCTTCTCGTACGCACCTGTTGACCCTAAGGTGTGCAAAAGCTGCACTCTGTATATAAAATTACCCTAGAATGCCTATCCCACTCTAGTCTAAAGATTCCACCAGATACGTGTCCGCTGCATATCTGCTCCGTCTCAGCTCCAGCAGTCCGAAGCCCTCCGGAACAGATATGCAGGACTTCTATTTCTGGCAGATGCCGGAGCACGAAGCAGCAATTCAGCTGAATTTAGCACCAAGCAGACAAGAAGTCACGCACTGAAACAACAACATGAAATGCGGTTGCTTTTCCAAATAAAACAGTCCGTGTTAACGCCAGCACAAAAATCTCAAAACAGAGACAAATACAAGCTCTTCTTCTAATCCTTTGGTCGGGAACACTTCCTGTTTTATAACACATACTTATAACTGCGGTCGCAAGTGATTATGTGTTTATCACGGGAACTCCTCGGTTTCGCGACACCAGTTGTTGACAGTACTGCAACGTGGCGAACTCAAAAAGCAACCGGTGGGGGTTGCCAGGCGGCAGACAGCGGAGCAAAGCCGGATCAGAGCCGTAACGCAGCGGACACGTATCAGGTGGAATCTCCGGGTTAGCCACTGAGTGACATCTCTAGTGTCAATTTATCAGATTACATGCAGCTTCCTATAAAGCCACAAGGTAGTATGTCTTTTTTATTATTATTACATATGCAGTAGTACTCCAAAGATCTGTTAAAACACTTATAATGTGTAAAATTGAGTTGAGTTACCCTTTAAGGCCTCACTGTGCTTGAAACAAACTGCTTCCCAGACCTCTCCAAGAATTCAGCATATTTTGCAAGTCTTAGCATAATAAATTGTACAATAGGGCATAATGGTGCATATCCTTTCAAAAGCATTCATAATGTTGCAGCCACAAAAAGTGATGGAAATACTTGAGAAGCTTGAGAGAGGAGTCCAAATCTCCTTAACTCATACCTTGCTAATTGCTGCTTAAAGCAGATGTGATTTTCTGTTTCAGAAAGTTACAGAAATTGTCAGACTCATCAGCATTCTTAATCTGTTTGCCCATCCGAGTAGCAGTTAGTCAGACTGCGCCCTGTGATGGCCATTCTTCAGCTGGAATACCATTAGGGTTTGTTTATGGACAGTTTACTGACAAAAGGTTTTGTAAAATGATGGATGAAGTGCTAACGAGTTGGGTTCATACCTCACCCCCGATCCATTTGAGCTACCATGAAAAATCAATGACCTCCTCTACCTGCCTCTGCTTTTCGCACCGTCCGTCTCTCACATACTGATGGCAGTAATTACAAGTACACAATGCGCAGGCACATACACACACACACTTATCTGATGGATGTAAAGTAGAGGACTCTTGCTCTCACACAGGGGAGAGAGAGCCTCCCTGGCATCTGACTGACATCTCCTTCTGTTGGCAAAGTGTGGAGGAGCCATTTTTTGTTTTTTTTTCTCACTTGTACAATATAGATCAGGGCTCCACGACAGGGAATATGTCTGTCCTCATTAATGTGTCTTTATTGGATTTAAATGATCAGAGCCTTACTTGAGGGCAATGTTGTATACGTACGCACATGACTAATATGCTTACATACTCTGACATTTCATGTGCATCCAGAGTGAGATTTAATCAAACGTGTTCACTTTCTACAAACAGGAGTGTCTGCTTTTGTGCTTTCAGTTGTGCTGTGTTTTTGTTTGTCCAAATCCCCCGGTGCATCCTTAGCTCCAGTGCCACATGACTTTACATTTTTGTGTGCTGCCAGAAGAAAAATGGTCATTGACAGTACATATATTTTACCTTAACTGCAGTGTTGGAGGGATTTTGATTTTGCGGCACACATATTTATGCTGTACATTGCACACAGTAGCTGCGACAAATTAGGGGGACAAATGTTTCTAGTCAGTATATGTGTGTTTTCCTTTTAAAGGGACAGGGAGAATATTTCAAAAGCCTAATAAAACGGCCAGTTCTCTAGCAAATTCAGTATTAAAATACCATCTTTTCTCAAATTCTCACTGTTTGACCAATGGATACCCTTCAAACTCTTATTCCAAATAGTGTGCAAATTATTTGCCCTTCTCTCAGTTATTGTGCATCAAGTTCTGTGGAAAAAAAAAAATCTTAACAAGTAATGACGCAAGGTAGAGCTCACTCAAGCATAATGGTAACTGGAAGGGTAAATGGGAGATAGCACTTCATCATTCATCCATCCATCCATCCATCCATCCATCCGGTGCCTGTAATTGCTTATCCTTTGGTCAGCAGTGGGGCATGCCCTGGATAAAGTCGACAGTCAATCACAGGGCTTACATACAGACAATTTAGAGAAACAGATTAACCTAATTTTTTTTGCACGTCTTTGTGGGAGGGAGCCGAAGTACCTGGAGAGAACCCACGCAGAACATGCAAACTCTGCACAGAAACCCGGACCTTCTTGCTGTGGGGCTACAGTGCTAACCACTGTGCCGCCATGCTGCCCAGATCTACGTCATTACCTTTATTATTTCAAATTTTCTTTTTGCTTTGTGTGTTGCTAATTAGTTGGTAAACAGAATGCAAACTGGCTTAGTTGTTTTTCTGATCTAAATATCGGGGTCAGTGAGAGAGAAGTCATCGACATCCTTACGATACTGTTTGTCTTGATTTCGAATGATTTGCTGTTATCAAAACAAAATTAACCTCCTCATTATTCACGCAAAGTCTTCAGCTACACCCAAATAGCTTCCCACAGTGTTTTAATTAGAAAGGGTTTAGTTAGGACTAAGGTTTCTCAGTCCAGCGGCATGTAATTACAAATCCACTTCAAATAGTTATTGCAGTGTGGCTGGAAATTACTATTAAATGAAGAGGGGTTTTCTTAAACTCACTGAGTCGACTTTTGGTCAAAATGAAACCAAGCAAATAGTCTCTCTGTTGCCAAACTGTTGATACTGTTCTCACATGAACTAAAAAATGCCAGATGACTCTGATTTCTCAATATCAAAATAAATAAAATGGTTTTCAAAATTAGTCAGACCACCCGTCCTCAGGAGAGAAAAAAAAAACAAAAACACAAATACTACTTTATTTTTCAAATTGGAGATGGCTAGCCAAGGGGATATCATTTGAAATCATACTGAGATGTTTTTCACTGATGACTAAACTTCTTCAAAATATTTTGGGAAATGATTTCAAGTTCTCGTTTGAAGTTGGGGACCAGACGATGACCATGGGAAAATTATGTTGACGTGTCAGTTTTTAGGCTCAGTTATGAAACATTTGATCAACGTCAGATTGGGTTACTTCAGAGATGTGTATTCAGCAGCAAGTGGCCGTTATGATAAGAAACTTTCCCGGCTTGTGCGTCCCATTTCTTATTTTGTGACAGTGCAACAAACCTGGGATATCAGATTATTGACATTCAAGTACACAGACTGGAGTAAAATGCTTTGTGTTTATTTTTTGTTCCCATGAACTGCTAGAGACCGACTACATCTGTATTGTTCCATTTCCTTTTTGCAGCTAACACAGCCAAGGTGTACATCGATGTTCAGGATGAGAATGACCACCCTCCCGTCTTCTCCAGGATGCTCTATATAGGCGGCGTGACGGAGGACACCAAGATCTTCAGCTCTGTGCTCAAGATAGTGGTAAGAAAACATCAGCTCTGCTCTGCTGTTTTTGATGGTTTTTGTTGTCAACATATGTGGAAACAGGCTGAGACTAAAGTCCCTGGGGCTGATCCCGCTTCCTCACACTCACCCTGCAGCCACGGTGGAAGAATTCATCCGATCTGCTCTCTGCAGCACGGTTTCATCTCCTCCTCTATCGCTCGCTACATCTTGTCCTCAATTTCGCTCTCCTCACTGTCTGCCTTGTCCACACACAGGTGGGATCAGAGTGAGCCGAGTGGTGTAATCCAAGTATGTTCACAGGAGCATGGCTGGACATCCAGTCGGATTATCAGCCTGCTCTGCCAAAGTTTCACTTTGTCATCCTGTGTACTCAACTGTACATCTGGTTTCTATCCATTGGTGGCTGGTAGTGTATACTATGGCAAGTAATCTTGTACAAAATCCTTGTAACTCAATGGCCACAATTGCCTACTTTGAATTTAAGTACTACAGCTGCCATAGAGACCTGCATTTATGTGGGAACATTTCATAACAATAAGTTATGAAATGGAAATGACAGGTTTATTTATTTGTCGAGGTTTCAGGATTTTCTATGTTGTTAGAATATGTTTACTTTCATATGGTGTCTCATATGTAATTAAAGTAAATTGTACAGACATACAAGGATGTGATGTTATTATACTTATATATAAATATATTGTTGTCCTTTTGTCTCTACGTCTGTTACTGTCCAGCCACCAGCTGATGTTGATATAGCCATCTGAGTCACATTCAGTCATTATCATACATTCATAATAATGAGCTTAATGAGTAGCAGTTGTACAGGCTGCACTTTATTTGTTTGGCATTTAGGCTATGTATATGCCTAAAGCAATACTGTCAGACACTACTCTGGGTTGAAAAAGATTATTATTTATTTACAATTAGCATTCTTAATTCAACATGCTAAAAATGAACGTCACTCAAAGAAGAGTCAGTGAAGGGCAAAGCTCTTATACTCAGTGGTAGAATGCATTTTTGCTCAGGTACTGTGCTAATGGAGAATTTTGAGATACTTGACTTGAGTATTTCCATTTGCTCTTTATATTTCTATATTTTAAAAGCAAATGTGCTTCTTTTGACTCACCACATTTAAATGATCAAATTAGTTACTAGTTAATTTGCAGGTTGCAAGTTGCATCAGAACCAAAAGTCAATAGTCAATTTTTACATTTTCAAAAACAAAACACTGATTTTGTTGATACCTCCAGTCCAATAATTAGACAGGTGGGTAATCAGCCCACTCATAGTATATGTTATATTCATACATGTAAATACATATATTAAGCATTTTTGCTTGTACTTTTTATACTAGGGTACATTTAATATCAGATACTTTAAGACTTTTACTCAAATGATATTCATATGGGTTACTTTCACTTTCAACAAGATGTCTTTATTTTTATTTAAGTATGACTTTTGTGTACTCTTTACAAAACTGCTCATAGTGAACATGCACATTTATTTGTAGATTAGATTAGATCAATTAGATTTTATAGCCCACCTCGATTAACTTTATAGCCCACTCAGGGAAAATAACGTTTTCTGATTCAGAACTGTTGCTGATTGTGTTATCAGAAATAAAAAAAAAATTTCTGTGTTTATTTATATATACCCTACTGTATATATGCAGTAAATATTTAGACTTAAGCCAAAAATGTGTATTCATATAGTCCCTCCACAGTAGAATCACCCACTAATGTATGTGTAAATGATGATGAATGATAAAAAGCAAACTATGCAATTGTATTGATTAGAGTGACCATCATAAATGACCTAGAAATATCCTTAACAGACCTGACTGTACAAATAAGCGTTCAGATGTGATTACAACAGTCAGTTGCTTTCAGACCTATAACATCAATGGGAAGGTTGTTTCAGCGGCCGAGGTCCCAACAGAAAATCAGTTACCCTTGGCCTCGAGTTTTGACGAAGGAAATCCATTTAGCCCAGGTCAGATGACCTTTAAGTCCTCTACGGTGTGGTGTTAAGAGTTTGCAAATACAATCTGAAGCTTGACTGTAAAGAGTATTATATGTGATCATTATATGTGATCAGAAGTTTAGTCTTCATCCTTCAGAACAAGACAGAACAGGTCAAGGTTTTGCGTATGAGCTTTGTTGCAGTATTCTGAAATAAAATGCAATTACTGAGATGGCTGTTTGTTAAAGAAAATAACCAGGTCGGTCAAAACAACTGACCAACATGAAGATAAATCAGCTAGTCCTGGTAGTAGGCAGATGATAATGAGCTACTATTTCTGCTGCAGCATATAAAGCAGCAAGTTTAGGGGGAAAGAATTCAATTGTCAACCTGAGAGACAACATTGAAATGCATGTAAAAAATACTACTTCTTAACTGCTTTGCCAAACAATCAAGGAGATCCAGTATAATCTGTTACATGTTGAAAACACACACTATGTGCAGCTATCAGCCTGCGTAGCTCTTCCTGGCTGTTCAGCTTCACATACATCTCTTTGCCAAAATATAACTTAAAGGAGACACATGATGCTCATTTTCAGGTTAATAACTTGATTTTAGTTGGCTACTAGAAAAGGTTCACATACTTTAATGCTCAAAATATGCATCAGATTTCTCATGCTGTTCAGTGCTGCAACACTGGATTTATTTGAGGTGAAAGAAAACTTCAACAAGAGAAACCATGGCCATTTTAGATTAAGCTGGGACCTGGCCAGAGACGTGGGAGCCATTTACAGTATAATGGACACTGGACACAGTTCAATGGTATCTAGAGCATGTTTTTAAAAAACGAAGTAGGTGTAATATCCAACAGGCAAGTCGAGCAGTCCAAGGGTCATGATGAGAGATTTGTAAAAAGTGTTTCAGACCTTCCAGCAAATGTGAAAATCAGTCAAAATCCTCGGGTGATACAGAAGAAGAAGCAGCCATTCATCTTATATCCTGTCCTTGATAAAATAGGCAAGAAATGTGTTGCTAAGTTAAAAAACAGGAATACCAGAGGCAGTGTAGGATTATATCCAGTTTATTTATGATCTTAAATAAAACTGTGGGGCTGCTTTTACTGGAGGGACTGGGTATATCCTTAATCTTAATGTTATAACTTTGAAAAAAGCTCTTGTAAGATACAGAAACATTCCTCGAGGACTTGGTAAAGTCATGTGAATCATTCTTTAGTGCATTTGTCAGCTCTGAACATGGGATTAGCAGTAACATGAGAGATGATTGCACAAGAATAGATGCAGACATTATCGGAGACGGCTTTCAATCTAATGAAATTACCTGAACATATAAACAACTGCAGAAATGTCAAAAAGGAAGGTATAAGCATTCAACTTTTACTCTACAGCTCATCTGTTATAGTGAGCCAAAAAAGGACCAGATGCAAAACACAAAGACGGAAAGGCAAAAGAAAAAGCAGGCAACAAAAAGGCAACCAAGATAATTCAAGTAAACTAAAGAGGAATAGAAAAACACAACAAACCATAGAGCAGTGTGGAACAAATCAGAAATAGTGGGAAAACAGGGGCTTATAGTGCGTTCCAGTGCAAGTCGGAATTTCCAAGTCGGTATTTTTGACTTCCAATTCAGAAGTATTCCAGTGCATTTAACATGGATGCTCGCTCCAAGTGGGTGTTTGAAGGGCAAGCATGCAAACTTCATAAGCAACTGCAGCAGCTGATTTAACGGTTAAGGGCACTTAGAAAAAAGAAAGGGTGAGCGGGCTCGTAACCCAAAGACTCCTAGCATAGATCAACTGAATGAATGTGAAAATGATCCTATTAATTCTGTTTAAGATAAGTTCCCAACTTGGACAGCCGTTCCATTGCACTTTTCCATGTCGGAGTTTGTTGTTTTCTAAGTTCAGAGTACAATGGAACGCACTATTAAATACACAGGAATGATTAACTACAGGAAGACAGGTGAGCAGGAAAAGGTTGGGAAAACAGCAAGTGGAAAGTAAAACATGACACATGAGGATTGACTTTCAACCTAAAATAGGAAATCACCAAACTAAAAACTCAAACCATGACACCCTCATCATATGCACATAAATAATGTACATCAAATATACAGACAATAATTTAAGTTAATTCAAACAATTGTGAGAAAATGCACTTTGTAATACTTGTGTGCTGCATATGTACTTGGCTTCTTACTTCTCAGTCCAAGAGGTTTGATCAGACACAGTAGAACCTAGGACATTCAGAAAAAAACAGAACTCGACCAGGCTTCTCATGTTTTTAACTGTTGTTTGTGTTTTTATGACAATGTAGTAGTGTGTTTTTTTAGCTGTTGTATACTCTGTTTTATTTTTATTAATTTGTGGATGCCCACTAACATCAGACAAAGGGATTGCTGATAAATACTACCTGTTAAGATAACTCGGGTGCTTAAATTTGTTTGAATGTCGATTAATGCACACTGTCCCTTTTTCAAAAGCTAAAGAACTAAAGAATTAAAGCTGATGTGCTAGAGGGTATTTGGATGACACTGGGAATTTAGGGACTGGAAATTAACAACAATTAATGAAACAGTTATGAGTCTTACTTTCTATGCTCGAGGCACAGAAAAACTCACCTGATCATAACAAAGGAACAGCAAACAAATTAAAGTACATTTCACAAAAATCCTGAATCCAGAGTGGGTGGCAGACTGTCTTTCAAATGTTTTTCGATGTTTTCTGCTGTCATGATCCCACATTGTCTCGTGCTCAACAATCTCGTAATTGATTTTAAGGCTTTGTTCCTGAGAGATACAGTAACATTAGTGTAACTCAGCCTACCATTAAGTGTTTTATGAAACAATTCTCAAACAGTTGCCCAGGGAGCTTTTTCACAGCAGATATTTTGACTTGTCACCGCAGGAATAGCACAGGTGTAACTAATGACATTAACAACGGATCAGGGACCAGTGAATTATCATGCATGATGGGATGCAGAAAATATGAATGTTAATATATCTGTGTTCTTTCTGTTGTTGAAAAACTGTCTATACTGAAAACAGGTCGTGTTACTTGGCATCGAAGCAATTCAATGTCTTGCTTGTAGTATGTTGTAGTATGTTTTAACTGTAAATTATATGTTGTTTATCCATTAGCAGATCAGATGTGTGAAGTATGTGTGTGAGAGAGCGAAGGAGGGAGAGAGTATGTATGCCTGCATACGTAATTATGTACCATCAGAATTGCGTAATAAGGATGGAAGTAGAGCAAAATGCCTTCTTCTGGCATCAGGAATGATGGTTTTAAAATAATGCCTGTTAAAACATGCTCATTTGCTCAAGTCTTCTAAATATGCAAAACCCATCCTGTTCCGGCTCAGATGTGGATGTGGTCCTGAGTAGTGAATCATTGATTGAATGCTGTGCAGTGGCTTCAGTCAGTCGACCAGTTCAGATTCCCATCTCTGCCTTTCCTTCAACTTGAAATAGACTACAAAGTGTTAAATTGTGGGTCAAGTGCTATCTATAATTTCCCCGGAGCCAAGGCTTCTTTGAGTACTGGTTGGTGTGAAGCATTTGTATTGGACTTAATTAGTAATGAAACTGAGCGCCCCTTTCAACATTTGACATATTCTGACACGTCTGACCTTCTGCTATGTCACTATAGTAGAATCACATTATTTAGTCCCAACAAGCAGTAACTGGCAGACATTTTGTGCAGGCAAATTTACTTTGTAGCGTCAGACAAATTTCAGTCTCATTTTGGTGGAGCGGATCGTTAAATGAAAAAATATTTCATTAACAAGGTAGAAGTGTGCTGTTAAGAGAAGTCTGATTATGTGATTACACCCTGCTCCTTGTGACACTTACTTGACCCTGTTTTTTAATCAGTGAGTAATTGGATTCATGGTTAGCCAAATTACTTCCTTTCTTACTGCTCCCTCTTTGACTCTTTGTTTGAAACAAAAGGAGTCAAAGAAGCTAGGGGAAGCTTTGAAGAAAACTTTCACTGCTGGAAAGATGGTCTTTTCATAAAACTGGGCTGTCCATGAAGCAGAAAGAGGCCCATATGTTTGAAATTACTGCTTCACGAACAGAGAAAATGAACTGTGGTATTTCCTTTTGCTCAAAGGTAGAAAATACATTGCATTGGAGAGGGACGAGTAGACCAAAAGTTGCAAACAAACTCTCACACACATTTCTTTGCGACTTTTCCGTAATAGACCTCTATCAGGCAAATCGTTCTTTTCGATGAGAACCCATCTTAAATAGGGAGTAGCTGAACATAAAACATAAAATGAAACATATTACACCTACATACTACATAGAGCTACATAAACTATAACAAGCATAAATGTAGACATAAGTGTTCATATAAATAGGTAAATTATTGTTTAGTCCTCAAAGCTAAACTGCAATAACAAATAGTTATGAAACCTCATGGTAAATACAATGCCTCATAAAGAATAAGATAAAAGCATGCATTATACACTGCCAGTCAAAAGTTTGGACACACCTTCTCATTCAATGGTTTTTCTTTATTTTTATCATTTTCTACATTGTAGATCAAAACTGAAGACATCAAAACTAACACATATGGAATTATACAGAAAACAAAAAAGTCTTAAACAAACCATGTTTTATATTTTATATTCTTCAAAGTAGCCATCTTTTGCTTTTACATCTTGTAGTGTACATAATAAGTATTATATTTTGGGGGGATTGAACAGCTCACCTTTCCTACCTGGGGTGGTGGCCAAAATAAACTACTCAAACAAGCATGAGGATTACTGGATTCATACTGGATTCATTCCTACTGGACTGAATGATTGTTACCATGTCTAAAGGCACAAAAACAAGTTAAATTGGAGGGGTGTAACAACAACGTGTTCCAAACTAAAAAAAACAAAACAAAATGAAATGAGGTTACCACCATTTGAGGATTTCCGGAAACGGAGTACTTTGGGA
This sequence comes from Diplodus puntazzo, assembly GCA_963678695.2. Taxonomy (NCBI): domain Eukaryota; kingdom Metazoa; phylum Chordata; class Actinopteri; order Spariformes; family Sparidae; genus Diplodus; species Diplodus puntazzo. The sequence goes on along the minus strand of OZ023168.1, from coordinate 4,967,097 downwards.
CCTCATTCCTTCCAAGAGATTTCGGCGTCGCCTGTGGGACGTCAGTCAGTTGGCAGTTGGCAGCTTTGCCACGCAACAACAATAACATCCATAACAACACCATATTAAAGTGATTTATACCTTTTTGTGGTTCATTGTCCATTGTTATTGCTCTGTTCTTTGTTTGTTAAGCCATGACCGTTAAAAGTAACGTAAACCATTTACTCCCAACGCTAGTAGGGAGCAGGACAAACTAAATTGTTATGTCACGTGCAAACCTTCCTATTGTCTCTGGCCGACCAACCCCTGCTGGGTGACATGTCACTAACTGTGCGCCGCTTGTGATATTTTCCAGGAACGTCGCCACCGACACCCAGCGGTGTTTGCTTTGGTATTACAGCAAATGCAAGGGCTTTCATCATTGAAAGTCCTTGCATTGTTGTTAATGTTACCTCATTCGGCAATAGATAGTGACCTACCAGCTATTTATTTACGTGAAAATCTTTAAGATTACTGTACAACTTTTTTTAAATTTACTATTATTTTAAGGTTCAGTTGAAAATCAGCAGTTTCCATTCAAGTTTATTCTTTCGAATCCTATTTCCTTTTTTTCTTTTGTTTACCATTAGCTTCCATACATATCTCCCTTGCTGTCTTGTGCCAGCTTGCAAACAAACCTCACGCTGACCTAGTGTCCAGAACAAGTTGAAAAAGTTCTGCCCTACATACATAAGCTTGTGTATATATTTGGTTGTTTTTACCCAATGAGGATATCTCTCTCTTTTGATTTATGCAGTCCTTTCATTGGGACCTTGCTCCCCCTCCCCCTCCCCCTCCCCCTCCTCTGCCATTGCCAGAGAAAAAAAAAAAGAGATTGCTCCTATTTGTCAGTGTCATTCGCGACAGACAAGCACTCTGAAAATTGATGCCTGTGCGTGAGCTCAGTGGCCAGTCGGAACTTCTGCCTCAGAAGTCGAAAATTCTGTGGTTATAAATTTTGTTTTTTTTTCAGGCTGCTTTAGTCTTTTCAGTTTTCTTGTTTTGAATGAATTAAAACTGGTCCAAAAATCACCTCAATCCCAATTTAAGGTTGGTATGATTGATATTTTTATAATAACAATGTGTCAAATGACAATGTTGAAAATGTGAAGCAGAGAAATAAAATCAGCCAACTCTGCACCTCCCCTCAGTTTTAAAGAGCTTAATGGTGAGTCTCAGCTCATTGTTTAGCTGTGAGGTGGCATGTCACTGTTTCTAGCAAAAAAGGCTCTAAAGACCCACTATCTGCTCAACATCAAACGACAGATTAGAAACTAGCTGGTAAACAAGGTGAAGCATTTAGAGGCTAAAGAGCTAGGTATTCTCCAAGAGTGGAGAGGAGAGACCAAAAATCAAGATTATGGGGAAAGAAAATTGGATTCACTTTAACCAAGTGGTTCCTTAACTGCTCATTAACTGCTTTATGCTTAATTAAAGAGCTGATTGACAACAATTTTGCCCATCAGCTTAGAAAGGTGATGACTTGTCAATGCAGTGTTCACAACAATCGGCTCAAAAAATAAGTTATTGCAGTTGTAAGTGCCTCATTTGCTGTGAGACGATTATTTCAGGATCAGTGCCATCTGGTCATTTAGACCATATGCATGAAAATGAACATTTAAAGAATCAATGTTCACCATTCATTAAGAAAAGAAACATTCAGTATAATAAAAGCCAGGGAACCTTGCCTCCTCTTTACCCTTTTATCACAGGTAACAATGGTAAAGCTCCAGCAGTGTGAGACAAACCGCTCGAGGCGGAGATAACTTATGAGCCTCCTGCTGCAGCTATTTTACCTTTTGCCAGCTACTTGTACAGAACACCTGCATGGAAAAGAATTATGAGCAAATATCTCCACCAGCAGGATGACATCACTTTACAGCTCTTCTCATTCACCACTTGTTTTAGTTGGCTGTGATCACCGAGTTCTTAATGAAACACTCCACCCACCTGTGGTCTGAGTAAAGGTTAGAATGGTCTACGTCATAACTTGACACTATGGCAACAAATCATGGATGCATTAAAAGAAAGCTGCCTCCAAGAAAAAAGTGTTAACCTACGCTTCTACATCCTGATAACTCTGACGGTCTGTTGTGGTGAGAAAATTGAATCGTTTCGATTTGTCACATGGCTGCAGAATAATTGTGTGATAAATAACAGCAAGATTGATGCACAGCAGGGGAGTTTGGGGGGAGAATTGACACTGAATTACGCTTGCAAGATTTCCCGTCTGCGGTGTTTTCTTTGTAGACTGTTAAGCATATTGCTCTTCTGGCCCAATTCACTGATGTCACAGCAGGTGTTTCCCATCAGCTGTCGAAGATAAAGTATCTTCTTTGATATCATGGATTGGGAAGTGGCCAGAAATACAATAAGCTTGGAACCAGACAGTTACCGTCATGCTCCACAGCTCGACCAATTGTTTGTGGACGCTGATTCAGGCTGTATTGAAGTCTCTAAACACAAAATCCATTTTTTTTCCCATCAGAAAATTGTTCTCTGAGTAAGAAGTTTCACTTTTCTTATTGTTTATTGATGATGTGTGTTGTAGGCAACTGATAAGGACACTGGGAATTACAGTAAGATGGCATACCGGCTGATTATCCCTCCCACAGCAGAGGGCCAAGACAGCTTTGTCATCGAGACCTACACAGGAATCATCAAGTCGGCCATCATGTTTCGAAACATGCGCAGGTCCTACTTCACGTTTCAAGTTATTGCCACAGACGACTACGGAAAAGGTCTCAGCAGCAGTGCCGAAGTGGTGGTGAGTACCTGTGTTGGTGCTTTCTATAGCATGTATCATATGCATAATAGTCAATATATATACTGCACATGTGAACATGCTCTGTTAGTCCTTGACTTGTATGTCACCTGCACACCAGTGGCATATTGATTTGATAGCTTCCACAGCACAGTATCTCTGCAGGGAACAGTGTGGAATTGGTTTGCAATCTCAGCTGTCTCTCATTGGGGATACAATTATATAATTTTACTCATATTTGATAGTGCTTTTCAATATTTTTAAAGCTCGGGGTGGTAAGATTAAAGAAACCAGAAAGATCAAGCTACATTTTGGAAGTATCCAAAGTCCCATCCCTTCCCTTCATGTTTCCCTCCATAGCCATTCTTCCAAAATACATGAAAGCATAGTGACTGGAATGACTGCCCTGTAGCTTTTCCTGACACAGCTAGAAGATGTGTGTGATCGGCTATAGCTAGCTACAATCAACAAGCTCTCTTGCTTTTTTTTTTTTATAAGAAGAATTAAGTATTAATTAATAATAAGATTATAATTAATTAATTAATTAATAATAAGAATACCTTATTAATCTTTACTAATTATTATTACTTTATTAATCCCCATGGGTAAATTCAGTTTTTCTGTTCTATTGTTATTTTTTGGTTCTATTGTTATCTTATAAGAGGCTCAAAGGCCCCTAATACACATGCACAAACAGGACCTAAATACAGGCATTAATGTCTGGATGGTGGCTTGGTAGTTGCTGCACTTCCCTGTGGTGTCTGCTTTGTGCTTCTTGGGTTAGCCGCTGAACAAATCTGTTGCTGCAGCAGCTCTGTTCTTTGGCTCAGAGGCTCTTTGCTTTGTCCTACTAGGTTATCTGCTGAACTCAGGGGTTTACGTACTGTGAGCACAGTGCATTATTGTTGTTGCTAACCTTATCCATTTCTCTGCTGTTTTGGGCGACTATCTTGCTTAGCTATAGCAATATATCCTCACCTGATGCTAAGCCTTTTGGAAGACTCATGGCACAAAGCTTAGCATAAGGGACTGAAAACAGTGGGAAACAGCTAGCCGGGCTCTGTCTAAAGGTAACAAAATCATCATCACCTCTAAAGTTCTCTATCAAACCACTTACAACTGAAAACCAAAGCGCAACAGATTTATTTCACAGTAGTTTATAGCCATACTAGTTGTTTACCTCTATTTTCAGTCTTTGTACCAAGCTAAGCTAACCGACTGCTAGCTGTAGCATTATTTTCAACTTTGAGATATGAGGGTCCAGAAAGCAAAACTCATTGTTCCCAAGACATTTATAATTTTATAGAATAGTCTTTGTGATAGGGTACTAAGTATGGTACTAAATCACTGCAGCACACTTTAATCATGTTACCTGTTTTATAGAGCAATGTTTTATGGAGCAGAACTGGATGGTTTTTAACCAACAATTTTGTCCATATATAAAAAAAGTCCCCCTTGGAAAACAGCCACAAACTGTAAATATTTTAGAGTAAATGTGATTTATTTATTTTGGAGAGAGCTCTGCTCTGTTTTTCTTTGTAATATTTTGCTCATTATGAGTGTAAGTGATGTTTTTTTTTACTACTCAGTACTGAATGTTTTGTTCCAGTCTATTGAATTACTCACAGTGGGCACAGGACACTCAACACGTGGCCTCTGTCACTGGCTGATGATCTAATTTAACTCATCTATGTTTATCTGTGTGTGTTTGTTTTTGTATGTGTGTGTGTGTGTGTGTGTGTGTGTGTCTGTATGGTTGTCTAAATGTGTGTTTGTGTGCCCCTCACCCCTGTGTGCATTTCTTTTCCTAATAATTTCTCCATGCACCCGCTGTGATCGAGCTCAGCTTTGCCCCCAATTCAATGCTTATCTTTCCTGAGTGTGGGCAGGCTTATTTTTCCTTCCAGTGAAATATGTCTGGCTAACAAGCCTCTAACGAGACAGAAGGAGGGTCTGGGACATTGCCTGGATATGAGAGAGAAGCGAGTGCTTAACCATGGTGCTCGTTAATTTTCAAGGGGAAACCTAATTTCACAGGAGCCGCATGGGAGATTTGGCTTCAGAGCACAGAGACTGCTGCCTATGTACTTAACTGCGGCATCAGAATTAGGTCCTGTTAAGTTTGCCGCATGGCACCAATACAAGCAGGCAATTAGAGGGTCTTGTTTGGTCCACCGAAAGAAGCATTAGAATGAGTCGACAAAACTTACAGTAGGACATGTGAATAACTTTTTCCGCTGTCTGTTTCAACTTTTGGTCCCCTCTCTCTTTCCCTTCATCTTACTCTCTCTCAGGTTTCTGTGGTCAATGCGTTGGACATGCAGGTTGTTGTGTCCACTGTCCCACCCACATTAGTGGAAGAGAAGAAGGAGGAACTCATTAAGTAAGACAACATTTAACATGAAACATGAAACCAAATGATCCTGTTGAATGAAAAAAAAGTAATATCTGTGTTTTAATGCTGGGCAGTATGGACAAAAAATCATATTTCAGTATATTCTATGAAGTGGGCTAAATGCTCAGATGAAAATAAAATTCGCAGCCTAGGCCATACTAGCATCAAGTAAAAGGATGTGTCTATATCCTCTGCCCTCCACTCAGTCTTCATGCACTTAGAGAATAAGAACAAAATATGTATAAGTTAGTGAGAACATTAAGTTAGTGTCGACCCCCAACATTACAAATCTGGGCTGGGAGCAGACACAAAGAGATTTTGTCCACATTGTGTAGGTCTCGTGTATCGCTGTGCTGCATCTTTATTAAGACATCATTGGCCTGCTCCTATGCACTGTCTCACTGTCACATGATAGACTACAACTACCAAGTGGGAGAGCACCTCACAAACAAACAGGCGGCTCTGTTTCACAAACCTGCAGTGGATTGTTGTATTGCAGGGGAGCTACTGCGGTAATTTAAGTCATGCTACAGACAGCTGTTGGTTTAGCATGTGCAACATATAGGCCTGTGTGGCACTGTAGACTGATTAACACTGCCATGGCTTTACGGGGGACAAAGCTACATAGTGCCCAGCCATCCTGCGTTCGCTTAATGCCAAGACTTAATATTTGTGTTAATGTTTTATAAAGCAAGCTTCTGTGATAAGAAGGAGAAACAGACTTAAAATAAACAGATGTATCTCACCACTCGTGTCCGTGGAACCTATTACTTTCTAGTATATACCCCTGCCTCCTACTACTCATTTGAGAGATAGAGCAGGTAGAATTGACACATGCAACATTAATTGAAAATTTGTGTGCAATGCTTTTCCCACTTTGATATGAGGTGAACTTAGTTCAACGTGTCACCTTTATTTGCATATGAAATTGTTTTTGAAGGGCTGGAGTGACATGTTTAATTCAGCAGTGCCAAACAACTGTTGAAAACAAACACGGGCTAATAAAAATTGAAATGAACTTTTCAATTTTGTTTGTTCAAGAACCATTGATTATTCAATTAAGATCATGGTCACCAAGGAGACAATTAAGTCCATCCTCTGGAGCCTGGTCTCCTAGTCTAAATTAATTGATAATAGAGATTCATAAAACATGTTTTGCAGCTCTTGGGGCACAGTGTTTAGTCTAATTAGTCAATCTGAAAGGCAAATAGACGTTAATAGTTGTTTTTTAGGAGCTCGCTGAGTCTCTCCCACACAAGCGACACTGCTCTTTAGCCTGAAAAACACACACATTAGTCATGTTAAGCTCTTTGCAGTAATGTCTTTTGAGGGGGTCTTAGATTTTGCACAGCACTAGTGATGATCCAGAGCCATTTTACCTGAGTGCTCAAACTGTTTATCCACCTTGGCTAAGGCAGGCTGCAAGGCTTTCCTTTATTGGCTGTAATTTGAGGTGTGGATTTCTCTCGGCCTGAAAAGGATTATCAGAGCCTTGTTTGCCAAGAGCCCAGTGTGTGGAAGCAAACTGCTGCCCGATGGGACAATCACTGCCAGAGTGGAGTACTTAAGATTGGTGACTCTCATATTGCCTTTGTGCACAGAGGTGCCAGAAATGTTTTGAACTAACGTGAACCTGGATTTTGGTTCATAAAGTCTAGTCATTAATGCCACCTGCATTGCTTTCTTTGACTTGTGGTTTTCTGTTGGTGTCAGTATTCTGGAGCGCCACGTCCAGGACCAGATTCCAGGTGCCAAGGTGATAGTCGAGTCCATCGGGCCACGTCGTCATGGCGATGGCTATGAACTAGAGGACTACAGTAAGTCGGACCTGATGGTGTACGCCATTGACCCGCTCACGAACAGGGCAATTTCGCCGAAGGAGCTCTTCAAGTGAGTGGATGGTTTTTATTACAGAAAGTACAGTCAACCCCATTTGGTTTAAATTGATGTCCTAATGTCCCTGCCGCACTGCATGTTTTTCCCGAGGTCACTCTTTATCATTACCCTCCGCCCGTATAGTGAGTCAGCAAATGACTCTTTCTCAGACCCCCCTTGGCTCCATTTTTTTTCACACTCTTTCTCACTTTCTTCAAGTATTATACTTACTGACTGTCCTGCAGGGACTCCAAATCTTTCACATGTCACAGAGAAGGGGCAGATACAGGGGAGAAAAAGGGGTAGGTGAGGTTTATTGAGGGACAACGTCCAAGTGAAGCAGGGAGTATTTCAATCAGTCCATCAACCTGTCACGCAGGTTCTCCGAAGAGACTGGAGATTTGCCAGAAATACATTTATTCCCTTTATTTAGGGACATTGAGATAGAGAGATTTTCTGTGTGTTTGACCACTCAGAGGCATTGTTGGCAGGCTAGTAAATCAAACAGAAAAAGTGCTTATAAAACACTTTTCCATCCCAGGAGGAAAAAAAAGTCCTTGGCCATGGCTGGCACTTGAGGACAATCTTGTCGCCGCCTTTCTCACCTTTCTCACCTTTCTTACCCGATCAGGCATCAATCTACAAAAGGCGACTCCATCATGGGAAATCACCCCCATCTGAGCCGTCCCCTTCTCTCTCGACCAATTTGCTCTCCTGCTTATCTCACATTGAGCTATCTGGCTCAACCTCTGTCTTCATTTCTTTTTATCTATCATTACTGCCAATTCTGTTTTGTGTGTCCTCAGAAATGTCACCCCTTCTCTTTGGAATGAGATTGTAACAACTTGGGTTCATCTGGAAATGCTCCACTCAAATGACATTTAGAGAGTGTGTGCAATATCTCAGTGTCCTTGGCCATCAGATGAGTGCCTCGACTGTTTTGTTAAGCGAGGGATTAAGGCTGGAGCCCTGGGAAAGGTGGCACTTGGGTCTAACCAGAAGTAGTGACCATTGCCATTATCACAAATGGCAGCTTTTACCAGAGCCAAGCTAATTTTAAAAGAGGCATGCAACATCTCGTGTTAAATATGAATGTGCTTTCTTCGACACCGTCAGAAAAATCATTTAGACTAAAGGAGAGAGGCTTTTTATGCATTCAGCACGTGTCTGACACTGTTGTAGGGTAATTGCATGAAATATATCTGCTGTTAGATCACAGAGAGAAAGAGAGAAGACCACATACTGAGTGGATTCTTTCATGCGTCTGTCCTTACGCCACCTTGAATGCAGCATTCTCTACCATTTGAGCTCTCTGGAGGATAGATTACCAGAGATGCCATTTAATAACCTTCATCTCCACTCATTTGTTTACCTATAGAAAAACAAAAATGACAGTAATTGGATGTGGCAGTGCGCTCACTCTTGTGATACATAATTTTTGAAAGCCGCTCTGGTTGTTGTTACATAATAAAATTGCAACAACAGAGGGTACATTGCTTGTATGCATGCTCATTTACTAGAAAATTAATGCAAAATCAGGCGCAGGTTTGTAATTGAAGCACTGTAAATGTAAACACATTGTGGTAGAAAGGTTAAACTAACTGTTCAATGCATTAATATAATTGTTGATAAATTGCATCCACTTAAAAGGTACACATATGAATAGTGTTCAGATCACAGTCACTTTTCTATCATTCATAATGTGACAATCTAAATTAGAAGATCCCATTGTTGTTGAAACTGTTGTCACTTAGCAAATGAGATACTTAAACCTGGGGGCAGCTTAAACAAGTTGTAAACACAACGTTGTCCTAGCATCACCTTTCAGGTTGATATGTTGTAGGTTGTTTACTAAAGCTGTGACGATTAATTGATTAAGCTAATTGCCAACTTTTTTGATGATGAGTTGATTGGTATTAGTTTTTTTTAAGAGACTAGTGCAGTGCCCATAAGAAAATATGTATTCCTATAGAAAAGTGGGAGGTTAAGAAGCTTTTTCATGGATGGCCAAATGAGGCTGTGTTTGAAGGTGGAACGTCAGGGATATTTAGGTTTGTTGTGAAATCTGATATTCCAGGGTATAATTGGCCGTTTTTGACTATTTTTGATTTTGCCATTATATTTCACCTTAAAAACTATTTACTTGGTGTCATTATTTTCAGCACAGCCTCACATGTGTGACTGTACAGTTATTTTTTCATTTTGACATACTGTATTAACACAATGGACCTAAAATCACAAAAAAAACATAAAATCAGAGTAGAAAAAATTAGATTTTTTTACTGTGAAAACCACAAATATGTTTAACAAACCATTTTGTTACTTATAATGCAAATATAAATTGTTGTTTGCTGAATATGTGCATACATTTAAAAAAATATACAAAGTTATGTGTAACTATTTACATTTAAATGCAGGCAATGCTCGGGTCTGCCTGAGCTCCTTCCAGCGGAATGAAGAGCTGCACTGCCTGCTCCACATTCAGCTTCTCCTGTTTTGACTCATTAAACAAAAAACGACTCCACTACACACTAAACACACTACACCAAACACTACATAACACACTAACTATACACTCCAAACACGCTAAATGTCACAAATCTCTCAACTCTCAATATCGCTGTCTGTACACCGACCGTCGTTGCCTGTCAATCATCCGCCGACGTCCCCCCCACAACTTCCTGTTCCTCAACAACCAAACTTGCTGCTTGGACACACGGCAATGTTCGTGAAAAAGCATGGCGGACATTATTTACCCTAAGTCCGGTTTTAAACGTGCCGGTGCGTCCGGTCCGTCGACTCGGGAGGTGGGCCGTGTAGGTTAGCAGCTAGCAGCTAGCTACACACGAACATCCACAGATTCCGATTTTACTTTGTTGTCCGCGCTTCTCCGCATCTCCTCAGACCCGAACAGACTCGGTCCGGACTCGTTTAGTCTCATTAATCCACTACAGTCAGTTTAGATGCACAGAACAGAACGGGACCGAACCGCCGGCGAAATCCCGGTCCAGCTCGCGCCGCTACAGGTATAAATCCGCTCTCCTCAGACCCGAACAGACTCGGTCTGGTCTCGTTTAGTCTCATTAATCCACAACAGTCAGTTTAGATGCACAGAGCAGAACGGGACCGAACCGCCGGCTAACTCCCGGTCCAGCTCGCACCGCTGCAGGTATAAATCCGCTTGTTTCTTAAAGTCCATGTAAAGCAGCAAAAAATTTGTGTTATGAGTTTGTCACACCATAGAAACATGTATCATTGACCAAATTTGAGAGATTATATAATTGCTAACTATATAAAATTAGGTCTCAAAAGGCTGCGGCTCCTAAAGAGGTGACGGTACACGTCATGTACGTCATGACTCTGTCACTCGCGGGGATGGAGGCTGTTTTCTGGGGGAAAGTTCCCTGAAGTCTCGGTCAGGAGAGCTGGCGGTCGCGGGTGATTTATTTTCGTCGCAAACACTCGGTGAGTTAAAGTCTTTGCCGGTGACAAACGCTGTTTTCTGAGCAGAAATGTGATGAGGAGTCGGGAGGACAGGCGGAGGACGGACAGGAGGACAGATGCTTCTCCACATACAGCTGTGGTATTTGTTTTCCTCATATAAGTTGCCAAAGACGGTTACAGTTACTACGTTACTTTTGTACAGTCATGTAACGTTGCTTTGTGGGACATTTCTCTGTATTTAGTTGAGTGAAGGACCTGTGTAGTTATCAGACTGTCAGACCGACAAGCCCTCGCTCCGCGCCTCCGGATTATCCGTTCACACTGGGACGGCTCACCAATAATGTGGCCCTGATACTACCACCACACACCGCTGGTGGGACCCACCGTCAGCAGGACGGAGAGGGTCGGCTGCAGCGGCGCGGCCACATTATGCCGGTGGGACCCGCCATCAGCAGGACGGAGAGGGTCGGCTGCGGTGGCCACATAAGGCCAGTGGCACTTGCTGTCGGCGGGAGGAGAGGATGCAAGCCGGGGACGGAGAGGATCGGTTCGGCCCCAGTGACCAGCATCAATGGACTCTGCAGAAATCCACACTTTACCTGGTGACAGTTGCTGAAACGATCAGGGGTAAAGTGGACACTGCAGAGACGGTGTTGGTGGTGGTGTTTAACTCCCCACAGTAACGTTAGCTCCTCTTGACAAAATCGATCCACCGTTTCCTTACGTTGTCATCCGAAGGAAACTTAAATAAGCTGACAGCGCCGTCACCCTGCACACTGTGGCATCCAGGAAAGATGCAGAGCGATGTGGAGGAGACATGACTGTTTAGCTGACTGGTTGGCTGGTTAGCTTGCTGCAAACTATTGTAAGCAATGCTATCCAAGACTGGAGAGCGAGCGGGAGAACCGCTGAAGCTGACGCGCTGAACGTATTTATACCACCTCCGCAGCAGGGCGGGGTTTATGCAAATCATGGCCGCGTTACGTAACTCGGCCATGATTTCTGACCCGCCCATTAAATCCTGAACACAGAAATGTTGAAAAACAGTTTGTGAGCCTAGCTCCAAAATTACATTCTAAATGGTCAAATGGCTTTTACATGTTTTAAGTAAACACATTTATGACCTGTTTAATGTGTTTAGAAGAAAATGGCTGATTTTGCTTTACACGGACTTTAATGTATGTCTAGGCTTGAGATCTGCAGTGATTGGCTCTGGTGCGCATGTGACTGTGGTGGCTGCGGTGGACAATGCTCCCGAATTTGTAAAGCATTTATGAAATAATTTATTTGCGGTATCATTGCAGTCCAAACAAATGCGAAGTCGCACACCACTGGACCAAACAGCAGCCATGTTGAAACTCTCAGGTCATTCTGATCCTGATCCGCAGAGATATTTGAGGCACACACACACACACACACACACACACACACAGACAGACAGACAGAGATTCCTTGCTTTTATAGAGAGATTCCAGTAAAGTGAATATTTTCTGGTTTCTTTACTCCTTTATGACAACAGACTGAATATCTGCCAGCTGTGGGCACAACAAGACACAACAACGTCATTTTGGGCTTTGGGAAACACTGATAGACATTTGTCCACATTTTTTCACATTTTATAGAACAAAGATGTCATTTCAAGAATAAAAAGTAATTGTTAGTTTCAGCCCAGTTATTTACACACTAAGCAATCGTGCATAAACCTTATCATTTATTTGGAGCTTTCCCAGTATTCACTGTCTGTCTCTGATCTCTGTTTTGGCTTGTACCAACTCCTGCAAAAAATATCTGGCTCCTTAGCTTCTCAGTGCTCAACTATGTTCACCAGCTAGTCGCTAACTGTTTCTTCTGCCATTTGGTGCTGAATACGTCAGCTGTGTTCAAAGTCACTCACTACTCACTATATAGTGGACTATATAGCAAGTTTGTTGTTTTGCTGTGCCATATATGTCCTATATAGTTGACTCAAAGCATCCTACAATGCATCGTTAAAAGTAGTGTGCAACTGATAGTCACTAACAAGGCGTGACACACCATCATTCATTGCATTGGAGGGGAGAGAAATGACACGATTGGTATCCAAACATGTTTTTTGAATAATGAGCTTATATTGTCCTCTGTATAGGATTTCCTAGGTAGTGAGTAGGGAGTAGTCAACAAATGGTTAAAACCATGGTGTACAGTAGATTTTAGGGATTTTAGCTGAAAACAGTTGCCTACTGCAGCTAAAAATGATGCTGCTAGAGCATGAAGAACAAGTTATAAATTGGGATTTATAACATGGGGATGCTTCTTATAGAAGTTGCAAAACATGCCTGTCTACCCAAAATCTACCAAATGGGATAGTGTCATGATTTTTAACATATAATTCTTAAAAATGCTGTAATTAAGCTGAGCTCCTGACACATTGCGGTAGCTCCTGACAGCCCTGGACCAGTTTAACCTCTGGTTACAAGTGAACCAAAGCAGTAAATTATCAGACTGGTAAAACATGTATTTATAGCCTCTTAAGGATAAATATGATATTCAGAAGTTTAATTCCCTGTTGTCATTATGTGATATTAACAACAGATTTCTCGACGGTAATGTGCTGGAAATCAACAAGGAGTTTCAGCCACACCTGGGCGAGGGTGGCCGCATCCTGGAGATCCGCTCTCCTGATGTGGTGGCCAGTGTGAAGAAGGCGGCCCAGGCTGTGGGCTACACAGAGGGAGCTCTCCTGGCCCTGGCCATCATCATCATCCTCTGCTGCATCCCTGCGATCCTCATCGTCATGGTCACCTACAAACAGTGAGTACTATACCTCACTGTCTTTTTCAATCAATTAATCATACTTAACTGGTTGTCAGGAAATTATGAAGGAAATACATTTGAATTAATTACAGCATTATCTTGGGAGATATTGTCTCACAGTCATTTCTAGCTAAAAGGCTTCCTTCTAACAGACAAATCAGATATGACTTGTTTGAATGTAAACCATTATTAACATCCTCCACCCTGTTGCCTGCCAGCTAAACCGCAAACAGCATTGTTTGAAAATTGTATTTGTCAAGTATTTAAGATAAAGCAAGAGCACTTCTTGCTTGGCTGCTGCCTGTGTGTGTGTGTGTGTGTGTGTGTGTGTGTGTGTGCGTGTGCGTTTGTGTGTGTGTGTGTGTGTGTGTGTGTGTGTGTGTGTGTGTGTGCTTGTTTTTGTGTGCGTGTGTGTGTGTGTGTGTGTGTGTCTCTCTCTCTCTCTCTCTATCTCCTCCCCTCTCTCTCATCAGACATGCTGACTGCGCACTCTGCTGGGCTAATCTCCCTGCTCATGCTCTGTGAAAGCAGATTAATTAACACTCATTTGTGACAAATATCTACAGCCAATTGTGACCGTCACAGTGTGTCTTCACGCTACTTAATCATCACCGCCTGACACACACACAGTAAACAGTGCTCTCTGCCTGGCTTGCTCTGTCGCTCTCATTTACACACACACTGTGCACTTCACAAAAATATGATGGTTTTTGTTTAAAGCATCATTCAGATTGTTGAGACAATTGAACTCTTAGCTGGCAGGAGACAGGTCCTTATCCCCTTGGTATGCCACAAGTGAACCATAAATGGTGATGTTTGGGAAATGTTTATTCACGGCAGATGGGTGTCCTTACGCAAATGTACAGACCAAACACACAGCAGAATCTGTTGATGGTGACATTAGACCTAACACACAAACTGTCAGAGCAGATGGCACTTTGTTGGTGGCGACATTACGTCGGTAAAAATGAAAGGATTTAGGACATCATTTCTTCATTTCTTCGTGTCAACATAATTCACCATTGCCTAAATTTGGGAATGAATATAATATTTAAACCATGAATTAGTTTATTCATGTGGAATAATTGAATTTTGTTGTGAATAAGTAATGGTGACATGAAGCAGAGAAGATTCACTTAAGAAAAAGGCTTCGACTACTTTTGCATGTAGCCCTGCAGACACTGCTAGAGGCTTGAGTGCTTCGGACTTTGCATAAAACTTGGAGAGAACATACTGAAAGTTTTCTCCAGTTTCTCCTGTTTTGTGGTAAAAAAAAAAATGCATATTATACAAAGATCTGTTGTCTAAGTAAGGAATGTTTGAATTATGCTAATAACTTAATCTAACATACCTTCTCTTTTTGTCCCCTTTTTCTCTCTCCTCCTGTCTCCTCTGCTTTCACCAGGTTCAAAGAGTAAGTACTACTTCTTCTCCATGTTATAGAAGTTCTTGAAGTGAGTTTTTAAAAGTAAAGTTTCTCTCATCTTCATTATTTACTAGTCATTAAAAGATGTTTTGAATGTGTGAAGATGATGAGCGAAATACATCCCCTCTAATGCCACCCTGATTTTAATTGTCTCCAGCATGATTACGAAAAAGCAGCTGATTAGGTTACAGCATGAATGTTTGATTTGGCAGTTTCTTTAAGTGTAAAATCGGATGTAATTCAAAAGGAAAATCAACCCAAAGTCAACAATAGATAAATCTGTACTAACATCTCAACATTGCACTTGTCACTCTGTTTAAAACCTTCTGATCTGTTACCCGTCAGTTCTCAGGCGTCCTATGCTTCACTGTGAGACCCACTAGTTAAGAAAAGTGTTTCTGCACAAAAAAACAATGGTTCAGAGTTAATAATTTAATTTGCATATCACAAAATCTTTTTGTCTCCTTAAAGAGACTGTAAAATCTCAGTCTCTAAAACATTCTTGTGTTGTGTTGATCTCATTTATAAAGCTCCAGTAAGCAATATTTTTGGTCATATTTTATATATATATATGCCAATTTTCAGGTTCATACTTTTATTTGGTGGTCCTAGTAGAACAGGTTTACAAACTTTAATTAAAAAAAACACATTATTTTTCTCATATGGTGCATTGCTGCAGCACCCCTTTACACACTGTCTTGAATGCTCCGCTTTAGCTATGGAGTGAGACATCTTACCTCTGTTCAACGAGAGCTGCACATGTGCATTACTTAACGGGCAGGAGGCAGAGTAGGGCTGTCATGCTGAACAAGGTAGTGTGATCCAAAATATCGCCACTACAGCTGGTAGCCACAGCTGTGGTACAGCCGTATATATGTTCTATATATATACATATATATAGAATATATATAATATATGGAATATAAAGGCTTGACTCCAACCCAGGCATTTCAGGCAGTGCAGGAGCAGTTTATTTCTGTGGGAGACAGTCACTCCCTCTGGCGTGGACTTTGTGCTTTTTCACTTTGCAGACCTTTTACATGCACAAAAATGCATAATATGACCTCTTTAAGAGTGAAACAAATTCCTCCTTTTAAGCTGAAAGGGTTGCTGGTACTGCCAATCCCACTGAAAATCAACATTTGCAGCTTTACGCAGCTTTTAAAGAAAACAGCTGGTGTGTAAAGAGAGTAGAATGGGCTTAAAACAGACAGATATTTGGCCAAACAAAGCAGGACTAAAATTGTATTTGTTTATTCATTTCTATTTTATATAGCATCTTTTAAAAATTGAGTTACCAAATGCTGTACCTATATACAACATATCAAACAATGAAAGAGTCAAGAGAAAAGAAGGTATCGTGGTAGCAATTGCAAATAAAAATATTGACAGCAAAGAGTTTAACATGCAGACAAAAATAAGTAAAACCAGATAGCAAAACAAAGATAAATTCATCTAAATCAGAGGTTCAAATGATATTTGTTTTGAAATTACTTTTCCAACCTTTTGGACAGTCGAAGCAAAGCTTGATGCATGTTTTACCCCCAGTCACTACATGTGCCTGTCTTTTGCAGAAGTGCCTTGTGAAAACACATGGTTAATTCATGTAAGAGACTTCATGCATAAATGATCTGTCCGACTTCTACTCACTTTTTAACCACACCATCAAATCTTAACTACATTCCATGTGAAAGAAACGCAGACTGGCATTTTGGGTTGTTTGTATTTGTTTTGTCGGTGTATGAGTTGTTTTTGTTGATGTTTTTTGTATGTGAAGTAGAAGCACATCACAAACGCTTCTTTGTTGCTGTTAAATGTTAACACTCTTCTCAGGCGACAGGCAGAGTGTGCCAAAACTGCCAGGATTCAGATGGCGTTACCACCAGGAGGGAAAGCACCTCCAGCGGGTGCTCCCACTGCCAACCTGTACGAAGAGCTGGGCGACAGCAGCATGTGAGTCAACTCTGACCCTTCATTATCTTATTCCCATCTTACAAGCAGGTACTGTGTCTTGCTCTTTGGGTTCCTTCCTTTGAATATCAGATCAGAACTCAGAAGAATTGAATTCAGGTTGAATGCTAGCGCTCCTGCCTTTATATCTTCCTGCTTTTTACACCAACGGTCGTAAACAACCACTGGCAGTTGTGCTTGATGACCTCACAGATCTACCTGCTGCTTCAGACATATTGTATTAACAGCTGCATCACCGCCTCACACTTCTGTTTGGCTTCCTTACTATGATCCACTTTACATGTCTGCCAACCACACTGTATGTTGCAGCACAGCTGCTGATTAGACTTTAGCTTATGTGTGTGTTTCTAATTTGATTACATAATTATTTTTGCACGACCCTCCCTCAAGGTAAGAGTGTGTTTAAGTTCATTAAATCCCACATTCTTCACTGGAAATAGAAACAAACACAGAATCTGGCCTGTACTTAATCACTGATTTTGTCATTAATTACTTTAAATCCTCTGTTGATTAATACCCCTATTGAAAGCTTCCTCAGCTTGCCTTTATGTCTAGAGTGTTTTGCCATCAGCACAATCCGATTTCACCTTTCACTTTAAATACTACCCAGAACGTATAATGAAATGTTAATGCTTGCAGATTAAATGGGGCTAAAATTGAAACCGCTGTCCCGCCGGGTTTAATAATTTAGAATTACAGCATGTTCAAGCAACACTGCTTCTAACATCACAATTACTGTTAAAAAAAATAAAATGCTAATTTAATGGCAAGCTGTAAAGACCTGTTTCAATGTCTACAACAGAAGCTGACTAACACTCACCAACATGCAGAGGCTTTTGGTACTGTAGCCGGAGAAAAAGCTCTCATGGGGATAGTATTGTTGCTGAGCGATGCGTCGTTTATTAAGAGGTTGTTTTTTTTTCATTTTGCACTGGGAGTAAGTGGAGCTGGTCTCATAAACAACTCCAGTAAAACTTTTTGAAGCGCCACGTGAAAGACACAAAGTTTTCTGGGCAGAAAGCTATATGTGAGTGTCCTCCTCCTGGAATAATGCTGCATAATCTCAGATGCAAACAGCAAATAAATCAATACAGAATTTACCCTCAGAAAGCAAATGTTGATGCACCCTTCAGCTTACACCTCCTCCGCAACCTTACAACCTCTGACATTGCAGCATAAGTCATTTTACCATCTTTCTGTTTCTGTCTTCTTGATCATTTTTCATTCTCCTGTCTCTCTGGATTCAGACTGCAGTAAGTAATCCATAAATAAATGACATGAGATCTATGATTATGATCAATATTTGTTAATATAGCACCGAAGCAGCACCCTCATCCCCCCTCTAGCTGATATCCTTTAGTGTACATGCAGTTTTAATTGGCAGAAGTTTGTTTTGTTGAGTGACCTTGGTGAAGTGGTAGTGGTTGGAAAGTTTTGGAGTTCTTAAGTGAAAATGTTTTGCCTCAAGTGACTCTCCATTTGTTTAGAAGTAGCTTACTGCACTTCAGTAGATATCACCATAGTTGTCTACTCTCCAGTCCCCCTTCATAAATCCTGGCGTTGTGACTGCACTAATCCATCCAGTATGAATTGATGTTGATTATTTGTACTATTCTTTATCTTTGGAACAAAGGCCAGCGTATCTGTTGGCATGATAATTTTGCTTTTTCAATATTTAATTGTTTAAACTTAAAAAAAATTAAAAAGACACTTTTTTCATCAGATTTTGCCCAAAATTACAAACACGCATCTGCTGGTGTCTACCATGCAGACATTTACCCAGATGGCAAAATTGTGCCGGGCACATGAATCCGGTCCTCATACTGTATGGAATGATGGCACTTGGGCGATCCCGCCTGCCTTTATTCCATGCACTATGTGGGCCAGATCAAAGCCACAGAAGTTTTTTTTTTATCAGGAACAGTTGAAAATTGAGCTGATTGAGCCAGGGTTTTTTAAAGTCTAAGACAGTGGGCCTCTCTCAGATAAGGTTGGAGAAAGCACCACCTCCACACTCAGTTTACTTGCCTTGTATTTTATTTCAAACACCGGGGGAGAGATGGGATCATTATTATGTTAATTAATCCTAAAGGCACTCAACAAATGAGCCAAGATACTCTAATATTGCTGTGGGAGATACCTTTAGACTGTACTGAGTACAATAAAGAAGTATTCATCAGAGCATGTATTAGTCTGACTCCAAAAACCACAGTATTTCTGTATCTCTTCCCACAGAATACTACATATTTAGACTATTTTATGTGATCTCATTTTGATTGCTAATCTTATAATATCTAATGTAATATTTTGTCACTTGACACAGTTTGTAGCGACCCATGTAGAAGCCCACCTCCCACTTTAAAAAACCTCTGTATTACCATTTTCAAAAGCATTTTAGTTCATAATAGTTGACAGTCGCAATACTCTTAAGTCGTAGTCAGTAAAGATGCAGCGCTGTTGCTTCTGCATAACCCTTTCGCTTCGCTCATTCTTAGATCATCAATCTATACCTGTTTCAAGTCTCTTTTTCTTCTTCACCTCCACCTCTTACCGTGGCAGGGCTAAAAAGTCTGTCATTGAGGAAGCCCACCACCAGAGGATTCTTAGCACCTTCGCCTGTCGTGCCACTGCTACCCGTGGCAACGGAGCATTGCGTGTCAACCTGCCCAAGTCAGAGAGCAACGTGACCTTCCTCTCCGACCGCAACCCCCTCACCACTCACAACCCTGTCTATGATGACAACAGCCCCCTTGGCAGTCCTCAGAGTCCGTCTGAAAAGCGATTCTACTTTTCTCCTTCCCACTCAGCTGGGTCGGGGTGCGTCTGGTCGATGCCTGCCCGCATTCACGGAGGGCTGTACAGTTATGAGGTGCCAAGGAGACAAGCTCTCATGGACCCAGATGATTGGGAGCGGCAGATTCTCCATGCCACCATAAGAGGCAGGCAAAGGCCGGACAGTTCGGACAAGCTCGACCTGTGTGGCAGCACAGAGACCAGGTTGTCGGTCCGTGAGCAGGCCAGGCAGTTTGAGCAACAAGCCCTCCAGGAGCAAACCCCCCAGCAGATCAGAGGCTCCCAAGGCTCGCTGTGTTCCATCCTTGTCAGGGACAGAGACAGCGACGACGTGCTCGAGCTGACCTCGGAAACTCTGCTCTCCATCATGGATTACTCCTACAGCCCCACTGTGGGCAGAGAAGTCCCCCCCAGCGTTATCATGACTCAGGGAGAAGAGTCCTGGCCGCTGACTTGCCAGAGACCAACTCCACCTATCCTCAGGAAGTTCAGCTCCAGCATCTCCAACTACATGACAGTTCAGCCTTGTCAGATCACTGTGGAGATCATACCAGATCCTCCAGAAAATCCACCACCTCCTCCTCCTCAGCAGAGGCCTAATCCAACTTACCCAGCTACATCTCCTCCCTGTAGTCCACCTCCTTCTCCTCCTTCGCCCCCTTACCTTCATGAACCTCCCCTGACCCCTCCTCCTCCTCCTCCTCCTCCTCCTCCTCCTCCTCCTGTCAAGAAACAGCTTGCTCCCCCACCTCCTCCGCCTCTTCCTCCTCCTCCATCACCTGCTACTGATCAGTCGCGCCCAGTTGTCCAGTTCGTTCCAACCTCTTTGCCGCCCGCGTCCTCGCTTCGCCCTGTCTCTGAACGAAAACACCCACCTCCCCCTGACCCATCACAAACTGACGTTGGGCAGAGGAAGGAACTTAAAGGGATCCTGAAAAACATCCAGAATCTAGCCGACATAGAGAGGTCTGTTGCCAACCTGTACAGCCAAGTAGACAAAAACTGCAAGGTGCCCAAGTTTAACAAGAAACCTCAAGTGACTGAAGAATCAGAGGGTGCTAACAAACTGCAAAGCTCTGATCCCTGGGATGACCAGAGCATGCCAAAAACTACCAACTCCAGCTCCACAGTCCAGATCAACTCAAGTATGAACTGCGCTGAAAGTGAAACGAGTCAACGGGACGTGTCAGTGGAGATTCAGCAGACGAACAGATTTAACTCAAACAGCCCCAACACTGCTGAGTTTTCCTCTCATTCCACAGAGTTTTGACTTTTTCCCTCTGTGTCCATACTCTCATTATGTCTATGTACACATATTCATGCCTGTTTCTCTCTTGTGTCTACATTCTTTGTATTTTTCTTTGTTTTTGCACAGTTGTTAGTCATTTATATAAGCTTCAGCCATGTCAAAGAAGGCTTGCATTAGAGCATAAAAGAGGCTTGCATATGCAATATCAATTTGGCTCACTTCATTTCCACATTTTAATGATCTGAACTGATGCCCAAACTTAGCAGATTAGTCTGTTCATCTTGTTATAAGTAATCTTAACAGTAACATTTCATAACCAGAGCTACTTCAATTGAATTATCCTAAACAGCACAATATGTAAATCTCACAACCCTGGGGTCTGTTTCCCACAGATTTCTGGTAACATGTTGCTGTCTTTTTTTTGTTTACTCCTTTACTTTCCTTGCAAGGGTAAGAGCATGGCCATTTCAGGGTGCTGTTGCTTCATGCAAAATCCAAATTATGCAAAAGAAAAAAATATATGTAAGATGTTGTAAAAAAAAAAAATTCAAATGAGGAAAATTACCATAACTGCCTGGAATTTTCCCCAAATAATGCAAATTCTGTGAAATAAGCTTTAGACAATTCAGGGAGGATGATCACATATTTGTTGAACAACCACATTCAGAAAACTGTAGTTTACATGAAGTATTCCATATTTTTTTTATAAGTGCATTTAACAAGAAATACACACAGTGATGACCAGACGATGCATGAGTACACACATTCTTTACTCAAGTTGAAGAACAGATGCTAAATATTTAAAAATAACTGCGATGTTGATGGTAACTCTGAGTGTTGATTCAACTGCAGTACAGTTGTTGTACAGGCTCTGAAAAGTACTCAAGGTATATAAGTAATATTCCCTTTGAAAGGACATTTCTAACAGCCATATCTGTGCAAAGCTAACTGAACCTCACGCCATATTGATAGATAATTAATGATATATGATTTAAAGAAACCTAAAGGTAGAATCAGTAGGATTTGTCTGAGCAAACCATAAACACACCAGAAAGATAGTTCATTGTTGAGTTTCATTCCCAGGACATTAGATCCCAATATTTTGGTTTGGTAAAATGTACGAAGCACAGAAAAAAGTTGAGAAAAAAAAGACAATTCAGGCAATCCATGTTGTGAAAGTGATGTACAATGATGCAAAAAAAAAAATAAATAAACCGGTTTTGAAAATGTAAGACTAGAAAGCACATCTATCTGTCTTAAAATATCGGGAGTAAATGTAAAAAGTTTACAAAAGTTTAATAAATAAATACTCAGATATCTGAAAAATCTACTAAAGTACAGTAACGTATTTGTACTTTGTATCACCTCTGATTAAAATAAAATGTGAGATATAAACTGTGCAGATGTACGATGCAGTCAAAGGACAAACAGCTAATTATACCCAGCCGCTAAGCATGGGGTCAGTGGAACATATACACTCAAAGAAAATGACATCATATAGTATATTCACTGAAGCCAACATTACATTAAAATAAATGAACTGGATATTATTCCAGGCCACAGGAAATAATTTCATTTAAATGTGATACATTTGAATGCAGACTTGACCGCGCTGGTACTTCTAAGCAAAAACATCTTCCGATATCGGTTGACGCAGCGGCTATAACATCGACTGTTCCCCCGGCAGGCTCATGTTGAATAGAGAGCCAGCCTCTGGGGGACTTGTCACATGTCTGCAGAGATGCTCCCAGCATGATAAAGTAGTCACTGTGATGTTTAGCTGCACACTGGAAAAGGCTAATTAGAGAACCAATCAATCCTTAACCAGGGCCGCTGCCTGTGGGACTGTCAGCTACTGTTACCCTCTCCTTTGCTTTTCCATCTTTCTGACCTTCTGCCTCTCCCATTTGTCTGTGCCTCTCCATCCCGTTTCCTCTCGCTATGTAGTTAGCTCTAATACTTTCCAATCCTCTGCCTCTTCGTGTTAATCTTTGCTCGTGGTTCTCAGGAGATTCCATTACCTTCTTCACACTCATTGCAATGCGGCCTATGTTCCCCTCTCTCCCTCTCAGGCTTTTCACTTCCACTCCTCCCTGTCTTTCTCCCAACTACACTTCATGTGTTGGTTTCGCCCTCCATGCCCCCAGGTAAATGGTCTAAGCATACCTCTCTTTTCGGGGCAATGTAATGTTTGATTCATCACAGGTTCCCCCGGTGGGTGGATCGAAGGCCTGCTAATTCTGTATTCCATGTTCGCTACATGGGGTAATCTCTTATGTTAAAAAAAAGGCAGCAGCTCACATACGGTTATTTCACTCAAACCAAAAAGCAGAAAGTATTGCTGGATTGTATTCTTTATATTCTCTTTTGCAAAATTTTACAAAACTCTTTTGTGTTCCCACTGATGACTGATTGTGCAGCCACAGGGAAAAGCAAACACAAAGAAAACCAACTAAAGGCTGGATCAGTTTGAACAGTTGAAGTAGTTAGAAAACTAATAGATCATCTCCAAAAATAAAGTTTTTACTACTACTTCAGCTATTCAAACTTGAACAATACAAGTATGTTTTGGGTAGAAATTATAAAGATGATACAACTGACCCAACTCAACTCAACTAACCAGAACTCAGAAAATATAAACCAAAGATATTAAACTATAATTCATATCCATGTACACACAAAATGCTGGTCAGATCCTGTGTTGCATGTAAACATCCACCTGCTCTTGCACCCAGTACATTATGTTATTGTTCCAGGAATAGTAAAGTCTCATGAACAGATCGATACCACTCCCACCGCTGTACAGTACATGTGAAGCTATAGCCTCCAGCTGGTCAACTCAGCTTAGCTTAGCAAGAGAGAGAATATGTGACCATGTGATGTAGGAACTTTCTTCGATCATGATATTATCGCATGTTACTCTACAATTCTCTGGTTATTCAGTCAAGTGTAGGAACTACAGTACGCTGCAGACTGGAGTGTCTGGGAACGGTGACAGACGGACAGAGCCACAGTATAGACGCTCGTCTCCTCTGTGAAACATCTGTATCCTCGCTGCGCTGCATTGTAATAAACTCTGAGGCACTTAATCCCAGGTGTTAACATGCATCTTTGCTGATCCAATCACAAGCCGACAGCTTTAATTCCGTCAGTGAACGCCTGGCTCGACATAAATCTCAACACGCATCTCTTGTGACCACTTGTGATTGGATCTCACGTCACTACAGGCAGAGCCTACATCACTGAGACAAATGGAAATAAAGTTTTCTTACACAAGGGAAAAAATAACTAAATGTATAACATCTGTCAAATAAACAAGAACGTCTCAAATGAATAAGATTTTGTAAAGGACTGGGTTTTGTAAAATGGATTAAGTTTATTTTAACTCAACAGCTCACAAATTGAGTGATTTTATACGGGAGTCTGGGGAACGTCCTCCTTTTCATCTCCTGGCTGTAGTTGACCATCTAGTCGTTGTGGCTGCTTTGACCTTTAATACAGTGTGTTGTGTTCAAGTTTGCTCTCTGCTGTAGTGCGAAACGCTCTCCAATTGTTGCAAATTGTAGTGAACATGAACATCATATACTAATTGTTATGAAGTCATTGCTTCTATTGATTTCTTAGCCCCTCCAAGTGTGACCGACTTCCCACGTACCTGGTCAAAAGGAAACAAAAATGTTTTTACCAGCATCTCTAAAGCTTACCAATTAACACCTTACATCTTGTTAGTTCAATTCTTAGAGAAACTGAAGTAGCTATGCCTGGTTAAGAAATAGTTTGTTTAATAAAAAAAACTGCAACATGATTTATTAATGTTACTGTAGTCGATCTAATACACTCAGTTCTTCAGTATTCAAGTCTTGCTTTAAATCTGATCTCACCTCTCTCACTTTGTCTGCTACAACATTACCTTATCACCCATCTCCCCCGTAGTCTCATCTTGTGCAAACTTCCTATGGCTGCTGTCCACCGGGCCATTTTTCTTGATGTTGTATGAAGCAGCAGTAGCCTGCAGCTGAGCCAACAGGTCATCCATCAGATCCCTGTCCCATCATCAACTCTGCCTGGGAGGTGTGGCCATATGGCTCGGCCCTGTCCCCTGGTCCCTGCCCATAATAACAGATTACAGCTCTCCAGAGGAAGCTCACATCATTGCTTGGCCATATATCTGAGTGTGAAAGTCGTCATTATTTATGGACCCAGACAGGTTACAGTTGTACGCTTGTGAACCTGGAGGTTTGAGCCGGGCTGCTCCATTACTTGCTGTTTCCCATTGACTTGTGCTGAATGCACGCTGCAGTGTTGTCCCCAGGAGCAGCTCTGAGTTGTTTTTTATGTCTCTGATTGACTGAAAGTCCTTCATACTTCCTTCAATTTGGCGAATAATCATTGCCGTCTGTTGAAAGTACTGTTTATGAAGTGACAACCAAAGACAATTTTATTAACTTTCTTTGAGTCACTAATCACATTGTCTTTTTTCATATCTGCCTGGAGATGCTCCAGATAAGCCTGTAAAACACTGACTTTTTCAAATTCCAATCTCCCCAGCCTCTTTGATATTTGCATTTATTGTATTTTTTTTTCTCCCTGTTTGGATAAGATAACAGTGGGGCGAAAAACAGCCCACACCAGCATGATAACAGTGTGGCCTTAGGCACCCTTTTTAAAAACTTGAAGCAAGATCTGCAACTCTGTAATTTAACACATGAAAATGCACAGTAAGTAAAGCTGCAATTCTCTCACTGGTCAGCAGAATATAGACGAGCTAGTCCTGTAGACTTAACATTTCATCTATCGGAAAGCACTTGAAATGTCGCTGTCGATCCATATTCATCATTTGTCCTATTTCCTCCCCTCTGCGGCACACAGCAGGCGAGGAGGCTACGGCAGACAGGTAAGCGTTCCTGCTGTGATGTGTTTTTATCTTATTGTCGTGCAGAGACATTTTGTCACTCTCAAGGCAGCTTGAGGGGGCTTATATCCTATTATTCTTATCTACAACTCACTTGATGGAAAACACTGAATGAGATTAAGATGAGATCCCAGTGATGGGACTTCTGACGCTGACATCATGGTTTAGGTTAGATTCAGAGCATTCCTGGCAAACAGCAGATAAGCATTTTGATGACTTTTTCCTCCTCTGTTAGCAAAAAAAAAAAAAACATAATCAGGGACCAAACAAAGTAATTCTCTTTGACAGTGTTTGACGTGTACATTTTTTTTCTCGCCTTCAAATAATCTGAACTCAACATCTGACATGCACAGGATGTTTAATTTCATACTTTCCCATTTCCTGATCCTCCCTCTTTTTCCTTGCTTTGTTTCCATCGACATATTATAATGTCTCAGTCATAGTTTTAGCAATACACATACAACAGGCATGCAATTTCTGGATTTAAATTTAAAGAATGTAGAGTGAAGTCTTCCTTATGCCTCTGTCTCTCCTGACCTACCCTGTCCTTGAATATCCTTCTCCTTCTTCTGCACTAATCTTTGGCAGCAACAGCAACTGCTGAGGCCATCTCTGCTGAGACCAGAGGTAGAAACACTCCCGCTTTTCTTAATTCACAGGGATTGTAAATCGTACTGATCTAAACTCAACCTGTATGCTGCTGTTGCTGGTCTTCTTCTTCCATCTTTCTCCACGAAGTGCTGAGTAATTTCTCTCTCTGCCTCTGAATTGCAGGAACTCTCCATGGAGTCAGGAATCGACCCGGGCCAGGACTACTACACACAAGACTACTATAATTACGACCAAGGGTGAGCATGCAGCCCACAAACTGTCTCTTTTTTTGTCAGTATTACTCCAATCCATGAAACTGATCTCCATCGGTTCATTTCAAGTTAAAAGATTACATCGTAAAGGCTTATTTGCCATGCCCTCCAGCTCTCAGTGCTTAGGTCCTTGAGGCGGAGGAGAGCATTTTAAGTTCAGAATAAAATAATGAGCATAATTTACCCTACCATACCATCCGAGCATTTACACCCATCAAATGGGATCAATTAAACTCCCTTGAGCCAGGCACCATAGTGTTTTTCCATTGCTTAATGGGTAGAGGGAGTTTTGGCTTGCCTGTTATATTGCCCATATGGTCCAAAGAGGGAAAAACATGGAACTCAAAGCCGTAACAGCTGCTGAGAAAGTGTTATTCATTAAGTACTTCTGCTCTGTGGCAGGTGACCTGCATTATTCTGGGGAATGCTTCATTTTCATCAAACAGGCCAAAACTTTTGCACCTTACCTGCTTAAATTGTTACAATGAAAATCTGACAAATGTTAAAAACTGGCCATATTGAAATGCAGAGTTGTAATTGCCTCTGTGGTTACTCACTGACCTAGCTGTCATCTTTACCAACTCAAATTACCTCAGCTGTTGCTTGCTGCCTCTGAAATACCTTGATTCAAAACGAGCTGTAATTATATTGTAATGGCGTGTCACAAAGTTCATTGCCAACGCTGCTATTGCAAATTACTGTATCATCACCGTGACCGGATGCCTTTGATCTGCTTCCATCTGCATTGAGGGGCATGTTAAAGAGCAGTCAAGCTTTTAATCCAGCAATCACCAGACCACGCGGTCCATTGAGCCGCCCACACAGGTTTAGAAGGCGATGGTGACACAAATCGCCATCGGGCTCTTTCCTTTAGGCTCCGTTCTTATTCAGTATTGTAGTGTGCGAAGAATAATTTACATGTTCAATATCAGTGATGTGTACCAATTGAGGCCATGTATCAGACTAACACAGACACTCTAATAGTGGATTGGGGCTTGGCAATATAGCGGAAAGATTTATCATGATAAAATGATTCATTTGCATTTACATTGTTAATTATTGATCATTTTTAATGAGCGATTTTTAATAAAGACCAGGAGATAAAGGTTGAATTGAACTTCTTTCTTTTGAATTCAACAACTTTTTTTCTTTTATGATTAAAAGTCAATTTTATCATATTAGCCTTATGTGGCTCCAGATGACGCTGCATGTAATCTGATAAATTGCCTCCAGTGATGTCATGTGATCGCCAGGTTTTGAAAAGAAAAGAATACACGGAATAATAAATGTGATATCTTTGGTTCTGTTGTATTGATTTTGATAATTTGTTTTAAACTGTCCATATTGAGTCCAACAGTGTTTTAGACTAGTGGACTGCTTTTCCAAACCTGGTGCCTACATTACCCACAATGAATGACATCACTGGCAGCAATTTATTAGATCACATGCAGCTTTCCCTGCAGCCACAAAAGTCTTTCTACTATTTTTTTACATATGCAGCAATACTCCCCAAGACCTGTAACCATAATGTGTAAAATTGTTCAAATTGCCCTTTATTTGTGCTTTGCTAACTGAGTTTGAAAATATTCACGTTACTATTGCTACTACAATACAAAAAGATGTCTGTGGATGACTACACTACTCATCAATAGATACATGCAAGCAGTGGCCAAAACATTGCTGAAGGATGTAGGGAATTGGCTTTCGTTATATTCACCGTGAACCAGAAAACAGCCATACTAGCTAGTCTCGGACAGCTAGACCTCCGCACTGTGTTGTAGGGCTGTGCTGTGCTGTCCTTTTTTTTCCAACTGCACACTGTTTGAGTTGTTGCATCACATGATGATGGTGCAACCGAACAACACGGCTTTTAAATGTCCGGCTGTTTGTGTGTCACTCATAAGCATGCTCCATCATCTAGGTATATAATAGGCTGTTTCTGAGCCAAGGCATTTGTTACATGCTTTCTAACACACTATTGTTCACTTTATTGACCAGGCCTATGGTGGATAATAATTTTAAATGTGGTTCATACTTTCAATTTTTTTTATCCACACACTCCTCAGGTTATGTTGTTGTTGTTTTGAAGTCAACACTGAAATAACAAAACAAGAGAAGCTACAATATATTGTGTTTTTCAAATTTTATTTCATTTCAATGATATAAGGCAACTAATAAAACTGCTTTTTTGTTCTCCTAAGTTGGAACTGTGGATGGACATTCTCATTTAGCACTCCCCTGATGAAAGTCATGCTGCCAAAAATGCTCCTGACTAAAAAAACCGCTCATTGTTGAAGAGAGTTATGCAACTTGATTGTATCCATTTTAAAGTGCTTTAATGGGATTTTAGGCTTTACTTGTTACTCCAGATTTTCCCCTCTCAGCCTGTTTTTGCCTCCTTCTAATTTATTACAAATAAATTATATAATGATTTGACAAAGATGGGCAAATATGTACTCTGCCATATTTAAAAAAAAAACTCTCTGCATGGTTTTCTCTCCATTCCCTCCAAACTTGTGCATTCTAGGAAGAAACGCTGCAAATCATCATCGCAATTACTACCTATCTGATCAAAGATATTACCAAATCTATTAAAAAAAAAGATGACAATCAGAAATCAGCATGATAGAATGGAGGAAGATGAAGGAAGAGCGCTAAAAATAGAAACTGGGGGAAAAAAGGCTTTAACAATTCTGGCAATTGCATGTTGAAGTCATTTTTAAGTAACACATTTTTGTGTAGCTTTTTATGGTACAGCATGTCGGTATACATTTTTTAAACTAATTAAGTCATTGTTGCTGATGCTCTTTAGTTTAAGGAAAGATGAAAACTATTGTATTATATATAGTACTCTTTAATTCTCAACAATTTATTGTTTGTCTTATTTGTGTCAATCTGCTTCTCAGGTATGACATTCCTCAGTACGGCAGTCGGAGGAGGCTGATAACTCCCATGTATGATGAATATGGAGAGGTGATAATGGAGGATGACGGGTATTACTATAGTCCTCATGGCCCTGAGGTAATAACTTGCTTTGTAAATGCAAATTTCATACTCTCACTGATCAAGATTTTCATTTATTGCTGTATTAGGTTGTTTTTCCAATCTATTATTTAAAACAGCTATAGCAACTCCATATGTCTGTATCTTCAAAGATGGTTGGTAAATTAAATATGACGGTCTTAGGGCGGAGGCAGAGGTCGGGGCCGTGGTGGCGCTCGTGGTAGAGGTCCACCCAAGAGGGTTGCATTTAGGGACATGCCACAGGAGGATGAAATCGAACCAGCTCAGCCAGCAGACGAGGGCGAACCTTCTAAGGCTGCCAAGAAGCTGAAGTCTGTCATGAAACTCAGCAAACTCCTAGCGGCCAGCAAGGGAGACCAGCCATCTGATGCTGGTACTTCTGGCCCATCTCCATGGAAGAAAGCCAAGATGTTCAAGATGTTTGGTGCTGGGAAGAAGGACAAGGATTACGCCAAACTGATGTCAGCCCGACGCATTGATAGCCAGGAGAGTCTGACTGACGGACCTGCGCTCACGGGACCAATCGACAGCAAGTCTGTTGCCCGCAGCCGGCTTGGTAAAGTTTTGAAGAAAATCAACTTGGGCAACAAGTTGCAGCTCCGCAGGAAGTCACAGAGTAGTGTGAGTCGTGGCTCAGCTACAGGCAGCGAGAGAGACGAGGAGGTGTCACAAGCAACTAGTGACGATGAAAAGAAGTCCAAAGTGTCCATTAGTGTCACAGAAAGTGAGCCAGAAGCAGGTGCAAGTGGAAGCAGTAAAGAGAAAGGCTCTGATGAGGAATCTTCGGAGAAAAGCAGTGTTGATAGAGATTATCTGAAAGTAGATTTGGACCGAGATGATGCCCAAGAAAGCACTGTGGACTCAGAGGAAGAGCCAGATGAAGAGCCGGGAGATTCTGACGAAGAGTCTAAATCTGGAGAGAAGGAATCTGTCAGTGAGAAAGAGTCAGAGTCAGAGAAAGAGTCAGAGTCAGAGAAAGAGTCAGATAGGTCATCCGCTACAGAGAAAGAGTCTGAGTCAGACAAAGAAACAGAATCAGGAACAGGAACAGGAAAAGAAACAAGCACAGAAAAGAGTTCAGGAACAGAGAAGGACTCGGATGAAGAGTCTGAGGAAGAAGCTTCAGGGAGCACCAGAGAAAGTGGGTCTTCTGCCCGCTCTTCCATGAGATCATCAGCTACTGAGGCCAGCAAGGGCAGCAGCGATTCTAGTGCCAGTGGGAGTGGGAGTGGCAGTGGCAGTGGGAGTGGCAGTGGGAGTGGCAGTGGCAGTGGTAGTGGCAGTGGCAGTGGGAGTGGGAGTGGCAGTGGGAGTGGGAGTGGGAGTGGGACCATGAGTGGTGAAAGTGCAACTGAGAGTGGCAGTGGTGGCGCCAGCAGTGCTGCATCTTTATCAGGCTCAAGCATTAGATCGTCACAGAGAACCAGATCATCAGGAAGTGCAGTAACCTCTGAGAAGTCCAGTGAAGAACTGAGTGAGGCCGAGTCAGGGACAGGGACAGCCAGTGAGTCAGAGTCAGGGTCAGGAAGTGAAGGCTCTCCGTCTGGCGATTCCAGCCAGAGGAAAATGTCAGGGTCGGCCTCTGCTGGCGGGTCTTCATCTCGCAGTCAGATGACAGACCAGAGCTCCCTTGGCAGCGAGGACAGTTCAACCAGAGCAAGCAGGCGTTCCCAAAAATCCATCGTTAGCCGCGGATCTGAGGATGCGATCACAGAGGAAAGTGAAGAAGAGGATCAGGAAGGATCTGAGACTACTGACGAGAAAAAAGAGTCATCCAGCGAGCTGAGTGATGATGCATCAGCTGAGAGTGTGGCATCTGGAGACCCTGGGCCCTCCTCCTCCTCCTCCCCCTCCACTGGTACTCCATACCGCGCCGAGATCAGAAGTGACACCTCTGTAGACACATACGGAGGACTGTCGCCCATCACTGAGGTGGACGAGGACGCCATCTCGTCTGACAAGTCTTCATCCAGTGGCTCTGGATCAGAGGCTGGCAGTGCTTCGAAGGACTCAGGAGAAACAGAAGCGACATCAGATGCGGATTCAGAGTCTGAAGGAAACTCAACTCCACTCTAGGGAGATATATCGTCCACTGTGAAGTAAGACTGAAAAAAATCAATAACCCTTGCATGGGAGTGAAGAATTATTGCTTTCCTCTACAGAGTGTTTCAAACGTCCACTTTTTCCTCACTGACCCTTGGCAAAGGAAAAAACTGGTGGTTTCCAGCGTGAAAATATCAGTTTGGCTCTCTTTCGTATGTCTTTGACTTATTCGTCCCTTTGAAGTTTTCTGAGTGTGTCTTTATGCCTTTACGTTGAGTTTAACACTTTGCTTTGGTTTCTGCTGTGGGATTTTGCATGTTGCAGCGCCATCTGCTTCGACTAAATGTTCTCCTGTGATTTTGAAATAATTACGTTGTGGAAACATACACTATTTCACTTTTTCATAGAAAACCGAGAATTCTCGCCATGAATTCAGTTTGAACAGAGAACTGCAGATACAGGATCATAAAATTGAGTTTATTTGATTTTTCTGAAGCTCTTATTTGATCAGGCAACAATTCCTTTTAACAATTTTTACACAGTTGTGTTACTTTAATGACAACATTTTTTTTAATGTCAGTCATGGGCTTAAATTCAAGTCAAATCTGAGTTTTTCGTTAGTATTTTTCCTGGGAGTAAGGTTGAGTAAATTATGGCGAGAATTCCTTATGAATACTGTAATCTGGATACTTTCTGAAAAAAAACCAACAACAACTATATATTGACCCTGACCTCATCTCTCCTCCTCAGCCCGGCAAAATGAAGCGGATTAAGCTGGTGGTTGATCGGGAGAATGAGAGCAGCTCAACAGGAGAGGAAAGCATCACAGAGACCCAGCAGCGCAACAGATTACCCAACAACCACAGCAACATCAACGGGAACATCTACCTCGCACAGAACGGCACTATCGTCCGAACTAGACGGCCACCTCACCCGAACAACTTGAAGGTGGGCTCTCCGTGTCGGCTCGCTAAGCATTTTAAAAAACTAGACAAGTTAGGTGTCACTCATGAAGAACCCCCTCCTATTATTAGCATCGAGGGCACGGGAAACAACACAGAAAATGGAACAGGGACATGTGTTTCCTCTAATGTGGACGTCAACCTGAATACTCGGTCGTCCCTGGGACCCGCCATCACAGATCTTAGAAGTTTTGGGCCTAAAACCAATATTGCCAAGGCCTTGATTGACAGAAACAGCAGTGTCCCGTGTGTCAATGAGGAGCAAGAGACTTCTGTTGACAACCACAAGGACAGTAGGGAGACACTGGAGTCCCACAGTGACCACACATTATCAGATGAGGAGGAGTTATGGATGGGGCCCTGGAACAGCCTGCACATACCAATGACTAAACTCTGACTGGCCATGCAGAAAGTAATTTTCCTTTTTGTTATGTTCCTTTCATTACCATGTTTAGAAAATGATCATAAAAGTGATGACTGTGTGCCTCAACTGGATAAGCTCCGATCACTGTCCAAGACAGGTGATTGCACTTATAGTGACATTTTATTTAACCATTATTTTTACCAAGGGTTTATCACCGACAGGGCTATTACAGAGGGAAACCTAGAGCTGCAAGGCAACGAGTGCCTCAAAGAAATGTTCTCTGAACCGTGCTTGACTGTAGTTTTATGGGCCTCTTTTTTGAGTGATTCCATTCTTTGCTTTCTTTTCACAGCCTTGGTTTTTAGTCTCTTTTTGTGTTTTTTAATCGTGACACGGCTCACTAAGAGATTGTCGTTCGTTTCACAATGACGTTAGGTATTTACAGAGAAATCATGGTGAACGTATGGACAAATTGTGATTATATAGTTTCTGATGAAGTAAAAGAAACATATTTTGCTAATAGCATTTTACTTGCAGATAATTAAGATTGTCATTGATTATTTTATGTTGTGATCACTTTACAATGTTTTTGAAAAATTTCTGAAAAATATATAAAATTATTTTTGTCTATTTTGTATCTAACAGAGATGGAGAATCTAACATATTACATTAAAGACGTAATACCCACAAGACTGTCATTGCTGTATTTCAACAGTGACATATGATGGTGTGATCGTAGTGTTTTTATATGGACATTTGTTACGACAGAGTGTGGTATTTTCAACCCCTTTACATCACGCAGATTCACTCTGTTGATGATCATTTATTAACTTAAACACACCAGGACCCCATGCATAGGGGAGAGGACTACCAAATAAATGTACCAGACTCAACAATAAAGTTATGATGTGTATTTTAATGTGTATTGTGAAGTATAATTGCAGGCCCAGACTATTTACTGGCAATTCACCCTCTCCTCAAGGTTCTACAGAGACAGGAATAGTGGTGATAGCCGCTGTTGTGTGAGGATTCAGTCCTTGAATTACATAATAGGAATGGAAGGTGAATGGAAGGCAGTGCACAGCGGCAGAAATCAGCAGCGAACTCATAAAAATACAATGTCTGCAGAGAGAGGTCTGTCAGAATGAGTCTTTTCTGTGCAGTGGGATTTCTCTCTCGAGAAGAGCAATGACAGGTCACCAAACACGGGGATGCGGACAGCTACTGTATCTCTGAAAAGCAGTGTGAAGTAAGAGAAACTGACATTCTTCTTGAGCCCACTTTCTCACCTGTCAAGGGAGGCTGCAAAAAAGAAAAAAGAATACCTTGTTTTCATAAGATGGCAGTGGTTGTAACCAAAAAAAGGCAGAAAGAAATGGAAATCTCAAACACCTTCTCTTCTTTGTTACTTGGTTTATCAGAGATTGACACATCCAACACATCTGGTATGACATTTACAAAAAGCGTCCCGCAGTCAATCAAACTGTGAGTATGCCAATCAAGTTCACAGAGCTCTTTGGAGCAAGAAGTTCAGAAAGGAGCAGGAGCTGAATGCCAGAGTGAAGTTGCTTGAAAAAGCCGCTCAGAAAATAGGTCAGAAGGGAACCTTGTTTCCACCGCAACAGGCCGGGTGTCCTAAAGGATCACAACAAGCTGCTGCACGATGGAGAATGCAAAAATGGATGCATGACGTGCAGGAGATCAGCCTTTTTTAATCGTCAGTAGTGTCTTTTTCAACTTAAATATGTGGATTACTTTTTGGATTTGCATAGAAGCGACAAAGGTTCTCTCTAGTGTTCAACATCTATGAAGAGCCACCCGCTTCCCTCTTCATGCACAGCACTGTACCAGCCCTGTTCAGTGGAGAGGGGCCTCGATAATTCACAGATTTCCAATAAATTAGTAAATTCCTGAAAATCGGCGTTGAATAACTCATTAGCAGCAGATATCAGATGCATCTGTGCCCTCATCCTCTCAAACAAAAGGACGTAACTCACCCTTCTTTTTTCGAGAGATTCTCTTGATGTATTGGATTAAAGCTCACCCAACGAAATGTGTTTCTACTGAGCACAGGATTATATCCCAAGCCTTGTTTTTTTGTTTTTTTTTTCTCTTCACCTTGATCATGTCACTTAGTAGATTAAATTATAGCATTACAATTGACATATCCCTTTGGTAATGAGGTTTTGGCTCGACAGAACCCGCAATCCTGTGTCTCCTCAAATGGGATTAACTTGTCATTTGCATTTAATGTTTCTGAAAGAAGACAGTCTAAAGATGATAAAATGCTCCACACCTTCAGAACACTTCTAAGCAGATCTGAAGTTTCATTACTGCTCGCTGTCACAACAGTTATGTGTCATACCAGAGACTTGTACAGGCAGGAGACAAAATGGGAAAACGTTTTAATTTCCATCATGCAAAAATCTAATTAGCTGTAATCCACAGAAAACCACAGTCATCACAAAGTCTTGAACAGGTCTACTAAAGGGAAGATGGATCTAATTAAGTACAGCTGAACCGAATAAAAGACACGTTATTGGAGACATTAAGTTTATAGGAATAGGAATCCAATCTTTTTCAATCAAGCCAGCACAAACCTGCAGGAGCCACTGAGCAAGACCCGTTTTTAAAATCTGGTGAACCAACACTTGATGTGAGAAACATTTTTATGATGCCAAGAGCCTCTGTCTTGAAAGAGAAATGTCAGAAATGCATTTAGGGGGATTTAGGCGTCTGATTCTGATTGCTTCAGCAAACAACTCTGTTTGAAGACATACAAGTAATGTATTAACATTTAATAACATATTTTGTGTAGTTGAGATAACGCCCATGTCCGACTTCTTCCACCTCCATCTTTAACCATCCATCTGTCCTCCATTAGCTGCCACTGCACCTTCAGTCAGATACTGTAAACCATTAAGAAATGCCAAAGACATAGATCACCTTACTGTGAGTGAGTGAGTGAGTGAGTGAGTGAGTGAGTGAGTGAGTGAGTGAGTGAGTGAGTGAGTGAGTGAGTGGACCCCATAGGACAGAGTTTTCTTCTGGCGCCAACACCAGGTCAAACTTTTCATTTCCCCTGCGAAATATGTTAACACTTAGAAAATGGATCGGCACAAAATGTTTCCCAGGTGACCTATGACTGATGATCCTCTGACTCCTCCGCAAGTGCCACCTCGAGCTTGACATTTGTGAGTTTGAGTGAAATGTCTCAAAAACTATTTCATATTTTGGCCACACATCCATATTCTCCCTTCTCATGTCTTGTGGCCCTGACCTCAATGCGGGTGAGCATCTGTGGCCCTAGTTGTTGCGGTGTGTCGCGCACCGTTAGCAGTAGTCAGCCACAGTCTGCAGCTTTTTGGCCAACTGATCATGTTGAGTCTCCAGCGGGGCCCATCAGTAAGTGAAAAAACTCTGATACGGCTGTTCAGTTAAGTGAATCAGTGCACGAGAGGAGAAACAGAAAAAGAAAGGGAAAGTCTGTCGAGACTGTTTTTATAGTATCCACGATTTCACCCATTTAGTTTATTTTCTCTTCATTTACAACTTTTTTTTTTTTTACCAAATGTGGTCTTGATAAGTGGCTTTATTAGTGAGAGGGGTGTGAAAATTATGAGCAAAAACTGTTGTATCATAACAATGAGTCAAAGGCAGGATTACAGAGGGAGGAGATGAGAAGGCACAAAACAAGGTAATGAGTTCTTTTTTTCAGTCTTGATGGAAAAGGTGGCCTTCCTCAGAAATGTAATCCTTGTTATTCGAAACATGAATAGCTAAGGTTGTGACAGCTTGTATAAATGGTTGATGCACTTGTTAATAAATGTACCATACCTTCAGTTTTTGTGTCTGTGAATAGGTCACAGTGATCTGGGCCTCATAGCAAATCACGTATGTTGAAACGTAGTTGTACAGACTGATCACAGTTGTCTGGAGCAGTTTTCCTGTACCACTTCATTGTATAACCTTTACCTCATGGTAATTTAAATGTTTTTTTTTTTCACATCCTCCGAAACAGGTTCTGCCACAGTTTGTGTTCATGTGAAGTCATTTTCTGCAGCAGTCATACTTTAATAGACCTGTGGAAGTAAATCATAACAGAAATACGGCCGTTTCTCGCAGAGATTCATAAATCTTTTAAGCTTTTATAGGAAGTAATTATGCATCTACCGGGGAGTCTGCAAAGTTAGTAGTGCAATATATGTATGCATCAAACAATGTTGCAGGGTCACGCTCTGTCTCTACCAGCTTGTAGCATTTAGCTTATTCTAATTGGCCTATTGAGGCCTTGTTCCTGGCCCTTAGCTTAATCAGTGCAACGAGCATGCATTTAGATATGCCTGACGCCTCTCTAACAAGTGAACCGATTCATTGGCTTGCTGAGAATGTAGTATCACTGCAGCAGATAGAGCCACATAGCTCCTGATATGTTAATCTTTAATCTGACAGAAAGAGGCGCGTGACAGAAATGAAACAATGTTGAATCACCTCATAGCCACAATGTGAAATAGCTAAACAAGCTCAGTAGAAATTCAGATTGTTATGTTTTCAACACAATGTTGCCAAAGTACTTTTCGGCAAAACCACAGACCAAGTTGAAACTTGTTTCCTACATTAGAGTTTCTGTGGTTCTCTCATCACAATTCTGCACTTATGCTCTGGTTAAGTTTGGGTACAAAAAACACTTGGTTAGGGTTAGAAAAAGTTTTTGGTATGGCATTTTTACATTTTTGGTGGCCACAAACATGGCTGCACGTGGCCCAACTTTGCATCCAAATTTTTTATTTAGTTATTTTTATTTTTTGGCCACGAACACACTGGAAACCATCCCAAGGTCTATAAAAAATATCCAGAGGTGTCACGTTTGCAGACATTGAAATGCCATGGACGCTTGTCAAAATGCTCCGGTGGGTTCACACTTGCAAAATGTTGAAACACAGGCTTGAACTGTGGTCACTGTCTTCCCAGCATTGCTACACCACCATCCCTTCCACCTCCTGATATGGAAATCCGGAAATAAACATTCACAAGTCAATAGGGTCTGATCATCCTTGTGGACCAATTATTCCCTGTTTGTATCGTTTGAACACATTATTCATGCCACATTTTTTCATTTAATGTTCGAAGAATTATGCCCTGGGGTGCATGCCTAATTTAAGGGATCAAAAAGGTACTATTATGTAGTTATGATGCTCCTGCAAAAAGCATAACTATATATTATTACCGCTAATGTTTAAATTTCAGGGATTCTTGCTCTCAGGGTTGTGAATCATATTCTGTGCTATGTCTGCAAACTGTCCAGAGAAAACAACATGGGCCCATCATTTATTTTTAGGCCGCAATTTCGCAACACTGATGATTCAAACACCATGAAAACAGCAGCAGCCAACGGTATTAAGACAACTGTTTGATTTGTGCGCCCATGTTTGTTGATCTTTCCCCTTGAGCGTGTGTGAAAAAGCCAACACGGCAGCCACACATCGTAAAAAAGTCGAGATGTTTGATGGCTGAAGCCGTGACATAAGAAGCAGATTTGATTGTCTTTGTGCACAGGAGGAGGGGCTCATGCATTAACACCATTTCCACGTGCTCAGGAATGTGTTTCCCAGGTACAGGTAAGCACTGTTCTCTTTCCAAGTCCACCGGCGAGCCTCCTGAGTTTCACCTATTAGCATAGCCTATATAGGATATCCTGGCCTACAGCAGGCAATATGGTAATCTACCCATGACTCATTCTAAAGGAGATTATCACAAATCCCCAACGGAGGCAGAAGAAACTCCTCATAATACCTATCCGTCACCATTGCTGCATGCTCAGACCTGGAGGGCAGGGCTCTCTCCATTTCCTCCTGAATCTAGCTCCAATATAGAAATGATCCTTTTTACCTCTTCAGTCTTAAAGCTGGAGGTTGAATATGTATTTACTGAAACAGATACGAATGAGTCAAGGATCACCATGCATTTTATAATCCTGAGCTCACATACAGAGGCAGGCAGGTATGTGTTTCCCGAGAGTCTGGTGAAATCACAGCTCATGCTGTGCAGCCAGTGAGCCATTATTTTTGTTATTCAGTGAACTCTGGCTTTTTACTCATCAAACTGGATCAGGTCCGCCCTGCAGCCAGCACAGGGACAGATGGGAATAGTTCAATACTGCAGGGGAGATGGGGGCCAGTTGCCGGTTGGTTATTACGGAGGAGCCACATTAGAGGGTGCTGTGCAGTACTGTTTGTGCCAAACAGCATCTGGTATGCAGGGGTCATTTCTTTGATAAACAGTAAATCATTGAGGTGAAGGTCTTTTTATTTTTAAGACACCAAGGATTTCATGATTCTCTTTGAAGGTAAACAAGGTGCATGCCGGTAGTTTTACTGATTCTGAGGTTGGATTGCACGCAAACACACACACACACACACACACACACACACACACACACACACACACACACACACAAACACACACAGAGAGAGAGAGAGGCACAGAACATGATGCTGTGATTACTGTTTTACTTCTAAAAGCTGAATTTTCAAAGCAATCTTCATTTATTCACTGGTGTAAAGTAATGAGATGATCATGGAATTTTAAAATTGTATAATTTAAAAATGTAATAATTTAATCATTCAGCAGAAATCTGTTTAAAATCTGTACAAAAATATTAATGCGCAGCCGGTGCACAGGTTTAAAAAGCCCATCTCAGTAGGTGAATTTGCATGCAAACTTGTGTATTGGGAAGAGAGAGACGCAGATTTGGTATGACTGTGTATTGGAATCAATGGCATTCTTTGGATTGGATTGTTACAGACAAAAAGAGGGATCAAATGAATGGAATTGTAACAAGCCTCACTCTATTTTTGAGACTGAGTATGTGACCTGACCTGAGCTCAAAACCAGTGAAGCAACTAACCCTGATTGCGTGCATGCCATTAAGTTTAACATTAAAACGATGAACAAAGCACGATGATTTATCAGTTACAGTACCAACGATGAAGAGTGGAGACCCGGGTGTCAGCCTGTTTTGTCACATTAGTCCCAGGTGAAGTTATAGTCATATCTCACTCCTCTTCCGCCCTTTTCTGTATTGCTTACATGGCTGCGACGTTTATCGAGCTCCGATGTGGCTCCAACTCTCGATAGTTCATTAATCGTGCTGACAAGTGATGGTATTTTAGCAGCTTTGGCCTTTCCTGATCAATGCTAAATTCATCCCAGCTTCCCCATCGGCCATAACATGATTAACCACACTTAAGTCCAATTCATAAACATTCTGCAAATTCTCTTCGGGGCACCCACAAGCCACTAATTTCAGTGGTGATCAATTTGGCTCCCACCTCTTTCAGTTTTTGCCCTGCAGCTCAGCTACCTGTTAATCTTACACTTAACCCAGCTTCTTCACATTTCAGCACATCACTGCCTGCTAATTAGGTTTCCTCTGGAGTGCGGTGGAGTCAAACTCATGATCGGAGAGATAACAGGAGAAGCCTACAGAGAGTAACTTTGTGAATCCCTGCATGACCCGGCGCAAGCATCCAAAAGAGAGACACGCTGAGAATGAGAGAAGGCCGGTGAACACATCAGCTTGAGCTTGACTTTATTTTTATCGGAACAAACTATTTGCAGTAAGAATGCATCTTATTCAAGTAAGTCTCATGCAAGCCTTTCATCATAATATGTACTGCTTTTCCATCAGTTGCATTACTTTTGCTTAAGTTGTATCATCAAATGCCATTTTTATGAAATGTGAGTTATTTCTCAGTCAGTAGTTTCTCAGTCTGCTGCCAGTCCCTCAGCTTTCATTTGCACAGCACTACATTTTCACAACATTAAAAGGCGACGCAGCAGAGAGGTGATAATGAATATTGTCATTCCTTAGAAATGGGCTGGCATTTGCATCCAGACACATTAGTCATTGTTACATAAACCAGAGCCTAGCTGTCATTTTAGCAGCTTTTTACTCTGTGATGCATCCGAGAGAGGAATATTAACTAGTATAGAGATTTATATAAAACTATATCTGGCATTAATTTGCAAATGCTGTACCAGAGTGAAACCAGAAAAGAAGGTAAGACTTTGGAAAATATTCTCTGATGTGTGAAACCGTTCAGCTCGTTCATGATGAATCGTTGGCCTCATGTGAACACAGATGTTGGACACACATGGCCACAAGATGGCGCCTGAAACTCACAGCTGCGGCTTGATGCAAACTGTTTATGAAGAGGTGGTGCTGATGGAGTCAAATTAAAGATACTGTATTTGACTTTCACTCTTGTGGGACATTAGAGGCCCTGCAGCATGGCTGCTTGTTTATCATGTGTGGGTTTATTAACCCACTGAGTGAGTTAATGTTGTAGATGGTGGTGCTGATAACTCCATTTGACAAGAAAATGAATGATGAAAATACTAATAAGAAAAGTAGTTATGGATCAAATTAAGTGTTTTTTCAGGAGATTTTATGAACTAACCATTCCTCTTTCTTTTTCATAATGTTGATCTGCATTTTCTTACTCAAATGATTGTGAAATCAAGTGATTTTTTTATGCCGTTTCTCACTATAAATCTGGCCATAATGAAGTTGTTTACTTCCATGACTTGTTGCTGCTCCAGCCTGTCTAATTACCTCACATTTCTTTCAATCTGATTATTTTCTTCTTACTTTTTGGCAAGCACAGGACAACAGATCACTCCTATTTTCAGAGAGCGGTGCTTAAGGCAGAGGGTAGATTCAAGTCCATCATCATCTCCTCATTTCCTGCAGCTATTTAGGACTGTGCCTCTCCAAAATAGGCACCCGATGACCGCAGCTGGAGCTATCTGGGGACCTGCTTTCAAACTAATTTGAGGATATTAGGATGTCTCCGAATGTTTTGTTTTGACATTTCTATACCTTCCGTCGACCGTCGTGTGTGCAAAGCGTGTGCTGTCTGACTTAATGCCATTTTAGAAGTCATCTCAGATGTTTTTGGGTTTCCATAACTATATATTGTACATCTTGAGTGCTTTATAATTTCTATGCTGCACATTGTTATTTTGGAAATGTACTCAAAACCCAAAGTAAGGTTTAACTGACAGA
This sequence comes from Diplodus puntazzo, assembly GCA_963678695.2. Lineage (NCBI taxonomy): Eukaryota > Metazoa > Chordata > Actinopteri > Spariformes > Sparidae > Diplodus > Diplodus puntazzo. Next base: position 4,925,131 of record OZ023168.1, on the reverse strand, counting down.
CAGGTCACACACACACACAAACACACACAGAGTGAGCCCAGGCCTAGGACATCCCGCCCAAAGGTTATATTCTATCCGAAATGTTGGGTGTGTAGTAAAATACATGCTCCACACTGTCTGGCTCTCCTAATGAAGGGGTGCATGACTGGTAGTCCTGTGTTTGTACCATGTATCATGTGCCGCTCTATCACTGGATCAAGGTCAGATCATATCTCATCCTATATCTGCCAACAGTGCAATTCTAATTATCAACAGAATGTGAAGAAATAGCAGCTTTGATGTTATTTTAAAGTCGTCTCAGTGTTTGCACGATATTTTTGCAGAGGCATCTACCGAAGCTAGCATGCTAACCAGCTAACCCCAGCCCACCCTGTCTCATAGTTCCACTTTTAACTCAAGGGCCGAGAATTTGATAGAATAGCTAAAGCCTCCCTCTTGCTCCTCTCCTGACCCGAGCCATACCCGCCATGTCCTGATTTCTTAGTAGTGTCTTCCCTGCCATTGCCTGGCAATACTGATGCCACTCCACTGCACATTTCCTGCGGGATCCTTCCAATCCCATGCCTGAAACATACCGCCTTCTGACAGTCCAAAACTCCCGCACCAACACCACTGCTCCGAGCTCCCGGTCCGGACAGAGTCCTTCTCTAGTCGTCAGATTGCTTTTCTGTTCAAACTACACCAGCTTTGTGTCTTGTAATCGGGAGTCGTGCGGCCATTGTGGTTTGTGCACGTCTTGATCAGTGACATGGGATCGCACAATATGTGTTCACATACGCTAGATAAAGTGATGTGGGAATGACACAGCCCAATAAGTTGTTTGTACAGTGAATTGCAGCAAAATACAAGAAAGAATATAGAAAGAAAATTAGAGGACACAGCAAGGATATTTTTTCAAGGATATTTTTGCGCTTAAAACCGCCTGCTCGTGTAGTGGTACAGCAAGACGACACCGTCGGAAATACTGAGCATCTTGTTTGTATGTCTTCTGAACTTTTGGCAATGACTTTGCCCGCACCATACAAATACAAGCATGATAAGACTTTAGCAGGCTGTGGAACCAAGTCAGTGAGCTCTCGACCAAATGCCAACGTCTCTGCAACGATTTCCAAATTAGCAAACGCTCCCCATAGTAGTCTTTCCGACGCAACTCACTGTGTGTATGTGTGGTACTGGAGTCCTGGGTCGTGTCTTTGAAGAGTTCGCACATGGCGATTGTTGCACACAGGAGCGAGCACCGATTCGCCTCTGATCTGGGGCTTTTTACAGGCGAAGTGTCTGTGAGTGGAAAATCGGGGCTAAAATCCTGTGGTTTGAACTTCGCTTGATAGGATTTTGAACTACATAAACATTTCAGATAACTAGCTGTTAAATGCAATATGCTGCCCCCTCGGTTCGGAGTATGAATTTGACAGGTGGCCAATTCTGCCATATTGCACCTTTAAAAAAAAGAAAAACCTCTTTATAGCTCTCAAGCCATGAAAATACAATTTACTGCCTTTTGGAGAGTTTTTCTGCTGTCATTTTTTGTGATTTCATATACAGAACATGATGTAGTTGTATCACAAAAGCGCCTCTCTCGTGTTGATCTGAGTCAGACGCAGCTGTGCGAGGCCAGACTTGTCAGCCTGTGAGCTTTCAGCACCCACAGTGTTAATGTATAATGTCAGCGCAGTAGGGAGCCTTGTTAAAAAGCAATTAAGCCAAAATGATTTAAACAGTGTGCGGTTTGGCCATTGGCGAGGCTCGAGGTACACACTGTGTTGTTGTCTTAAAATGAGAATTTCACTGTCTGCTCACACTGAAAACCGCTATTTGTGTGAGTGTAGCTCTAACCACACTTTCCCACACCCGCCAAACCATACCAAACCACAGACTTCAGATGAGTATGCGCAACACACACACACACACACACACACACTCACACAAGGAGAGAGAGAGAGAGAGACAGAGAGAAAGAGAGAGAGAGAGAGAGAGAGAGAGACATACACACACACACACACACACACACACACACACACACACACAGAATTCACGATTCATGAAGAGTAATTGAGGGGTTTGACTAGTTTTTGGTGCATTAAAACAGTAGCTGTTTTAAATAACAGGGGCTGAGAAATACTTGCATTGATGTCTGTGAGGCTGGTAAAGATGGCTGATTACTCAAAGAGGACGTGGCATTCAGTAACTCTTATTATATTCCTCTTTATTCGCTGGAGTTTGACTGAATCACACTATTTAAGCTGTTCCTGACTGTAGTGCATTCCTAATCTGTGGCTTTGTCTCTCAGTAGCTTCAATTCTTGAGTGATTTTAGACACAAGCCTTTGTGCAAACACTGTTATACTTGGTCTTATTTTTGACGATCATAACATTAATGCTGACAGCTGCGAGTTGTCAACAGGCAACCTGGAGCTATTAAGTTGTGTGCCTTGTTTCCAGAGCAACAGCTCATCCCATATTCCATGTGATAATTTGCCATTATGCGTGTGTCTCCCAGTAAGTCTGCTAGAATTACGTAAGCAGTAACAATTTTAGTTCCAGTGGCCCTTGTCTTAGACAAAGATTAGTGCTAGGCCATAGTCAGACACTTTTTAGCTGTTGGCAGATTGTTAGCTTACACTCTGTGTGCAAATGTGCTCATCACAGCCAGACTGCTTGGATGTGGTTTGGAACATCTGTGTGGTCCACACTCCAGAAGAAGACAGACAGGGGGAGAGACGTAGAGTGAGGAGCGGGGAGAGGGGAAGGGAGGGGAGGAGAGGGGAGGGGAGGGGAGGGGCGGTGGGACCCCAGGGCTGCTCAGAAAGAAGCCCTCAGTTTTTCCATCACTGCCGTCGCCCCTGCAGCTGTGGTGGTGTTGCGTCTGAGCAGAGCCAGGGGACAGCGCGAGGCAGACGCAAATTGTGTGTGTGTGAGAGAAATGTTGAGGAGAGAAAGCAAGACGGGGACAAAGCGACTGTGTGGGGAGCCGTCAGTCTGGTCGATGACTGATGGAGCTGAAGGTTAGTTCTGGCAATCCATGGAGCTGCTGGCGGGGGCAGGGAGAGGGGCGTTGAGTGGTCCAAACCTGTGGTCAGCTCCCCCACCACCACCACCACCACCAGCAGCAGCAGCAGCAGCAGCAGCAGCAGCAGCAGCACAGCCCAGCTCCCCGCCTGTATGCGTGTGGTGTTTATTTACGAGCCTGTTTAACCACGGCGCGGGCCCTGCGGTGGACTGACACAAGATGACAGCAGCCTAAATGTCTTGCCCTTTAAATCCAGCCTAATGGTCGCTTAGTGCTGTGGAGACAGGCACTGGGATAGGCGCCTGGGGTCTTTTCATAGGGGCCCTCTGAGTAACACATCAGCTAACACATCCATGGGCCACCATCCAGAGCCTTATTACTACCTGCTTCTGTGCCTGTGGCGCCACTGATTTATCCATGGCTGTATGTGGAGGGACGATACGAGCATGGGAATAGACACTATCCACCTATTAAAGCCACTCTAACAATGATTTTAGATGCGAATGTCTTTTTAACATCTGTGTCTGTGGCGTCTGGGAAAGTTTGAATAGCCACTGGAAAGGCTGGTTATATGTCGAGTTTAAAAAGCAGCAATTTAACATCATGCGTGGGACGTCTGTGCTCCACTCGAGCTGAATTCTTAATTCCAAATCTGCGACTTAATTTCTAGAGCAGAAAAGGTGCGGTCTCCTTTCTGTTTTTTGTTGTTGTTGTTTTTCATATTTCATTGCTGTCCAGACGACAGTACAAGAGTTAATCCCTTGTGTTTTTGCCTGAAGTAACTCTGTAGTAAGTTAATAGCAGCTGTGAGTGTTATTGGGCAAATTATATGCAATATGAGAGCAAACATACACTTCACATAAAAACGACCTGCGTAAACACACCATTCATAAGTGCATACCATTCTGTGTGGGCTTGCCAGCCAATGCAATTAGACGCTTTCTGAGAGGAAGGAAAGATTATCATCCAAAACCGTGTGCCTTGCTCAATTCGTGTGAAAAAAAGAGATGTTTATTGTGAGTCAGATTCTGCCTGTCAATAATCCACAACAAATCTCAGCTAAAGTCATTCTGATCACACCTCTGGGATCTATGAGAGGAAACAGGCAAGGGGAAAAAAGTTGGCCACAAATCCCATGGGAATCCATCTCTGCAGAGGAGCCTTCTCCTGAATCACCTGTTGGCCTCGCTCGCTGTTGTTGCCCCAACCTCAACTTGTTGCTCAATGCAGCGCACACACACACACACACACACACACGCACGCACACACACACACACACACACACACGCACACAAAGGCTTTGAGCTTCAATCTGCATGCTTCGGTCCTGTGCAAACACAGATCAGACCATACTCATTGGGCCGTGTCTCTGGCACTCATCAGGCTGTTTGTACTGCAATTTCCTCCCCGCTCTTATCCATGTTTTGTCCACTGTCATTCCAGCGGGATTATGGGATGCTTTCATCATGTAGAGAACATCAACTGAGGCAGTGGGGGAAATGCAAAGGAGGCATGTTGTTTTTCTCCTCTCATCACACATAGTGTTATCATCACATGCCATAATGAACGCTGCAGTCTGCTGTTATCCTTAGAGTTAATTATTATTTTGTAGCTGCTCTCCTGTCCATCTTAACAAATATATAATTTGAAGCAAATTGTATTCATTCGACCTCGTCCGACCACTTGCAAATGCTGTATACAATGGACATATCACACGAATCCAAGGGCAACGTGTGTCTTTTAAAGCAAAACTATTGTAGTACCAGTAAGTGATACTGTGCTAATGTTTCCACGAGGCAAAGTTTGATATTGCTGCACCATTTACATGCATTTTTGTGGCATTCATTTTAACATATTGAACCTTATTTGTGAAAAGTTCCTACATACAAAAGTGAACTTTGCTTTCGAACAAATTTCTACTTTTTAGGGATTAGATTGTAACTAAAAAAGTTGCGGAGAACACTACAAGCCCAAAAACTTTTGGATACCTCTGACCTTGCCCAGCAGTGGTAATCGCTAGATAAAGCAGCAAACAGGAGGATCCTGCTCTCTGTGCATCCACGAGCACACAGGACCGCCTCTTTTTGGAGTTCTCTGTTGTGACTGGATAAAATGGGCAGGGATACCAGAACATGTATTTTCTCTTTTACTGCAGGAGTGGAGGGAGGAGAGAACATGGGATACTGACCAAACACTCTATAACAGTGTTCACTGTTTGAATAAAGAGATATTCAACACGTTTTTTAATAAAAAAAAATATGTAATGCACAGCAGCTTTAACACTGGACAGTTTAACCAGCAGACATTTAGTTACTTTTAGACACTACAGCCCTGAGTTTAGCCAACAAGCCAACTTATATATTACAGGCGCCACCATGTGGTATTTGGAGGATGATGCACTAAAGGACTACATTGAGTGTCATAAATAAGACTCTTTTTTTATTTTTTTCATTTCAAACGTTGAGGGCTGATGCCAGCGGCACTGAGAACAGTTTCAGCAGAGCTACTGGAGTAGGTCCATAGGTGTCCGTTTATCAGTGTTTAATCGTCAGCCTGCAGCCAATCAGAGTCTAGTTTTCCAGACGATGGTATACAGGGACTGTAGTGATCAGCTGCCGCAGTTGAATTAATGAAATCAAAACTCATAGATAAAGTAGATAATTTTTCCAATTTAAAACAAGCTGACTTAAATATTAAGTCACCTTGCGGTAAGCTCAGTTTAGAACTGATACTGATCACCTCTGAGGCTGAAATGGTTCTGAGACTAAACTACATCGCAGAGCTTTTTGGCCCTGCAGCACTTCTTTAATAGCCACTCCATAGTCTGAATTAAAAACAAGAAACAATCTCTTTGCTCTGCAAGTCTTTGAAATTATGTGCCTTGGGGCATTTAAAGCCTTTGTGTGTCACTGTTACACTCATCGTCTTTGTGCAACCACCTATAAACCTTCAGTTTATGGTGTACACTTGTTTTTACTGTCAGTATAACGTTAATGCAGTATACACGCATTCTTAAATGTACATGTACATTTAACTAGTGCGCCTCCATGTGTAAGCCTTCTCCTTAACTACACCAGTGATGTCAATACCCATCTGCAAGTTCTTAGAATAAGTCATCCGGGTAGATTAAGGCATCGTCTAGACACAATCTGTGGTAAGTTTAGTGTTTTCTCTTCATATTAGTTAAGGCTTTGGTGAGGTTAAGATTATCCTAAGTCATTGCTTCGAGGCTTCGGCCACTCGTGGCTCTAATCTGTGGGGGGGGACAGTTTAGTTGATTTAGTCTTTGATGAGCTGCCCTCCGTCTCCAATACTGATGAGCTGTTAGTCGTCACCGCTGCCCTTTCTTGCTGCTGTGGTCTAGTCCTGCCGCCTCCCTTCTATCCAAGAGCCTCATTCAGCCCAAGACAAACAGACACAGTCATTACAATTAAGCAGTGCTATTAAAGGGACAGGCTACTGGCAGATTAAGAGGAGGAGAAATGAAGCGGTTCTTTGTGTTACTGCAAGCAGTCAGCTCATTAAAGGTTGAGTTAGTGAGGATTTGTTTGTTGTCCATGAGTTTAAACATACTTATTAGCATGCACAAAGTCACGCTCGTGGAAAAACAGCTTGGCGACTGAAGTTTTTATACGTTAAAATTGCGCTTTTGCTTTCGCCGCTTTGTTTTCTGAAGAATCAAATGAAAACAGGCTAGAGGAGACACCGAGGGCTCAGACTCCGCTCTTAAGCGGCCTTGAGACTTGAAGGATTAAGATTATGGGGGAGGTTCTTTTAAATGACTGATAGCACAAAGTGAGAGAGGGAGCAAGGCAGGGCAGGGCAGGAGTCTGTGTGGCGGACCAGCAGCAGCTTTACTCTTCAATCAGTGAGATGAAAATTGCCACTCCTGTCAAAGTAGAGGTGTTTACTGAAAGGAGGACAAGGGAGAAAAAAGAAATAAAGAGAGACCTCTTGAGAGGGAGAGTTATGCAACCTGTACGGTCCAGAGTTCCCATGGAGCAGGGCTGCTAAATTTGGCCAATCAGGGCTGGAGTTGGTACCTCTAAAAGTCTGCGGGCAGAAATAGCAGAGATGTTAAGAGGTAGGATTGGATATGATCCCGCCATGATGTATATTGACACAAAACCAAATTGCACATCTCTGAATGCGGCTACAAAATGACAGTTTTCCAGGAATGAAAGTGGGGCATTAGAGCGTTGGACAGCTGCGAGACTCACTCCAGATCTCATAGAGAAAGCGGAATCAGGGAAAGTAAACTGAAAAGTAGCATCTGAAACTCCAAAAAGCAAGGTTCAAGGCTGAGAGAGACTGTCCACATGTAAAATGTCACTCATGACTTCAGCTCTTAATCATTTACAGGGGTTTGGGCATAAGTGATTCCCACCAGGAGTGGCCTAAATCTAAAGCTGGTGTGGTTGGATAGCATGGTGGTCTCATGGTGATTTATGATACAGTAGGGCCTTGTGGCCATGCTAGCCGCAGTGTATTTTGTGTCTGTCTAGATTTCATTGATCGGTGATGTGATGGAGAGCTGCAGTCGGGGCTCTTTGTCAGGGCGGGATGTCACTGTCAGGGCAGTGTAGCGGTGATGAGAATTACTCAAGTTTTATGCCCTCTGTGGTCTTAGTGATTTGTTGTTTGCGAAATGTATTTTTAAAAGTGAGCTTCTTTTAAATGTGAGCTCTCTCACAGACTAAGGAGCACCGCGGCCCTCCATAATTCAGAGCAATTTGATGTCACCAAGAAAGGCTGCCAGATTAAATGCTCATCCATTTAGCTTTTTTAGGGAAAGCGGATCATATTTTGGTAGAGTGCATTTTGACAACTTCATAAATCAGCCTAATCATAGGGTTGTGGTACACCCTTGCCTTGTTTGTGTCTTTGTTAATGCCATGCACATGTGACCAATGACATGCTTGCATAGATGAGTGAGCGCCAGCACGCTCTCTCAGCTGTAGGGGTGGTTGGATGTATGCTGACATTCAGGAACATGTTGTGGGAGGGAACATGCCAGACGTTGTTTGGATGTCTGGCAAAAAGTAGACCACGACATCTTTGAATTGGACTCCTGGAATCTCACCTCTTAATTTTAAATATTTGTGCTTAAAGTTATACCTTTGCTCGCCTGATATACTGGCTTACCTCTTTGATATTCATGATCTATTATATAGATTTCTCCCTGCAGAGTATATGAGTTTATCATAGTCGCAAACACTCTAGGAACACCTTTATTGCAACAATATATTTCTCGTGGAAAAGACTTGCTTCAGGCTGCATGCAGCTGGGCACCATATGCCTCATATCGTTTGTAAGCTCCATGAACCATTCATAGACAAGATACTGCTCCCATCTTTGTCTCGCTTCACTGGCTCCTCATCTATTTGTTTGTCTTTCTCTTATCCGAAGATTTATATCTCTCACTGTATTTGCCGGCAGCACACGTTATCAGCCACTTGACTCATTCAAGTCCAAGTTCTCTTTAAATACATCCATGCCGTCTAAGTGGAGGCAGGCCTCGCTCTGACAGCAGCTGACGAACGCTGGAATGCTTTTGGTTTTATTATGCTGTCGTCACGATGCAGCCACAGCACACCCAAGCCTGCGACGCTCCAGCGAGATGCAATGTCATCTCGAAGTCAAAGGTTTGCACTACGTACGGGTCAGGCTTCAAATCAACACTTTCCCCCTGATGCTTTCACAGCTTAAAGTGGCACCATGTTGTTTTGGAGAAGATATTCTATTCATAATACTTGCAATATTATTAAGGTAAGAGATCAGAAATAGTAATCAGAAATGATCATTTTTTCCATACCTGAATAAACAAGCTGCTCTCAGAGGAAGGTAAGGTCCCAGAAAAATGTTTGAAGCTAGAAAGGTTTCTGGGTCCGCCACTTATAAACAAGTTAAAACAGTATGAGTGTGTGTTGTCAGTTTGTTTGTTCAGTTTATTCAGTCATAAAAATGAAGTAAAAATTCAGTCAGTAAATTGATTAAAAAGTCTTCAACAAAACAAATTAGTGCACTCTTAAAATCACACACAAGCACCTCCTGCGAGAACGAGGACGTCACTTTTCATATTCAGATGTAGAAACCCTGCTGGAGAGTTTAATGAATGTGTCTTTGTGTCGATATAAATAGCTCTTTGTTTAGCTCTCATTAAACTGCTGAAAATGTGCTGCTTACTGTATTTTTCATGTGTGATAAAATCAGAATATTTTTGCTTATCTTATCGGGCTTATTAGCGAGCAGTTTGTCGTACAAAGTGCTCCTCGGCCATTAATTTAAATGTTCCAGCGTGCTTGTTACATACCTCAGTGTTTTCCATAAGTCTTTCAGTTAAAGTATCCATTTACTTATTTTATGATTATTTCTGTGCTGTATTTTATAAGGAATGTCACTATAATCAGTAATTCTCATTGACCACATGATAAAAACAACATATTAAATCCAATGGTACATTGTGGTCACCATTAGCCCCAGTCAGTAAAACATGTCTAACGTTTCTTTCATACCCAGAGCACTGGTGACACAGGCGACAACAGTATGTCTGGCTGTCTGTCAAAGTTTCCAGCAGTCTACGGTGAGCACAGATCTGGTTGTGATTACTATAACGGAGACAGTAAATCATGACGCAGCATGAGACTAATTTGTGGTGGGGAGGAAAAAAAAGACCTGCCCTTTCTTTATGGAGTCGCAGTTAACTACAAAAGACACTCGAAATAACGTCTAATGGCAGAAAATCGTAGAAGAGGAGCAGCCAAGAAAATGGGGAGAAATCTGCTTTTTGTGATGTGCTCATGGAATAATGTACAAATTAGTAACAAATTAAGAGAATGCCAGCATTAGGTGTTTTCGCAAAGACGCCATGAACCGCGAAAACAACTTCAATGCTCCTTACCAGACATTCTGCAAGTCTCTGAACTCTACTGGATGAACACTGTTTCAGAAAATACACTGGTAACACTTACCACTATATTAGGGTACACAAATTAACCATCCACTAGTTGCTAATGAGCATGGATATAATAGCATACTGGCTCTTTATTAGTCATCATAAATCACTTATTTTGCCCTATTCTGCATGAACTACCAGGGCATTAACAAAGGGTTTTGTTAGCATCTTAATTGCTGCTGATTGATCATGGATAAGGAAGGAAGTTGAACATTAATCATGGCTGTGGGGGGGCTGTGGCTATGGGGTAGAGCCAGCGTCTTGTTATCGAAGGTTGCTGGTTTGATTCCCCTGGTCTGCATGTTGAAGTGTCCTTGGGCAAGAGACTGAACCCCAAACTGCTCCTCATGTACTGGTCAGCAACTTGCATGGCAGCCACCGCCATCAGTGTGTGAATGTATGTATGAATTACTGTAAGTCGCTTTGGACAAAAAGCATCTGCTAAATGCCCAAAACGTAATGTTATGTAGCTGATCCTTATTTCCTTTGCTCAGTATGGGCTTTGAAAGTTGGTAGTGCCACATTAGAGTCCCCTTTTTCCATTAAAAAACAAAAAACTACAAGTTGTAAAAGTGTCCAAATAACTCTTAATTAAATCTTTCTAACTCTAAAGCGAGGTCCTTATAACTAATTCACCAGTAGAACCTGTGCTGTTGTGTGAAAGTACAAGTGAATGAGTTAGTAAGTAAATCAGGCATTGTCCACTCACCCCCAGGCTGATGGAAAGTCCAGTGAAGTTTTGTATTCCTCAAAATATTTCTGGAGTTTCACACCAAAGAACATTACAGAATTATCTTAACAGCTGAAGTAGATGGGGAGAACAATTGAAAAAAAAAGTAAAAATCCAGTAAAATCCAAGTCTTAAAAAGATTTACACCCTTAATGTTTACACCGACACGTGGTGTGCGCTAACACTTTTAGCTTAGCAGTAACATTGAAGATTTCATCTTAAAAAAGGGTGTAAATAACGTCTTTTCAAATCAATCTGGGATCTCTTAGCTTCCAGTGATTTGAAATATGGCGGACGAGGTCCATTTATTGTTTTTGCTTCTGTTGTTTGTTTAGTCTTAAAACAAGTCCCCATCCACTAAAGTTGTTTAGGAGGATGCTGCAGCGCTAGTTTGCTGTGAAACTCCAGTTTGACCTAAAGTTTTGTGGAATCAAACTTCAGTCACATGAAGTGTCCATTGGGGTGAGAACATAATTTTCATTTTTGGTTGAACCAATCATTCAACCAAGTTAGGGTGGACACTGTTAAAACATGTAGTTTTGTATTTTGTTACATAAAAATAAGCAAGTACTATCGTACAAAGGTAATGCTCACCAAGGGTTTTAATGAGATGCTGATCTCTGACAGCAGACTAGAAAGTGAAAAAAGGGTAGCTCTCCTACTGTAATGCAATTTTCTTGAATTAAAGTGAAACTCTCACCAAAAAGCAACCAAGGCTTTATTTGTGATTGGATATGAGTCAAACCTTCGTCGCACTCTGGGATCGACACTTTTTGTCTGCATGACGGCGGCGCACCGGAGATCCAACTCCAACGGTGAATAGTTAAAAAACCTTCTTTTTAGTAAACTCTGTGTACACAAACAATGTTCTCAATGCTCGTGTTCATGTGTAGAGACTAGGGCTGTTACTTTTTTAAAAAAAATCAAGTTCGAACGACAACACCACACACAACACCACACGGAATTAGGCTCCAGTTCCATCATGAGATCCCGAAACCCCTCTCCCGAAATGATACCAATGGGCCGCATATCCTTGCATATAAATCTTGCTATCTTGTCGGAGATGCCATTTTTACGAGCTGCTGGCAAGGGGCCTGCTGAAGCTGAGTGTGCCGAGTAGTAGGAAGTCAGACGAGGTTGTACACTCACCTGCTAACGTCTGCTTATGAGGTTGTAAGCTAGCAGGTGAGTCCGCAGATTTGTTGTCGTTGCAGAGTAAGACACCTGCTTTGTACAAAGTCGACAAACAGCTTTGTTAGTTACTTTTCCATCTACGGTGTAGAACCCTAAATACTTCCATACACTACTTCTCAGGTGCTTTGGTATCGTGATTGTCCGCTCAGGACAGCTTTGCTCGCGAGTGTCCTCCATTTTCGTAGCACACAAGGGTTAATAGGGCATGCAATAGGTCAAGGTGATTTAGAGCGCCCTCTGTTGGATCACAAGGTGAACTACTTCAACCGGTCTGCTGCACTTATAGACTGTACATTTTGATTTCGAACAGGTCATTGTATTCGAATAAGAACTTTTCCCCCCACTTTCCAACGAATATTCGAATTCGAATAAAGAGTGACAGCCCTAGTAGAGACCCTGGTGATACTACAAGCAAAGTTTCATGTTGTGTCAAGTTGTTTTGATGCTAGCATAAGAGTGCCCTAGCACTCCATTGAAAATTAGCTTACCCGAAAAGAAAACTATGGTAAATCTTAAAAGTGCCTCTTTCGTCGTAATTATGCACGACAGGCAGTGAAGAGCACTTTCTAAAACTGGACTAATAGGTGTGCCTTATGGGGCACAATGTCCAGGCTATGGTGGCTGTGGAAATAGAATAATAAAATAAGAAATTAAATAAGAAAAAAAAATAAGAAGGTAATAGACGTCTAAGAAAGACCCTTGTGCAGCCATTTGGAAGCATTTGTATTTGTTGTTTCTCCATTCGTTGATGCAGGTTTTTCCTCTTCCTGTGTGTGTGTGTGTGTGTGTGTGTGTGTGTGTGGGTGTGGGTGTCACTGCAAAAAGCCCTGAATCACTGCTTGACTCAATCCTCTTAATCACATTACAACCGACGGGAAAAATGTGTTTGTTAGCTCACCTGTGTGGATGTTGTGCGTTTAAAACAAGAGTCCTTCTGTCTCAGAGGCAGATCCAACAGCATTTAAGTCAGAATTTTCCACTCTGGTTGGAGGCCTAGTGAGTCAGCATCAATAAAAGTTTTTAAGGGCCATCATGCCCTCTGCGAGCCAAGATCCAGCGCTACAAACAGCAGGCAGATAAAGTGGGATTGCCTTGCATGTCATCTTTCTAGGACAGCATGAATGGCTTATTAGAACACTGAATCCTTGTATGTCCTCAATCCCTTTTTTTAACAAAACACCCCCCAAAATGTTCGTCATGTGGGCCTCAAAAGTGCATCCCCACTGAGGCTGGAGGGGTACGGGATAACTGATAGGCATTGTAAGACTCCTTAATTTTTCAAGTCTCCCGTACAACACAAACAATGTTTAGAGAAGTTTGCAGTCTGCCCCTTAATCTTTGGCTGTTGAGATGTTTTTTGTCTCCTCTGCTCTGCTTTTTTAGTTTTAACTCCTTTGAATCTACCTCTCCGGGTCAAATGATTCCCTGGCTTCACAAGCAGTTCTGTGGTGGCTCCACTAATGGCGCTGTAATTTTGCATCCCTTTGAAGTTCTCCCCGACCGTTGTGTTACCTGAAGTCTGCGCTTCTCTGAGGTTTTGGGATGGGGCAGGCTAGCTACCCTCTGCAGCCTAATTAAATGTAATTGCTCCATTTTGTAGTGGTGCCCGTGTGGAGAGGGGAAGCCTTGTAATAAGGGAGATTGCGTGAAGGGTCCGAGGATCACAGACGCCAAAGAGGAGCCACGAGGAGACGATCGGAGACGCTTCCCCCTTCTGTCGCCTCCTCTGTCCTGAGCAGACCTAGTCATTACCCCCTCCACTCTTCTCACTCTGGCTCTGTCTCTCCTCTCCCTTGCTCCTTCATCCCCTCAGTCATCATCACTCTGTCATGCATGTGCACAGCATGAGTGTTTTTGCACAATATTCTGCCCATGCTTTGTATGCACTTGACTTGCTTTTCCCCCTGATCTTAAAGTGTTCTTACCTGGACATAAAACAGGGATTCATGCCGCTGCTGGATAAAAGGTGGATCCAGGAAGTGTCTGGTTTGATCTCCACAGCATTCCCTCAGGTGGCGTCACAGTCGCGGGTGCACGAGCTGGAATTCTTGGAATCCTTCAGGCACCGCTGGGACTCCGTGACTGAGTCAGACACCAAACATGGGCTGTTTAGCCCCTTGACACTGACTGGTAGAGCGACAGGAGACACATTCTTTCGGGGAAAGAGGAGCGGAGAAAAAATGGGAAATTACAGAGCAGGAGAGAGACAACATGACACACAGAGAGAGGGAGCGCCAGCTTGACCATGACCCTGTGGGATGACAGGCTGACAGGGGATGTGTGATGATGTGTGTGCTGCGGGTACAAAGGTGACTTAGATTGAGGGATAAGCATGATTCCCCCTCTCTCTTGTCTCTTTTTGGGGGTGAGGAGGTGCCAGAAAACCTTCCAATTGGGATGATGACATTCCTTCCTTCTGCCTCCGCTCCACATACTTTTCCTGCGTCAGGGTGTCCGGTGATTTGCCTCCTTCGTCTTCGTCCTCCTCCTCCTCCTCCTCCACCACCACCCGTCTTCTCCGCCCTGTGGTGCCAGTGGGTCTGCCACACTGCCGTTAAGGCTAATGCGACACAGGCTCCGGATCACATTTCAGCCTCACATGAGCACCCCCTCATCCTACACCCACCCCCCCCCCTCCCACCCCCATTTCCTCTCTTCCAAGCTGACCAGGCCTGGCCCAGGAAGTATACATTTGATGCAGATCAATAAAAGCACAGGATCCCAAAGCCATCATTTGGTGTTTTATGATCCAGGAAAGTGTCCGCTAAATGATTTCTCTGCTTGTTAAAATAGCTTTGTGAAGCTGGAAATGGGTGGCAGTAGCCAAGCTTTCTGCTCAGATGGAGCAGGGTGTGTGTGTGTGTGTGTGTGTGTCCGTGTCTGTGTGTGTGTCTGTTTTCCTGACAGTGAGAGTAGGGGTCTCTCGAGGAGAAATGATAAAAGTTGTGGGGGGAAACATCAAAAAGTGTGGTGTGGAACGAGTGTGGTGAGATCGCACACAGTGCCGGGCCTGCTGTCTCTCTTATGACCTCCCTGTCATGTGGCTTCCATGAGAACCAAACATCCAGCCACAGTTGTTTCCATACGAAACCAAGCTGCTTTGGTGATCCGAAAGCTCTTTTTCTTTTTTCTTTCCTTACTACCACAAAGCTAATCGTTTGGCTGTTTTTTCGCATGGCTGCTTTTTTCATCTCATCACGTGTGAAAGCTTCAGTATCACGTAAACATCGCGACTGCCGCTGTCATTTCTCGAACGCGATCCAAATTCTAAGTGCTATGTGGTCCATCCCTCTGTCACATTTTTCTCATACCTATTCTGGTAAACACAGTTGAAAGATACCAAAAAAAAAAAAAAAATGTGCCTCTGAGTGTTGTGTACGTGTGCTACTGCTCCATAAATCTGCCAGCCTCATCACGCTCCCGTTCTAAACTGGGGGCATAACCAATTAACAAAGCCTACACAGTAATTCGCTGTCTGCGTGTTGAATAACTCCTCACTCCCAGTTCCCATTAGTGGCTTATGACTGCAGAGGTTCATAATTATACCATGAATTGTATATGTGCTTGATTCATAATTATACCATCTATATAATTATAGATTCATGCTTCCTCTGCAACCTGTTTTGACACATATCTCTTGAACTCTTGTGATCAAAGCTATTGGTGTGTAAATGTTATTGAGTCGGGGATTGCGGCAGATCAAGTGGCAAATGTTTCTGTTGTCTCCAAACATTGGGTAAAAACTGTTTTGGTGCAAAAAAAAGAGTGGAAACGATTGAATCCCTTTTTTTCACAGGACGAGCATCCGTCCCTGCGATCGAGCCGAAACGGTTTTCACTTCGAAAGAGGATGATTTATTCTACATTCTCTGCAAACGCTCATGTTATGAAGTGCTATGAAGCAGTCCCGAAACACGAAACTGCATATTTCCTAACCACGTGTCTACTCTCTGATTAGTGCCTTTTTCACCCCACAGTCATAGTAAAGTAGGGGCCTTGGTGTTGGTGCTGGAATAAATGTCATTGTTTGAAGTGTAAAGTGTAAAATCAGCATCAGATGGCATTCATTTATGAGCTTATCAAATCCAGATGGATCTATTTTTTACTCAGCCTGATTCAAATATCCATCTCTTTGAGTCTGCCTGCAATTAAACCATTCAGTGAGCGTTCAACAGCCTGAGAAAAATATGCTCTTTTATGAATCGGTGGGACACAAAGCAGGGTGAGCAGCAGAGCTGTTAACACCAGGAGAGACCACCCCTGATTTTGGCTGTAAATTATATTATACGTCCATCAGGGCTCAGAGTCCTACTTCAAAGCAAAGGAGACAATACAATTGTGACGGCTTTTTGCCCTGTGTGAGAAAATCAGGAGTGTTTTGAGAGCTGTAGCGCTAATCTCTCCTTTGGATACACAACAGTGACGGCATTCCTGTTGAGGTACACCGTACGAAACACAGCAAATCAGGTGAGAAATGGGGAAAGAGCCAGAGGACCAATAAAAAGTGCATTATGGGAAACTCCAGATGTTCCACACGATCAAGAAAAACAAGAAGAATCCCTGTCAGAAATTGCCCTCGGGCAGCACGGGGTTGTAAATTCAACTCCATTAAGACGTATTAGTGTTCATTTGTTTAAAGACAAGGAGCTGTTGTGTTGTGAGAAGAAGGCCCATTGTGTTGAGAGCGGGGTGTGGACAGCGGCAATTAGATTTATCTGCGAATGTTGGCAAATAAAAATGTCAATTCTTAATGAATGGAAAATATTTGTGTGCGCTTGATTAAAAAAAAAAAAAGAACGCTGTGAGTAAAACCCACAGATACAATTAATTAAAAATGTTGTGTGTGTTTTGCGGCTGAGGAGAAGAAAGGCAAAAAGAGGTGTAAACATTTTGATAATAAAGTGTTAGCAAATGACAGAATGGGGATACAAATACAAATCGTGTTCTAACCACATAATGAGCTGGTATAAACATGTTCCTTTCAGATGACACGGCTAATCCCAAGGACAGCAAATCTGTTGTGTATCTTTCTCATGAAGTTCAAAAGGTAAGACTTCTGATCGGGTGACAGGTAGCTCAAGGGGTTGAAACCTGCATTAAAGTCTCTCTTTTATTTCCTTTCACTTTCAAATATTTACTCTCCTGAAAGTGGTAAATAATAGAAGCTTAACCAGAAAGGAGCAATATTTGCAAACCAATTGCCAGAATAACATTTCTGTCCATCTTTTGCATGTTGCAATTCTGCACTACTTTATATTGAATTTTTTGATTTTATTTTGTGCGGACATTGTGCTTAAGGTCTGGTTAGGGCTTAGGAAAAGATTGATTCTGTCACCACAATCACGTTTAGAACATTGTCCTTATAAAATTATTGAAAATAGTCGTAGTTTTTTGTGCTTCCAAAAACACTATCTGGACCAGTGGTCTCTCACCTGGCAGCTGTCACATTACTTCTCCTGGGCATGAAAGTCATTGACTGGGCCAATGTGTGGTAATAAGGCAGAGGCTGTGCTTAAGGTCTGGTTAGGTTTAGGCAAAAAAAACAAAAAACACTTGGTTAGAGTTGGTCTAGCTAGTTCTGTTGCCACAAACATGGCTAGAAATTGTCCCATCGTCTTGTAAAGAATACCCAGAGGTTTCATGCTTACAAATGTTGGAAAAGAATCTCGAACAGTGGTGTCTTGCTTGGCAGGCAGGAGGTGGCTCATAGATTTCCCTCCAGAGGCTGCTGTTCATGTCCCATTTGTGACCAAGCACTAAGAGTGCCTTGTTTACAATTTATTCAATGTAAGTAAGTTTGAGTACAAGCCTGAATGTCGTTATTTTTAACCCAAAGTATGTATAATGTTCGGTTACCTATAACCTTATTTATAACCCGAAGTATGACGCTCGTCTAAACGTAACCAAGTATTTTTTATGTCTAAACCTAGCCAAACCGCAATGATTTGACAACACTAATAACTCTCCACGATTCATATTATAGCATAGTATGTGAATTGTTAGTCAGCCAGCTTCATTTTCAGGGTCTAACCAGATGTTGTATATAACATGTTGTTGTTCACGTGATTGCTGAGCTTTTATTTTGAAAGTGTAACCAGACCGAATTGGTGCTGGAGGTAGAGCATCATAGTTTGAAGTTTTAGGGCACTGACTTAGCTGCTGAATTTGACGAGTTGGGAGAGGTAAATACAGATTACATACAATGCCAAAGCTTTATCCTGGTAACTGGGCCAATGTGTGGCAATACGGCAGAGGAAGCTTGCAATTGAGTATTTTCTTCTTATTCTTTGATCAGATCGAAAAAGAATACATTATGAAAAAAGGGAGTATTTGGAAGTATTTGGATGTATCAAGTTCCCCACAGGAACATCTGAGCACTGCTGAAGCTTCATAGGGGTCAAAAGGGCAACATCTGAACAAAAGACAACAAAATAAAATATCCATTGGCCTCTCTCATTAGAGTGCAGCGCACTGTGGGGACTTCCTGGGTTAATAACTGGGATGGGGTCCGCATGACTTTGTGTCTCAGCAGCAGGAGAGGAACACAACCCTTTAATACAGCAGCTTCAATTACACCACATCAGGAAACCGATGTCCTCCTACGTCCCATTAACAAAAATAATACTCAGAAATGGTGCAGTGTGTGTGTGTGTGCAAAAATCCTTTGGTGAGTTATATTTGGTTCCTTGACTCTTAAAAGTGGCTCCTCTTCTCATTGGACTGCTCCAGATTTCAGATATTTGTCAGAATTGTCAGCTCTGGCAAAGCTCTGGAAAGACTGCTACGTTTACAGCTTGAACAGTGCACCAACATCTGTTAAATTGCTGCCATTGATAATCATCACAACTACCGGCAAATTGCTGCATCTTATCGTGGGCAATTAACAAAATACGGAACTTCTAAAACAACCTCCGGCTGTCTTCTCTCTTCCTGAAATGCTCTCTCTCTCTCTCTGTCGCTCTCTCTCTCTCTCTCTCAGACATATGTGGCCTCATGTCAGGGGATGCCTCTTGTAGTGAATGCCCATTGAAGGAGGCTATTTTGCCAAATGCCAAAGCCATTGAGTTGCTTCATATCCTGTCAGATAAGCAGCCACAAAGAGCTCTCTTTTTTTCTCCCTTCTTCCCAGCTCCCTAACATCTTAACATCCTCCTCTCTTCCTCCCCGTTCCCCTCCTACTCCTCTTGTTAGTTGATAAAGAGCGTTGTAATGTCAGGAAGGACACACATTCCTCACGATGTGCTCACAGATCTCTGAGGCGCAGGGGTGATCTTCCTCGAAATGTGTGCGACAGATCAGAGGGAAGGAAAAAAAGAGTGGAAGAGATGAGAGCAGCAGTGATACACAACATTTGAGGGGAAACGAGGGAGTGAATTGAAACATGCATGTGGTGGAGAGACACTTGGAATACAAGCATGAGAACAACAATAGTAATAATTCTACACTTTATGGCACCTGCCAGGTAAGCTCTCAAAGCAGCTCAAAGTGCTTAAGACTAAAAAGAAAATAACTTTACCAGCTTTATCATAAATGATCCACTAATTAGTTGTGTTTTTTTTTTTTTTAATGAATCAGCTATTCTGCTCTGTGGAAAAACATCAGCTTTCAGAGCAACCTTGGCACTGTCTCACAGCTCCTACACAACATCCAACGTGCACCAAGTTAAAGAATGTTTTTGTAATTGCGCCACGGGAGTCAACAGAAGGTAGTTTTACTGTGTCAATAAGTTTGATGGTAAATTACACGCACAACACAAGAGAAAAAGTGAGCCAGTGTTTGAAAACCTCTCCGGTGGCAACATTTGGACGTCGGGCAAGTGGAATGCTCAATAAAAAGCAGACTTGGTACTCGGCCCTGAACCATTAGTAGTGTGTCGAGGCACTCGGCGTGGTACACAGGCGTTAATTGCCTCGCTGCTTCATAACTTTTCTTGGAATCCTTTTTTAAACACTTTTTGTAAACAAGGTTATTTGGAAGGGATTGTAAACACCTGTGTGCTGGGAAATATTGTATGCCATCAGGACGCTCGGAGAGAGCAGATAAGTGTGTTGGTTCACAGACCGGTGATCTGTGTTATCTCACAGACGTTTGTGGTTCTTGTTGTCCAATCAAAGACCTTTCAGTCCTTTATTCTCTTTAATCTTTAAGCCAGGCTTTGGTTCTTTACTCATCTTCTATTCCCAAACTTGATACTTATCTGAGAAACTGTCTCCAGATGCTCCCTTAAAGCCACTGACTCCATCCACTTAAGCCAGAAAACAAGAAGAAACTGCCCAATAACCATGTCAAAGGGCAATATAATTATGTGGTACACTATTTGTATAAACACTGTTGAGATCATGATAATATCATGTTATTAGATATTAAAGAGTAACTCCACCAATATTACACAGTAAAGTGATTTCACAGGTCCCAGGGAGTGCTATTAATGTCACTCCATTTCTAAGTTTCATACTGGCCAATGTAGGCCCCAGGCTTTGAATAGCAAAACTAATCAAACAAATGAGTGATCAAAATCAATACAACAGAACCCGAGATATCGCTTTGTTTATTCCATGCATTCTTCTTCCTTTTCAAAACTTGGTGCCTACATTACCCATAATGCAATGTGACTACTGATGACAACATGGCAGTCCATCAGATTATATGGAGCTACACAAGTATTTTTATACTATTTTTTGTTGTTTTTACAAATGCAGTAGTACTTCCCAAGACCTGTAAGCACACTTTAATTTATAAAACTGGGGGAATTACCCTGTAATATTCCAATTTCAAGTGGATTTAAATTCATCAAGCTGTTTTTTCTTTCTTTCCATTCCTGCACAAGTAAATCTCAGCTCTTGCTCATTAGATTTACAATCCGTAACATTTTACAGTCCATAACGGCCTCCAGTTTACTTTCATTTTAATTGCGCATTTTCAATTTGTCAACACAAACTATTTCAATTCAGTCGCTCCCCGCTGACTCTGCAGAAAAGTCTGCTTTATGTAGCACCAGCGAAAAACAGTGTTACATATGAAGCCTTCCCAGTTTGGCTCCTATCAAAATGGCTGAGATGCTTGTGGCTTTGTGATTAAGCTGCTGCAAACCACACAGCCCAGGGAGAGTAAACCCAACATTTAAACCAAAACCCAGATACAGACAGCCTGGGCAACAACAGTGGCATATTAGTACTTACCCCAAGACAAAATGTCCGTCATTTGTGTGTAACCCACATTCAGGCAATTTGGCTTCTCAGCACATGGAATTAAGTCTGGGAGACTTGAGGGGGATTGGGGTAGTATAATGCAGCCATTTGACAGCCCTGAATTGTCTGGAGGAATTAAGATGACTTGTTGTAAAAGTGGCTCATGAGATTTTCAGTTTCACTTCATAATTGTCATGACTTTTTTCACGGTGTGTGTTTTTCATCTTGCTTTCTGTCTCACTTCTGGATCACCTGGTAGTTGGACATCAAAGCCTGCAACAATCGGATCTCTATAGCATAAAGTCCTTGTGAATCCCTTACTGACCAGTGGGACATTTACTAGAGGAGAAAATAGCCCATCTGTCCAGCAAATGCTTCCATATGGACACAAAGAGTGGAGCACATTCTTGTGGAAATGAAAGCAGCTCCTTTAATCTAAGAGACATAATCAATAAATGATAAGGCCTGTAGCCACAGGGCAAAGCAGTAGTTTGAAGATAACTTAAGACAAGATTATGTGACAACATGGGGGTGACAGTGGGTGATGTTGAATTAAAACATTATGCATGGAGGACTGGAGTAAGTTCCTCTGTAATTACGGGTTCCTATCAGCTCTTTAGATCACTTCCTGCAAGCTTAGCTCAGTCCTATTCAAGTGATCATTGTTTTATCTGGAAGGAATGCTAATGAGAGTTGCAGAACAGCCAACCCTTGCCGACATCACCAAAATACACTTTGTGGCCAGTTTAAATGAGACAATAGATGCCTTTACTACAACTATTATGCAAAGGAGACATTGGAGCACCGATTCGGAATGCAATCTCTGTCTAGCAAATATTTACTAACGGCCAAAGAAAGAGGGGGGAAAGAAAGCCTAGGAGACAACTAGCATGGTTAATGACCGAGTATAGAAGGGCTGAAATGTACATTTCAGTAACAGGGGGTTAGACTGAGGCTTCTGAGCGCAATTCAAGGCCCTCGGGAATGTGCTGAGTTGAACATTTGATGTGCAAGATAACCAAAGAAAGTGGGCATTTTCGATCAACGTGTCAGACCAAATTTCAGTACAGATTCAAAAATAACACCAAGAATGGAGGGAGGTTTTAGGCTTGGCTTTGACTTCGTGGAACTATATATAGATTTAAAGACCACAATTATATTTGAGCACCATGAGAATTTGTTCATCTCTGGAGCTGTTTCTAATGATATGGAGTGACCCACACGGGTGCTACTGCTCTTAAAGTCTAAAAATAGAGATGCTTATTTGCAATCCCACATTTGGGCCATGCACACGGAGAACGGCAAACTGTGACACCAGGCGAGGAGCTTAATTTTCCTTCTTTTATGATTATTGCCGAGAATTTAGTCTAAGAGGCCTGGCAGCCTTTGAAATAATAAATATGGAAATATATCCTTTGCCTTCAGTATTGCTGGTAAGAAGCAGCAGTGACACTGCAGGTTGAGAGTTCCTGGCATTTATGTTATGATTACATCTTGAATCACTCAACTGTAAAGAAACATTTGAATTTGCTCTTTAATCTAAACCATACCCACCTATACTTTTCTACTTCTCTCTAATGTGAGACCTGTGGCTTCAGGATGATGTTAAATGCAACAGCGGTTCCCTCTATGTGTAGTTTGTGGTTTGTACCAGCAGGGGTGTTTGAGAATGAATCATTTCAGTGTCTACAGTTTATCAAATTAGGGGAAAGGATGTCATGCACGGTAAACTAAAGTCTTTGTCAGTGGGCGCTTGAGTGTGTGCGCGTGATTCATACCTTTCTCTGAATGTCAGCTGTGAGAGTGACAGTAATATGATGTTTCCCACCCACAACGGAGGAAGAGTCTCTAACCTCAACGCTGGTGTTTGTTGAGGCCATAGGGTGTTCCCAATCATTTCCCTTCCCACAACATAGACAATGAGCAAGGTTCGGCCCAGTGAGTGTAAGAGCCGTGCAGTAGGTAAGGGGAAAAAAAGCAGATTTCAGGCAGTAATTTGTGGAATTTTTTGCAATCGAGACTTTTTAACTTGTCGACTGGGGGCAGGTTTAAATGCTGGTAGTAAGGAGGAGCTGTGGAAAGAAGTGAACTTGACCACCAACCACATTTACATTCACTGGGTGTTTCCTTTTGTCAGCTCATTTAGGGCTCCTCAGATGTTGGTGCGAACAAATCAACATTTAGATAGCGTACTAATGTGCCGCTGAGACGACCCTCTGAAGATAACTACCTTTGATATGACCCCCTGGCTCTCACACTGTCCCCAGCTTAGCCCCACCAACAGGGGGCAAAGACAATCCAATCCATTTGCCCCCCAGAGAGATCAAAGCCCTGGCCTCCTCCTTTTCATTCTATTACCAAAGACTCCACCTTTGCAAAGTCCCTACACAAATAAGAATGTGCATCAGCCATTTTCTTTGGTGGGGTTAAAGGCAGTGCTTTTGAAAGGACAGAAAACAAGTAGGGACATTAAAGAGTTTGGGGGCATGAAAAAGAAAAAAAAGGCTCTGATTAAGGCCTGATGTCTGTTAATGAGACAATGGTTGAACCACTCGGGCCATTACTGTGCCATTGTCTGTTGGGATGCTCCCCTGTTGAGTAAAGGTATGCCATTACACAACGGCCAGGGCTTTTGATGCCCCTCTTAAGCACAGGGATAATCACCCTGGTCTCAGACAGACAGACTCATCTCCTGTTGAGGATGTTTTATGAAATGAACAGAGGGCTCAGAGAAACCTATTTCCTGCCCCTCGTAAAAAAGTAGTCTGCTGCTGCTGGATTAAGCATGGTAACCAGAGTTGCCTACTGGTGGCATGTGCTCTTACTTGGGTTTGTCAGTCATTGGCTAAACCCCCCAGCACAAAAAAAGATTTTCAGAGTATTAAGTTTCTGTGGTCACCTCTATTCAATCAGCTGTGCTAATTGACTGTGACTCCATAAGCCTGCCGTCTTTCGCTCTTATATAACTGTTTATAACTTTATTTTCTCCTGAATAACGATCCAGTCAGTGTTACTTTTCCACCAACTCTCTTACTCTGCAATATATGTTTTCTGACTTCTTCGAGAACTTCATGAATAATGAGTAAATTATATGTGTGAAGCAGCTTTGCGCAATGTGGTTGTGGCTGAGGCAGACTTAACACAGCAGCCAGGAGCTGAGCCAGCTCTGGCCCTGGCCCTCGTCCTAGTCCCAGCCCTAGGATGCCAGCAGCAAACTTCTGGACCAACCATAATGAAGAGTAGGCATTTTTATACCCAACTGTAACTCTGCCCCCACCTCCTGGTGCATCTGTTCACTCTCTTCTCATCTGGCAGAGCGGGCAGACATTGCATATTGGGATATTATTTGTATAAATAATGGGTAGATTGTTTGTTTGCGCTGAATTGGTCACAGCTGTGTAAGCACTGGGATATGTTGCACATGGAGAGACCGAGGTAATCCACCTGAAGGATACAGGTGGTGGAGGACGAACTGAAGTACCGACATGTCCCTCCAGTCATGGCTTTGCCGAAAAAGCCAGGAGCCAAGGGAAAACAAACCACCGGAGCACATCAAAACACAGGGTATTGTGGTCAGGTATCTCTTTACTGGGCTTTCATGCGGTGTTACTGTAACAGGTAGCTTATGCAACATTACATAACCACTTGTTTCTGTTTCAGCCCAACAGATTCACCCACCTTGGACCTTTACAGCTGAAGTCAGAGCAGCCGGGTTTCCTTCATGTGGTAACCTGGGACACAAACATGGTATGACATCATCAGAGAGGGACCTAAGACCACAGAGGAGGTGTCAGCAGCAGATGGAAGGAACACCAGGATGGATCAAACCAGTCATTCATGAGCATCGCCTGGTGAGCGAACCCAGTGTAACGCCTCTGTGCCTGGGATGGCAGTGAGAGACAGGCTGGGCCTCATGGCTGCCACATGGAAAGTCCGCCTCAGTGTTTGAAAAAGTGGAAATATTTCACAAGCATCATGTTGGTATTTCAAATAAATAGTTTAACATTATAGAGAGAAGGTTTTTTTCAAATCTTTGGAAAGAGGGGCATTACCGTAAATTTGCTTCTTTTTGAGCCAACGTAGGCTACAGACAGAAGCCGATTAGCTTAGCCTAGCACAATAAAGGGGAAAAAAAGCAGAAACAGCAAGTCTGGCCAACAAAAAAACAAATTCACCTCCCAATGTCTACAAAACACTAAATTACAATTTTTACCATGTTTGTTGAGAAACAACTGTGTTGTCATCTTGAGTTTCCCAGGATGAAATCGTCCAACACATAACCCTGCATATACTAACACAACTGGCCCACCAGCCAGTCATTCATTAGTGAGCTTTAGAGATGACAGAAGGATTTTGTCAACCTAAAAAAGAACTGGGCTAGCTCATTTCAGTCCTCATGCTCAGCTATGCTAATATGCTGCTAGCCATATGTAGCATTAAGCCTTCAGCTAATTTGCCACAAGAAAACTAATACACTTTTTAAGCAATTTCACATTTTCCAAAATATCAAAATGCTTTAAGTCCTCAACTGGAGCCAGGACATGTCTATAGCCTAGCTATGCATCAGAATTGAAGGCAGAGCTGACTCTCTCCAAAGTGAAAAATACAACCACTTTCTGATGAATTTAAACATTTTTTTCTTATGTTTTCTCTTTGGGTGCAAAAAAGTTCAGATATGACAGATGACAGATATTAATCTTTAATAAGTGAGTTTTAAAGGTGAGGAGTATTGTTTTACCCTCAAACAGAACCTAGATGTTTGAGGCTATGCTAAAATGCTGCTAGCTGTATGTTGCATTTATTGACCCAACTAAGCAATGTCAATTTCCCAAAATGTCAAATTGCTTTAGGTTCAGAGCCAGGACATGTTAAGCTGAGCTAAGCATCAAATTGAAGGCAGGGTGTAATGCTGGTTCTCTCCAAAGTGAAAAATATGTGACTGCCAACACACGCTAACCAATTAAAAATATTGTAATGATAGATTACAGGTAATTGTTCTTCAGAAAGCTTTACAGATGATAGTGGGATTTTGTTACCCTAAAACAGAATCAAGTTTGCTCTTTTCAGGCTTTATGCTAAGATATGCTAACATCCTCTTAGCTAATTCGCCACTAGAAAACATGTTCAGCACACTGCACACAAGTGCTGGGCAAATAGATATTTATAACAGTCATCTTTAATTAGAACCACATTAGCTCTGTGTCCAGCCTTCACGCTAAGCTACGTCAAGCTTAGCTAAACACAGTCCTCCTCCAACTCCATAACACAGCCATGAGTGATCTGGGAAAGAAAGCTAATGGCTTTGAGATGGGCTCATATCAACACAAAGACGGGCAGAGATGGGCAAAGAGATGTGAAACACATTGTGCAATAATTTGGAGGCTGGTTTCAAGAACATTTGTGACTGGGGAATTACCTGGAATGCAATTCAATCGATTTCAGTGCGATACGTCATCACACCCTTGTTTCTACTGCAGTGTTGACATCACCCAGAAAATTAGATAAATGCAGCAAACCTGTTCTCCACCTGTGTTTACACACTCAACGCATTGTGCTGAATGAGTTGTCCTTTGTTTAATTATTATTTCACAAGGACAGAGAGATTTCCCCTTATTGCTCAACCAGGCAGATTGTCATCCCACAAAGATGAATAGTGAGCATTGTGCCTCTGCTGTATGAAGTGATCAGTGCCAGCACCCAAAAGTTTGACACCTCCCTGTGAAATTGTGTTTACATAAGAATTTGGTTTTGATCCGAATGCTCATTCCAGAAGTATGCCATCTCTTTCATCTGGCAAAATAACATGCATTGCCTCTGTGTACACTGCCTCGTTTCTTCGCCCTTTCATCTCTAATGGTTCACTCATGGGTTTGTTAACTCAGGGATGTCTGTCAAGGGTGTTTTGGCAGCGACGTTAGAATAACAATGGCACATATGCCAGGTACTCAAGCAGAGAAAAGCTTTATTGTAACTCTTAGATCGTGGAGGGAGATAGAAGATTTTGAGACAGGGTTATAAACAAATGAGCTCTGGGTTCTATTGCCCATTAAGTGTTATCATAACACACTGCACTTAATGAATTTCAATCCAACTAGATCAGACTCTGGTTTGTTTTTCTGTTTGATTTTTGCATATAGAACAGACAGAAAATGCCCAGTTGACCAAAGGCCAACTGAACACACGTGCTTATCAGTATTTGCATTAGTAAGTGTCGCTATATGTGCATGTTTCCTGTTCTCAAGTGTACAGTAGCATGAGAATGCATGTCAGTGGAAATGCTGATTCATTCTTGTGGTATGACAACATCAAATGTTGTTGGTTCGGATGCCATTGTGTGGGCGAGTACGCTTCTCCAATCCTCTCACACCCCAAGATTAGGCCCTATAAGGGTGTGTGTGTGTGTGTGTGTGTGTGTGTGTGTGTGTGTGTGTGTGTGTGTGGACATGTGTGGACATGCGGACATGTGTTTGTATATGTGTAGTTACGGCGAGGTGGCATGCAGGGACATGACTGTGTGCGTCTGTTGTTGTGGGTGCTGCTGCTGTTGTTGCTGTTGTTTCTCCGTAGTCCACTAAATGTTCCGTAGCCGACACACACACACACACACACACACACACAACACACAGACTGGCCTTCCTGGAGTTAGGGCACATGCCTGTGGCCTGCGTTGGTCTGTGGTTGGAGTAATGATGACAAGCTCACACACATACACACGCACAAATTCCAGGACCCCCACAAACATGACTTGGCTGAGCCTGCATGGTATATTGTACTGCTGACAATGCTCTCATTACTCTTAATTACAGTGAAGAATGGACACTAAATTGTTTAAATGGAGTGTGTCTCTCTGCATGTCTGCCTGCCTCCTCGTCAATGCATCTATCCCCAACAGCGGTGGAAGTATTCAGATTCTTTACCGAAGCAAAGGTAGAAGTACCAACAGTGTTGTAAAAGGTACACCGTCAAGCAAACTGACCTCAGATTGACCATTTAAAGTAGAAAAATTAAATGTAAGTTGTACGAGCTAAAATCAATTTAAAATTATTTGCCAACTTGGATATTTTGAGGTCATTGGTATCCTCTGTTTTTTTTTTTTTTTTTTAAATAAGGTCACTTTGTCAGATTTTATACTGCACCAAAAGGTCATAATTCGAGTAAAAGTAAAGATGCTGCATAAAGATATAACTTTGTAGTCATCCACACGATTTGTACATGAGTAAACATCCTGAAGTAGCTCATATCAAATGTACTCATCCATCAAGAGTAATTTCCTGGCAAAAAATGTGCGAATACCATTGTTCAACTGATTATATGACTTATACTCAGCTAGTTTTCTGTTTAACAGGTTTTTTTTCTTCTGATTTATAAGAAAATACATTATTTGCCTGCAAAATAACTATTGGTAAGGTGAAAGTCTACCTTTGGCCTCCAAACTGTAGTAGTAAAAGTACTTCAAAATTGGTCTTAAGTTCCTTACTTGAGTAGATATTCTTGATTGCATTCCATCATTGAATACCTTTAAAGTAGTGAAAGTCCTGCATTCAAAATGTCTGTTAGTTCAGTGATAATCAGTTAAGTATGACCAAAAATGCCTTTAATTTAATTTAAGATTACACTGTACTAGATCTCAAGACTATTTTGGTCCTTGACGATTATCATGTCTAATACTGAACTTGGGAAAACAGCTTGAGAATAGAAGACACCATAAAAACAGTCAAACTGCAGAAATTTTCAAAACCAGAAGTCTTATTTAATAGATGTTGAGCAATATGAATGTTTAATGTTTGATCCATTTTAATCACGTTAATCATGGCACCTGGCAGTTTTATATTTTCATAGTGGATGCTGTGCTTTTATGACTGATGCATCAATGTGTAATTGAACATGTTAGTGTCGTAGTTTTGTAGGTAGGGAAGGCTTATTTGTAGAAAGATTGTTTGTCGTCAAATCTCATTCCCAGGTCATCAAAGACCAACGCTTTGGTTCGATATTCAGCACAAAATTCAATCCTAAAGCTTACGGAATTGCCTTCCCTAATTTAATTTTTTTCCGTCTTTATATAGCTTTTTCAAAATCTTTAACTATAAGGTAACTTAAAAAAAAGAATCGCAGTGGAATAAAATGCTCAGTGTTTCCCTCCTAAATGTAGTAAAGTTAAGGTATTGAGTAGTATAAAATGGATATGCTCGAGAGTACAACTACCACAGAATTATACATAAGTATAACACTTTACTAAATGACCTTCTGAACTGATCTTCTGTGTCGAACCTCGTGAGTAAACCTCGCCTTGTCTTCCCGCAAATTAACGTCTCTGGACGTGAACAGATGAAGAGGTTATGTGGCTCGGTCAGACATCCAGAGTGTCTCGCACTCCTTTTGATCTGACGCCAGAATCAAGCAGAAAGTACACTAATTTCCTCGCCATCTTTTAATCTAAACAGGTGTAATTACAGGAACCCAGGTGTATTTGGGTGGATTCATACCCTACACATTAGAGCACAACACCATTGCACAACAGCAAGGAAACGGGGTGTGCTAATGCTATTGGAGAGAATCATGATCTTTTTTTTTTTTTTGAATTGCATCACACACACACACACTGAGCGCTGTGGTGCACCTCATTTCATGAATCCTTGTGCAGATTGAGTAAGATGAAGTAATTAGAGGCTTTAGTTTGGATAGCTAGCTATCTGCTCTGCTGCACATGAAGGCAGGGAAGTTGTAATTAGAAACTAGCCAGCAACACCAAAGGGTTAGGTGGCTAACAGTCGGCCAGGACACACACACTTTGTTATTACCTCTTTGCAGTTATCATTTGATATAGCAGCATCCTGTCCTGTTTTCATGTTCGTTTGATGACATAGTGCCGAAGGACCATCCTCTGGCAGGATGTGGCCTGTCGAGGCTCCAGTAATGACTCATTAAAGTTGTATGTTTGTTGTAAGTATGCTTTCTCTGAGTGTGCGTGTGTGTGTGTGTGTGTGCCTGTGCTTATTTTTTGTGTGTAATGAGTTTGAGAGGCTTATCTGGGCCAAACATTTAAACCATCCACTCAGTCTCAGCCACTGATTTGTGACAACGGGGCTACGAGTTGATTGTTCAAATGACTCTTGCTTTCCAGAAGAGGATGGCTGACACTTATCCAGAAATGTTTCCCACACATAACAACTGTTAAGTGAATTTTTTTGGCTAAATGATTTAGACCTGCCGAGCTGCTGCTGGTCATGAAAAAAACCTCACTGAAATCATTTGACAGAAGACATTTCTCCTGGTTTTCTTTACACAGTAGGTCAGAATGACCAAAAATGAGCAGCAGAAAGAAGGAGTGAGTTATCACATGACTTTAATAAAACAAATATATTCAGATTTTCTATATATAACATTTTCTTATAAAACTATATATATGTATATATATATACATATACATATATATATATATATATATATATATATATATATATATATATATATATATACACACACATTTACAATGCATGCAGCACCATGTCTTTATAATACTGGTGTTGACAGAATTCAATAGCTCAATTAAGTGCCACCTCCAGGATAATATTTACAATACAGTAATTTACTGCAATAACCGAGGCTTGAAGTTCCATAAAAAGAGAAACAAAACAGCTCTGCCATTACCGACGACATGAATCGATCTTCCCAAGACGTCTGAAATGTCACTTTCTTACTTCCGACTCCTCATCTACTGATGGGGAATCGGATCAGTCCATCTTGCACTGTTGCATCCCTCTGGGCAGATCACTTTTCCAGGAATCATGTCGATCCTTCCGGGTGCTGTTTGTGTCAGCAACTTTGGCAGGAAAGAATGACTTAGGTGTTGGGTGTCTGATGTGTATGTGTCAGCATCTCAGGTGTATGCAAGGCTGATGTTTGTCAGTGTATGTGACTGGTTTGTTAGTCTGCTGGGTGTGTGTCTTGTGTTAATAGTGTGTGAGTGTGTATATCTGTCTCTGTGTGTGTCCTTGCATTTGTGTCAGCGTCTCTGACAGGTGTGTAGGTTCCGGGCTGCTGTCCTGCTGACACTGTGGTCCCGCTCTCCTTTCTCTGGTCGGCAGGCCATGCCTTCGCCACAGTCGCAGCGCTGGAACAGCTCCAAGCCGTGAGTGCCTTTCCTGCGGTGGCGTGTACACACCTGGCCCTCCGTCAGCACAGGCTTACAGATGCGAGACCAGAAGTGTCTGGCGCAGCAAAGACCCTCAGAGCAGTCTGCAGATCTCAGGCATGTGTCCCCTTCTTGGCCTGTAGATAGAGGTGAGAGAGGGATGAGAATGTAGCACATGACACCGACTCATCTGAACAAATCTTGAACCTAATCAAGACCGATGATTCTCCACAGGACACTCACCTTTCGCAGCAGTGGCCTGATGGCTGTTGGGAGGCTTCTTGGAGGGATGCTCACCGGTGTTGTTGTGTTTATGCACACCAGGGAGGATAGATGCATCTGTACCATCTATGTCATTCGCCTGGCACACACCTGGAAATGTGAAAAGAGAGAAATCATTGAGGGTTTGTTGTCACCCAAAGCAGATATCAAATATATCTCTTGCACATTCAGGAGGTGATGATTAAGCGTTCAGACGTGCAAGACAGAACGACCACAAGAGAAGCTATCAAATTATGATCCAACAGCTGGTGAATCATAAATGCTCACCATTGCTGCAGCGGTTTCCTGCACAACACATGGAGTCCCGCGCACACCGCTTCCGGCTCTTACGGCAGGGTATACAGGCGCCTCGGGCATCGTTGCAAAACTCATCAGCTAAACAGTCTTCATCCTCCGTGCACACACCTGACTGCTGTAGTTTGAAAACAAAAGAAGCGTGTCATACAAGTATCGAGATACAGAATGTCAAACTTACTTAAGCGCAACTTCTTCCATGGCGCACGGAGCGGCTTTTACGCACGGGATTTACCTGCAAGGTATCCACGGGTATTTTGTGTCCCATTCCTCCGGAGGGAGAGGTGCGCGGACTCGGACTGACAGTGTCGGAGCCTTTGCTCCCCGAAGCACCGGGCAAGTTCTTGATGGCGTTGGAGTTCATGAGAACCGTCCCCGCGTAAACGTCCCCGAGGTATCTCAACAGCGTGAGATACACAGCCAAGAAGCGACGCGCTGACGGAATCTGCATGATTCTCCTGTTTTATCTGCTGCGCTGCAAACACACGGAGAAAAAAACAATCCCTGCAGAAAATGACTAAAATGAAGTCCAATAGCGGGCCTTGAATCCTGAAATCCCCAAAAGTTTTCCAGAGAAGTTTCGGCACGATGCTCTCGAAGCTTCTTTGCCTCGCAGTCCCGGGATGATCTCTTTATACATGTGGACCTGTTTGTCTTCCCGCCCCTCGCCGTGCACAACAAAGGCGGAGGGGTGGAATTTCAAAGAGAGCCCCACTGTACGGAAATGGCCATCTATTCTCCACTGCGTTTCACAATGTTTGTGTAATGATAATGACCCGCGGGGTCTGACTGCGCATCACTCAAGTGACGCACCAGGGAAATAACGTTTATCCACAGCGCTTAATGAATGAAGTTTATGCAAAACACTTTTTTTCCATGAAAAACATAGAGTCGGTGCTTTATTTACATTCCTCTGATACGCCTCAGTTATGTCAAGGTCTGCAAGCTGCTTTGGGAAACTCTTAATAATAATAAAGATATGATATGACAAAACAAGTATTTTCCCATTAAATAGATACGAATATCCTTCTCACAAATATTGATTCTGACTGTTTCTCATTTGTTCATAGACTTTTTTGAATGAATATCAAAGTGTCACAAAACACTGCCTCTGGTGAGGGATTCACTGTATAACCTCACTAGAGCTCCTCACAGTGTAGGGTTGCGTGAGCTGCGTTGAAAGCTGCTTGGTTATTCCAGCTCCTCTTGACATTCGAGGAGCCCAGCTGCCCTTTGGGTGTGTGTGTGTGTGTATGTGAAGATGCGATTGAAGTCACTTGCGTCGATTAACCACTTCATTTGATCCTTCTGATTGCAAAGGGGGTGCAATTATCCTCCAAAGTGTGTTTGATTACACCAGCGGCGGACATCAATGTGTGGGATATGCGGGACCATTAAGGGGTGTGAAAAGTTTACAGAATTAATGGACTTCCGTGGCGAGGCCTTTCAGGGCCGACTGGCACTTTGAGATTAAAGGCGGCTCTGATCTGCGCGCTGCTCTCTGACCTCTCTGGGCTTCTCCAAACAAAAGTGTCCCGAAACCCCTCCGGTGGACTTTTCTCCTCACGTTCTGTTTCTGAAGTTTGCGAGTGTCCGCTGTGCTGACAGAAGCGCGCAGGTGCACAAGATGCAAACGAGCGTCTGTGTTTGGACGTCTTGGCACTTGGACGTCATCTGCTGGTCACGCCGCACGGTGGGAACGTGTGTGTGTGTGTGTGTGTGAAAGAGAGACGCGCCGCGGACACCTGACGAACACACCGCGGCACTGTGCGCGTTTCAATTGCAGCGTATCTTTTGAAGTGCAGCTTTTATCTCCACTTTAGTAAATGTCAGTGCTGCTGAGGTGAGCGCCTTTGATGCACTTTGATCCCCTTTGATCTCGCTGAAGTGTCACCCTGTTGTTACGGCTGAAGCCGGTCCCCCTGTCCCCCCAAACAGATCTGTTGTGCGAATAACACCGAGACCAGAGAAGCTGAATCATCTGCACTTAAAACTAAGTGGCTGACACTAACTCTCAGGCCTGATTATTAGATCTCAGGCAACTTAACAGTTCACATCAGACCAGGGCCAGTTGGCTCGTGAGAGAGAGTCAGTCTTACCTGCAGCTCCCTCCTGTGGCAGCAAACTGTAAGAAAAAAAAAAAAATCTCTTCGCCTCAAGTCATGCTGAGCTGTTTTTGCAAAGAACTAAGAGACAAACACCACTCAAAAGTATTGTTTTTACTCTATAATTTTAAAAATCTTACATGTGGCACTCTGCAAAATCAATGTACAGCAGAAGAAACAACAGAACACAAGGCAAACATTGGGTAACATCGCAGAAGGCAAGATCAATATATGACTCAAAGAACAGTGGTTTGTAAAGTGATGGCATACATAAGGCTCTGTGATGAACATAACCTGCCCTTAATACAGCAAAATACTTATGGTATGCCTACGGGAGTAAGATTTATTCTAAGTCTTAGCTCTCCATCAATGATTTATGTGATATAAATGTAAGCGCGTCAGCCTGTTTGGCTTCCTGGGAATAAAATTGGATTTTAAATGATGATCAGTGCTATGATACCATCAACGATTGTCAACAAGAGTATTGTTTTTGTGTTTGTGAAACGTTCAAAACTGCAAATCATTCGTGCCATCTCCAAATGCTCAGATTTCCAGTGACAGATGGTCCCTCTGAGCACTGATTTATTGGCCAGTTGTGGTGGGCTTCACGAGACCATAATAGATATGTGGAGAAAAGCATGTCATTGCAGTCATATCAGGAATGATAGACTGTATCTTAAATGTTCCGGCAAGATAAATCAAAGGGGGAAACCAGGAAATTCATTTCACATACAGCTTTGTCAGCCATCAAATGACTAGAAATTCTCTTTCCACAGTGATTAATGTGTTTATTAGATATAACAAAGGATGAGAAGCAGCCATCTAAGAGGACACATACGTTTTTTGAGGTGTATATGTGTTCATGCAGCATTGAAAAGGACTTGTTATGTTGATGTTAATTTTGTATGCCATTCATTTAAGGCACTTACATTTCTTCTGATTTTATGCTCTGACTTTTGGACATGAGAGAGTGATGAGCTGGGTGAAAGATCGTGGTGCGAAGTTGTGAGTTTCTCAAAATGAAATCTCATTTTTTTTTTAACGCTCACCGCGAGGAGACATTTAAAAGTTCAATGATAAGATTATGTTAGAGGTCCAATTTGTAAGAAATCACGACTCAACAAATACTGACGCCATAATGATGTCAAATATTGATGCTTTGAAACCCCAAGCGTCAATATTGGACGAGTTGCGAAAATCAAGGCATCAGAATTTGATGAGTTTGAAATGAGACTCAAAAGTCAACATTCTTAGGAACTGTATCTTAAAGTCAAGACAGTTTTGAGCTCTGTGAACATGGTACATGTTGCCTCCAAATAAGAGGATTGGATGATCTTAACATGGTTAAACCCGTTTAAAAACCACAAGAATACCACATTGTAACATGTGCTAAGTGTGCTAACACTTACCACATTGTAACATGTTACAAATGATACCAAACAAATTTTCACTCAAGTTTACAAATTGACACAATTTTCCAATTATCTAAAGAAGGAAGTCAAGTACGATACAAAGAAATCAAGCACAAAAAAATCACTATACAAAAACAATAACCAGTACTGTCATCTCACCAACGCTTATCATAATTTATCAATAACAGCACCAAAGACATTGAAACCATGTTCACAGTTGTGTCAGAAGAGCTATACAGGAGCGAACAGAGGACGAGGCATTTGGGCGATTTGAAAATGAAGAGTATGTAGGTAGAGAAGCATTCATATGTGTGATTAAAAGCATTTTAAAGAACAAAAAACGAGTGTGACTTCATTTTACTAAGGACTAAAATGAGCTTAACTGGGGATTTTCTCAGTTAATGGTCTTAAGTGCATAATGACACATTGCTTCATGGAAATACTAGCTGACATTTCATGTGTGTCGGTGTGTGATCCGTTAGAGTTTAAGCAGGGCACTTACTGTAAAAGAGTCGCGTCTCTTTTCACTGAATGCACAGTGTTTGTGCTTTTCAAGGTCACCGTGTATAAAGTGTACTAAGTATCTGAATTACCCCAGTTGTGTTCATGTGTGAGCGTGTGACTTGTAAATTCAAATACTCATGTTCTGTACATGCTGTATGCCATATGAATGTTAAACAAGAAGAAAAATCAGTGACATTCAGGTTAGTCTTGAGCACTTGATACCAGTTTAACTTGCAAACTGTAGTATGTAGATCTCTGGAGAGTTTCAGAGATTGCAGCAAGCAGCCGCATGTCAAAACTCGGGGAGCAACTGCGGTGACATCTCTCAAAGTCCATCAAATATTGCAGAGAAACAAAGAAAGATAATCAATCATCAGCCTCCTCTCTTTGAGTGGTCCATCACCACATTTCTCTTATTTATCCATCTAAACATTCTTCTACCCACCAAACATCTCTCCCTGTTACATGGGCAAACCTGGCTCCATCATCAGCCTCTGTTTGTGTGTGTATATGTATGTGTATCCCTGCACTTTCTTTCCCTTGCCTTCAGAGCCAAGTGTAAGACAACACTGACCAAGTGCTACAGCAGTCCCATTAGAAATGCTTGATCCAGAGCCACAGTGAAATAAAGGCATATCGGTGACCCAGAGGGTTTGCCATCTATCCGTTTATCTTCTTTTCCATATGCTCGCTTTCCTTTTTTTTTTAAAGCAGTTTTTTTTTCTTTTCTTTTTTTCTTTTTTTTTTTACAACACAGCCATGTCCTCATGATGGCCTCTAAGCCAGCAAAAGAAGAGTTTCTTTTGGTTTTAAGAGGGAGAGGAGGACTTCAAAAATCAACGTCCCAGCCGGAGTTGTCATCGGGAGGCGGGTCCTCGTTATCTTCTGGGAAGCTGTCGAAGTTACTTGTGTCGACTGCTGATGTGACCTGGTAGAGAAGAGGGGAAAAATTGTTCACAGTGAATGGGTTTTGAGATTGAGACTGACACAAAATAAAATAATAGTATAAGGAGTAGAGCTTTAAGCAGGGTGCACTTACATTAGGGATAATAGGAGGCGTCAATGTTCCTTTCTTTAAGCCCTCCCAGTTAAAGCCCTCAAACCATCTAAAAGAGAAAACAGCATCAGTTGGTCAACGCAAAATGACATTTTACAGCAGAAAAATGAACGAATAAGCATTATATTCATTCAAAGACATGCTTACTTGTGCTTTTGAATGTCTTTGACACCATTTTTCAAGTTTCCCAGTCGTTCAGAAGGATTATCCCTGCAATTGACACACAAACACACATAAAAAACAACATGATGAATCAGCAGACAGACCACCTCAATGAGCTTAAACATCTGACAGCACCAACACTCACCTGCATAGCTTTTTGATTAGATTGGCAGCATTTTTGGTAATTTTCTTTGGAAATTCGATCATGTCGATGCCTCTCAGGATGATGTTGTAGGTTTTCATTGGATCAGGCCCAGAGAATGGAGGGCTGCATAATAGAGGCAAAGATATTAGTGTGGAAGAACTGAAACAAGTGACCGTGTTAAACTGCATACAAACAGAATAAGAGAATTTCAATAGATTTCTTTGCTGTGTATGGTAGCATATATTCTATGAAAACTTAAAGGGGAATTCCAATATTTTTAAACCTGGGCCATACATTTACATGATTGGGTGTATAAATGATTCATTCTAAACAAAAGTTTTGTAGTTGTTGTCGCAGATTGCTTCAGCTGGTAGTCGCGACACAGCTGCAATGGCTGCAACATAATCCCTTCAAGGGAACTCTGACAGCCAAAGTTACGTCCATCAAAAGTCTTATTAAAATGTTATGGTTAAATAATAAGATCTATTTTGTTATCAGAATACACAAGTCTCGTTCATGGAGAAGTCCAACTTAAATTGTCAGCCAAAGCTTTGGAAATACATTGTTGCTGGCAGTTCCTCCAGGTAAACTCCAAACTCCTCTCTCCAGCTCTGACTTATGTTTCCACCATCATCTTCTTAATATAATTCACATCTCGCGAGATTTCCATGTGCTTCCCACTGAACAAGACTTGTGTTTTCGGCAACAAATCTCATTATTCAACAAAAATATCTCTCTCTGAAGGAATCTTTTCTGTAATGCTTTCAGATACTTAGAATAACAACCTCAGCCTTTCAGTTGCAAAAACAAGCACTTTTAGTGAACGTAACATTAACAGTCAGAGTTGCTCTTAAGGATAATGTTGCAGCTGTTGCAGCCATTGCATCCGAGGCAGTCTGCTGGTCTAATTCCAAAACTTTTGACAAGTATAACTCATTGACACACCCACACATGTAAATTTAGGGCCCTGATTTAAAAATACCGCAATTCATCATTATGATATTAGTTTTATGGACATGCCCAGGCTTGTGTGTACCTGCCAGTTAAGAGCTCAAACATTAGGATTCCTAGAGACCAGTAGTCAGCTGAGATGTCGTGACCCTTGTTCAGAATGATCTCTGGTGCTACATACTCCGGCGTCCCACAGAAGGTCCACGTCTTCTTGCCAAACCCGATCTTCTTGGCAAAACCAAAGTCAACCTAAAGGAATACCAATATTTTTTCTTCAGTCAGATAAATTAAATTAGAATTTTGATTCATCTTTATTGGGGGTACATATTAATTGTTATAGTGAAATCATCTAAATATTTTTAATATCACAGCTCTTCGCTTGATGCTTTGGCATAGTGGATAGAGAGAGCTGAGCAGCTAGTTGCTGCTCTGCCAAGAGCTATAAACTGGTTTCTTCTTGAGGAGGGAAGGGAATGGCAGCACCCCAAGACACACAGAACCTGACTTAACCTCAATTATTTATATAATACAATTATATTATTTAATATAACATAATAGTACTTGAATGTACAGCTGACATGGGGCAAGTGTAACACCACAGAAAGAAGAGATTTGACATTTTTCCAGCATTTCTAATCTTCAGCAAAGACACAGATAATGTTATATTGAGTTTTTTGGGGTGGTAAGCACTTCCTGGTATCTTACCAGTTTGGCATAGCCCCTGTGGTCCAGTATAAGGTTCTCTGGTTTGAGGTCTCTATAGATGATTCCTTTGGAATGCAGGTAGGCGAAGGCTTCGACCACACAAGCTGTGTAGAACCTGGTGGTTGAGTCCTCAAATGAGCCCCTGGAAACACAGCAGGACGCAGATCTGTGAACTGTGAACCGTGCAGTATCTAACTGTATTCATCTGGCAGAAACCAACCACCAGGTTTGCTCTGCGTAGGCTTCCAATGAAAAATCTGCCTGAATTGTTAAATAAAGAAAACAAACTCTTTCCCAGCTATTATCTCTGAAAATCACCAGAGT
This sequence comes from Diplodus puntazzo, assembly GCA_963678695.2. Classification (NCBI taxonomy): domain Eukaryota; kingdom Metazoa; phylum Chordata; class Actinopteri; order Spariformes; family Sparidae; genus Diplodus; species Diplodus puntazzo. Next base: position 4,885,983 of record OZ023168.1, on the reverse strand, counting down.
TGAAGGGCTGTTATATATAATATAACTGAAAAGCTGACATTGTACTGCTCCAAAATTCACTTTAGCGATGTAAACTTGTAACTGATGTCAAAAAGCCACATATTTTATTGTGATAAATCCAAAACCTTGTCAGAAACATAATTGGAAATCTTGCAAATGTACTTACTCTTAAGCTAATACAGTTCAGTTACTAACCTGGCGAAATAAAACTTACCGGTCTCGAAGAATGGTCCACAGCTCTCCTCCTAAACAAGCTTCCATCAACATGTAGAGGTACTTGCTGTCCTTGAATGTTCTATAGAGTCTAAAAAAACACAGAAGTGGATTTTATCGCAAACAGCTTTTAATAAATGCAAATATATCTGATGAAAATCTGGCTGGAGAAGTGCAACTGATACATGTGGGCGTTGATATTACAAAATTCAAAGAAAAGCTTTATACTCGCAATACATCAATATTTCAAACTACATGTTTCTGCCTGCTTTGTAATTAAATTATTTATTTAATACAAACACAACAGTTGCTGGAACCAAAAAAAAACTGATGAAAATCTGTTGTTCATAGGTGAGGTAATGTATTCATTTAATTCACATTGCGTTTAGTCAGATTCACCTACTTCCTTTCTTTTTTTCTGACGTATCAGAAACACAACATTAGCATAAATAAAACGACAGATTTCTTAAACATTCTTGGAAACATTTAGGATAACGTAATCACCCAACTCAACAAAATATATAACATGTGGTACAGGGGCATCGCCAGGGATTTTGGGCCCCCTGTCAGTGCCGGGCCCTTGGAATCGTCCTAACCTTTCCCCCCCTGGTGGCGCCCCTGATGTGGTAGGGTGTCGTCATTTTTGAACAGTTTAATGTGGAAATGTTACATGTTATGCGTTTAATATTCAAACTGATAAATGTTATGACTGTGATGCCGGCAACACACAAAGTAAGAAGAACCCCACAATTGGGGTTGTACTGTCTGATATGGCATACACAGTATTTGTACTGCGTTTCAGTGAAGCTCTTTAGAAGATGTACCTAACAATGAAGTCAGAGTGGGCCTCCTGCATTATGAGTTTCTCTGAACGAATGTGCTCCTGCTGTCTTGTGTCCACAATGTGCCTCTTCTTCAGTATTTTCATGGCGAAGGTTTTGTTCTCATCACTCTTGAGCTGAACCTGCAATGCAGAGGAATCAAGGTCAGCCTACGCAATAACCTGCACTGTCTGGGAACCAATTGTGAAGATGTCAAAAAGAAATCATTCGTGTTACTGTCACAGTAGAGTTCTCCCTTACCAACTCGACGCGCCCGAAGCCACCAACACCCAGAGTGTCGATGATGTTGAAGTCAGCCAGGTTGAGATTGAAGAAAAACGCGTTCTCTGCTTCATACCTGTGGTGCCGGGAAAAAGGGGAAAAAAGACAGAATGGGAACAGGATTAGAGATGAGATGAAGGATGAAAGACGAGATAATCCACTTCCAACAACCTGAGACAAAATTTCCGTCTCTCCTTCAGCTCATTTGTTTGCAAATCTTAGAGGATTTGACTCATAGTAATCTATTGAGGATGTTATTGAGGATGTGGAGTGTATAAATGTGAACCTGTGAACAGGATGTGTTTGAGTTTTGTCCTCTGGTAAACCACTTTGACCTCTCTTCTAATGCAGACTGTTCTGTCCCCGTTCTTGATGGGAAAGAACAAAGACGGGACATCCGACACATGAGCTGCTCGGCTGCTCAGCTGGCTCTGAAGACATGCTTTGGCTCTGCCACCGAACACCCTGAAATGCCATGACCAGCACACGCTGGCAGCAGAGATTGTTTCCACGTGTCCATGCCTTATCCCTAGATACCCCGTGTCTTCTCTGGATATTGTTTGATCCAGACAGAGTTTCATCAGCTCAGTCTCTGGATCACTGGGCTTAGGACAGACCTGAGACTGAGGCAGCGCTATCTGGGTCACTAAGAACAGACCACCGCCTCAACGTCAGGCCTTTTCTCACACAAAAATAGTACAGCTGCGTGCCAATAACAGACATTTAACAATATTTTTTTTAAGATAGATGACGTGTTTACATAAGTCATGAATCTCCCTTCATGGAGCAGCAGGGATTAGGTGTATTTACCTAGAGTTCTGGGTTCAAATTCAATAAATAAAAAGAAAGAGACTCTTATTTTTACTTCATCTTAAGCTTATGGTGCCACTTGACATGCGGAAATCCATCAGATTGAGACAGTTCAGTTACACTGCAATAAAACAATAAAACCTTTTCCGTGAGCTGCATACCAGTGGGCACAGTGTTGGCACATGTTGGCACGTTACTGAGTACAGTGTTTCTCAGAAACACATGAGGTTACCAGGACAGTCAATGTTTATGTTGATGTTCCTGTGTATAGTCACTGCTATTTGCATAGAAGATTCACAGGTGATCCTCTGATCTGAGTCTCCCCGCCCTTCTTCTGGATGCCGGCCCAGGGAACACACCAAATCCCAAAATGCTCTCTGCTTAACAAAAGGACAGAGACTTGTAACCGAGAGCACATGAATTACTGTGAGAGGATTAATGATAATGTCAGGGTGACTTACAACCCCCACTCCAAAAAAGTTGGGACATTCTAACACGCATGAATAAAATAGAGTGTGATAAGTTGCTAATCCTTTCTGACACACAGTATACACAATTGAAAACAATACAAAGACATTAATCTTTTTTCTCACTGTCAATTCTTTTTGAAAATATGCACTTATACTGAATGTGATGCCATCAACAAAAAACACTTAATTGGTAACATGTGACTGTATCATGATTGAGTATAAAGGCGAGGTTCACCACTTTGTGAAACACGTGACTGTATACAAAATATTAGTACATGTCAGGAACACTTTAAAAACTTTTGACAGTAAACACAATTCTTTGCAAATGACAGACTGAATGTTGCCAATATATGTTCCCTGTAAACCATGGATATGTGTTAAGTTTGCACTTCTATAGGTTTGTTTTTCAATTGTATCTCCTTACACCACTGTGCTAATGCTCTGGTTAGGTTCAGGCCCAAAAATCACTTGGTTAGGGTTTGGACAAGATCATCTTTTGGCTTAAAAAAAATGTTTTTGTCACCACATAACGCAACTAGAAATTGTCCCAAGATCTCCTACTAGGTATCCAATTGTGTCACACTTACAAATGCTGAAACAAGATGTTCCCTTGCTAAAATATCCAGTGGTTTCTCACTGACAATTGTGGAAATTCATGTCACTTACTGCTTCCGTAGCAGTGCTGTAGAACTTGAGATCAGCCTTGTCTAGGTCTCACAAGGTATTTCTAAGTCTTTCTTAGTGTCTATGGGGAGACAAGAGTCACTGAGAAAACCAGGTTCCTCGAGGTTTTATGTGAACATAGATTTTTCAGATCAATTTAATGCCTATGATTTGCATGTTACACATTTTATTGTAAAGCATCGTGGGATTTGTAATGGTCTTAGTCTTGAAGTGATCTTGTCTTGACTTGGTCTCAACACCTCAATGTCTTGGTCTTGTCTCAGTCTCAATACACACAATACTGACTTGTTGTTGGTTTCGGTGGTGTTGACTACAACACTGGAACATAGACTATGACACATCCAAATGTGACCTATCACTGGTTTGAAGAAGTGTTAACTGTCAACATTTTCTTTTTTCATTAATTTTTTGTTTAAGTTCTACAGTAAAGAGTCCAAAGTTTTTTGGAATATAGGTTGTCTGAGTGCGCACACACACGCAAACCCGCACACTGAGTTGTGCACATGAGGTGTTGTGGTCCTGTTAATGAAGGAGTTCTGAAAATGAATCTAGGGATTGAGGGGAGGATTTTACACCATGCAGGTCTTAAAGTTTAAAAGTAACAGTAGAATTTGGCCAGCAGATGGCAGCGTTGCACCATTACAAGTCTCAGTGTAAGGCGACAGGCAGTGACTGGTAGAAAAACTCTCAGACTTTCAAGGCTGAGCCAAGAAATTAGCTTATTGTATTGAGCAGGCAATGGAAGAATGAACTATTATATTCTACTCTGTGCAAATTATGAATTCTTCCTCAAGCCATGAAACCAGGCAGTGGAGTATTTCAAGGAACTGTAATCAAAAGATTTGTTTCAGAAATAAACACTTCCTGTTACTCTATGCTTCAACCAAGGACACATAGGCTCTCTGGCAGTCGATAAATAGTGGATACAAAGGACAACACTTGTGTATGTCAATGGCTTAAGCACCAGATGGGCAACCCCAGTGGGACTCAACTATATATTTACTTTAAATAGAAGCCTGAATCACGATATTGAATGAAAACTAACACAGAGCTCAGCTGCATTCGACGCTGTAATGTAACACTCATTAGTTTCCTTGTACAGTGTATGTTGAGGCCCCTTATATGAAGCTGAGATGGCATGTTACTTCTTCCTGCCCAATCCATTACTATCTCTGCAAGACAAATTGTTCCAATGCGGGTCAAGCAGCCCCCCAGTGGGTGATAATCTGTATCACTGAACGGATGAGATCATAAAAAATGATGCAATCCCCATGTGTCTATGTGTGTGTGTGTGTGTGTGTGTGTGTGTGTGTGTGTGTGTGTGTGTGTGTGTGTGTGTGTGTGTGTGTGTGTGTGTGCCATTATCCTAATTTCCTCTGCTCTGCTTCCCCTGGTCGAGCCTGACTCGAGGGAGGGGACAGCATCTCTGACCTTAAAGCTGACTCTCATTAAATTGCACTTTCATTTATCAGTAATTCCTGCTGATTGATCTCCGACACCTGCTCAACAGACAGGGGACATGCTGAGTCATACTGGGCCATATATTCACATCACTCTTCCATCATAGAGTGTTTACTTGCAGGATGAATAGCAGTAAATGGAAAGTCATACTCAACACAATGCATCTCAAGTTTAATAAATGTAGATTGAGACCTATTGAATACAATTTGAATGAAAAATCTATTTTCCCTGAAATCTACATCGTACGTAGCATTAAGGGGGACTTCATGGTGCATTCAAGGGCAGAAATCTATATAAACTCAGAGATCTGTACATGACTGGTCACGAAGGTTGTTGAAAATTTGAAAGTTTTTCTTATTCTGTCATTTCCCTCCAGGCATTTTAATGACACAATGAATGAGAGATTATTTCTAAGGGTTTTTTATGCCTTTACATGAGAGTGAACTGTACAGATTGGGTCCCTGATGCGAGAAAAAGCGCCCCACTAAGCACCAAATGTGGGCAGATTTTCTGTTTGGCAAGTAAATCTCAGAAGCCTAATGTCTGTACCAAAATAGTCATATAATAAAATCCTAAGCAGAGAGTCTCTACCCTATCATAGTGTCATTTACGGGCGTGATGCTTCTGTCCTCTGTCTTGTGTTTGACACACACACAAAGACAGGTGCACTCAATTGTACCTCATAAACTCTGAAATCTACATCACTTTGCAAGTTATTGTACGTGGCGCCAACAGGAACTTCATGGTGCATACAAGCGCAGAACTCTCGTACTCAGAACACTTATTGTCTTCTTATATTTCTTTGTTGAAATACGTAGGCCCACATCTGTCATTACTTTTTTGCGCTTTAACTACAGTATTTTTATAATTAGATGCTAAAATAGCAAAAGTGATATCTCATTCATTTTTACATAGGCAGGTTAAAAAAAACACTTCCAATTTGTTCAGTTAATCGTGATGCACAAGACAGGGCTGGTTGAAGGTCTCCAAAAATAGAACTGCATTTAAGACACCTAAGTATGCTCCTGTTGACAGACTCTCACTTCACATTCCCCCCCCCAAAAAAATATTCTAATCTAGCTGTGTGCATGCATAACACACATTTTCACTCTACTTTGTGTCGTGTGAAGCTCCTCCTGTAAAGAAACAAGAAACCGTTTGGTAAAATAAAAATGAAAAAGTACATATATAGCTCACAGAAGGGAGTTTGAAGAAAAGACCTGTCAGCCTCACACAGAGCAGCTGTAGTTTGGCGTACAGTTACAGTAGCGCTGTTAGCAGCTCATCCGCTGTGACCAATTAGAGATAGTTTCCATCACTGTGGGATTCCGACTCAGGCTTTCCTCACTAAGAAACAAATGTGCTCCGCTGGGCAGGGAGCACCGGCAACAGACAACACACACACACACACACACACACACACACACACACACACACACACACACACACACACACACACACACACACAGCATGCAGAGCTACCTTAATCAGGGTGAAAAGGGCTTTGATGTGACAGATTTCAGGGCGCAGAGGGAGAGGGTGGCTTTATTTAAAGTTCTGTTGAAAAGAAGGTTAGTGATAATGTGACAAATTATGGCCATGCAAGAGTTTGATTTCTTGCTCATTTGCATTCAAACAGTTGCCTGGGGATGGGAAGAATGGGGCTGTGAATGCATACTGCAGGTCTCTTCTATCACACACATCTGCTGGCAGAGCAATCATCAGTGGTGGTGAGCTCTTAGAGGCAGCTGGCCAGGTCGGAATGCCAGAGGCAAGCCATCGCGCTCCCACCATAACACCCATCTTCCAGTACAGTTACTGGTGTTATGTTCTGCTCTCTGCTGACACTGACTTGCCAAAGATGACATCAGGCAGAAGCCTAGTCCACTTTGTCACCCGTCTTGTCCTCCCCCGTCTCTCCTTGCTCCATCCATCCATCCACATGTCTACTTTAAGAGGCTTTAAACTGGCCCTCTCTCTCTCTCTCTCTCTTTCTCTTACTCTGTAATCTGTCATTACCAACGTCTTGTTTTTCCTCACCTCGACTCACAACATAGCGCTGAGTGAGCCAGGTATCAGATTACACCAGTGCGTGGCTGCCTGAACCCCAAGATGCCCAACTCAGTGCCGGAAGTCTCCTATAGTGCTATTCTCTTGTTTCCATAGCGACGAAAAATAGAGTACATATTAATTCCTCCGGAAATAGAGGCGGAGGTCATAGCCTCTGCCTTCTGGCCGGCCACACGGGTATTGTCTTTTGATGTAACAGACCTAAAGTTAAGGCACAATGCATTAACAGCTGAGAGCATTTACATGTCTTAATGAAATGCTACAGCTGGTGGGCAGGTATGGTTTAAGGTCACTGTGATAGAAAAATGTATTTGCAAAATCCATTGATGGATTCTAATTAATGAATGCATACTAATACATTTAAAATGTCTTACTTGGCTTTGGCATCAGCATCCTCGTGGCCTTTACTGGACACTTCCTCCAGACCTCCAATCAGGTGCTTGAATGAACTGCAAAACAGATGGAAATGTTAAAACAGCACATGAGGAAACTTTTCTGAGATTTATTTTGTTTAAGATTTCCGTAATCAAAGTCGTTCACATGAGAGAATAGTTAGAGGAGATAAAGCCGTCTGTACTGTACACTGCAGGCGATCCATAGAAGAAGCTGGTACAATATATGGCCAGACTGCCATAAAAAAACGCTACCAGTTACTATTAAATATTCATCAGTCTGCTTTTAGAGGCAAAAAAAAAAAAAAAAAAAACACTGAGAACAGACGAGAAGACAGATCTACTCCAAAGAGGTGTAAAAAAGTGTGCTAGCAGACGGAGGCTGAGTGGGAATTTTCGTGACAAAGGTGAAGGCTGGTTACTGGAGCCAATCCCAGTTTCTCTATGGGCGAAGGCAGGGTGCACCCTGGATGAGTCGCCAGCTCATAGGCCCTCACTGATGGCAGAGGCCGCCACACAAGGTGCCAACTGCACATTACGAGCAATTTTGGGGTTCAGTATCTTGCTCAAGGATACTTCGACATGTAGCTCATGTCTTCAATCCAGCAACCTTCCGATCACTAGTCAACCAGCTCTACCCACTGAGCTACAGCCAAGTTATGATCAAAAACGTAAAATCCAAATGGAAATGTTTTCTGCTCTTTTCTTACTTAATAGGATGAGTATGTTAATAGTATGTTATTAGTGTGAGTATGGAGGAGATTAAAGACTATGATGAGATGTAAACTGGATAATAACAAGCTACATAATACATCTTCTTACTTATTTTGCATCATCATTTGCTTTTTTCTTGTTTTTGTTGTACTGTTTTGTTGTCACGTGTGGTGTCCTTGAGTGCTTTGAAAGGCGCCTTTAAATAAAAAATGCATTATCATTATTATTATTATTATATAATAATCATTTTTATTATTATTCAACTCGCTGAAATAAAATCCTTATAACACTCGTGGGGAGGTCTGGCACATGAGAAATATAACGATGCTTCGGCTCATTTCTCTGTGAAGTATGGCTGCGAACAACACCCAACATCCCGTAAGAACAACTAACTGAGACAGTTTTCATACAAAGCTCATCAAGCTGTCAGCTGGAAGAGGTAATAATCCATCTGCGGTTCTCTCCTGTTGAGACCGTAATGCCTGTGAGCTGGGTCTGTTTCCAAGCGGAGCTTTTCCTTAAATGTTTGGCTGCCTACAGTGTCTATTGTACTGAGTCGGTGACTCCCTGCTGCTTGTTTTTATTCCCCCTCTCTTTCCCAATGTCTCGATGTCCTCCCTTTCTCCTCCTTTCCAATTCTGTGCGGTTCTGTTTAAATGCATCACACAGGTATGGACACACTGAATAACAAGTGTTTGAATATCAGCAACCTGGAATCTGCACCAGAACTGGTCTGACACACGATGAGTTAGTTCCGTGGGCTGTGACAGCATTAGCTGTATGACGAGCAGAGTGAAAGGCAGTGGTAATCACCTGTGATGGATGACTCACTCACTCTCCCCTCTACTAGCTCTGGCGATTTGTACCCTGAGGCAAGAGGGAGGCCCTGGGTAAGCCGATACTAGCGTCTACCATCATCCTCCCCACGCCCTTATCCATCTGTCTCTCTATTCTTACGACATGACTTCATGCCATAGACGAAGATGGAATCAATTCCTTTTGTACAATCTTACCATAAAAAACGTGATAATGAAACATAGTGATGAAATGTCAACCATGTCCTTGCTATAAAAGCAAAGCAGCAAATATTTGAGACAAGGTTGGTTTAAAGGGAAACATGGAGCTGAAAGATGTCTGGATTTGCGCTTAATAATCTCAGCGGAAAAAAAACAGCCATTCCTGCACAAATCTGGCATACAGTAGAGCATGCACCGAATATATTGAGGTTGAGTCCTCATGGGGGGTCCTGGGGTCTTGATCCTCCATCTCCCCCCTTCCCTCTCTAAATCTGCAAGCTATTCTACCCAAATAACGGCTAAAAAGTGAGCAAATAATAATCGTTCGGAAAAAATGTGTGCTGTATTCATCCATGGAAGTTTAGCAGTGGATTCATACGGATGAGTTAAGGAAGCAGTTTGTCCTTGTCATACCATACTGAACAAAGAAGAATTTTTGGGCTAGTTTTGCTTGGCTGCCCATCACAGACATTCATTCATTCATTGGCTGAATGGTTTAATGCTAAAGGGGAAAAACAGGATTATTATGTTGATACTCACTCTCTATCGATGACTAGGCAGGTGACCGCCTCTGCTGCAATGACATTGGCCGTCCTGATGTCCTCCCTGGATAAAAATATCACACAACACAATCAGGAACAACAGCAGAAAGAGCACATTTGATCCAATAATCCAATAATAACAAAGTATTATTCATTTTAAATGCTTCATGGGAGCTGTGATGATGGAAACAGTCATAACCTGCACACCAGTTATGTCTTATTCAACTCCATTCACTCCATAAACGGCACTGACGCACAGTGAAATCATCCTCCTCAACAGGCACCACACATCACCGCATGAGTGGCATTACTCTTTATTATATTTGACATCACGTTCATCTTCCTCCGACGATGGTGCTTCTTCAGAGGAGTCGCCCCAGTCGCACGAATCCTCAGAGTTTGTATCCCAGGAATCCATCCTTCACTGTGAATAATTTTTTGTGCACAGAGTCCCACAGCGATAAGCACTAGCTCTGAACCAGCAGGCTGCCCAGGGCAACCCTTCAACAAAAGACACTCCTGAAGTACTTGGATATAAATCTCCGAACCAGATGTCGTGTAATCCACTTTGACACAGACTAAAATATTACAAAAAGACAGAAAAGTCTTCTGGGGTTGTCCCATAAGAAGATTATTTCATGTCCCATTTTTTTTAAGAAAGGAAAAAGGATCTGATATCTGGATCAGGATGGATGTCATATCCTGATGTGTAGCAAATAAAAAGCGAAACCAGTCTCTGTTCTGGTGAGTCGATTCAATTTAGCTCAAGTGCAAACAGTAACTGACAATCACCCTCTGTGTCTGATCTGAACTCACACATACGGCAACCTATTTCAATGAGCTGAGGTGATAATTCCCCCTCATGCTATGTCAACTCCCTCTGCCTTCCCTCTTCCAAACACTCAAATGCAACCCTCCCTCCTCACACACACACACACACACACACACACACACACACACACACACACACACACACACACACACACTGTGCTCCACTCTTTCTGCTGACCCGTTTAATAAAGGTCACAGCTGGTGGGGGAACAACAAATTTTGAAAGGTGAGGACTGGAGAGGAGAGGAGAGCAGAGGAGAGGAAGGCAGTGTTTATCACGAGCATGGGATTCATTAACAGATGACTATTGGGGCCCTCTAGCTAGCATAGCACATACAACATTTCATTCACCTCCGATAAACTGCTCTGACCTGCATCCATGCTCTTCACACAATACTCTGGCTAACACTGCTCCACCTGTTCTTCTGCTCAGCCACAAAAACATTCAATACCATTTGCGTAAGAACACTTATATTAATATACCCTAGTTTAGCATTAATAACCAGGTTAACGGGTGAAAGAACAACCAATGAACACACCAATTGTTACACCTTGTTAGTTACGGTCAGTAAAAATTAATTCCCTAATGGTACAATAAAGGAGAAAAAGAAGATGAATTCGTGTGATTCATAAAATCAAGCATAAGAGACCCTCATAATATTGGTTTAACGTGATGATTATTCAGATATTCAGAAGATGAATAGGGAAACAAGTTGCACTGTCGATGGATGCAGTGCCAGCTGTGAATTTGCCACAATCCACCAGCTGCAGAGTCACATTTCAAAAGCTTTCCCCCAACTTCTATCAATTTACCTGCTTCTGTTGAGATCTTCAAGTCATGCATACAAGGAATCAAATAGTAGACATTCATACAAAATGTTGAGTCGTCATTAGTCAATAATTCAAGAATGCCAAAGACTTAAACTAGCAATCTCAACTCATTCTAGGTTGCTTTGTTGCCACTTGTGGTTACTGGTGGTGATATCGAGGGCAGTTTGATACTACAGGTCGTAGAATTCTGGGGACAGCAAATCAAACTTTCGTTGTTTTAATAAAGGCGAAATAACTGTCTTTTTCCATCATTCTCTGAACAATTGTGATCTGGCAATGCACAATAAAAGGAGTTGGCTATGTCTCTAAGAAAGTTCGAGGTGTGCAGCCTGTAGCCTGCAGCTCTTCATCTAAAGCTACGCTCGCACTACAAGATTTTAGCATTGAATCTTCCAATCGCCAACAATGTTTTTGGAGCTCAACGACAAAAAAGTCCCAAAGATCAGTGGCCGATCGGAATGCGCGAACTGTTCAAAGATGCTATCCAGGAGCTAGCATATTGCTGCCGACGTGTTGTTGAAGGCCATTGGATATCTAGCAGGCTGAATATCTGAGTCACAAATCAACCCACAAAAAACTTGGACTGCTTGGACCGTGTTATTCCCGTTTCATGTTTGGCGACATGACTCCCGATTATAGGGCAAAAACTTGTATAGTGTGCGTGTGACCAAGGCGTCACAGCTCACTGTGGCTGCTCCTCCTTGTTCATCATGCAGTCGTATTTTTGATTAAGAAAACGGTCACTGCTGATCTCACTGACTACTGCTTTATCATTTATTCATTAGCTTGTTAAGTTTTGAGTTTTTGTGTGTGTGTGTGTGTGTGTAGCATAGAGACCTACAACTGGAGTTTCATTATACCATCGTGTGTTGTGCAGTGACAATTAAATTAATCAGGAATCATGAATAATAACACTAATGTCTCACCAGTGTGCTTTAAATATGATGCCGCAGCAGTCGGAAATGTTCGGTTTGACTCCACATGAGACATAAAACAGTATTTTTGTCCAGGAATGTCGCACTGACACCTAACATGCTAGACTGCAAATATAAAGAATAAATTGCAATAAATCAATCAACAAGCCATGATCTCAATCACATCTTGTTACCTAATTTGCTAATATAGTGCCTTCACAGAAACCAATTAAAATGACAAATGATAATGACGATTGCCCCAACCTTTATTCTAATGTTATTCTAACTTAAGCAGATTATTCCCCACATTTTCTAAATGGTGGGTGTCTTAACAAAAGTGAATCAGGCAGATACACACATCATTGATCATGAGCTTAAACTACAGTGACAACCACAATCTGTTACATGAGTTGACTTGTCTCAGAAGAGAAGGCATACAGTGTCATTTACTAACCATGGTGATACGGAAAAACAACAACACAACAGTTTGGGCTTTAATGAAATAGTGGTTACATAATATGAATCATCCTTAAGAGACCTGAAGGGTTTCATATTAGAAAGCAGCTTGTTACACCTGTCCCCTGCTGCTCGGCTCTAGCTGAGAGAAACAACTTAGGGTGTCACTGTGTTGATGTATATGTGAAACACAATCGCTAATATCTGTCAGAATGATTCATGTGCACACCGCTGAGCCCAAGTCATCCACGAAGCCAAAGATGGTTCTGCACTCGTTGATTGCAGCGCAACAAGAAATGCATTGGAAAACAGACACACACACACACACGCACACACACACACACACACACACACACACACACACACACACACACACAAACACACACACACACATACATGCTCAAGCACAGACGCACTAAAAGCAGCTGCATGCTGTGTCTGGAATGTCCTTTGAATTTATGCAGGAGGGAGCCTGTGGTGTTGATTTCCACTAGATAGTTGAAATGAACCTGGTAATTGGACAGTGATCTGCTGTCCTGGGAAGGGGGTTAAGAAAATAATGGACCAGCTTGGCAGCTGAGAGCGGGTCAACAGCCATGGACTGCAGTGAGGGGAGTAAAGCCGGGGTCAGGAATGGGGCAAGAACAAGAGGTGGTCATGGAATACATAGCCCATCATTTTTGTGACTGATGTACTTCCACACCAATGTGTTCTTGTTTTACAATGATTACAAACCCTTAAAAGATTTTCTTCAAATGCTGCTGATCTCATTTTGCTTCAAAAAGAAGTATTCAGGTGGGCCTGGACAGCTGTAGATGAAACTTCTCAGGCTGGTGTTGAAGCTTTTTCCCATCAACTAGAAATTGCGCATTTTCCACATAACTGCAGGGTACAGCCACTTTCCAGAGCATACCATACGTTTTTTCATTTCTGAATACTCTCTTCTAGTCAGCCACACACTTCGTTTCATGAAAACTAAGATGGCTTTAAAAATGCTTCCTTCTAGTAAATGCGCTTTAAAGTTACTGTTTTCTGCAAAGCATAATTTCAATGTCACAAGCTATGTTGTTAGAATAACCAAACATGGACAGTATGAATATGATAACATGGAAGGTATAAGCTCCAAACACACTGGGAAGCAGTGTTTCTCATGAAAAGAATTTATTTTAGTGGCCTGTCCAAAAATAAGCTTTCTGTGATAATCATATTTTTCATTTCTCACTATCAATTTTCTACATGGACATGCAGTTAACAGATGAATGGTACCAAGTGAGCTCTAGCTGCAGTGATTCATACTGTTTTCTTTGACAAAGTGCTTCTTAAAAATTCTCTAAAAAGCTTTAAATCTTTCGGGGGTTCATGCTGTGATGGTATCAACTGGGAGCAGTGTCTGTAAAATAAGAAATGTCTTCAGTGTGAAAACCTGCGGTATGATTCAGAGGAATGTAAAACATACAGAGGATACAGACAAGAACATACAGCAGCAAAGTAACATATATAGACTGGAGTTAATGCTTTTACTCATGGGTATGAGCTATTACAAGACTGAGGGTGTGGTTTGGAGTGAAAGAAGAGGCGTTATTCTACAAAGCATGGATGCAGCATTGGTTCAGTGTGGATGCTTAGCATGCTTAGGGGGGACAAAGGCGGTCACTCTGCACAAATGTTTAATCAAGCTCAACTTTTGCAGCAGTACAGTGCAGCAACATCCAGCAGCACTATGTTTCTTAGGGGTCGTCCACATGGAAACGCTTCTGTGTGTAAACGCACGTTTTGCATTGTTTTAGCCGATCATCCACATGGATCCTGTAAACACAGCGCATGTAAATGCACTTTTTTGAAACTTGGTCTCAGGGTTGAAAAATTTGAAAACACTGCCCTTGCGTTCTCGTGTGGACAGCGAATCCACATATTTGCGTATCGGTGACGCCATCGCCCCACCCCTCGACCTCTAGCCTTTGACCTCTTAACCCCATGCCATCTCATAACAACAACAACAACAATGGCGAACTACATGCTTGTGTTCGTGCCGCAGAACATATTGAGCCTATAGGGTTAACAATGTGATAAAAAATTGTCCTGTCCAATGTCATGGCAATCCAGCCTATATTAGTCGTGAAATTCCACGCAAAACCACAAATATGAAGCTCATGCCTCCTTCTCTAGTACCAGGAGAAACTCAGGAGGTCGTAGAACCATCCGCCCAAATGTTAATGGCCCTCTAACCAAAAAGGACAGGCTCGGGCTTTTGTGTCACATCTCCAGTTTTGTAAACCTCTGCCACAGATAAGTAAAAACTTCTGTGCAGCGGTCATACCTGTTGAACGTTAGAAGTGGATTTCCTGGACTAACACGCCCACGCGAACGCAGCCTCTCACAGTTATTTTACCAGGCGGCTATTTTTGAACTGAAATTTGTCAGTCTGACACTGATGCCAATCACATTTCTGTCAGTGACATCTTACTTTTTTCACACAATCTCTCATCTTCTACTCACGTAACACCCCCACTGGCATACACTCACACAAAGTACACTCAGGAGCAGAGTTCAGGGCGCACACTGTCTGTGCTATTGATGGAACTGCACCTCAACTGAGAGTTCACACTTCACTGTGACAGGAAGAATGTGACAGGAGATAGTCTAGTCAAACCGGAAGACTATACCTGGAACATGCACCTATTGGGACGATATATATACTGCATCTATATATACTATAGCATTCATTAAGGGTTTCACAACCCTTTAGAGAAAACATGTAACGCAATATTTCTTCAATAGATACACACGCCAGCACTGACACAAGCTCTAACAAACCCTTATGGCCGGCAGGAACACAGACTTTGATTATATAAATGTCTTTCGCACTGATCAAAGGCAATGTCTTCAGAAAAACTGAGTAGCCTCTGAGTAGGGGCTATTGAGTTTCATGAGCATGGACACACGCAGTTAACTTCTAATTAGAAAAGATGGCCCCACTGAAGAGCCCTCTGATCAAAAGACTGCCTCGAAGATACCCAGCATCTCAATCATTTAAATTTGCGCGCCATGCTTGACCATCAAAGGTGTAGTTGAATAGGCTTGGACACGGAGAGACAAAAGGCGTTCGTGACAACATATGATAATAACAGCAAGCAGATGCCGCTTTGTTCTGGTGGGATATAGAAAAGATAGGTCTTCTTGATTAATCAAGGCAGGAGATGCTCTCGAAAGCGCTTTGAGGGGCTTCTCACAACAGCACACTACTTGAATACTTATTCTGGGAAACACTCCAAACACATGGATGAGAATATATGGATGCGTTATATGTGGGATGTATCATATTATGTGTGTGGGGGCAATTAAGTCACTGAATTCCCTGAAAAAATGAAAAACACTCTAACGCCAAAGTAGCACAGCTGCTCAATCCATTATAAATTAGAATTTTGCACCCTGCTCTCATTCTTGAAACAGCACGTTTCTTTGTCTCATTATTGTAAAAGGATCATATTTCTAATTGGAACAATCTCTCCCCTATTTCTATGTGGAGATCCAACTTCCTTCATATTTCATATCCTATAGTCATTATCTTAACATATGGGGAAAGCCCAGCCATCTGTGTTATTCCAGCTGTTGCCTCCACATCACATCGAGCATCTAGTGTTCCTTTTGAGTATTACAAAACAATCATTTACAGTGTTTTGACAACACATAAGACATAATCCATTTTCCACAGAACACTGCTTTGATTTAACAAGAACTGTCTTTGCATTTTAAAGTGCTAATGATATGCTCTTAAAGAGCATCTATTAGAGGTTGCTTTCATAGTCAATGTCCACAAGATGGCGACATCTCCACTGTTTTCATGTTAACAGTGTGGGCTATGTACATGCATGCACTCAAATACATGTGCATGAGTGCTTTTTTTTTTTTTTGGCCTTGAATATACCATAGACTAGTTTCTATCCCTGCCCTCCGTCTGCTTAAATACTACATTTTCCATGAGGGTATACAGACATGACAGTCAGAACAAACAGCAGGGTAGAAACATCACTTGCCAGAAGCCATATAAAATATTTGTATTACACCAAAGTGTTTCTTGCATCACATTTGAGCGCTTAGATGGCAATGAAGGTTAGCAGGGGCCGTGAATCATCTGATCTCTACAGCATAATCAACCTGTTTACTTTGAACTTGCGTCAGTACATCTTCACAGCTATAACATACATTCCAGAGATAGACTTATATTGTATACACATCTTTTAATGATGGAAACTGTACAAGCTTGGCTTATATCTACTAATTACATGTTTTATATGTTTATAACAGCAACAGGGCTGTACCAAATGTCATATTATTTAAATCTGAAGCTTCTATTGAGGGTTTTGAATTAAGCCCTGAATTTCTGTCATCATATTTTATAGTACCTGCCCGATACATCGGCTAGCTGATATCATCAGCGAATATCGGCCCATCACAGATATATTGGCAGCAGCCCTTTTCTGCTGAAATGAAACATTATTTTTTTGAGAGATAATGATGCAGAAAAAAGATGTTTGGGGTAATTTATAATGATCAAATTCCCAGTGAAGTTTGTTGTTTGTTGCTCAAAAAATGAAGCTTAGCGAAAGGTCAGTCAGTAATATTATGTTTTTACGCATGCCCTCTAATTCATGAATACAGTCTCCTACTTTTTCCTAACGTCCTCCTGCTCATTCTCCTCTCCATCCAATTACAACGTGTGACGTCATCTGCGGGCGACTCATTAGTATCTGTCAAATTTAAAAGTGCCTTTTCCTCTCTGCTATGATTTAGCTGTCATTTCAGCATTGCAAAGACATCACAACCCAGTTCACCACCTCAACCATGGATCCCCGGCCATCCCCAGTCAACCGTCCAATCATTGAAATTGTTCCACATCAAGATTTATTCCTCACTACCACCACCAGTGTCTAAGTCTACTTCGTACTGGAAACACCTAATCCCATGGTGACCTACTAAATGCTGGGGTCTAAGAACCAAAGTCTATTCCTTCGGTTCAGAATGAAATGTATCTTCCTCATATCGTCTCACTTGTTTTGTTTCTATTAAATGTCTCTCCTGATTAACATCAAGTTTCTGTTAAGAAATCATAATCATAAAACAAAACCCTAAAATCGAATAATGTGATTAATATGATTAAAAGTGTTTAAAGGGGTCTTTTGTTTAATTAATATATCTCGTCAGTTTCATAAACGTAACTACATGAACTTTTTGATACGTTCTTGTTTTTCGAAGGCTAAACAATCACAATCATGGATTGAAGCAGAATATTTAGTTACATAAAAGATTTTCTTTTGTTTTAATCAATTTTGACATTTGGACTTCATAACGATTTGGAGGTATTAGAAATGTTCGGATCACACAAGTTGGAAAGAATCCTACGTAGCTGCTACTGGAATGTAATTCTACAAATAGTATTGCTATTAATATTAGTGTAGAAATGCACAAATACTTTAATTAAACAAAATGAATACACATGCAGAAAACGTTTTGCAGCATTTGAATGTGATTTTGAATTTAAATTGACATTGTGAACTCTTTGGTAGAGCTCAAACTGAACTTTGCTCACCTATTCAACACACATGTCCATAAAAGAAAAAAGGAGGACTATATACAGTATATAAATATATAAACACATACACCAGAGCATCATGACGTCAAGGACATCTTGATTCTGACGTACTAAATTAATGAGTTTTCACCCTCCTTCGTAAAAAAAAACAACATTTTTTTCTTTTGATACAGGCAAAAATAGAGCTTGCCGCAGTAATTTTATGTGCTCTCATTTCTGCAAAAGGGTCGAGATAAAATGGCTGCATCTCTCCATATTCACAGTGTTTATCAGCTAGGAATATGATTCTATCATCAATGCTTTAAATGCTTACACACCAGTGTTTTCACATATTTTCAGTTTCAGACTGTGTCCTTCTGACAGAGTTTTTGTGTCACATCTCGGAGATGGAGATGATTTGTCGGAAGAAGAAGTTATGTCATGCCTTTCAAGGAGAGTGAGTGGTGAGAAAAATTGGTGCAGAGAAAAATTGGGCCTGATCAAGAGTAAATTAGAAGGGTAGATGCCTGGCAAGTGTAAGAAGAAAGACAATAAAGATAGGTCACGAGTGAAAATTAGTAGGGAAGTAGGTGACGGTGAAAGAGATAGATTCAGCAGGAGGAAACTAGACTTAAAGTGGAAGAGGCAGTGCTGTCAGGGACAATCTTACCCTTGAAGTGCTTTCTCTCCAAACCAGTCTCCTTTCCCAAGGCTGCGCAGGTAGACAGGCTCTCCGTTGGGCAGGTCTTCCCTGGTAACATTAACCTGGGCAAAGAACACAAAGACAGGGAGAGGAGGGTTGACGAGAGGAATAGTATGACAGTGAGGAAGGTGGAACAAGAGTGAAGGAAGAAGGGCTCACAGTGCAAAGATATGTGGGGAGTATGAGAGGAATAACATTTCATTTACACATCATTCCAAAAAGAAACTGACAAGCTAATCATCACCCAAGATGGCAGGTTAATCACAGTATTACAAAACAGGGGAAAAGTGCCTGTGTGACAGCCATCTGTGATCTGGGAGGTGCAGTGCTGGCCACTTCATTAGCTAGATGACAAGTGAGTGATGGCACTGTGCTGGTAGACTTAACAAATCAAAATGAGTTGACGTTCGAGGAAGTGAATGGAGACTGCAGCTTCGCCTAATGAAGGACCTTGTCTCCATCCATTAGCTGGTTCAGCACAGGTGAAGCAGCGTATCCAGCACACAGCAGCGCACTGGAATGCTTTCTCCAACTGAGTGACAACGTAATTACTCAGCGATCTAATGCGATCACGTGGGAGCAAAAGAAAAAGCAAAAAGAAGCGGAGGGGCTCGTAGAAGTTAAAAAGTGCAGACCAAAGGGCAGATTGTGTGTTTGCAACGACCTCTCGACAAAGTGCACTGTATGCGGTCTAGATAGGGACAAAGTCAAAGATGTGGAAACAACCAATGTGCAAGCATTGATAAGGTCAGGAGTTTATGTGCGCGCGCATGTGCCTGTGTTCATGTCTGTGTGCATGAATATTTGTGATGTAGTTGTGCCAACCTTGTGAGGTTGGTCGCATCTGTTTGGGCTCAGAGGAGAGTAAAAAAAAGACATGAAACATAATGTATCTTAATCTATGACAGTGACTGCTACATCCTGAACATATGAATCTGTCTCTCTCACTGAGACTTGAGGGGGCAGTTTTTGTTATTATACCATTTCCCACTTTGGATACCTTTATTAAGCCTAAATCAGAGTTGTTTCAATTAGAGCTGCAATAATTCATCGCTTAGTTGTAAACTCTCAGGTTAATCATCAGTTTTTCTGACAATCCGTTAAACGTTTTAAGTCAGGGATGCACGATATGGATTTTTTTTCAGCCAATACTAATGACCAAAGTCCATATAGTAAAAAACCAAATGAAAAAAGCTTAACGAAGTACAAAACAAAAAAGCAAAGTACAAACCATGAATGACACCAAGAATCAGGAAGCGAAAACTGGAAACACACAACAGGAAGATAGGACAGGGCGATGCAAAAACACTAGGATAAAACACAACAGACAAACCATCAGAGACAGAGGAAAAGACAAGGACTTAAATGAGGGTAAAGGAGTGATTAACTGATAAAACACATGTGAGGAGCAAAACGGGTAAGAGAACAGACAAAAGGAGGAAATGACAAGCAAAACATCAAACATTAGGACAGAATATTGTTTCGTTTCTGTGCTCTTCTATGACAATAAACTGAATTTCTTTTGGATGTGACCAAGATGCTGGATGTTCTGATCTTGGGCTTTGATATTTTTTAGACCGACATGTAAATAATAAATTAAAATAATCACCATGAAACCATGAAAATAATTGCAGAATTAGTTTAAATCTTACCTTTTATGGATTTAAGAGGCTGCTTAAACTGAGAATTATGTTCATATGTGCAGGTCAAATCAACTGTCTTTATATAGCTCAGGATCACAGCTCACTGTTGTTCCTCAAGAGACGTAAACACTCGGAAAAAACGGAATGTTGAGTTAGTGAAGCAGCTGCCTGGGCTGTGACCCCTACAGCAATCAGAAGTACACCGACTTCGCCAAGCAACACCTCCTTCCATGAGCAGACAGTCCATTTTCTATGGATGCTTCTTGGTGGTATCGTCAACTCGTCTCAATCATCGGTTAAATCAAAACATGAAAAACATGAACAAGTGAAGTTTAGAGAAGAAATGGAAGAACAAGTGTGAGGTGTAGCAGATGGCAGTAGGAACGGGAATAGGATGAAGAAGATGACAAGACAGGCAGTGGGCATCTACACATCAAAACATGTTAACAACAGGAGCGTATGAAAGCCCTCTAACAGGGCTAAAACTGGACGAGACAGCATGTCATACGTGCTCCGTGTGAAAGTCTGTGTTGATGCTAAAAAAGGTGAAATGAAAATGCCTCCATGGATGCTCCCAATGCTGCCGCAAGGGATGATGAAAGAGGCGGCACTTCCGTCTCTCCTTTCCCCTTAGCCCCAGATGATGAATGACAGCCAACCTCCAGCCAAAACTACTACCACTTTGCTTCAAAGATAGCTGTCTTTTTCTGCGTATGTGCCCCAATGCCCTGCGTTCATGACTATTTTGGGTGGTAGGCCAGAGGCACTGTGCTCACCTTTCCTTTACTGATGATGAAGAAGGTGTCTCCTCTGGCCCCCTGTCTGATGATGTACTCTCCATCTTCATAATGTGTCTGTCAGAAGAGAAGCAAAGAGGAAAGAATACAAGAGAAGAGTTATTCGGGAACATATGATTTTTTTCTCTCCTTTCTCACATTTGGTGGTAAGGCTGAATTTCAGTGTGCTAAATCCCAATTAGATGTTTTTCCCTCGATAATACCACAGACTGGCAAGCTGCAGGGTGTTTCTCTGCCTTCCACCCACCACTTGTTTAGATATGCCCTGCGACCTTGAATCTGTGTGAGCAGGTAAGGAAAATTTGTGAATAAATTAATGTAGCTGCATCAAATCCGAAGGCATGCCACACTCTTTACTAGAGGTTATCCATCTATCTATTCATTTTCTAGCTATGCCAAGTAATCCTGGTCAGTGGCGACGTTGAGGTCGTCTGTGTAACACAAAGTCAGCCTCAGATACATAAAAAAATACTTAGCCTAACACATTCATGCCTTGTGTTAGAATGACCTTCAGCACTAGACAAAGAAGGTCTTTGGTTCAAGGACACTGTCGGTATATTTTCTATGTGTAAGATGTGACATGCCTTTATATGATGTAAGAAAAACCTCTTTTACCACGCCACAGAGCTCCATATTTGTTAGGTCCTTAAGATTCCACACTGCATTCCCCAGGTTTTTATTCCGACACCATTTCACAGAGGAAAGATACCTTACGTCTTCCTTCAGTCTGAGCAGCGAGCGAGTGACTCATGTCTGCCGTGTGTCACTCAAAAGCAGGGCTTCTTCTTTATAGTGGGTTGCATTTATGATGTTTATTTCAGGTTTATTCATTCATCTAATGGAGTCCCTTTTTCTAAAGCATGTTCTCATGTAGAGCCAAACAGGAGAAACTAGCTTAATCTATCTAATCAAAAATCAATCACAGACTTAAATGATCTATTATAGCAGAGGATGAGACATAGTACAGCATGATGGATTATTTGACCCAACACCTCTGTCCACAGAGAAAACATATATTAGAAAATAAAAAAAAAAATAAAAAAAATACCTTGGACACAGATTGGTTGTTTATGGGGGTAATCGCAAAGTAAAACAGAAAATAGTTATTTTAGTACTACTTTTAAGTTTGCCACTTGCCTTGTCCATGAAGCTGATGGATATAAATTCTATTAACTTGCCATCGTAACATCTTTCTCAGCCAACAGTGCAAACAAATTAATCAGAGTACATTTACAGGCATGTCTAGAACATCTAATTTTCACCAGCTTAACATTGTTAGTGTATTCTGTGAGCTCACTCACTCACAAGCCAAATGATTATCTAATTTAACTGAATTCCTGACAAAACAGTGTTTCTTAAATATCCCAGGTTAAAGAAGATTTGTTGGAGGGAATGTGAAGGCCACTAAACATGCACCAAATACTATCACACAGGCATGTTTTACATGCTGACAAAGTATTTAAGATTAGTTATACCAGAATTGGTCCTCACTAAATTTGTGCCCCACTTAACACTCTCCAGTTCAGCAACCCTCTTTTACTGTGGGTTGCATGGCTAACTGCCTCCTTCTGTCAATGTGCTTTCCTGTGACTTCTCTTTTCTGTGATGGATTTTTTGTGTCAGCCCTTAGAGTTTCTTTGTCTGGTGCTGCTGTCCTTCAGCATTCATGCTGGCTCTGGCTGCTGAACTGAATCGCCTCTCTTCAGTTACATTGTTTCCTTGCTGACCCTTTTCACTGTTGGGTCTTTGCATTATCATCAATTTGACCCTCACCAACTTACAGAAAAGCTTCACACAGTGTTTTAAGTTATACTTTGGTGCATTCCATGCTGCAAATGATCCAATTCTCAATGATAAACCAATGGCTGTCTAAAAGGCATAAATACATACACAAAACTTGAAACACCACAGTATGTTTTGCAAATGGGTAGCGAGCAATGGACTAAAACATGCTACATCTTTGGCTCTTTTTAATATATATATATATATATATATATATATATATATATATATATATATATATAAATAAAAGCAAAGTGAAATTCTAATTAGCTAACAATAATGGTAGTAACGATAACTAAGGCCTTGTTAACACCAATAATGTTTACACGAATGTTGCCGCTGGTACATGTAAAATGTTATCGTTAAGGTGAGTTTGTGTTAGCTTGTGAACTACCAGTAACATAATCATAGAATATACAGCATTAAGGCAACTTGCCTAGTTTTCAAATATTGATTTTGATGCTGACAATATTAGGCGAATTTGCAGAGACATTTGTTATGTTTACAAAGGTCTATCAGGCAATGTAACTTGAAGGCTAGGTTCAGTATTATCAGTGCTGTATAAATCACCCAAATTCATACATAAAAGTAACAATATTGTGTTAAAATATTACTTTTCACTAAAAGTGGAATTCGGTCATACAAATAGTACTAGTGAAAATTTAAAGTATCAAAGGTAGTTTTCTAGCAAACATGAATTTAAGTATGAGAAGAAAAAGTACAAGTTAAATATTTGTATATTGACATGCATGCATATACTGTTTGTTATGGGTCAGTCAGTCATTGGCCTGGAAAATTATCAGATCTGATATTCAGCCTTTTCTGATTATTGGAATCATTGTTCATTTAATCTGATTTCAGATGTTTTTGTTTTTAAACATGCACTCATTTGCCCCTGATGCAGCATGTAATTTGAATGTTATGACCTATTTGACTTTTATAGTACAAACTCCTCCCCAACCAAGGGGACGGTAGAAATGACTGGACTCCAAAGACTGAAACGCCACACAAATACTGGTTATTTTAGGTGATGGCAGCATTCAGTGTGCTAAGCTTTTTGTCTGGAAAGTAGGTTCACTAATTGTTGGTTTAAAGTGCATCAGTGTGCACACTCTTATTTGTAACAATGGTCATCAGATTGCATGGGTGCTTGTTTGGCAATTTGTTCACTTTCACATTAAAGAACTAATGTATGGTAGTGATTATACCAAATCTTTCATTTGCTGTTATTGCAAGCTACACAACCCAAAACTCCTACTAAAAAACAGCAGAGTCAATCCATTCTTCAGGGTAAGTTTTACAATTAGAATAGTCTGCAACAAGTTTGCATAATCAATGACCTGCTTTATCTTTTGTTTTAAGCAAAGGGATCTGGCACTAATTTCTCTTAGCTACAAAAATGCGAACACATAAACACACATCGTCACACTACAAAGCTAGGGAAAAACTGTGTTGGAGTGCAATTCAACATATTGAAAGCCTCAATGTTTTTGTGGCACATATCAAAAAGTGTAAATGAGAACGTGTTTGCATAACTAAATTATGCTGGAGAAAACATCAAACGAAGTGATGTGCAGATGGCTGGATGTGATGCTGGCGAATCTCAAAAAGCACACTGCCACCAGCAGCAGCATGACATTGTGCAAACCAGTATTAAAAAAAACAAAGATGTAGCATGTTTTAGTACATTTAGAACAAATTGCATTTAACAACTGCTCACTTCCCATTTGCAAAACATACTGTGGTGTTTCAGGTTTTGTGTATATATTTATGCCTTTTAGACAGTCATTGGTTTACATTTGTTTACATATGTAGACTAAAGAACCTTGCCGAGTTTTGTAATCCATCACAGTAAAGATTGACTCGAAGTATCATTAATGTAAGGAGGTAATGCACTTA
The DNA here is from genome assembly GCA_963678695.2 of Diplodus puntazzo. Taxonomy (NCBI): domain Eukaryota; kingdom Metazoa; phylum Chordata; class Actinopteri; order Spariformes; family Sparidae; genus Diplodus; species Diplodus puntazzo. The sequence continues at coordinate 4,861,083 of OZ023168.1, read as the reverse complement.
AACTGCATAACAATATTACAACAATGGAACTTACCAAAAATATTTGGTTTGCTTTGCTGGATTACCCAACTCAATCAAATAAATTAAAAGACTATGTTTCTAAGGCGAGAAAGTACTGAAAGTAGGTCATCATGCTGATATTTGACTCAAAACAACATTAGCTAATGGGGAATACAATGTGCTTCAGCTGTTTGAGGCCCCCCCACCCACCAAAAAAAAAAAAGAATAAACCTCCATTATCATTATTCATCATCTGGAATATGCCTTAATTTCCCTTCTGGCTCCCGTCTCTCACTGCAATAAAAGAACGTTAATGTATGGTGGTGTTTGTGGAGCAGGCCTTTGTGCTGCAGATGCTGCAGGCTGTGAAGCAAGGCAGTTACCTCCTCAAGGACATCTGCAAGCTTGCTCAGAATATCTTCTTGCAGCCCGTGGAATGTGGGGACGCTGCAAGGAAAGAAAAGTGGCTTTCAGATAAAAGTGAAATAGACAGATTCATACATGTTAAATATATTACTGATGAAGCGTTTTTGATAAAAACAAATGTAGAATGCATTGTAGCTGGCAGCTTAGTGTTGACTTTGAATCAGTTGCTCAGAATCAACGCAGACCTTTAATCTCCAGTGAACAACAAAAAGCAGGCAACATAACACATAAAAGTCAAAACTATACTAAGGGAGTTAGTATAATACTACGCTTGTATTACAATATGTGTACATAAATATTTCAGCATAAACCGGGCAGTGTGTCCAGATACAGAGCTGGGCATCAGATCATATGGTTGAATACACCAGCATGAGGCTTTCATGTTTGTTCCGTTCGCTTCCCGGCAGCACCAATGAATGCTATCTGCCTGTTATCAAGCTTACTAAATTAAACTGGCCAAATGTTTATCAAGGAGGAGAGAATATGACCCGTATTGGTGAACAAAGGGCTTATCTCCCCATATCATCTCTCCTGTTTCTCCATCTCCTTCTACCCCCTCATTTTCCATGCTTTATTACAGTAATCTGAACCATCTTGTCTCGGCCCCCAACCCAGGCCCAGCCCCTGTACTGATCCTTGTATTGTTGCTTCCTCAACAGAGACTCAAGCTAATCAGCTCAGCAGTGAACGGATGACCTCACTCTACACGAAACATATGGAGTTTCAGTCCCTCAAGCTGCGGAGCTGTTTTTACACAGCCTCTGTTGTTGTAAATCTCTGAACCAATGCTTAATTCTGTTACGGCAAATGTATTAATTCCACAAGGCCAATGGCAATGTGAAAATGTGCTAATGTGGTATTTTTGGTCATTTTAACTTTCTAACACAACAAAGCTTGATTTTGAGTCAAATGTAAGATAATCTTTAACAATTTCTGTGGTGATCTTGCAAACAGCTAGAAAAATGTGCACTTGTCTGGTCTAAGGGGGCAGACGATTGTGTAATAGACCATCAACATAATATAATTCACAGCAATACGCGTTTGTGAACCAAGGCGATGTTTGTCAGTTCATTAACACCACCCTTGCTGTTACTCTTCCTGGAGTTGGACTGATTTAGAATAATACTAGAGAGAGGGAGGTTTGCATCTGTGTTCCTCCTCCACAACTTGTGAGAGCAAATATATATTTTCACAGCAGTTAAAGAGTGGGCAGAAGGCTCATCGGGACCAGCAACTACAGCTCTTTTATTAGAATTGCTTGAGGAAACAAAGCATCAATATCATTACCTACAGATTGTGGATTAACAAATGTGACTATAAATCTGATTCCCACTTTAGAAACTAAACACACAGAGTGAGCCCAAACCAAGCAACACGTACATCTATTAAATATTTACTTCTGTTGGTACGCTATGCAAGAGCAGCTGAGAGGCAAGAGCTGCCATACAGTACATGCCTGCACTCAGTGAAGAGAAGTTTCTTGTTTCCAAAACAGCTTCAGCCTTAGACATGAAAGTAAGACTAATAGGGTTTTTTTATGTGGTTTGAAGACATACTGTACAGGATGGCTCAAAGTCTTTCCTCGTGCTGAGTACTGTAGACAGAGCAATGGTTGAAATGGCTTTATTGTGGCTAACCTGACTGTTTTGTCATCCAGGGAGATTGTCCTCACTTCTATTTGTCATTATGGTGTTTGGTTTATGTTTCTCTAACGTGCCGTCACATCCATGATTGTTCACTTTCAGTCTCAAAGGCAAAAGTGGAATGACGTTGTTGTACTGCTGCACATGTCTTAGGGTTAGGTCGACCCCGTTACAAGATCCTGTTGAATGGTCCAGTAGCTTCAGAAACTCCCCGACAAAATCACATTCCCACCCACCACGTACAGTGATTAGCCTACTGTGCAGAGGTGATAAAGGAGTCAGGTTTTGAACTTCTCTCTCAGCTCTTGTTTTTGATGTGAATACCTGAGTGTTTTACTCTGGATTCCTTCTAGAAGACACTGTCTGAAAATGTGCACCCTTCTGCACTGATGAAGCGGTATAGTTGGCTGGGTGCTAGAGTGCAGTTTAGGATGCTTTCTTGTGTCCAAACCTAACTGACCCCAAGAGAGTAGTAACCCAACCCAACCCCAACTTGACAGGCATTCTATTCAGCATCAGCAACATTTTATTCAGCTCACACATGAGTCAGTTAGGCACTGCATTGTTCTATTCATAGAGATACAAATTAAATAAAAATGTATATAAGTACTTCATATCTATGACATGACCAAAACCCGGCCCAACCTGGACATCATTTCTACATTTTCAGCCTGGAAGACAAATCAAATATCCCAATATTTTGGTCCAAATGCCTCGATGCTGATGCTGTGACAATTTTGTAGGGATGACAATTGGATCCTGTCTTTTCCTGAACTGTAAACATTAATTAACCATGTTGTGATCTTTCCCTTAACCTTGACCAAGTAGTTTAACTTCACAAACATAACTATACCTTGATGTAAAAGGGTGACGTAATCAGGACACCTGCATAGAAGTCATTTCTGTGAGAAAATGTGCCATTCATAAGGTACTGAAATACAATCCATTTTGGAGTTTAGGTATGATTATTTGCTGGAAATGTCTCCTGAAGAGTCGGTTTCCTATGTGTCTATACAGGAACCTGAAATCTGTCGAACACTGTCGGAAGTTTTGTTAAATCAGAATGAACCTAGACAGAGCATGAGAAATACAGTATGATACGGTTCATGAGGAAATGAGACGACATCGTAGAAACCTCTAGAATCATTGCTGAAACGATGGGAACATGGAGTAGGCACATGTAATGGTGGTGAGATGTTATATCATTTTCATAATTGGCTTGATTTAGACCAAAGTGGAAGACCGAAAAAACAGGAAAGTTGAATAGAGATTGAGGGAGTGACAGAGATGGTGTGATTGCATCTCATGCATCTTGATTACGACACACTGCTCTACCTCTGTCTTTTGATGGGGTCTTTCTTTTATCCTGTATTGCATGCAGGCCCAAAAAAGACTGTAGTCCGCAAGCCTTTTAAATGATAATAGGCTTTTCTATAGAAGTGGTTAGGGCATGGGGCTCTGTGATACAGATATGGCCATAAAAGAAAGATGACACAGGTTACTCTCCAGTAGGATAAATGACACCTTCAGTGACACACTAGACATTAAGTCTGTGATAAATACTCTGCTGGAAATATTATGGAATCTTGTGAAAAAAAGCTCACACATTTTCTCCTGAAATTCATTCTGTTAATCAATTCATTGCATTTCAGATCAAAGCCCCATTGGGGCCATTTGTTGGTCATTGTGGGACAAATTACGCCGGATCCTCACCTTTTCAGAAACTCCATGTACTCTGTGTGCTTGATGAGACCTGTCCTCATCATGATCGTCTGAAAACATTGCCGGTCGATGGCCCACAGCTTCACATTTGTTAGAGCTGGAAAGAAGGAGATACATAAGCCACGTCAGCTAATATCCGCACGCAATCTGAATAATATAACAGCACATTTATGCAAAACACATGCCTTGCAACAGCTTTATACTTTATGCATGCACAATATGAATATAGTGAATATCATATGCACTTTAAAGTATTTGATATTGAACTTGAAATGTGAGAATAATAATAGGGGTGTCATGGAATGTGGCTTTTGTGAGTACATTGAATTTAAAAAACTATTAAAGGATAAGATCACTAAAAAACAAAAATTCAGTCTTCATCTACTAACCCTCATGCAGATGGAAAGCTGAGGGAAGTTTTGTAGTGCACAAAACATTTCAGGAGCGTCACAGCAAAACTGCATTGTAGCATTCTCCAAAACAAATATAGTAGATGGCAACTTGTCTTGTCCATGCAGCTCTTACAGTGTAATCAATTCTCTAGAAGCCCTAAGATTCCAAACTGATAAGAAGAGATGTTATTTACACCCTCAAAGCATAGTCGAGCTTGTTCACTCACCTCAACACTTTTAGCTTAGCAGCTACAGAGAAGATTTTGGCTTTAAAAGGGGTGTAAATTACATCTTTTTGAATCAATTTACGATCTTAGGCCTTCTTGAGATGGGGAGACTTAGGAGAATGCTGACAGGCTGTTTTGCAGTGAATCTCCTGAAATGTTTTGTGGACTATAGAACACCTGACTTTCCATCAGCATGAGCGGTGAGTAGATAATGAGCAAATTTCCATGTTTGGGTGAACTTTAAGATCACTTCTCAGAGAACAGGTTAGAGAAATCTGCTAACCTTCAGTTTTAGTTGCTCTTTTAGTGGCAATAATTATGTTTTCTTTTGCTGCTGGCATTCTGGACAAACACTATTTACTCAGCAGCTGCAGTTAAATGGTATGTTTGAATACCTTGCATGGATGGCTTGCCTCAAGTCATGCTACAAGATTTTAATTGGTTTAAGGTCAGGAAACTGACTTGGCTATGCCAATGTTTTTTTTTTAAATCGGTTAAAGCCCCTGAAGTCACTGATTTGAAGTCACTGTCTTTGTGTTAAGGGCAATTATCAAACTATGTGACAAGTGATGCTACGTTTCAAATCACAAACAGCTACCCTGATGTTATTGTGCACAACTTCCTGGGACAATTTGGAATTAATTGTTGCTTCAATGATTGCAATCTGCGCTGGCCCCCAGGCACCAACTCCAAACTATTATCTTCTCTACACATGGAGGTTAAAGTGTTGGCATGCAGAATTTTCTTTAAATATTATTCAAATATAGCATTCTTTCAATCTTCATACCCAGCCTTTCAAGAGGAGAAAAGCTAGACAAGCTAAATCTTTCTCATTTTTATGCCTGTCTGTGGATTGATGTTGGCCTGGCTCTTTCCAAATTCCTCCTCTCATTGTGAGTGTTTGGAGCCTCAGCAGATCTCTCTCTCTGGGGTCTTGCACAGTCACTTTTGATGAGAATAAGTTTTCACCTCGACAGATGTCCGTTGTGAAGAGCTGACTCTGTTAGAACTAACCAGGATATGTGGCTTTCAATCAGATCAATGGACCTCTCACCCACACCTGGATGTTATTAAATTCCCCCATTCGACCCTAATTCATAGAAGAAATGGGGTTGTTGGGTCAAAATCCCATATTACATCTAACTGAGCCACTATGCGGAATGCAATGCTTCATGTTGGTAACAGTTCAGGATAACTGCTTCAAAGCGGCATCTCACAATTGCCAGTATCAGTATCTTCTGCTATTATTTCCACTTCAGTGTTTCTTTTGCGAAGTCGTGCTGTAGACTATGAGGAGACTGTGAGTCTCACTAAGAAAGATGATAGAGAGAATCAGCAGTCTGACCCCAAAACACATCTGGAGACCCCCAGGGAGCCTTTTGGCCACAGGGACATGTAAAAAAAAAGTCATCAGATAACAGTCAGCCTACTTAATGATTTGTCTCAGTGTGAATGTCTGTCACAATCATTATATAACTTCAGGAGGATGACTGCTGGGCCTCTTTTTATTAGGCATTCCCTAATAGTATCTAATCATCTACACAAGTACAGTAGTTTCAGTTATTAGAGGCCAGCTGTTCAAGGTACCATGTGGACATTTTTGGAATAACTTAGAGGTAGAAATGATGGCTCATTTTGTCAGGCATTGTTCGAATTTAAATGTTCGTAACAAATAGATAATAATTAATCCATACTTAATGTCATAATTGGCTTCATGAGCACATACATTAACATAACACACATAAATGCACATGCATGCTCACACAAAAAACCATATACTCCTGGCCTTTATGTACACACACGAGTGAGTGAATGCACTCTTACAGACAGTACAACTCTTTCACTCGAGACCAGTAGATTGGCGGCACTTGAAAATAGTGCCAAACCACAGGAGGAATGGCCTCATTACACAGACTGACACTGTCTTCAGTTAGAGTTAGAGTTAGACTTTCTTGGAGTAGGAGGCCCTCAAACACACAGCATGACATTCAAATGTATAGACATGGATGTGTGCATATATGAAGCCCCCCTGGTGACATTGAATTTAAAAAAAAATAATGCGTTGCCACGTATAACTATCTCGTGGCTACGCGTTATTATCTCGTGGCCACGCGTTATTATCTCGTGGCCACGCGTTATTATCTCGTGGCCACGCGTTATTATCTCGTGGCCACGAGATAATAACGCGTGGCCACGAGATAGTTAATGCGTGGCCACAAGATAGTAATGCGTGGCCACGCGATAATAACGCGTGGCCACGAAATAGTAATGCGTGGCCACGAGATAATAACGCGTGGCCACGTGATAGTAATGCGTGGCCACGAGATAATAACGCGTGACCACGAGATAGTAATGCGTGGCCATGCATTATTTTTTTTTAATTCAATGTCACCAGGGGGGCTCCGGATGGATACACTGATATCCAAACATCCTTTTCCAGCTTGCACAGATGTCAGATTCACACATTCAGGGAGCACATACACAGATACACACAAGTCTTAGAGATAAACACACATGCGCTGCTGTGTGCACATACACATACACATAAACACAAGTTAAAATAAATAATTAGAGAATTATCTGACACAGTATTAAACACACAAAATGATACATTAGGTTTGCAGCAGTGTGAGATTTTGATGGTAAAGTCACCATCGCAGAAAATATCACAGTTTCAAAGTATCAAGGTCACAATTGTTTATCATATTATCAGTTAAAATAACCCTTCCAGTCCACATATACGAACATTTTTGGAGACAGGGTGATTTGAATTCTAGACGCACTGAACTCGCACTCTCAGTGACTTGAGACCCGCCCTCAAAAGACTCAAGATTTGGGACTCATCACAACAATAACACAATCTTTATTATGTACTTTTCGGCGCATCAACATTAAGTGGACGAGTGAAACATCAATCCCTCATGCATAACGGTGCTGCATGGAACCACTGGTAACAACAGCACAGCAACTGCTGCTGCTCTCCCGTTTGTCATAAGCTTTGCCTACAGGAACTAAACTAAGAATCGGCAAATGCAACGTTTGCTGAATAAATGTAAAGGATGGTGGATCGACCACTCAGACTTTATCAGGCACCTGACAACACACCTGGTTAGGTCAGTTACTTGGAAATGTGATAGTTACTGTAACCTCAGCGCCTGTGACACGTTTAGTACAGTGTGCTACTAAACCTGGAACTGATGGCAAGCAAAAAATCTTAGAGAAGAGCATGGTTATGATGGGTTTCCTTCCAAAGGACGGACAGTTCTTCCAGGACTAAAAGTCAGCTGATGTCTATTGTTAAACAACACAGGGAACACACAAATGGAAAACTTGAGATAGCCAATAACTCCAATGATATTTCATCACTAGTTTCATATTCATGCATGGAATCATTTTTGTCGCACAAAGAAATGTTCTCACAAATGGTAGATCTTTTTGAACAAAACTGTTAAAGTTTCAATATCACCAGTTTATGGACTTGTAGTATATATTTCAGATAATTTGCGTTGCAGTAGTCCATTTAAAGTGATCATATACCAAACGACTAATGAGTTGAGATAGAGGAGTGATGATAACACAGTGCACGCTTTGAATTCCTTAGATATAACTATTTAGTATTTTAATCAGGCCAGATGGCACGCAGCAGATGATTGAACGCTCATTACAACCACATGAGATTCGAGACTTGCAAAAAATGATTTGTGAGCGTCTCTGGTCTGTACCAACACCTGGTCGGTTGCTTAGTTACAGTAAATACTACTGTATGAGTGAGGCAGGGGAATGTGACTGCGCTTTAAAGAATCTACTTGTAAAACATTTTTTTCTACACATAACATCAAACAATATAACATCCATTACGTCACCGTACAAATTCAAGTTCACATTTTGCAATTGTGCTACAAACACTGATGAATATGTTTCATTGTCTCCAAAAATCTCAGTTCATCATTTCCAAAATCTCAGTTCCTGCCCCTCCAGATGTAAACGCTTCAAACTGAGTGTCTGAATATCTTTAAGCTGGAAGAAGTTTTCAAAAGATCAATTTTCAGTGAAGTAAAAAGCTGCTCATATGTATACATAAGGTTAAAAATAAGTGTCTTTAGAGGGTTGAATAGTGCTTTATAATATTTCTTCAAAGATTATGTGCTGACAGACATGACACTGGATATTATACGGGAAATATCGACATATTCAATAATGTAGTAGAATTAAATACTGTAGCTAAAAAATGGATGATCCACAGAGTCAAGCACAGTGAACTGCCAAACACGCATGTTCTGCAATATGTTATTTCTCCTCGTTTTTAAAGAAAGAATTACAATCACATCTGGGTCAGGTTACGTCTTATGACATCAAAAATGGTTGTTTCCATAGGGGGTTTAAGACAAACCTGACTGTAAACTGAACAAACCTGGTATGTGGAGATAGATCTAGAGATAAATTATTAGCCTTCTAATATGACCCCAAGCAACAAGAGTGGGAGGTTAGACGTCATTGCCCGCTATGCAGTGAGCAATGTAGTGTTTACTGGGAGTGCCAGGAAGGGGGAGTGTGGGCCGCTGGGAAATAAGATATGTAGGGAGCCTGCAGGACACCACAGCAGGAAAGCATATTATACAGAGGCTTGACTAAATTGCGATGAGACTCAGGGAGCTAGTTATCGTGTAGAGGGTGCAGACGAATGTCTTAATGCACGTGGGCAGCACACCGTTAGCTCCACAGCTTTATGGATACTCATCCCAACTGCCGGAAAGACGCAGGGATGTTGTCCGTAAAACGTTTCGAGGGAGTGGTTAATGTGTTGTCCAGTGGGATGACGCAGTGGAGGACTGTTAATTCAACATGAAACCCACAAGTGTATTCTGTTCACAGGATAAAACAGGAACACCTGTGAAATTGAATGAAAGCACTACCTGGGGGCCAGTTGCTCCAGATTGCGTTGTACTGTCATTTTACAACAAGCTGCCCACTTAATATAACATCATCTGCTGTACATGTCAGGTGCATTAGATTAGATCTGCGATTCTTCTAGCAACAGTCTTGGCCCGTGAACACGAATTAAATGCATTAATATAGTAGTGAGAAGTTTCAAATGTATGTATTCATTAACTTTTAAAAATGTGGAAAGAAAAGAAATGGGCGCAGAACATCAGACATGGGCAGCGCTGCAGAGTGTCGAGGTTCTTGATGTGCACTGATCGACCACATGCAAATATGGGCAATTAAGTTACAGAGCCAGGATATGCTGATCCAAGAGGAGCAAATGTGATAAAATTGCTGCTTTTTCCAAAAATTGGCTCTTGTGTATGCCGTGAAAATGCCCTCTTCATGTGAACCAGTCCATTGGTGTGTGGGCTCGCGTGGAAAATACTGGCTGCAGGTGTTTTGGTGCTTGTAAATGTGCCAATATTGATTGCACTTTATTGTTCATTACTTCTCAATTATCATATTCCTTTATATTTCACAATGGCCGGTTTGCATGTAGCGTGTGCTAATTTGTGTTGATCCTTAATTTAATATCAGGATTATCTCAATATCACTGCCGATCAATGTTCAACGCCTACTGCATTTACGCGCTATGCTTTCAGGTTATCCATCACATTCTTTTGAACACAATATCAATGTAACGGCTCAAGGAAACTGCCTCAAATTTCGCACATACACAAATCACTAGGATTACGGGATGAACTGATTAGTATGGTGGCCAAAGGTCAGTATGATGTCCTGTTTGTGCTGTTCTTGTGAAGGCAGTCTGAGGAACACCTGGAGGGAATTTCATTACATCTGGCCTGCACTTCTATATCTGGGATTTGACGATGCCATTGTGTCGCACTGCTAGGGATACAAAAGACTCTTTGAAATTCAGTATGAGCGGCCAGAGCACTGTACTAAGACACGTGTAGAAATCCATTTGAATCGCATATCAAGCCACCTCCAAATTTGATTCGTAGATGTTTTGCAAAAAAAGCATTTCATGTGGGGTTTTTTTGCTGTCCAGACTTCCAAAAATCAATCTAGATATGCAAAAATAATGATTTGTTGACTTAAGTTGACTTTAGGATGAGCTGATTCACTGTGGCCTCGTGAAACACAGTTTTCACCCTAACTAAAGAGTTCATACACTACTTGCGAAAACATTTTACACAATTGCTAACAGGAGAAAATAATGAAGATGGAGATTTTATATCCAAAAGGTCAAAGGTCAGCTTAATTGTGACATCATAATGTTCAGCCAAAACTTATCTTGGGCACCCACCTTGAACTGTGGTGTTTGTATAGATATTCTCTGCTATCAGGCAGAACCTTTAAAACAATTCAGCCAGGGTGTCCCAGTAGCACAGTTGGTAGAGCATGCGACCCATGTACAGAGGCTTGTACTTGCTGTAGCGGCCCAGGATTTGAGTCCGACCTGTGGCCCCTTGTTAAACATCAACTCCTCTCTCTCATCCCATTTCCTGTCATCTCTCAAGCCTTCCTGTTGATAAAGCCATGAAAAAGAGCCGAAAAGTAATATATTTATATTCTATTTACTTTACAAACTTTACCTGCCAAACATGTTTGAAAGAATTGGACTGTCTTTTGTTTTTCTTTCATGACCTTCCACACTGATAGACACAGTGCAAACAGCAGTACACCATGAGCTCACTGTTTTTTGTTGATTTTGAGCTTGAGGTGATTGTGGTCAATCCATGTGATGAAGCGCTTTAATCAATCCTCTGTGCTCCTCTGTAAAAATAGTCTCTAAGTGAAGACCGCGTGTTTCTCATTGGAAATTACTCACTTGAATCAAATGTATCAATTAAGTCCTAACTTTGCGTGGACACCACAGATATGGGTGTAAACTGCAACTTGACTTGCAATTGGAGGCACACAACTACGACAGTAATTCTAGTTTCTCTTTGCCCCTGAAAGCTCCTCTAAATGAATTGTAATCCCTCCTCTGAATAACGGATGGCTGGTCACAGCCATTCCATCCACAGCTAAGCATGTTATCATAACCATTTGCTCATGCTCCTCCTGTCTTTCCTCCTCATTGATGCAGTGATCACGATCCCCACCCATCAATTTCTCCCATTTGTTTGCAACAATAGATCAACAGTGTTGATTGTGAACTCTGCAATAAGTGGCAAACTAGCTCTGTTGGTCCCAAGAAGGAGGAAGAAGGTTTAAGCCTGAGAAAAACACGGAGAGATGACATGCACAGGGTTGTTGCCAACAAGATTGAATACAGGACAAGGCCTGTAAGCAGTGGAAGGAGTCACTCATTCATTTGATTCAGTCATATATCATTGTAACTGAATTGCAGCCTCAGGCATTATGCAAATGTTCCGTGTGTATTTGTTCTTGTAATCTAATTTTTGCTCATTAAATTATATAAGAATGGATGAGATTTCTTCCCTGCACTCTGAGAGCATGGGGTTTGGACCAATCAAAACCTTGTGCCTCACTGTGACCATGACCTTGATTTCTTTTTTGAGTGCCATAAGTTTTAATGGGGTTTTAAAACCACTCAAAATGGTCTGCGTCTGGCCCATGATGATTCATCTGAAGTATAAAGCATTTGACATTAGCACAAAGTCCACATCTCCAAATGCACAATGAGGCCACATGACAGTGGAACTTAAATAAAGATTAGGCCAGAGCCGCAAGCAGTGAGGTGTGCAGGAAAACGTGTACACTCTAATGATAAGAAATATATCGAAAAGTAAGTATAATTCACGACTCTATATATTTTACTGTGTGTACATATACAGATAGAAAAGCTTACTCTCTCACTTGCCATTTTTTTGTTGAGAAGACTGTGCAAAGTAATGGAACTTATTATATTGGTTTAGTTTGCTATATCTTTTCTAACAAAAGTTTTGAGCTGGGTGATGAAGTTGAAAAGTCCTTAAGGCATAAATACACTTAGCACCATACAGCAATGTTATATGTTGCTGTGTGGACTACACCTCCCTCGACTTTCCACGGACAGACGTATAAATACCAAAGTGCTCAGAACTGCTTCCGTGGCAGTTCCTGCTAAAATAGGTGTCTCCAAGAACACATTTTCCCGTGATGACACACACAGTCTCACAAGGCGAAAACATCAGCAGCCGACACTGTTGCAGCTGGTAAATATTGTTGAATTCTTGTCCAACAACATGGCCAGCTGCCTAGACATGGCTGGCTGGTCACAGACGTGGCAGCCTCAGGTTGCCTGGAATAATAGAGTGCCACGAGAATGAGTCCTAAAACCCAGAAATAAGTTGGCATTTTTCTATTACCAGTTCCCTCAACTCAATGTCATGAGTGGGTTTTGTGGATAACACAAACTTGGAAGAATTGTTCTATGACATAAAATATATGAGCAAACACCCCACTTGTTGAATTAAAGCATGTATATGTGTTTAAGGCTAAATGAGAGCACAAACATTGCTGGGAACAATAAAGGTTATTATGGCAGACTATGGATTGATCACCTTACACTCAAGTGTGTATATTATAGCATAGTAGTAATCTTAGTGTTGGTGATGTTGAAGTGGCGTTCATTTATAGCGTTTATTATTATTATTATGAACATTTATACTTCCACAGTTGTTAAAGCGGTGTTCATCTGGCAAGATTACCTTGTTGAACAAAGCGTGTCAGTATCATAAACTTTACCACGGAGCTTATTTTCTGCAATATCCAATAAAAAAAGCCATACACATTTTGTCGAGAGAACCAGGGCCATGCTGAATTCTGGGTTAGCCTACAAATATATTTCCTCCCTGCAGCGCTGAACGAGCATTGATTTGATTGCAGACAAGAGGCAGTGCAAATTAAAATAAGAGAATCACACTCAAAATCTGAATGCAGAGGTAGCTTAGAGACAGTAACCTATCCTACCCTTGAAGGTGTTGCACTTAAGAGGGGTCGCAATAGCTTTGCTTAACCACGCTGTCCAGTAAATAGTGAGAACAACCCCCATAAAAATATTCACTCTGGACCACTGTTGTAATGCTGCAGTTTCAGGGCATTTCAATTGATTTTCACCATCACCCCCTAAAGCTTTTACAGCTAAAAAAATCTGTAACTTGCCTGCTTCTTCAAATGAATTTCTCTCTTAATTTCCCTTTTTCCTTTCCTACAATGTGTGAGAAAATGAGCAAATGAACCAGTCACTTCTCACTGACTCTGGGACACACACACACACAGTCACATAAACACTTAAAATCACACAGCCACGTGAACTCGACTCCTTCGAGGCCTCCTACATGTCTTGTTTTGGAAAAGCGTTAAGAGAGCAACGCAGTCAGTGCTGCACGGTGGAAGAGTGTAATCTGCTTTCCCTCTAAGTCATTAATAATATCAGCCAAGTCTGATTACATCTGGATGAGCTCTTCAGAGCGTGAGAAAGCAAGACAGGTCATTTACATCAGACAGTGTGACAGAAAAGGAAAACATTAGAGGAATTCTCTTCATAAATTTGGATCTAATCATTACTATTGTTGAGGCTTAAAGGAAGAGAAGACTGTTTCTAAAATTCTAATTCTGAAGAACGGCAAGCGTTAATTCACATGATTTATTGTGAACTGGAGCATTGCATGTCTGTAGTTAGGGTTGTAGCATGTGCTCTTATGACAGCCGTCATATTTCAGTGAATCCCAACAGAGAAAACTAGCTGGCTTCATCAGATGCACTCTCCAGCTGCCAGTCCTGCCAATGCTCGCCCCATGTGGGAGACCATAGACTTGAAGCAGCAGCTGCTTGAGAAATATTGAGCTGAACAACCAGCCATCCACCTACCATTCTCTCCTGCACTATATTGTGTAGAGAACAGAGGATAACACAACTTTTATATTAGAGAATCACAGAGATTCAATCGATGTTGTATTGGGTGTTTCTATTCAGGCAGAAAAGAGTCTGATTTCAAAACCATCCAAGTCCAACAATGACCACGCTTGATAAATGGAAAACACACCGAGACATGTGGGAGTCATCATATTTAAATGCATAAGTCTAACCCTGAGCACAGAAAGGATACTAGTTGAAAACTTCCTGTCTGAGGCTGATTGACTAAAAGCGTACTTTTAGCTCGCTGTGTCTTAGAGTCCCAAGATATAAAGAACAGTCACCCTTCATCTCTAACATCAACAAACCTCACTCCTAACCTCAATCCATCAATTCTAGCTGATCTCGTTTGAAAGTTTATTAAACACACACACGCACACACATTTAGAAGACTGGAGTTTGGTCAGTTTAGATAGGCTGTCATTATCCTGAAAGGAGAGTTGTTCATCTGTAGTTAGCTCTGAGATTACCCGTCTGTTAATGTTACTCATAACTTAAGCAAAGCAGTCAATATTGGACCTCATCATACTCCCCGACAGCATCAACTGAAGTCATTCAAGGTGTAGATTCTGTAGATGGAATGTGCTGTCTTTTCATAATGTGTGACCACATGGCCACAACATAGATTATTTGCATTACCATTTCCATTACCTGAAGCTGTTTTAAAGAACTGTTGTCACATGAGAGGGTAGACAGAGTAGAAGGAAATATGTGATCAGGAAGTCTGTGCTGGCTAGGGCTGCATGATATTGGAAAAAAATGGCATTGCATTTTTTTCTGTGGTATGAAATAATAGACATTTTCATCAGATTATTTGAAAAGCTCTGTTTTGCCTTTGAGCGTGTGTATTCCTGTCATCAGCAGCACATCCTGGTGCTGGTTAAAACTGAAAAAAATTATGTCATCGTATTTTAAAAAGTTAAAGCTTTTAAGTTCAGTGGGTTATAACACATGGAGGTGTTCGGAGTTCATCTGCAGTCAATTCAAGATGAGATCATACCTTTTGGTGGATGTCAGTTACTGAGCCACGACAAAAATGTAGCCTACAACTGGCAAGTTAAGCCTAAAACATTGTATATTGTGCAGCCCTAATTTAGATGAATCCACCTTTGCAGATGAATATATAAAGAAAAAAAATGACATTTGGAGAGTACTCTACAGCACTATTAATACATTTTAGAATACAATGGGGTAAGAGGAATCCAATATAATGAGTCATAATTAATTAGCACTGACATGCATCAGGTTTAAGGCCAAGAAGAAAAATTGCATTTCTCTTTGAGGAGGAGTTAATAATTGGTACGATAAAGAGAGAAATGAAAGAATGAAAGAGCGCTGTGTTACATCAAAGAAAAACAGAGCAAACTCTGACGAAACGTTATTCTTTTTAAAAAGCCTTTTTTTAATCCCTTGAACAGGCTCTTGTCTTCAGTTAAAACATGTTTCATTAAAAAGCATGTCTCTTCTTTTCTCTATAGGTTTCATCTCTGCCAGTGATGTAAGTACTGCCACCTGAGCGGGTGACATCAGTGATAAGAACAACTGCTACTATATCGGGTATAACAAGGAAAACATCTCACTCGGCTACTTCCTGCAGCATGAAAAATGACCTTTTTAGCATAAATAGCTTTTGCATTGGTTTGTGGGATAAATCTTAATTGTTTGTTCTTGTCATTATAGACAATGAACCAGAAACTATTTGCCCCAGAGGAAATCAGTTTGAGTAACCTGATACATTTCAAATGGTCCAGCTGTAGAAAATCAAATGGAGGAAATTAAGTGTGTTTGCAATTAATCAGGCAGTAGGTTATATTTAGGCTGTGTTCCAGGCTGTATCAGGGGACACATTTCTCTTCATAGCTAGTACTGTGGACTTATCTGTCAAGTTGTTGATTTGCCAGGCAGTCAAATATCCTGAGAACTATGTAAAAGTATGCATTGCACATACTCAGCCAGATCTATTCATAATATCTCGATATAATATCCTCCTGAATGAGTCAACCATAGTATCCATGTTAAACTAACTACAAAGAGGAATAACTTGTTGTGTCATGGTAGAATTTCTGTCAGCCAAAAATGTTGAAGCGATGGGTTCAATTCTGGTTTGCCAGATTGCAATTAAAACATATGTTTCTGTGTGTGAGTGACTCATTACCTGCCAGCATGTGTGTGCATATTCATCATTGTATATATCTGCATGTCATTTTTTGAAGAAACTGCAATTATTCTGGCGAGAGACCTCTTCACTCTGCAGGGGTCTCACATTTAGCTCGGAGACGGAGACGAACAGACACACAGACACACAGACACACAGACACACAGACACACAGACACACAGACGTACGAGACGTGTTCGGTTGGGTCCCCTGAGGCATATTATTGTGTTTTAAGTAATTTGAGTTAAATAAAGACTGTCAGGAAACCAGAACTACATGTGTGGGGCACTAGGAAGGCTACAACTTAGTAACAACTACAGCACATAAATGTGTCTGTGCTATCTCCAACCTGCTGATCACCACATCAAACACAGGAAAACACAGGTTCACAAAAATGGATATGGATCCGTTTTTTTTTTTAATTTTCTTCCAGTTCTTTTAATATGCTTTAAAACAAGTGCCCATCTACCTCAGTTGTTTATGAGACTGTGGCAACGCTGTTTTGCTGTGAAGCTCCAGAAACGTTTTGAGGACTACGAAACTTCCCCTGACTTTCCATATGTATTGGCCCTCACCTTCCGATGCTCACCTATGGCCACGAGCTGTGGGTGGTGACAGAAAGAATGAGATTATGAATACAAGAAGCCGAGATGAGTTTGCTCAATAGGGTGTCCGCACCCAGCCTTTGAGATAGAGCGAGGAACTCAGACTTCCAAGGGCGGCTCAGAGTAGGGCTGCTGCTCCTTTGCATCGATAAGAGCTGGCCGAGGTGGTTCAGGCATCTGGTCAGGATGGATGGATGGATGGATGGATAGGCCTGACCTAACCGGCCTTCATGTGGGTTGCTAAGGCTAGGTGAGCCCAGGTGTGAATAGGGAAAAAACTCAGTACTGCATCGTAGGTGGGTGATAAGTAATGTCATATGCCACCTCTGTTCAAAGACGGTCATTCCAGTCAACATAGATGGATTCTTTTACTCCTCTTTCAAACCATCTGTCTCCTCTGGCCAAGATGTTCACATTGTTGTCCTCGAAGAAATGATTGCTGTCCTTCAGATGTGGACAGCAGAGTCTTGACCTGAGGAGTTGGCCCCGCTGTGTTGTACCATTTGCTTATGGAGAGGTTGTTTTGTCTCCCCAATGCAGATATTATTTATCCTCTATAACCTTCTTTTTGTAGCTACTGGTAGGATCTCGCCTCAGAGGGCCTTCTTTTCCTCAGTAGTGTGGTTGGAGGGGGTGCTTTTGCATTAGCAAGAGTGGCTGATAACTATACGTTTTAATATATTTCTCTTAGGTGACCTCGCTCTAAGATCCCCCCACAATTTGACAATGCTCAGAGTGCTTTTAATGCAACAATAGTTGGGCTTCAAAACGTGATTACCTATGTTACATATTCATGACCTATTGACCTACTAAATGTAACATTATTTAAGCAGTTTTCTTTGATTTTCTAGTACTAGATTACTAGAACTCGGTCACTCGTACCTGATCCGCTCACCTACGATTTGCAATTTTTGTTACTATTTTGTTTTCGCAATCTTGCTGAATAATTTTTACATTATAAATTGATTATTAATACACTTAGTTTTGTCAATTACTGTTTTCATCAATGCCAGTCTATCCATCCCCTGTCTTCATCATTTATTACAGATTGCTGCAAAGATCACAAGAATTATATATAAAATGTATAAATGATAGGAAACATCACAGTTTATGCACTATCATTCAAGTCTCATGGGGCATGAAATTAAGCCTGGTTTGGGGGGGTGAAGGCCACAAAATAGAAATTCTATTGCTTATCAGTCAGTTACTTTAATTGTATTTCTATGATTCAAACATCGAGGTCTCTTCACTGCCTTAGCAGAATTGGCAAGAAAACATTCATTTGGAGGTTGTGTTAATAGCAGGTGGGAAAGGATAGATTTTTGGGCAAGATTGCAAACAGAACCTTATATGAGCATTTCACAAATTAAAATGGATCCATTTACTGTATGTAAAGCACCATCTTCTTACCAGCCATACGGCATCAATCTCAGAACCCATCAGGTTTGACTGTGAGAACATTTCTGGGCTTGCAGTGTCACCAGCGGATATCCAGGCCAAGACCTGCTCATCCATGTGCCAATCATTCTTTACAGTCCGATTAGCAGTTTGAGATGTGGGAAAGGACTTGGAGTTGGAGAGACTCTCTCAATTTATCTGCAAATGAATGCAAATACATTTTTAAAAAGCTAATAAAACGCTAAGTCGTTCCAAGATTGCATTTCGGCCGATGCGTTCCGCCTCTGTTGCTCGAAGCCCACTCTAAACGTGATTGGTAAATAATACTCAGACGTGTTCTTGTTTGTAGTCTTATACGAAATTGTTTCCCTTTCTGACAGATTCATGTGCAGACATGGTTGTACATCCTGGACTGCACCTATCAGATCTTTGCTAACGCTTAGTTCCACATTTAAATCTGTAACAAGCATTTTGTTCCGCGGCTACATTTTCTACTCTCTGTGAGAGACTGCTCACTTGCTTTTTCACAGAGGAATCAACAGCTTTGTAAAATCAGTAAACCCATAAAATACGGGCATGAGTCATACGTGCTTTAGTTTGTCCTGTGGAGGATTAGCTTTTATGTTCTTATTAAATATATATCAAATATCCTCCAGTGATCACTATCAGCATGTGAGACTCCATTTACACTTTTCCGTAACTTGTATCTAGATATGCCTTCTAAACATTTGGCTAGTTTTCGTCTCTGTGCTCTCTGTGGTCTAATGTGACAAAATGAGTGATGAAAGACAAAAACTTTGTGGCACAATGTAAATGTGTACAAAACTCCAGACAAGTAATACCTGACTCAAAGTCTGGCTATGAGCTTCAGAACATTTTCTAAGCCATGTTCTCTTACTGACACCAGCACATTTTGCTCCCAAAATGTATTATTTATTTATTTTTTTTTAATAAAGACAAGCAATATTACTGTCCCCTGGGTAATGCAAACACAGAAAGCTCTCCTCAGTTTCCTCACATTTTCTCCTCACATTCCCCAGGAGAAAAGTCCATGTTCATATTATTAGTCTGTCTATGTCACATGAGACTATTTGTATACATCCTGTCAGAGAATGACAGCTGTTTAAAGCAACACCCGCAGGGCTGTTTCTTTTACTGACTGACTGACTGACTGTATATTGTTGCAGTCTGAGGTTGCCTCTCTCTGGGTGCTTTAACCTTTCAAGCTTCCTAGAGCCCCAGAAGAGCCTCCTGCTCCGGGCTCACACCTGCGCTCTTAACTGAGAATCAGGACAACAACAGCAACAGGGACCCATCAGTCCAAACACACACACACACACACACACACACACACACACACACACACACACACACACACACACACACACACACTAAGGCACATCAAAACTCAGATGCCTTCATCCAACTAAAATAAGCCACACTGTCAAGTCATAAGCACAGACATCAGACAGAAATGCACACAGTGAGCAGCACAGAGCAGCGACTCTAACAGCTGGGTGAGGACATCCCTGCCGCCATAACCATTTTACCACCACATTTCTTGCTGCACTCTGGTAACCATGGCAGCCATGGAAACGGAGGAGATTTTCCCCACTCTGTCCTATCGGAATTGTATCTACCAAAGTCATTTTTTTTTACTTCTCTCTCTCCCTGCATTTCTGCATGTTCATGGCAGTGTAGTTTTCAGTAACACAGCGATAATACATCAAATAAGAGGCCAATTTCTGAGCTTTGTTTTGTTAGTAATGGATTCAATCCTTAGTACTTCCTGCAGCTGCAATTTCAGATATTTGTGTTATTCCTTCTGCTTTTCTAAGTGCCTGTTGAAATATAATTGTGATAGCCTACACAAACTGTACAGTCCATTCCCCATATCTTTGCTTTCTTGCATTTGCATGTTTATAGTTTGATGCATTTGTATGGCCACATCATCAGTCTGGCATTGTTCTGCCCTTGGTTGCACATCTAATTATGTTGGGTTACCTAAGATTGGAAAAGACACAGTGGGTGGTGCCTCTGTGTTCCTTGTTAAGAGAGCACTTAACACTCGCACTGATTCTAAAAGCCCTTATCTCTGCACTCCATTCACAACATGAATACAATGTGTTGTCTCTCCTTAGAGCTGCAGTAGATTTAAATCTCCAAGGTCCATTTACAATACTCAAAGAGAACAATGTGTGCTTCCCAGATCAAAATACTTGATTGTGGAAATACGTGCCACCAGATATTAAGACAACCTGCTGGTACAACATTTAGAATTCCATACATTTTTATACATATCTTTATGAATGACTGTGACATAGCCCTATCGCTGTCAGTTATCAGTCAAAGGGGACATGCATCGCTTCATGGTGCCTGAGCAAAAACTACTTGCTTGTACATTCTGTGCACGAGTGAGAGAAAATACCTCTCTGCTGATACACAAACTGTTGTCGTGATAGAGCTATGTTCGACACCGCTCTTCCAAATATAGCCGCTTCTAATCAAGATATTATAGTGACCAGCTCATGGGGCTTTCCATTCAGTGTTATTTCAGCCCCATGACAATTCTACATGCTCAATCGGCCAAAAACCTGCCAACAAGGGCTGACTAGGGCCATTGATGTGGGACACACAGCTACAGATGCTCACAGATGGCCCCAACAATGGCGGTGTGTCAGTGCCCAAATTGCTTCTAAATTTAAAGGAATATTCCACTGGTGTTCAGCCTTATTTCCAAGATATAAAGTTCAAGTTTGTAGAATGCAAGGACACAAATCAAACACAGTATTCATTATTATTTTTTCATGCATACCCCTGAAACGAGCCTTTTATATCTACAGAGGGAGTGGGAGCTCTTCCAGGGAGCTCGCCATGTTTCTACAGTAGACTAGAATGGACAAACCAAACACTGTTCTAGATCATTCGTGTTTATCACGATTTAATAGGCCACAGTAGGGTAGCGTGAGTTGAAGGTTGCTCACCTGGTTGCAATGGTAAGGCACAAGCAAAATACAGATGTGATATGATATCTGCAAACAATTAATCAGATGAAATTACAATAATATAAATGCATTAACCTGATATAATGTTCTAAGTATACTATGGTTCTTTGAAAAATGAGATTTATTTCGAGGCAGGTTTATGTCTGGAATAACTTGTTAGGATGCAGAAATACTTTTTTATTTTATTTGTATTTGTGAGCTGGCACCACATCAACTCATCTGTCAAGTATGTCTGTATTTACAGAACAAGGATGCACCCCATGCGTATGAGACCATACACCTCAAAGAAAGGCTGTATTTATCTGCTATAAAACTGTCCAGCAGACTGAAGAGAACTGAGCAGCATGAATCAAGCACACACATTTCATACATGTTCCAAGAGAGGCGCTAACTGCTAATTAGGTATCTGCAACTAAAGCTTATGCTTATATTAAATCATCAGTAAGATGATGCAGTTTGCTTTGATGCTAAATGTGGCTAATGGCTGCTAGTAATTACAATTAATCGAAGACAAGAGCTAATGCTCACTCCAGCACATTCCCTATGTCACATTCAGCTGAATTTATAGGAAATGTCTTATTTGGAGTGCAAATTGAAAGTACTCACTCTGGTTTTCAAAATGCACAGAAGTAATGGCTTTTGTTACGAGAGTGCTTTCAAATCCCGCGCTCACTTGATTTTAATCACACTGAAAACTGACTGTATGGAATGCTGTTGTTTTTCTCTGCTCTCAAGGCAAATAGCTGGTGCTTGGTATTCTGCACAAGGTCAAACATTAGAGGAATGCCCAGGAGTTAGAGGGGGCCAAGACAAGGCACTGATGTTTGAGGACTTGTGCTGCTCGGTCAAAGAGAGGCTGGAGGGGATCTCAAAAGGTCATTATCAAGCCATGTGTGGAAAATGTTTAAATGTAGGAGGAAGTCTGCAAGTCTGTAGTCTGCATTTCTTTGGGACGCATGAATAACAATCAGGAAAATAATTATGGAGGAGACAAGAGACGTGCGCACACAAAAAGTGGGACCGAGAGTAAGAGAGGAGGAGACACAGAGCACACTAACAGTCTTGTTTTCTCATCTATTATGTACAACAAGCTCTGCCTTCTGCATTGGTCATAATGTTTAACTTGGTGCCTGGTTCTCCAAGGAGTCCAACCTGTAACTTATCTCATTCTGCCAAAACAAGAGTCACCCGCTGCGGACGGGGTGATCCCTGAGACTGAGCAGACACAGTGTACTACACACACACTTGCACATTCACACAAGCTCACATGGACATTTTCCTCCCTCAGACAGATTAGAGAGACAAGTGTTTGCACACTCCAAGCGGAAGGAAGGGTTTTCATACAGCCGAGCTATCACTCTGTTCACAAAGGCCATCCTCAGAAGTCTCCAGAACGATGCCGCTGCTGTGGCTTAATTTTCTTTCCATGATACCATGATATGAAGTGCTGTTTTTAGACATTTGTGTGTGTGTGTGTGTGTGTGTGTGTGTGTGTGTGTGTGTGTGTGTGTGTGTGTGTGTGTGTGTGTGTGTGTATGCGCAAATACTAATGCCCTCTGCGAGCTGTCATGTACTGTACATGAAGCTGCACCTGTCAAAGCTAGTGTGCATACATCATAGAGCATATAGTTATGCAGGTTTGGTTTGAGGGTGAATTCAACGCCATGCTGTGGAAAGATGACGAGTTCAACCTTCAACTCCTGGCTGTAAAGGCTGGCTGTGTATTTATGAGTCAATGGTGAATGGTGCCCTCACCCTGCTGCTCAACATGCATCCTCATGGAAATAGAGCCCTTAATCTTAAAGGAAAGACTCAGCCATGGCTCGGATCACTGCCATCCATAGGAAATGAAAATCTTCCATCATATCAATTAAGGCTTGTGTCTTCATTTTGCTATCAAGGCCACATTATCTGGGAGAGGATGAATGCCAAATAATGGGAATCATTAACGAGAGGAAATGTCAATTTGAGATGAATATCTGGTGCACAGAATATATCATGTACCCATACACTGGCTGGCATCAATATACACCTTATACATTCATGCATTAGATACAGCCCCAGTCATCAGTTGTGCTCTTTTCAAGTTTATTTTAAACTGGATGTTTAATTTAAAACTAACAATTCTATGAAAGTGGGTTTTGTGTCAACATTGTTTGTATAAAAGACAAAGTGACGCTGGAATTGTTTAGGCCAGGCCTCCTTCTCAGTATCTTTGATTAGATTTGCTACTACCACTTTGAGTGGCCGAAGCTGGATATCTTAACCATTTAATCATCTATCTATATAATGGGCATTAACTTAATTTAGGTCATTTAATGTATTTAATGTAGTTTGTTTGTGTTTGTGGATTTGTGTCTTTAATGTAACCTTGACACGAACTGGACTTGGGCGATGATCACTGAATTAGTGTACGATAATGTCCATAGTGAAAAACTGAGATGGACGATGATATCATTGTTGGAGTGGGGTTACTTTGTGTTTCTAAAATTTGCGACATTGTCACCCCTGAGGGTTGCTGTAAGGCAGGATTTGCTTGTTAGCACACCACCAACTATAGAAACCGTTGTCGCTGTCACTTAAATGAGAAAACTGTCTCAGTGAAAGGAGTCATATGAACTCTTACATTCCTGCCTGTTAAGCCAATGACATACATCCTGTATGTCGAGTTTAAAAGTGTGATCTTCTCAGCCCCACATAACTTAACATTGACCAGCAATAAACCTTCTGAAATGTTCTGGTGGGGAGCCTTTTCAAACACGACGCTGCAATGGCACAGGGCTCAGTAGTTGATGACTGTTAGCCATCAGTGATGGTTGGCTTAACTCTGAGGGTAACGAGAGACATTGTTAAGTGCTATGAAGTTAAGTGCAGACTACTGTCTGCAATAATTCCAGTGACAGATTGCTTAATACTGCTTCATATTGTTTCATACAAATGATAGTTATTAAGTATTAATCATACTACAATCCACAAATCAAGCTTTTAACTAAGCTCAATTCAGCCTGATCATCTCCTCTTTGACTTGTTTGGTTTGCTATGCAGCAGCTTTAAACCCCCCGCCTTCCGGGCAATTTAATGCTTGTTTTTCCCAATAACCTGCAGATCCACGCTCCTTTGAACACCTGAAACCTAATTCTCCAAAACGCAAGAGGGCATGCAAGGTAAGGCATGCCAGTGTAGAAAATGGCCAACCCCTGTTGGACAGAAATCATCATGAAAATAAATGCTTGTCACTTCTCTGTGTGTGTGACCGAGTGAGTGACAGAAAGTGAGAAATGTGTGTGTGTGCTTGTAAATGCCTGTCTGCCTGTTGCGGGAAAATACCCAGCGGTATACTTGATGGCTAGACATAGATGGGATTTCCTGTCAAAGGCATTCTATGCCCTGCTTCCTATAAGGCCCAGTACTTTCCAAAATAAGTTGCGGCATCATTATTTGAAAAGTGTTACAAAACAGTCATATATTTACCAATTCATGTGCATTAGATAGTATCCAAAGTGAGAGCACAGCTGAGTTTCTGCAATGACGTCTGAGGCTGCTGCTTTTTCCAGCACTATCATTAAGATGGAGCACAGAGACAATCAGTCTCACTGATTATGTTATCAGTGACTGGCAGGGACATCACTCTCTTAGAGAGGAGTGCTCTCAAACAACTTTAGGATTCCCGATGCTCGTTTAGAGCAGCAAAGGCTGCATAATATGATTTGTGTGTTTCGGCTAATTGTCCTGTTTATTTGCTAATAATAAAATGGCTCAAAATTGCACCAGCTTGGGAACAGTTAAAAAAAAAAAACACCACCATCAACGTGTACTTTGAAAGTAAGCATATAATTGGACCTTAAATAAAGATTTTTTTCAAAGGTATTTTTTTCTATCATAAAATATTTCGTAAAGACCACAAACAGAATCTCCTCGAGATTGGTCCCATTTCCAGTTTCAACTGCTATCCCTCATTTTCCAATTCCCCCATGCCACTCAGAACAGAATTAGAAAGAAGAAGAGGTTAAAATCTCCTCCTATGAAATGGGAAAACCCTTAAAGACCCGAACACGTCATTAGATGCTGTTGATGTTGTTTATGTAAACAGACGCAACTGGACATGTCCAATATCCTGCCTTCAGCTGTGGTCATTTCTCTTGTGTTACTGTGGAAATTGTGGTGTTATCACAAAACTAATTGCTATTTATCCGATGGAGAAATACAGCGACACTTGCAGTTCTTCACTACTTCACGCTGTCAATCAAGTGAAACATTTGAAAAAATTAAAAAACCCTGACTACTAGCAGTATAGGCTAACATAAGCAACACATGCTCTTCCCCTGCTAGTCTGCACTGATAGTAGAGGAGTGCCAAGTGCAGAATCTTCACTGCTGGACTTTTGAAATTTTGGCATCATATACCATCAGAGGGGAACTTTGTTATTGAAATATGTCAAAATACAGGACTTTAATACGCAAATCAGCAATAACAATGTAAGGCTTTACAGCTAACTTGTAATAAAGAAAAGGGCCATTTATACATTGAAGTGAAGGCACAGTTTGAAGTGTGCCTCTGATAAATCTCTGTTACACTGACACTTCATGCTACCCCTCTATCCCAATAAGAATCAGAACACACTACCCCAAAGTGTGAATCTACAAAACATTGTCCAAAATGATGAGCAAGTTTACTGAGATTAGGCGCTAGTGTCTGCTTGTTGGTCAGTTTAGATGAACATATGGATCTACGGAGTAGTAGTAGTAATAGTGTTTTTATCATGCTGGGCTAACATTGTCAGTTCATTAAAAGGAATCACAACCATATCCCTGAAGCAACAGACAATGAATCTGATTTTAATATGCAAATATATATTTAATTGATTAATGAATGTCTCCATGAGGTCTGTTCCTTCTCTCTGTTTTTACATCATTGTAATGTAATGTCTGACTAGTAACCCTTTTAATTTGATTTTGAGGTTTGCATACTACATGCATGGACTCCATAGCCTCGTAAGCGTTTTCAAGAAATAAGCAGAGCCACCAGTCAATGGTGTTTGAAATGATTTCCTTCCTGCTGTTGTCATGTGGCAGCGCTGTCAATTGCTTCACAGCTTCGTGTCGCACAATGCCGAATTGCATCCTGTTATGCTGTCCAAGTCTTCATAAACCAGTGACATTTTGATGCTAGAAAATAATGTTTTGTAGTAGAGGGCCACTCTCCCTCTCTCTCCTCTGTCGGCAGACAAAAAAATAGCAATTTTGTCTTGCTTTCCCTGAGGTGGCTGCCTCGTTTTGTTGTCGCTGCCATCGGGCATTTATCACCTATCTCTTTTGTCTCTCACTCCTACCCTTTTCTTCTTCTTCTTCTTATCTTCAGCCAACATCTTCCTTATTGTTGTCATGTGAAAATGATGTGATATGTATTTCAGGTCTCTTAGGTTTTTTTTCTCCAAGGCTGTTTTTCTACTTCCATCTTATTTGCCAAGACTGGCAAGGCCAAACCCCAAATGTGATCATAACTCTAGTCGTAAGTTTCTGTATTCTGAAACCTAACATAACATATTGATTTCTGGAGCTCGTTGGGAGTGCTACACAGCCTGGGAGTAAGTGCTACTTGAAATGCTCAAGTCAGGGCAGACATACTGTACAGGATCAATTTCTCTTGGGAGACTGCAGGCGAGAGCTCACACATGAAACCACCTAAAGGCTGAAAAAGGAGGGCGATCAATGGAAACGACTATCCTTATCAGTCCATTAGAGATTAATACAAATTCAACCAATTCTCTTATTTTTTGAGAGAGGTTCATTGTGTCTCAACCCTGCAATACATAAACTATACAAAATTGTGTTAGTGGATAGATGCTTGCACATTCTGACACTAAAAGCACTTCTACATAAAATTATCCAATACAAAGCTAACAAATGTATTGTATTATCAACATGTTTCACTGAGCCTCTTATTCGTATGTTATATTTTATTTCATTATAATTTAACAGACTACAGTGGTAATTAAGCATATTTTAGGACATTTTACTTCAAATCACAGTCACTGTTCAGTCCATTACTGCTAGCTAATTTTTCCCTCTTTCCAGGCACTTTCCTATTCGACCAGTCTGGTTTGACAAACAACTCGCAGAGAATTGAAAATTGAACACAACGTCTGCTTTCATTGTCGTCAAAGTCATTATATCCCTTTATTCTAAGACGGCTGTAAGTGTAGATTGGTCAGGAAAGCCAGCAGACGCAATGCTCGCTGTGATGAATCACCAAAATAAAGCCAGTTTTAAGCATGTGATTTTCATAATGTTCAGAAATTAATGAAACCCAAATGATGCCTGGAAGTAAAGACACAATTAACAATCGTAAACATTTTTTGTAAGTAAATGCATTTTAAAGTAAACAGGATTGAATATGGTACATCATTGTTGCATAAAGCAGTCAGGTTCAAGATCATTTTCCTCTCACTGAAACTGAAGTCTCTCTCAAAATTCAAGTCAATTTTAAACATTAGTGCCTGTTTAATTGCGAAAGTAACACAACATGTCAAGCACTGCATGAGGGCTGCAACTAGCAATTACTTTTATTTTTGATAAATTGAATTTTTAGCCCATAAAATGCCAAAAAACTGAGAAAAAACAAGCTAATCAAATTTTCCCAGATCCCAGCGTGACGTCCTAAATTGCTTCTTTTCTCTGACCGAGAATCTGAGAGCAGAGGCTCTTCATTACTATCAGAAATGACAGACAGCAGCAGCACATTAAATCTAAAAAGCAAATGTTTGAAATTTCTGCTTGGATAATGACCAAAATTAATTTTCTTTTGATCAATGTATCAACTAATCGTCGCAACTCTACACTACACTGACTACAGCTCTTGAAAAACAAATGCCGGAAATGTAATCATTATGGCAACTCCCTAAAGACTTTGTGGTTTGAATTCTGAATTGGTCTGACTGTCTTCAAATCATTGCGCTTAATGGCTCTTAATTGTTTCCGTGAGCTTTCTCAGTAGGTGACAAACTCAATTAATCTTTCCATTATCACAGTAAGCAATAATGTCATTAAAATGTGAGTTATCTTATATTTACCTACAGTTAAAGGATGGAGGGTTCAACATCTACATTTTTCCAACAAGTAATTACTGATGAATGTACCTAGAATGCCATCCAATCCACCAAAACATATCGTCCGAAAGGGTTCCACATACAGAGACACAGATTAAATTCAATTGGCTGATTGGTATCTGAACCCCCATCCACGCATGTAGTTGGATGATTTCCAGCGGCCATCACCTCGAGAATCTAATGTTATAGCTGAATTCCTCTGCAGATCCTTGTGTAGAGGCATTCATTAAACCAAGACATCCACCCTCAGAGACAGTGCCAGTGACCCTGTTAAGCTGTAAACACACTTCTGCCAGTGTAGACAATTACATCACTTGTTCCATGCAGAGTTTTTATTAAGCGGCAAAGCAATGACGTGCACCTGAAAAGATCATGACACGAAGTACAGGCAGTCGGGCCAGTGGCAGACGAGAGAATACACAAAAGAAGAAGACAGACACTCTGTCGCCTGTGGGAAGGGGAATATCTTATCCCATAGGAGTTGGCTTGTCTCCCTGTGGGTACCTGTTGCCATAGCAACCTGCACTGGGAGTTCAGTTTGGTCTGGTCAGTGGTAGGGGATCATGGGATGTGAAAGGGGCCAGTAAGAGGGCGTGCCACCATCATCAACCCTGTTTCCT
The DNA here is from genome assembly GCA_963678695.2 of Diplodus puntazzo. Lineage (NCBI taxonomy): Eukaryota > Metazoa > Chordata > Actinopteri > Spariformes > Sparidae > Diplodus > Diplodus puntazzo. The sequence goes on along the minus strand of OZ023168.1, from coordinate 4,831,968 downwards.
CCATACTTGAACTCAGGCCTCCTTGCTCTTGTCTGCGGGCCCGAGGGGCCCTCTGCCCTTCATGCATTCATTCATAACTGGAACACATATAGATCTTCATCGGGAACGGCAAAAAAAAATCAACCAGCTCACAGTGAATGGAACCATTTACCTGGTCAACAGCGATTACACCAAATTATGATTGAGTATGTTCTTTGCTGTCAAGTGGAGCACTCACTCAGACACTGACCTACATTAATTTATTGTAATTTGAACTGCATTGATGTGCTAAAAAAAAACACTCTCACCCACCAGACCTTATCTCATCTCACCTTTTGCATATTTATTATTCCACCAGAAGAGGACAGATCCCAAGCTATTTCCTATTTCCTTCCTCACATAAACACGGATTTTTCATCCGGACACACTCTCTTCTAACACACTAGGTCTCAAATGTGCATAGTACACCATCTGTCCTGTCCTTTCTCAGCCTCCTATTCTTACTCCATTAGGCTGCCTATTCAAATCGCCAGTCTGATAGACCACCTACTCACCCACTGTGCATCCTTCATAGCCAGAGCTTTTTGACACAGGAAGGAGTCGAGGCAGCAGACCCTGACACTCATCTCACCAGTGGTCTCGCAAGACACTTAACTTGAGTGTTGTGAAAACACGGAGCAGTGATGTGTAGTGTTTCATCATGACCGCTCATACAGTGGCGATGTGATCCCTCTCTCTGTGTCAATGTAGCTCTGATATCTTACAGGCAGAAAGACCCTTAATCCTCCACAGCAAGGGAGCAGATTTAAGTGTGTGTGTGTGTGTGTGTGTGTGTGTGTGTGTGTGTGTGTGTGTGTGTGTGTGTGTGTGTGTGTGTGTGTGTGTGTGTGTGTGTGTGTGTGTTGTGTTCATTCAACACAGAGCGCTTCTGGATGTTTTTCCAGGTGTCTGTAGAGACTCACTCTTGACAGTGGCAGTCCTGGTGCAGTTGTAGAGAATAGCCAACTCTCCGAACACCTTCCCTGGCCCCATGGTGCAGAGTTTCAGGCTCTCCTTCGTCACTTCCACCTTGCCGTCTGAAACATGCACAGAAATACAGGTACACCATTAAGCATAATGTTATTCACGTCACATATTTACTTTCCTGCCTGATTAGCCAAGTGTGCGAGTCCTTTGCCGCATTCAACATGTGCAGCAAACAAAGTTTCAGTGATGAAATGAAGTGGATGATAGGCGTTTGAGTGCTTTTGCTTCATTTTTGGGGGTACCCAGCCAAGGGTGCTCTTGACTCACTGAGCTGGAAAAAAATAAGATTATTTTGCAATTTGGAGTTTCCAAGGGCTGCTGACGAGGCATGTGCATGGCCCTGTCAAATGCTGCAGCAGCAACGTGAGAAGAATCTACCTAAAGCGGAGCACTCCACATACAGATGCAGTATGGTATACCTCACAATGAAAACTGTAAAAGCAACACACTGTATGAGAGAATATGTGTTTGTCATCGGGAATGATGGAATGGATTCCCCAAGTCATCGTCCAGATCTATTTCTAAAGTCCAAACAAAACCTCATATTAAAATGCAACTTTTTCAGACAGACATTGCCAACAAAACCACAGGCTAAAAAAGCACTGATGCTGAAATAATGCATATGTGGAGATAAGGCAGTGAACCTAGGACAGGGTGTTACGGGTACCTGTATGTAGCAGAGGAGCTGACACCCACAGCTCCCAAACCTCATCAATGTGTAGTACGACGTCTGAGCAAACCTTTTACCACAGTTCTGCCGAAAGTGATATTCTACCCAAGTAAATGAATCTAAATTCCTTTCCAGCACACTTACAGCGCATTTACTTGGTCTCTGAATTCTCTGAAAAGTCAGTTCATCTTGGTGGATGTAAGTATATTGCTTGGTCGACAGTTAGAAACGTTTAATTACTTCACATATTGCATATCAAATTTTTGCTCACATGTAATTTATAATGTGGTAGTAGCTGTTAACAATTGCTGTCTACATAAAGTGACCAAGATCAGTTTGAAAGATGTATTACCATTATCCCCGATGGCTAGAAGGGGATAAGGGATTTAAGGGATCTACTGGTGAAGCAACAAGTCTGGACTAAAATTACTTCCATAAAAAAACCTTCAACCTTCAAGCACATATCCACATGTTCTTTAAATGCATTGAAAGCACATCTTCGTCATAGCATCCATTTTGTGTCCGCATTGTGACGTCAAAGCTCATGAACACATCATGCTGGAACAGCGGCTTCCCATTTATGTTGATCAATCCAATTCATTCATGTTTGTTTCACGTATATAGTACATACATTACTTTATGCTTTGCCTTCAACCCGTAAAGGCACAAAGGAAACACAGCTGATGTGTTTGAACAACACCTATGTACGTTTGCCTAAATGCACAGCTCAGAGAAGCATCATTTCACCTTATGGTTATTAAATCTATATTTTTCTTCTATAACAGTATAAGAGGCTCTTTGGAGGGATGGCTGCCACCACTGTGTTTAGACAAACCCCATCAAGCATGTATGAATTCCTGGAAACTAAGCATTTCAGCGGGATGGTACCTCTGATTCATAGAGACCAAAAAAAACAGCAAAAAAAAAAACATTTAAAGTCAGCTCCAGGCTACTGATGGGATATGGAAAGATGATAAGATCAGGCGAGTCGTCCACGGAGGAAACAGTGTGACACGTTATCGTGTTGGAGAGGGCAGTGAACCCCTCTGACAAATGGACCATGTTCAGGGACTAATTCTTTCCTCCACTTTTTCACCAGGGTGAACAATACATTATCCATTAACACCCAGCATGAAATTGTACTTGCAGAGAAAACCTTCAGCTCTGAACGTGCGTCACCATCCTCGACTTGCAGACTTTCTTTTCCACTGCCCCTGTTAAACCGCCTTCTTTTGTGTCTGAGCTAACACTCTTCTCTTCCTCCACTCAAATGAAGAAAGAATTAAGATGCCATTAAATAGTTGCCTTCTGCATCTTGGATCATTATCAGTATTCATGAGAGCTTTCTCAAATTGATAAAAAAAAAAAATGTTTTAAAAACTCAATATAAAATCACATAAAATTTCTGATGTTTCTTTCAGCTCAGTAATAAAGGTACATTATCGACAGACTGCTCACTTTCAACTCTATTCGAGAAAATAAATATGCTTTGGAAATGTGGTTCTCAAAGTACATTGAAAAAAAATGTGAAAACACAAAGCATGTTGTTTCTTATATTCCTATATTTCTCTTAGGAAAGAGGGAACCCCCGATGTTTGTTTGTGAAATTTTTCTTGGACTGAGTATGGCTGAATTAACATTTATAGCGTCAGTCTGGCCTTGCAGTGCTTAAAAAGACTATAATTAGTCAGCTCAATTTGAGTCTGAAGAACAGCCATTGAGAATCGACTGATCCCAAAAAATATGTGTCAAACTAATCCATGATCTGTGAGGGGTTTTCAAACGATCTTTCAAATCTCCTGAGACCTTGTCGTTAGCTATCAAGCTTGCCTGTCACGGGTAGAAAACGCTTGATGGATAGTTTAGACGAGATATTGCTGATGATTTTGCAACGGCCAAATACCAGGGACAACCCTGTGTGTTTGTCGCCTTTATCTAATCCCGAGCTGCATCAGTTGTGCACCCTTTTGAAGAGCCTGTTGAGCCTTGCTTCATCACCTCACTGTTGCTGGGAAGCTTTGATCCATCATCAAAGAAGCGGACTGCGAGCAAAGAAAGCCTCCTCAGCGATGTTGGACAGAAATCGATGCAATATGTCTGTATTACTATTCCAAAGGACACATGACAGAACTTAATTACGTGGAACGTAATGTCTGTGGTTTAGTTTGGCAGTGTCTCGTGGATGGGTTCGTGTAGGGACAGAGACCTAAAGAAATACCTATACACATGACTATGGACAGAGCTCATCATTTCCTGCGGTTAGCAATGTAATTAATTCCTGACAAGGGTGAGTAGTCTGAGCTCTGCGCTTGTTTTGGACAACTTATTCACTACAGGCTGTGAGGGAATTGCAAGGAAATTAAGTAATCCAATTATGCAGTAATTTGAATTCCACGAATGGCCTTTAATACTTGTTATTCAGAGGTTCACATTAATCCATTTACACATGCCGACACCTGCTCATTTCCCTTTCCTTTCTCTAAGTAAGACCTAACTTTATCACAGCAGCTCCAAATTCGTTAGAAATTCACCTCTCATATGTGAGGGCTATTCAAATCGTATTCAGATAACATCTCAGCAGGCAAATAGACGCTCTCTCATGTTGCCCGACTGATATCAAAGTAGAGAACATTTGCATCTGACTGAGCCATTTAACAACAGCAGTGAACCGTCTTGTCTAAGGGCAAATTAGAAATCTGATGAGAGCAAAACAGAAAAAATCAAATTGCATAAAATATAGCATGCATGTTGTGAACTGCGTTTTCACTGGAGACGTATCACAGCATGTCATTTGAATGTACATGGTGGCATGTTCATTACAGGCCAAGCATTGTTTTCCTGTGGGTCATGGGATTCGTTTGTGATTCCAGCAGGATGGGAGTCGATTTAAAGATTCACTTGGTGACTAAGACTGGACGGACAGAGGAAAATGTCAGCGTGATTGAGCAGGAAGGGAATTGTAGTAACAATAGGCTGGTGTTCATACATACAGTAAATATGCAGTTCTGATATGATGCATCACTATTTTCTTCATTTTGAACAAAATCATTCTATTGTTCTTTTTCAATTCTTTTTCACCCCTTATTGTCTGCTCAAAATCATTGTGTTGCCTGAGGACTGCCTAAAGTCTGTCTATATTATAACGTCATCATATTTTGTGTGACAAAATGTTAAGTGACATCCTTTTTGTTCTTCGCACTAATTTCACAACAATTTACAACCATTTGAAAATGTTTTGCTCTACAGCAGACAGCAAACTTGAACGCCAACATTCTCGAAGTCAAAGCAGCCATACCAACTACAGACTCGACAACAGCACCAAACACTGCCGCAGGGCCGGCCCGAGGCATAAGTGAACAAAGCGGCTGTTGGGTTAGGGTTAGGGTTAGGGCTATTTTTTTTTTTTTTTTTACATATTAAATAAATTAAACAAGTGACATAAATAAAAAAAATGAATTAATAATTCAAGACAAGATGATCAAGGAAATCACAGGACCCCCAGACCCACGTTCTCCCAATTGAACCCACTTTTGCACAGGTAAGGTAGGGGGGGTACTTTTGCATCTGTGCCCTGGGGGACAGTAGTTCATAATCCGTTACTGTACTAATACAATTTATAATATAACATTATAGCATGACATTTGTGTCAATAATTGTCAAGCACAGGTGACTCTGTGATGGGGGGAAGGGGGCCCCAAATCAAATTCTGCTTAGGGCCCCCAAAAGGCTTGGGCTGGCACTGCACTGCCGTGTCAAATTTGACAAATAAATCAATCAGTAACCAACAAAGGCTACTTCTTTGACTTTTAAAAGTCACTCCATGTTGTGAATTGTTGAGTTGTCCATGACACATTCTTATTTATCTGAGCCTTCTCGTAAAATTGACATTAAAGGCAAAATGTTAAATTAATTTCTGTCCTTGTAAAAAGTGTCAGTTTGTCGAATAACGTTAATAGAAAAAAAGACAACACTGTATGGACGGTAAACATGTCAGATGTTACAAATAAAGTAAACACTAACCAATAAAGGCTACTCAGTCAAAATCACTTTTGTAACGTTTGCAACGTTGCACGTTTTCTGAGTTGTTGAGTTAGAAGAAACTTTCTAAACTTGTCTATGACAGAGTCAGGATGATGGACAAGATGTCCTCGCTGCTGATGCAGGAGTCCCACCCCCTGCAGGTCACTATCACAGCACTGGGCAGCTCCTTCAGTGACAGACTGATACACCCCAAGTGTGTGACGGAGAGGTATCACAGGTCCAGGTGAGTGAAGGAGAGGTATCACAGGTCCAGGTGTGTGAAGGAGAGGTATCACAGGTCCAGGTGAATGAAGGAGAGGTATCACAGGTCCAGGTGTGTGAAGGAGAGGTATCACAGGTCCAGGTGAGTGAAGGAGAGGTATCACAGGTCCAGGTGAGTGAAGGAGAGGTATCACAGGTCCAGGTGTGTGAAGGAGAGGTATCACAGGTCCAAGTGTGTGAAGGAGAGGTATCACAGGTCCAGGTGAGTGAAGGAGAGGTATCACAGGTCCAAGTGTGTGAAGGAGAGGTATCACAGGTCCAGGTGAGTGAAGGAGAGGTATCACAGGTCCAAGTGTGTGAAGGAGAGGTATCACAGGTCCAGGTGTGTGAAGGAGAGGTATCACAGGTCCAAGTGTGTGAAGGAGAGGTATCACAGGTCCAGGTGTGTGAAGGAGAGGTATCACAGGTCCAAGTGTGTGAAGGAGAGGTATCACAGGTCCAGGTGTGTGAAGGAGAGGTATCACAGGTCCAGGTGTGTGAAGGAGAGGTATCACAGGTCCAGGTGAGTGAAGGAGAGGTATCACAGGTCCAAGTGTGTGAAGGAGAGGTATCACAGGTCCAGGTGTGTGAAGGAGAGGTATCACAGGTCCAGGTGTGTGAAGGAGAGGTATCACAGGTCCAGGTGTGTGAAGGAGAGGTATCACAGGTCCAGGTGTGTGAAGGAGAGGTATCACAGGTCCAGGTGAGTGAAGGAGAGGTATCACAGGTCCAGGTGTGTGAAGGAGAGGTATCACAGGTCCAGGTGTGTGAAGGAGAGGTATCACAGGTCCAGGTGTGTGAAGGAGAGGTATCACAGGTCCAGGTGTGTGAAGGAGAGGTATCACAGGTCCAGGTGTGTGAAGGAGAGGTATCACAGGTCCAGGTGTGTGAAGGAGAGGTATCACAGGTCCAGGTGTGTGAAGGAGAGGTATCACAGGTCCAGGTGTGTGAAGGAGAGGTATCACAGGTCCAGGTGAGTGAAGGAGAGGTATCACAGGTCCAGGTGTGTGAAGGAGAGGTATCACAGGTCCAGGTGTGTGAAGGAGAGGTATCACAGGTCCAGGTGTGTGAAGGAGAGGTATCACAGGTCCAGGTGAATGAAGGAGAGGTATCACAGGTCCAAGTGTGTGAAGGAGAGGGATCACAGGTCCAAGTGAGTGAAGGAGAGGGATCACAGGTCCAGGTGTGTGAAGGAGAGGTATCACAGGTCCAGGTGTGTGAAGGAGAGGTATCACAGGTCCAAGTGTGTGAAGGAGAGGTATCACAGGTCCAGGTGTGTGAAGGAGAGGTATCACAGGTCCAGGTGTGTGAAGGAGAGGTATCACAGGTCCAGGTGTGTGAAGGAGAGGTATCACAGGTCCTTTTTGCTGCTGTCAGACTGTGCAACCAGCTCTGCTCCCTCTATTTTTTTGCCATACTGTTTACATTTTAACTGTTCGTATTGTATAATATTATGTATATACGAGTCTATTTTATTTCTTACCTTGTTATTATATTGCTTATATTGTACTATTATCATTGTTTATTGTAATATTACTGTCCTTGGGCTGCTGTGACACAGAAATGTCCCTGTTTGCCGGACAAATAAAGAAATTCTGATTCTGATTCTTGATTCTGATTCTTCTTTATTTGGGCCTTCATGTAAAATGTTACACAATAACTTCTTTCTCCTCCTACTCCTTTTTTTCCCAGTGATGTATGTGGGTATAAGCATACAGAGCAGGAAAGACAGCTCTGATCACAAGCTGTCACAGACACATGTTTTACAGAAAAGAGCAACATACAGACCTGCCTTAACACAGACTCCAGTCAGCCATACGTTCACTCTCACTTTCGGTCTGTTTCTTTTTCTTTACTGCAAATCTGCATCACACCTTTTTTTTTTCAATTGAAGTTATTTCATAAAGCCTCCATTGTGGGGCTGCTGCAGCCCCTTCAGCTCCCCCTCTTCACCATAAATTGTCTGGGACAGGAATGAAAATCCACTCCCGAGTCACTCTCTCCACATAGCAGGGCATCTGGACAGACCTCGGAGCAGGCTTGCCTCTGGCTTAAGATCAGATGTGATTTTGGCTGCAGTCCTAATTAGAAACCAGTCTTTTTGGCTTGAGCAACTCACATTGTTGCCGAAGACTTCACACGTGAAAAGAAATGCATTTTTTTTTTAACAGAGGATAAATGTTCTTCAACGAACCCTCTAACCAGAGTGAATTCTGATCCAATTAGAAGATATTTTTCATTAATACATCTGTATTTTAGGCAAACCTTGATGAATGATTAACACAACTAGATTAATGATAGAGAAGTTTTTGTGATGAGTCTACTAAGCAGCCTGTAACACAAGGCTCTCTTTAACCCCCAACATACATATATGGAGACAGGACATCTGTTAACCTCAACATGGAGACTTTCACACTGAGGCCATTAAACTGAGCCTATAAATAAAGTTGTGTTTCAGGGGTCAAGAGCAGGATGCCGTTTTAATTCATCTTTGATTAGTTTTTTATGTTTTTTTAAGCAGCACAAATGGACATCAAGAAACAGGATGTGGGGGAGTTGAAATCCCCTCTAGGATAATATACAACCACCATCCCACCCTGAGAGGCCTTGTACTTCCGCCACTGCTCATGGGCCAATCCTATACCAATCTGTCAGAGCAATAGAGGAACACTGATATTAGATCAAGCAGAACATTGTTTCATCCCACTACCTCCTTTTTTCTTTAGCACTGAAAGTTTAGGTGTTACAACGATCAAACTGATACTTCTGACTTCAGGTCAGCAAATGATTGTTGTCCTTGTCTGTGACTACAACTGTCTCATCCTGTCTGACAGTTTGAATGCCGTGTGGAGGAAAAGCCATGAGAAAAACATGACTGAGCATGGGATCTATTCAACAGGGACTCAAATGGGTTCAGAACAATCCAGAGTTTAGAATTCACCATCTGGTCTTTACTTGCTAACAAAAAGAGGCAGTTTGAAAGATCCTGTAAATAGCATTCATTTAAAAGTTCCTCTTGGTTAGGCTTGAAATGACAGCCTTTGATCGCCAAGCAGTAATTTCTGTTTTACCTTGTTTTTCAAAGAGCACAATGTGGCTCTGAGAAACGAAGCACATGAATCAACATAGCGAGCAGAAAATGAAAAAATTAAATGAATAGATCGTAAGGTGAATGCGGCGCTCTACACATTCATTGAAAAGGTATTCAAATTGCAAGATGTTTGAATTTGAGGTCAATCTATTGCGGCGGTGATGCTTTGTTGTGTGGAGGGACAGGCAGAGCAAGGCCAAAGTTGCTCAATGTATGATAAACACCCAGAGGCAAATCCGACTCATTGATGGAAGGAGAGCTCACAGTTACTTTCTAACTGTTGGGACTAAAAAGTGGATTTATCTTCACTCCCGTTTATGAACCTGACTGCAGCAGCAATCGGCAGAGGTGACTTCCATTATCGGGTATTTATGATCTGTGATGTTGACTGTCGACTAGAGCTGGAGACGAAATGTTCATTTTTCATCACAAACTTAACATTGCAGAGGGGAGAGGGGAAAAGAAGAGAGAGAACCCGAGCCTCCGTGAGTGCTGAATTGGTGTGCGCCAACGTTAGCTTACGGCTAATGCACAGAGAAGTGATCTGGCTAATAAACAACTGCGTGAGTAACCCAAATAATCGTGGCATTGTTTGTGGTGAACACACCATTAAACAGCCGCCGCTGCTGATGACGATCTATCTGATATAACTTACTCACCACAAAGTAATGTTTTTTATTTTGTATTCACCTTTCGCTCAGACGAACAAGACTAAACTCAATAGATGTGTACTTCATGCTTACAACAGTTATAAGAAACTCCTCTGCCTTTTATCAAAGCAGAATGAGTATCATACATGCTCATAAATGACTTATAATCTAACCATTGATGGGTTTGTTACGCTATTATCAAGGCTCACATAGTCTTATTAATGTTGATAAGCATCTGATAACAAGGCCTTATAACAAGGATTTATGCATAAAGCTTTACCAGTTCCTCTTGATGACAGAACTGTGACCACGTTATGAGGACGATTCGTTCTGGAACAGCTTTAAGCACAAGTCATGCATTATTTTTCTCTCCAGTTACAATCAGAACAATATGAATGCCGGAGTTTAAGAAAATAAGGATGTAGGTTGAAGCCAACAGCAAGGACGAAGAGAAAGTCAGAGAGGAAGATCTCTGTTGCGTTATTAAGCAGGGAGGAACGCTCTGAAAGGCAATGAGAGGTGTATTAAGTTCAGAGCAAACCTGGCAGTAGAAGTGACACACACTGAGCATTGCTGTTTCATAGAATCCCTGTTTGTATCACTACAGGCTGGAGGGATACACGCAGCGGGATAATAAGCGGGGTCCACAATGGAGCCCACAATAAAGTCTGATTGAAACATGTGTTGGTTTTGACTCGTGGAATGCAAATATGACAACATTTTCAGACAGTCAGTAGCTACTCTCTGCGCCTGCTACCCGGCGATGAGGGTGTTCTGTATTTGAACGGGCAGCAGCAGAGTGAAACCGCTGTCACGGCTTACAGCTACACCCAGCCCTCCTAACACCATCCTGCACTATGAGCTATAGGCGGCTGCTATTTACCTCCCTCAATCACATCATCACATTAAAAGCTAAATAGAGCATGTTGTAGCCTCACATATAAAGGATGATTAGCAGTGTAACACAGTTAAGTGAGCAATTTTAGCTCACAAATAACAACGTTTATTGGCCCTGACTGTTTAATCAACCTTTGTGTCGTGCCTCTCTTGTATACTGGGTGTATACCCATTAACAAAAACATTTTCAAGCAACGTCAGCTTCAATGTCATATTTTTTCGGGTCCATTTAGTACAGAGATCCTAATCAGTGGTCCACACAATCTGCATTCAACAGAAACCAAGAAGAGAACACATTACTCCAGTTTTAATGACCTTGTACACTGGCTGTCTTTTTGTTTTAGGACTGATTTTAAGATTATAACTATACATTTTAAAGCTCTTCATGGCCTGGCCACAGATTTTACCATATATTGGAAGTGCCGTCCCCTTACCAACCAGCATACTGCTCAAGATCCTCTGACTGGGAGTTGCTGCAACTAGCTGTTGTTTTCACAGCAAGAAGGTTGTAGGTTCAAATCCCTCTGGAGCAGGCCTTTTCTGTGTGGAAGTTGCATGTTGTCCCCATGCTTGCATAGGATTGCTCCGGGTGCTCCCATTTCCCCACGATGAAAACATTTAGACTAGGTAAATTCAAATGCCCTAAACCAAACAAGTGTTGGTCTCTGGGTGCCATATTTTGGCAACCCACTGCTCCCTCGAGAGGCTGAATGCAGTCAATAAAGGGAATATGATTGTATGTGATTAAATAAAGATTCTTCTTCAGTTCCCAGCTCATGCTTGATGACACAAGGGGACAAAGTGTTTGCTGTCTGGGTTCCTCAGCTGTGTAACAACTTGCCTGAGTGTAACTACAGATGGTTAAATCAACATCTTCTTTAAAATCAAGTTCAAAGACTTATTTTTATCTAAAGGCCTTCCAATAAATGTATACATTTTTAGGTTTATTCTTTGAGTTACACTGTATTATTGACATTGCACTTCAGTCTTGGACTGCTCTTTTTTAACGTAGCTACTGTTTTCATGGTTTTAATTTTAATTCATTTCTCTAATAGTTCTTGTGCTAGCCTGTTTATACATACATTACTGTGTATTTGTTATGGTTTTAGTTTTTGGTTTTGTCATTTCCTGTTTTATTTTGAAGTCATGCCCTCATGTGTTGCTGGGCGCACAGCAGCGACGCAAGTGTCGTTGCAAGTTGCAGACGGACACAGTTGACATTTTCAGCACCCAGGTAGTGTAAATCACAAATGTACTTGCACCCACTTGTGCGCCCACTTGTGCACCCCTGGGCGTGTTGGTCTTAAAATGAGGTGTGGTTAGGTGTACTGATGGCAGATTTCTATCTTGAGACAGCAGAGAGTGACATGGACCAACATAAAGCTGGTCTAAAGTGGAGTGCGCAGTCTGTTTCCTGCTATTTAATGGATGCATTACATACGCCCACACAGGCGGGTTCATACCGTTCATACACTGTGATTTTATGATTAGAGAGGCTGCTTTCAGTTATTTCAAACATTTCCATGAACACAGTCATGTTACTGTAACAAATGTCGTGGCACATTTAATCTGCAAAACTAAAAGTTGTAGTTATAAATTCTCCAAAGGAAACACATCAGGAGTCAGGTCGTTTTAAATAAACAATCAAGTTTATCAGCCGTCCCTTTTGTGCAAATGTAGAGACACACATATTGTTTCTGCTGGGGGAGGGTCGCTGCAGGTGATGTCATTAACATTTTCCCCATGAAGCCTCTCTGTCACCTCTCATCCCACTGTGATTGATCAGGATGAGGATGGAGCACTTTTATTTCCTGAATGTGCCTATGTTATTATCCCTTTTGTATCATGCATGTTAGTTTTTTGTGTTATATACTGTTTTAGTTTGGACTTTGAATTTTGAATCAGCTCATCATTAAAGCTCACTTTTTGACCCCACTAACCTGCCTTTTCATGTCTTGTGTTTGGGTCCTTTTGTTGTCTAAACCATAACTCATTTTATTGTTGTAAACCACTTTGTAAAGCTGGCTTTCATAAGTGCTATACAAATAAACTTTCTCATTTCCATATTAAATGTGTTCTCTATTCACTAAAGGTACCATGCTCCATACTGCTGTTCTCTTTTTAGAATAGAATAGAATAGAATAACTTTATTGTTATTGTAACAGACACAATGAAATTAAGTGCAGTCCTTGTTCAGTGCAAAACATCTATTTGAGGGAATATGCATAAATAAATACATAAATAAAAACTGCTGTATGCATATTAATGCTAAAAACATTTAGGAGACACACCCATACAGACATCCACATTTAAAAATTGCACATCGCCCTTTTGACAAAGGTAAGTGGTGAGAACTATGCTTTAGTAGCACTATTCAATGCACTTATGGCAGTACTACTGCAACTAGCTATGTGATAACATGACAGCAGCAGCCTGTGAGCAGAAAGACAGTTTGATGTTTGTCCTGAGACCTCCATCCTTCTTGTTCCAACGTCATGTTTGCGTCATCGCCCCCCAAAAATATGCTTGTTAACCGTTATCAACTTTCCTGTAAACTAACTTGTGGCGCAGTCTTCATCGCCCTCTACGATTTCAGGATTCTTACCAACTGAAGGTGGAGATTGGGAGTTTACTGTCTCTGGGGTCTTTTCAAGAAACACCGGGGCCGACACTCCTTTTAAATAGACAAGAGCGGGCAATGTTGCTCGTCTGCAGTGCTCTGCGGGCTGGTTGCGAGTGAAAACTAGCTGACATCGAACAGCCTTCTTAAACATGTGCCATTTTTTATTACTGGACCAACAAAAGGTAAAAAAAAAGGCAAGAGAAGTGGCGCAGAGAAATGTAAGAAGTCAGCGATGAAAAGAGGATAAGAGCTGAAAAGGGCCAGCGGGGGAGAGAGACGAGGAAGGCCACCTGATGCAGTAGGTGACTACATCATTTGAGATGAGAGCCCTTCAGATGTTTCTCAGTTGCACTGACGGAGGGCGTCCTGCCATCTGCATGGTGTGATATTATTACACTGCAGTTTTGTACGAGTACTTCATCCGACTTAAGGATACTAAATAATGTGTTGTGAATGGGATACGGTGGGCAGCTGGTTTCATCCCTTTTACATCATTTCGCCTTGGAGACAAGAATTCGGCAAGAATGTGCTGTAGTACCATATGTCCGCTTTTAGAGCCTCTCAGGGCTCACTGAAGGTTACTTTCATTCAGCGGGGGTAACAGGACATGTGAGGTGAGACACGACGGTTAAACTCCCTGTCTGGCGGCTCTCCTGTCCGTGTTTTCATTAAAACAGTATAATAGACCTGCTTCCATCCCTGCTACTCTCCCAGTCATCAAACAAAGATTATGGCTCCTGCGCTGACAATGTGATTGATAGCCTGAGCAGGGGTCAGTGACAATGATCATTTTGTATTCACAGACCAAATCACGGCATCGTAATTAGCAGTTAGCGTCCATGTCATGTGCACGTACTGTAGCTTTTCTTTCATACAGACCAGACTTAATTAGACAGCTTCAAAATCAGAATACAGATTAATATGGCATCTGAAGTGCTACAGTAATGGGCCTGTCTTATTTACACAGCCTGCTCTCATTTCAATAGCCAGCTGTTTCACAACAGGCATGAGATGGCATCTACAAGGAGATTTAGATCAGAGACATGTACACAATAATACCGCAGTAATGTTAGTGGCTCTGTGAGGCTGTACGCACCACTATGAGAGAGATGTTAATGCTAATACTGTTTTTGGAGGTATGTGGACATTTTATTGGCCCAAATGGATCAAATTATTAGAGTGAAACAAGTCACTTCATGGGGGTTGTGATAAAGTGTATCACCATTACAAGTGATGTCCTGGTTTTAGGACTACAAACTACACCACTCTACAGGTCATCAGATATACTGTTTTGCCCGGCCTGGTGTCTCTGCAGAATTTCACTATCCATGTCTTTTCAGTTGCTGATCAATCTGAAGCAGCGACATGATAACGATTTTTCAGATTCCCGATGTTTTATACAGCTTGCCATCCGGAACACAGCAGCAACATAGTGTGATGTCAGAGGAAACTGGCCGCTGTGTTAATGTGGTCAATAGCTGCTCAGAAATTTCAGTATGAACCAAAGTGGTGCACCATAGATTCATGGTCTGTTGCGTTCTGCTCTAAAAACCTTGTATATCTGACTCTACTTTGCAGCAAGCATACATAGTATGCATAGTTGTGCTTTCTCCATTCCTCTTAAGTCACACATACACACACACACACACACACACACACACACACACACACACACACACACAAACACCTCTTTCATTGTCTTTCCACATGAGAAACTCTCAGAAGCAAGGTTAACCAGAAAAAGGGGACAAAGGCTCAGGGATCACTCACAAATTACTGACTAATTTCTGCTCAGAGGTGTATTCATCTGCCTCTGTGGAGGGAAAATGAGGATCAATACCTGTTCCAGGGTTCAGGGGGAAAAAACAAAGCTTCTCTCATGCTAATCAAAGAAGAGACAGTGAACGAGGGGGGGGGGGGGGGGGGGGACAGGAAAGAAAAGGCAGTTGATATTAAGAAAAAGGAGCAGAACAAAATGGACTGACAGGTAGAGAGCAGAGGAAAAAAGAAGTGATGAGCAAGTGGAGAAAGGAGAAAGGAGAGATTGGGGCCACAGTCTGTGAAACTATAAGTGGAGTGAGCGTGCATGCCTCTGGTCTTGCATTTGAGCATCCTGCATTGATAACTTGGAGATGTGTGTCTGAAGAGAGAGAAATTGACAAAGGGAGCAAGTTAAAGGCAACGAGGGCAACTGAGAGAAGACACTAGCCAGAAAGAGTGTTTTTTTAAACCTGCATCTTTTAGATTATCAGTCTGCCATACACGTGTACACACTATTTGCACATAAATGACTTTAGTAAAATTCATCTTGACAGAATCATCTTGGATCATCAGGCTGTGTCTGTGTTAGCAAGTGAGAGGTGACTGTTTACCCAACGTATTGAGAATCAATAAGCCACCTGAATATGTGTCTAGAAAATTCCTGCTTCTTTACCCCTCATGCTCTCTGTCTCTCTCCACTGCTTTTCATGAATAACATTTCTGGTATAGCACTGATCTATAAGCCAGGGCTTGACAGTGCGAGCATTTCATTCACATTTGAGACTAAGAATAGATGTGTGCAAACTGTAAAATGGAATTAAGAGCATGTGTGAGAACCAAAGATTTAGTACAGGCAGCCACTTGGGAGGCTGACGTTTGGGGGTGACAGAACTGAACTGACTACTTCTGTTTACACCAAGGAGGAGAGCTAGTCAGCTTTTAGATACATGTAAGCAGCATAGACTCACAGTGTTTTAGCAGCTAGCGGAGCTTATAACATACTGATGATGGAGCTTACAGCTTTACAGCAGAGCTAAGAAAAACAGCAGAACAGACAGTTTCTGATCAGAGGAAATTAAATGTTTAACAATGAACTGACAACTGACAGCACAACAAGAGTTTATCGTCAGGTTTTTTTGACTTAATTACTGAATATAGTTTGAAGCAGAAATGTGTTTTCAAAAGCATTCAAATAAATCAAATATGTTTGCTTGTAAATATCTCGTCCTTTATTTGAAAACCTTTATTTGCATTTAAGTTCCAAAAGTTCTTCTAAATTTTTCAACTTTGAGTAAGCATCAAGCCCTGATTCACTGCAATCTTCACAGCCAGAAAGAATATACCAGTAAAGTGAATAAAATGAGTTGTTACACACACATGCATACACACTTACTGTAGGTGTATACACTCTGAAAGCTGTAAGTGAATTAATATGCTGATATATCCCTCTGTGACATTTGAGGTAGCAGACATTTAATTCAATATCTTGCAGCTTGGTAAATGTAGTGTCTCTGCTTCTTCATCATTATAGTAGGAAGAGCAGAGTGGGAAGATCTCAGGGTGACCACATTTAACACCTGATCCTGACTTACTTTTGATGTGTGTATATGTGTGAGGTGACTGGAGAGTGTTTAAATGTCAATCCAATTACAGACCCCTCACCTTTTCCCCAGATGACACCTTAATAAACCTCCTCCAGGAACCATGGCAGAATTATCATGAGAGCCGATGGCCTTGAAGTGAGCCAGCTATATGCGAAACAATCTCGTGGTAGTAATTGTATTGCATGTCATGTTACATAAGAAAGAACACAAAGACACATACAGAGCCGAGGTTACATTCGATTTCAGTCCCTGTATTTGAAATTTCTGCTGCAGTGGTGAGTCTGGGCCTCAGCGGGAGGTCGTGAGGGTTAATTATTAACGTGAAATTGGCGGCTGTACATTGCTGTCAAGATACAATAAGCAACAATTGTTGTCTCGAATGTTGGCTACATGCTGTATTCTCCGGGGCTAATCAAACCAAAATCTGTGAGCCTCAACATGTTACTTTGCTGTGCCACATTAGTTAAGTTGCCAGGCAACAATGCAGTGCAGTGGGTTTGTGCACTCACGTTTCTGTAACCTGATGCATTCTCTGTTTTCATATCAGCTTATTAATATGCAGACATATCAATATAATGACAAAGATCAGCTTTAATTTATTAACAACGGTTGCTGTGTTAGCTCCAGTAGGAGTAGCAATAATAGGAGCAGCAGTTAAGACTAATTTGTTTTATGTATCGTGACTTTTTACACCTCTCACACTGAGTCACACTCAGGTGCCCCAGTTGATTACATCTCTGTGCTCTGCTCAAGATGAGAGAGGAGCCCGTCTCCTGCCTCATTGGTCAGTGAGCACAGAGGGACTCCAGCCTGAAGCACAGCAGGGGCATGAGTCCTTTAAACCGTAACTGCTGTCAAAATTCCAGATAGAGACATTCATTCAAATTGGTTCTTATAGATTCTTTAGGAAACTGGCTCGATACTCAGTCAGCCAGTAGACTAGTTGGTTTCTTTTGGACCAGTAGTTCTGAGTAATGAGTATTAATATTGATTAATCTGAGATTATCACAAATTTCACGATTAATCGATTCATTTACTGTAGTTTATAAAACGTCAAAGAAATCGGGAAAAATACCCACCAAAATTTCATAGAACTATATGTCTTCAGATTGCTTGTTTTGTCATCATAAATGTCAAATAAAAGCAGGAAATTACTAGATTAAAGAAGCTGGTGCCAGCAAATGTTTTGACACTTTTGTTTGAAAGTCGATTGAAATGGCCAACCGATAATCAAAAAATGAATTTAGCAGCGCTGAAGAGATTTCAGCAAAGAGGGTTTCAACTGTATCTGGCTTGTGCAATCTATTCACTGATTTGGTTTTTTATGCAGTTAGTTTCTTACTTCTACTTTCTCTGAAAATTGTTTCTAATCTTCTTTTTTATTCTGTTGATGGTGATTTGTTGTGGTTTCTTTCTTCTGACAAATGTACTTATTGTAAGTCACTTTGGACAAAAGCATCTGCCCAGCAGTGCGATTTTGATGACACAAATATCGTGGCATAAAGAATTCACAATAACGATATCATCACAATATCAAACAAATTCAACGTTAACTTTGTTTATCGTGTGTTTTGTTCCTATTTTGACAAATGAATTACAGTCACAATACGAGTGAAACAGGGGAGAGGGACTGTATTCAAGTTTGAAAGCCTTGACAAAGCAAGAAGAGAAAATGCATACATTACGAATATTTCATGTTGAAATATATTTAAATGGCACTACTAATATTGGCTGGAGCCCAGTTAATAAAGACAATTTGGGTTGAAGAGCTGTTGGACACTAAGGGCTCCCTAATAAGTATAAAAACAAATAAAATGGTGAAAGCTGAAGCACTATGGAGAACAGTTTTCAGGTCAGGTTTTAATAAGTCCACCTGTACGGTAGAGAACAAGCTGAGAGAGAGGAGATAAGCTGCTAGTAGACGCTAAAGGGGATTATCACAGGAGAAATTATGCCATTAAATTATATGCAAACAGACACCTGTGCCTCCGTTTCCCAGTATTGTTTCATATTTAATTAGACATATACACAAACAAATCAGCATCCGATGCTTCCACACACAAATATCTTGAGTGTCTCATGAAAAGAGTCAAGAAAACATCAGATACTCCACTTTAAGAAAGAAATATTGAGCCACTGTAGGCAAACATTGTTCTTCATTGTTATTCTGTCTCAGTAAAGGAAAATAAATGAAGGAGCCTTCAAACAGCATACTGTTGCTTTCTGTCATTCACACATTAAAGGATGCTATTTAGGCCTCACTTCAGACGTCTAGTCCTCTTGGAGAAATCTCTCAGAATATTATATTTGCCTTACCAAACGGCAGGTCAGATAAAATAATTGGGACTCAAGCCAATTTGTATTGAGAAAACACCAAATCCTGGGCGTATTCTCGAATCCCCTGAACACCTCTATGTGGATGAAATGGTCCAAAGCGCAAAACGGTTGCATTTAAGAGTGTAACCTGTCAAAGAAACTGTCAATGTAGTGTGAGCGCTGGGGGCTTGGAGCTGACACTGTAACATCACCGCTCTTTCACCTCACTTTTCAGTCTGCACAGCCTGTACATTAAGGAAAACTGATAACATATACAGGGAGGCCAGAAGGGTAGTTCTCCCTAAAAGATAATAAATGGAGGAAAATATAAATAATTCAGAGTCAGCTTCATGTATGCCCACATCGTCCTGGCGGGGTTTACTATTTTCTTTTAATGCACCTGTTTCTCATACCGGACAGCAGGTGTGAGACAAAGTAGGAATATTATGTAAATATTCAAATATAAACAGAAAGTTAGCAACAGGGAACCTCAACAGGAGATCCTCCAAATCCATCCTGTTATTGCAATAAAGTTGTTAAACTGTAGAAGCCTGTTCACTTAAGCTTTCTCATCCAACAGCAGATACAGAAATACAGCCCAGATGTTTACTCTTATATTAGCAACACCAAACAATTATACCTCACAGTCGCAAGGGCAATATTTAAACAGAACCAGAGGAGAAATAAATTGTCAAACAATCAATGAATCATTCAACACATAATTACTTAAGCATTTGGGCAAATTCTCTAGTATACTGTCTTCTGTTAATGTAAATTGAATGTTTTTATGATGTCTTTAATTTTCAGCAGAGGCTTTGATGATGATCACATGGAACTCCAAACCGTAAGTATGTTAACTCTGTTTCTCTCTGTTTTTTTTTTTTTTTACATACAATCAGGAGGCATCCTCTCATTTTTATCAGGAGAGGGTGGCAGGTGATTATGAACTGGGAATAATGAGCACGTAGGAGTTCTTTATCTCTCTTCGTATCTTTTCTGTGTGTATCTGTCCGTCTCAAATCACTGGAATAAATTGGTCTGTGAGATCCAGGGTCGCTCATTCTTTAAAGGCTAGACAATCTTCATGTGTTTACATAGAAACACTCTTTCCAAATGTAATAATTCTCAATAATGTATTAGTAATAGGTCTGGATCCAGATAGGACAGTGTCCGGGTTCGTTCCCAGACAGTGGCAACATAGTCTCTGGGTTTTGGCCAACTGGTGAGAAAACACTCAACTTAAATACCTCTGCTTAGGCAGTGGGAAACTGTGATGGAAAGGTTTAACTTTATTATTATTTATTTTTCGTACATTTTGGAGATTAAACGGTAATAATTGGACTAAGAACAACTTACTTGCAGCCCTAAGGATAAACATTTTTGAGCTTACTTTCAGATTTGATAGGTCAGTCACTTCCCAAGATTCATGTCCCGTCTTTACATATGAGCTTATTATGGTGGAGAACACAAACGTTTTAAGATTCCCCAGCTGACAGCTGACAGGCACAATGATCACCTTATCTAATCAAAAATCAGACTAAACTTATAGTATGCTCCACATAGATTTGTATTTTGGTCTAGGCCCAGTATCAAGTGTGTTAATGCCATCCAAACAAATACTCTATTCTCTATTCACATCTATTATCAAAGCTGAGGATTAGGCTCTGTTACACCGTAAACAGGCTTACTCATGATTGTCACCAACACTCCTGTGATGTTCAGAGAGGACAGTTAGCACCAAAGCCTCATAGCTGTATTAGCATGCATAGCTTCATAAGATTAAGATGAAGAATGACTATGCAAGAAATCATGAGGGTTTTACTGGCATGGAAGTAACTGATTATAATTGGATGTGATTAAACTACTCCTCACTCATCTCCATGGAAACGTGAGCTTTTTGGCTCAGTTGCAAAATACTTTGAGGAGGGCCGGTGTCAGGTACAGCCCAGTGGATGCAACGATAATACAGAAAACATTCATTAAGGCAGTGATGGCCAAGCAGGCAGCTTTGTCATAGCAGCATGCCAGTGCCAGGATCCGTTTTGTGAGATCTTTAATAATCAGGTGCATCCGCATCAGCAGCTTACTACACTGAAGTTGTTTCTTAAGAGTAATAACAGCATTATCTCTCTGTAGGAGAGAATAAGTTATGACTATTATCATATTTTTTGTACTATTGTGGTTTAATTATGCCTCATATGGTAACAATATCCATGATAAACACTGCCAGCCCCATGGCAAAATGTTAATGATTAGCCTGCCAAGCCTCAATAAAAATGGCTGTATTGCCCGAGCAGTGAACATTTCATTTGCTCAGAAAATGATGTACAGTGTGTGTTTGACGCGGCAGGGCGCAGTCAGTCTGGATTAAAAAGACACACTCTGGGATGGGCTTTCACAGACCTTGGCACAAAGTCGTCACCCCTCAGGCTAACGCTTTTAACATTTGTTTTTTATGCAAAACGAGCCAAGGCCATGTATGGTTAGGGTGAAAAGGGACAAGGGACACACGGGGACACGAGAGGGAAGCTAACAAAAGGGAGGCGAACAGAAAGTGGAGCCAAAGATGTTCACTGGAGATTAATATGTAAAGACTTCACTAAGAATTTAAAAATGTGAAACAATAAAGCACACATTTGATAACAGTGGCATATGACTACTGTTGAATTAAAGCCATATTTCCAATTACGCTACAGCTCTTTCCTCTATCACTGTCAGAAAGGAAATCACAGAGCCCCTCAACAATTATTTCTCTTACAGATTCCTATCATTCGATCCTCTCTTTCTGTTGAGCTCAAGAGGAACCTATTCATCATGTCAGTGACACTTGCTCAATTGTGACCTCACATGACGAGTCACCTCTGGTATCCAACCCACTTCTCACAGCCTTCTTCACAGTGAGAGCTTCAGATCAACATAATACCTACAGAATGAGTAGGCCATCGGTCAACATCTGCTTGTTCATGTCCGGGCTTTCTGTGAAACCTGCACCTGTTTCTTTTTACAGAACAGAAAACAATGATGTCATAACTAAAGATGTGGTTTATAATTTCTTTCCTTGGCTATCACTGAAATAAAAATACAACCTCTCATTTTGTTACAGCCTCCAACACTGCCACAAATTCCAAAAGTCACTCTTGTACAGGCCACAGTTGTAATTTGCATTTAATTTGCATAATGCCAGTTACATGTTTTACATTTTTTACATATCTGTCTGCTCGCTGTAGTCTACAGATAAGGGCAACAAATGACATCATTCTTGCAACAGGGATTTAAAGGATGGTGGACAAGGTGCACAGATCCTGTTCTAAAGTGAAGGTATCCAACAATACTCAATACAAGTAAAGGCCCTGCTTTTAAAACCTACTTAACTGGCATTGGATAACGTTTTTGCTTTGACTTATCATTCTGAAGTAAATACTGATTGGCCATGTAATGATTATAGAAAAATGACACCATCCACATATATACTGGTTACCTGTAAAGTTTTCCCGATGCTGTTCAGTCTGCCACCTGGCTGGATTTTTAAAAGAATATGGTGGTTGAATTATGCCACAAAGGAAGTAAGTGTAAGTGCACATTGTGCAACCAAAATAGGGAGAGGCATTGTTTCCCTGGTCACTATCCTGCAGGTAACATTGGAGGAACTGGAAGAACTGTGGAAACGCTACACTGCTAAAGAAAAAGATACCGTGCAGATGAAGGAGAAGAAGGAACGCGAAGGACAGACATTCACTCACAGTCTGTTCCAACGTTGATATGTGTTTCCCCTTACCACCAGAACTTGAGACAGTTCAAAACTGTCATTCTTTAGAATAGAATAGAATAGAATAGAATAGAATAGAATAGAATAGAATTGAATAGATGTTTATTGACATTGTTTCAAAAACAATGAAACATAGATGGCAGCTTTTAGTTTGACAAATATATATCTAATATAAACAAGTACAGAAAATAGTTAAAAATAGAAATTAAAGCGGCAAGCAGCGATTAACGGGCCCTTGCTCCATGCACACCCGATTGTGTCGCCGTTGGAGGGTGCGCTCACCTGTTACCTGTGTGTCATGTTGCACTGAATGATGTGGAGAAAAGTGTCATGTAAATTGGATGATGTTTGTGTGACTTCCTGTGTCTATTGGGTGGCGCTATGGATATGACAGTATTGATGCGTAGACGTATTCAGGGCCAAACCCCCGACATGTGTGAGCAATTTGGTGTAGATGGGAAATTGTAAGTTGAAGTTATAAGGACTTCCTGCTCTATGGTGGAGCATTGAAATGGACCGCACCACCACGCCCACCAGGTATGATGGAGGCAAAAGCTTTTGATAACTTTTCATCTTCAAGTTCTGATGATGATACTGGCTGAATGTGAAGGCTGTGGTGTTAAATTTGTAGGAGGAGTTCGTTAAAGCACAAGGCATGGAAACGGGTAAAAATGATGTTGAAAATCAAAATGGCCGACTTCCTGGTGGACTGAGAGTTTTTTGATGTGCATATAGGAGGCAGGATGGGGCACTATAGAGTCCCCTGGCCACATCCAAGTGTGTTTTGGGGAATGTTCAGGCCTCCAAAACTGCATTTATATGCGCTAAATAAAAATAATCCTTACAGGTTCAATAGGTCCTTGCCCAGGTCAGTGCTCGGGCCCATATACTGCAAGATAAATAGCAATTCTTTCTACTACATCAGTACTAAACAAAACCTGCCAACCTATTAATACAACCAGGTGTTTGACTTCGCCTTTTTTAAGGCACAAAGATATGGTATTGTAGGATAAATTGGGTTTCCCTATGTTTTGGGGGGGGGTTTTTGCTTCGGTTGGTGGCCAGATGGCTAGCAGTCCCATGTTGCTGATGCTGTCCCACCAACAAAGGTTCATACAGTGATTACACAGTGAAATGTTAGAAGGGCAGAATTGGGAGCAAAATGTAACTACAAGTGCAGACCAAAGTAGCTTTTTATTGTTACACCGCATGAACACACGGGTACTGGGACTGAATGAAAGCGTCTACAGCCATCCTAGCAGCTCTGTCAGATGCTACGCATTTGTTTGTTATCATGAAATGCAACATGCAGATGTGGCTAATGGGAATGTCACTAGTAAAGTTTGTATTTGGTCGTGAGATTAGGACAGGTTTCGTGACGTCTTTCCAGCATGCCATACTTGGTGTAGGCTGCTAACGTTTTCTCTCCCGCCACTCAACATTGAGTTGAAGCAACTTGGAGGTGGAGGTTAAAGTTTCACACTAAGCTATGCCTAAGTTGATCTGAATGCACCATTAAGTTCATTAAGTTTATTAATTAGCTTTTGGCCTTAACTGTTTGCATCCAGAATATGGACAAGCTTCCAGTCGTGCTGTCTTGTAATTACATTTCGTTATAGTGTAAAGGATGTCAGACTGATGGATCTTTGGACAGCTCTTTTCACGCAACAAAACTACATCAGCTTGCTTTAAAAAATAAAACCCAATAGTAGTAGCATTAAATATTTGTTTGAAAATTGTTTAAATTGTTTCTTTCCCCAAAATGTGATTATTCAAAGCTTCTAGGACAGTTGTCTGGCAGTCTGGTGCACCATGACTGTTCATAACTTTCTGAGTAAACTGTCAAATACTTTTATTGATCCAAACAAACTAAACTAAACATTTATTCATATAATACTTCATATAAGACGGCGGTATTCATTTCTGTCATAGTAAAACACAGTAAAAGACCATAGCTATTGTAGTGATCAATATGACTGAGTCATCTCCCTAACACAATAACCTTTAAAGTCACACATCTTATATGTGCCACAAAAGGTCATTGAATCCAGACACAGTAACTCACTAAAGACCGGATGAAGACATAAAGCATCCATAATGCTTCTACAGGCATCCAAATAGAGATGCTACCTCTCTGGAGTCCTTTCAGAAGTGAAATATCGGGCCTTCCCTCTGCCTGGAGAGTATATTCTCATAGACTTATAGATTTGTGGTAGAAATAAACAAAACAAAAAAAAAGTATTGCTTTGTTTGGTAAAATTGCTGTCTTCTTATTTTAGTCCCACAGATCTATTGTTAACAATGTTTAGCCAAATGGGGCCTCCAGGAAATGTCTTGCCCACCCCATAATCAAATGGCGGAAATGAAACAATAGGAGGATTAATCAATATCAGCGGTCGTCTTCCCAGAAAAATATTAACCTTTAAATGCCACCAACAAAATATATACCAACAAATGATTCCAGCTTTTTTCATCTCACTTTCTTTGTTCTCTTTCTCTCTCACTTTGTTCTGCCATGTTGTTTAGCTTTTATTGGATTTATACATTCAATATTTCTATATTTCAATCTGTGTTTTGTTTCTGAATTTCAAAGTTCACCTCTACATAATGCTCAACTATAATGTGCAGGCATTGACTGAGTCTATTTTCCCTGAGGTCAGATCCATTGTCAGGGACAATGGATCTCTGAACATTTTATGTCATTGTCCCTTGTCACAAATCATGGAGCAAGAATGCCCTTTCCACAAATCCCATCAGCTCCAGGGAGATAGGACGTTGTGCTGCTGTTCCTGTCATCAGAGCTACCGCACTCTGTATCATCTATGCTCCTATAAAAAAAAATCTAAAAAAAAAACAAACGAAAAAGGAATCCAAAAACCACATGCTGAAACAATTTAGCTAAAACATAAAGGACACAGCAGGCCCACAGCATCACTCAGAATAAACTCAATGGGATGTGAGTGAATCATACAGCATCACACAGCTGTAGTTTTGAGTTTAAGTTCATAGCCCTTCAGAAACTCATCAATAATGCTCTTTCATTTATTTTCCTTCATTGTCATGACAGTCCTCTTGAATGTCTCCAGACACTCTAGTTTGTTTCCTTTGCTAAAATGTTTGGTATGTGTTCTCGTGCATGGAAAATATCTTGAGGTTAAAACACCAACAGCAGCTCCCCTCTCCCACAAGAAACAAAGCTCCCGAAATGCCTCGTCAGTAGCCCCACCTTTAATTCTGTGACTTTGTGACATCACACTACGTCACAGAGTCACACATTAGCATAATTTATGCCTCATGGCTAGTAAGTGTTGACTAAGGAACGCTGTTCTGTTGTTGTTAGTGGTGCTGGCTCAGTGGTGCATGTGTGAGCTGACCAATCAGAGGAGACTGATTATTTGGGAGGGTGGGCCTTAAAGAGACATGAGCTAAAACAGAGCGCTTCAGACGAAGGGAGTTGCAGCACTGGACAGTGTAAGAAAACTGATGTGTGTTTTTGTCAAGCATTGAAGCATGTAAACCTATTCTAGTAATACCCCAAATCAAATTATTAACCTGAAAATGAGCCTTATATATCTCCTTTAGAGCAAAAAACGTATCTATTGCCAGTTTAATATACTATAATAACAAATACCGTATTTTATGTTCTTTAATGTAATTAAATGTTTCTTCTTTAGGGGTTATGTACTCTTTCTACTGTGTGCTTTTACCTTCCATGACATAGACCAGTGAGCCCACATCGCCCTCCTTAATGATACAGCTGTCCTTTCCATACTCCACAGGGTACATGCAGTCCACGATCTCTTGGATCTGAGACAGCTCCAAGTTCTTCATGAAGTCATTGTCCAAGATGGCCTCCTTGATCAGATCCTTAGACCTGGAGACAAGGTAAAACAAATATGGTGTGACACAAATGCCTGGCAGAGATAAAAAAAATGTATATATATATATTCCCTGCTGACTAGTTCAACAGGTTGGCATGTTGCTAATTTCAAAGCAATCAAGGTCTCACTCAAACTGCACAGTAGCTGTTCAAAAACATATCTCCATTTCAAAGATGTCAAGGTGAAGCCTTTTTTTATTCCCTGCAAATGCTCCAACAAGTCAATAGATTGCAAAAATCCATGCCTAATGGAAGCATACTCTTTCCTCTCACAGGTGCTTTTCTGAAAGCCAAATCAGCTATCAGACTGCAGAATCATTAGGGCATTCCTTGTATTTTTTGCAATGCCAGTGCAAGGGAAGGAGAAAACATGATTAACCGTAGAGCTAATATGCCATTGTCAAGGTGCAGCTCTGTGTGCAGGTGAAAGAGCACTTTGTCAGGCGGGCTGAAAAGAAAAGCAAGGGCGATTGAAAGTAGGCAACATTATGAAAGGGGACATCATGTAAAATTATCATTTTAACCATTGGCGGACAATTATCCATTAAAAAATGTCCATGTGTTGACAGTAACAGGTGAATGAAGGCCAGACGCAGTGAGGGTTGAAAAAACGTCAAAGCGAGAGTTGTACAGATCTATTTGGACACAGGAGAAGTATCGAGAGATGGGAGAGAAATCTGCCCGGACTCCATGTCAAGTGAGTCGAGATCACTCATACACTGAAAGCATGTCATCAGCAGATTTAGAGCCGCTCCGCTGAGTGCTGCGTGGTTTGTCTTGACAGAGTGTCAGCTGGATGAATGAGGTTAATTATATGTATCAAGGTTAATCCCACAAGGAGTCCCCTCCTATAGTAGTGGAGCTTTTATACACTAATTCATATCAAAAAAAAACATAGAGCTCTCTCCATCCCCTGATAATAGCTACTGGTGAACTGCCTCTTGCCTTTTTTTGTGCGCAGTGCCCTTTTCAGAAACTGATCACCTGAGGAGCTTATAGTTAAAAGAGCAAATAACCTGGAGGGCATTTACGCGGCAGGGTTCCCAACACACACAGTGTGCCCTGCTCTCAGCCTGCAGCAGCATCCTACACAAGCTGCACAAACACAACCACACGAACAAAACTTCAATGTCTGCCCTGATACGATATCAGCCATGCCCTGGGTTTTTTAGATTCATTTTCTGAGTTCTATAGGCATATGTGGGTATTAAAACTTTTAGGGACACTTGCATGCTTCTGTATTAAATCCAAAGACCATCATCAAATCTGACACACAAAAAAACTGATGCCACTAAGAAAGCAGCTTTCATAGCCAAATGTACATTTCTATCTCTACATATCATGGTAAGGGTTTTTGGCTGTTTTATTTTGTAGTTATATTCTCATGTGTCTTGTTGTGACTCTCCACTTCCTGTCTTGGTCTTTTTTCCTTCCATTTCTCTACACATCTGTTACTTATTCCTGTATTCCTATGCCTGTCCCCAGTTCTCATGTGCCCTCAGTGCTTCTGGTTTTTTCTCTTCAGTTTTTTCTCAGACTTTCCTTTGCCTGCCTTTTGTTGCTCGCTCTTTCGATCTGGGGTTTTGGACCTTTAGATTTATCATTAAATATCCTTTTCTTCTTTTACCTGCCTGCCTTGCCTGTGTCTACATTTGGGTCTTCACTACTTTGCTCATCTTTGCACTACAGATCATTCAAGTGCATCATTGACTCACCATTAGCTGAAAATGTTTTGGTGTGGGTCTCAGATAGCATGTTGAGATATCGCTGACACTATGGACTTCATAATGTTGGTGTTTAGCATTCAACAGTGTGATGAATTCTCAATCAGGGTTTCAAGGCTTGTGGATGCTCTTACTGACAGCAGTGATGTCTGTGGATCAAAGTGATGAACTAAATTACTACAGACCAGCATTAGCTAGCTGTCACAATCTATTGGATGACAAAAAACTAATTGCTTACTTAAGTACAAACAAGTAGAACATAGTAACTTCCTGCTTGATTCCTCAGGGACGTTTCACATTATATTTCTGGATTGACACATCAATCTCACGACTATAGTTGGACCATTTCCAGGAATTTTTTTGCCAACAAAACAGGTATTTTAAGGCAAACCCCAATGTTCTCCTAACCCTAACCAAGTGATATTTGTACCTGAACCTAAGCAGAGCACAAGCACAGCATTGTGATAAGTGAGAAATAAAAAATCAAAGTTTTGAACTTATATGTAGTTTTGCAGAACCGTATTTAGCCAACGTCGTTCTGGCAATTGGGCTGCTTCGTGTTGCAGTGTCATTTTTGAATTTCTCCTCAGAATTTGAACTGATTTAAACCTCCTGTAGCACAGAGAAGCTGCTTCACCAACAGAGCAACCCTGACAATCTTAAGGTGCCTCACTAGATATGTTTTTTCTGCCCATGAGAGTCGGAACAAGCTACTCCTGCGGATAAAAAAGAAATGACTGAGGTGCTGAACCTATTTTTAAATTCCCACCCCTCAATCTATATTAAGATGTGCACTGTGCTTCCCAAACCCCCTTCCCTTTCTTCAGCAGTCACCGCTCAAGGAGGAGATTCAGATTTAATGTCGACAGCTCTCACTAGGTATTTGGGAGCAAACTTTAATGAAGGTGTGATGTGATGTTGTTTTTTTTTTTTTTACTGTAATGATTTTAACTGAGTTAGTGATGCTTTAAAGTTGTCTTAATTGTATTCAGAGACAGCAGGGCTCTGTGTTTTTAACTGAGTGAACAAACAGGAACAAATTGTGATTAGTTTCCAGTGTGGAAATCTGCCTCCTTGACCCTGTTTCTGTTATATTTACACCCAGGAGATTTCAGGATCACCCCGACTTGAGCCTCATTGAGTGAGCAATATGCTCCAACCAGACCCTTACAAAAACATCTGCCGGCCTCTTCTTTGTGAGGATGATATATTTGCCTTCATCCTCTAGTGAAGTCTGGGGCTGAGCAAGGTCAGCCTTCCTTAAAAGGAGAAAATATGCTCTTTTAGGAGGAAAAAAGAAGAGGGGTAGCAGAGAAGTGGGAGAGGCTAACAGAAATAGGAAGCAGAAAGAGGGAGAGCTTATGTATAATGAACGCTCTATGGGCCTTGTAAAGAAGACAAAGTGGGTGGGAATGAAAGAAAAATATAAACATTTGGCCAAATCCAACAGGCAGTCTGCTACGCTTCAGTAACCAAAACAAAATGAAAATGTAATGGAGCTATTTTTCATCTCAGGAAGGCACTTGCGTTATGGGTTTTTTTTTATTTATTTATTTTTTTTTTTTTTAAGAAACACTCTCTATGCTCAGTTGAGAAACAACAAGAATTGAAAAGTCCCGAAAAACTACAAAATAACTTCAAAAGAAATTGCGGTACATCAAGAGAAAAACATGAAGTTTTGCGGGCGGCTGAAGCACACATGTCCAAACAAATAAGAGAACTGCGCCTGACCTCCACTTGCATTCAGCAGTCTGTCTGCTTTTCAGTCATAATTCTTTGCTTATTAGAGGAGAGGTATTGTACGCAATTATCGCCCTATGTTAGACCAAGTGTGTGAAAAGGTGCAGCGGATGCTCAGCAGAAGATTTAAGCTGATGTTAGGAGGCTTTTATGGAAGTTCAGACAGCCTCTTGGTTAGTTTTCAGTGCCATCATGTAATTTCCTTTCAGATTCCCTGCGAGGATTATCATCAGGAATCATGCAATCATTCAAAACCTCTGCCACTCATTTCTTTCACTGTCATAGCTCAAATGACCCTTTCAAAAAACATCAACATGCAGGAGAAATGAATCTTGCTGCAATCTTGTTTTGTCTTGTTTTGTTCACTAAAGCCCTCTTTGGGAATTCTCTTAATGGAAACAGGAACATGGAGTTGAAAGCTTTTGGATGAAAACTCTTGTGTTAACCTCCTACGCCAATCCGAATGCGTCCGGGGTCCCGTGTTTACACAGACACACGAGGAAAGCTCTTGGGGTTTTTTTCTAACACACTTCCAGCTGACCGGTACAACAGAGACTAATGGTCTTTTCTGCTCGGATGAATAATCCCTTTTTATTTTTGGATCGTTGTTGATAAAATCCTCTGAGCTTTGTTTGTGTTGACAATTCTGATCTTGCTGCAAAGTCGCAAAAGTCTGACAATAGAAACATTTCAAGCGATGCTATAATGGATTTAGTCAATAACTTGCCAATGATTTTAATTTGAACACTCCAATCTGCTGATGTTGAGTGACTTGAGTATACAGTATGCACTTTAATGCTTTACAAATGTACTCATTTTACTAAATGTAGTTTTTGGCAAGTATTCTTCCTGTCCACCGAGGGGAAAGATAAGCGTCCCGATTTGGACTAACACAACCTTAAAGTTCAAACTCAACAGGCGGCTGCTTCATTTCACAACACAGGGCTATTTTGGTGGCAGTTTGAGAAGCAGACCGAGTCGAGCAGGAAAGGTGGAAGTGTGTTTGCTCGAGTTTGAAAAGAAGACAGACAGAGAGAGAGAAGCAGGCGATCTCAAGACAGATGATAAGGTAAACATGCACAGAGAGCCTGTCACACAGGCACAGCTTGTATAAAATACACACTGGTACATTATGCAGAGCTGCTCTCCAGCCTATTACTCCCTGTCACTGGATGGCCTTTAATCTCTCTCTCTCATGTTGGGCTATAATCAGGATTATTGATATATCGGTGGGCTGCTGATAATCTCATTGATGGCTGACACTGATGACAGTCTCCTGATAATATTTCTCTCTCTCATCTTCATAATTGACGGCATCCTACTATCACATTATCTTAATCTCAGTGTGTGTGTGTGTGTGTGTGTGTGTGTGTGTGTGTGTGTGTGTGTGTGTGTGTGTGTGTGCGTGAGTTAGAGGATACCCCCTCATCCATATGTGCTACAGGTGCCGTACCTGCTGGTACGTAAAATTACGCACAGGCATCAGAAAAGGTGACAATGGGTGAATGAGCCCGCACCGGAGCGCAGCGGGCCAACGCAAAATATGACAGAAAATCTTGAATATAATGCGTTTTGCAGTCTGACACCTACTGTGGGCTTTTGGGGTAGAAAGGTAGGGTGACATGGCTGAGATCCTGGATGTCGAAGGCGGTGGGTTCGGCCGAAATCGCCTGCCTCTTGGTCCGCTGCTGTTCGTGCAGCTCGCTCTGCTTGTGGACCTGCTGGGTTGCCGGTTTGATAACGGAGCGATATTTGTCCAGCTCGTTCTGTAGTCTCTGGATGAGCTCGTCCTTCTGGTCGAGCTCCAGCTCCAGCTCGTCGATGAGCGCGTCCCTCTGTCGCAGCTCCTCGATCTTCTCCTGGAGCGCGTACTGGAGGTCGCGCAAGGTGCCCATTTCCAATCGACTTCCCAAATAAGTTTACCGAAAGGAGCGCAGTAGAGTCTTTATCCTCTCTCCTCTACCACGCTGCGCGTAAACTTTATCCGGCATGAACGGCTTCAGAGGATGCAGCCCCTGTCTCTCCGGAGGGGAGGATTCCTCACTCCTCTTCCTCCTCTCTGGATGCAGCGGATGGTCGGGATTTAAGCAAAGGTATGCTCGGTGAACGCCAAGGTGAAAGCGTCTCAACCAAAATCACGCAAAGTTTCACCTCTCTCTCTCTCTCTCTCTCTCTCTCTCTCTCTCTCTCTCTCTCTCTCTCTCTCTCTCTCGGCTGTGTGACAGCGGATGGTCGTCCTCCCCGAGTGCGTCAGGCTGCGACCCGGAGAGAGCGCGCATGGCGAGAAGGGCGCCTACAGGAATCTGTGGCACGGTGCAGTCTGACTGCCACTCCAGAGGGAGCCGCG
The DNA here is from genome assembly GCA_963678695.2 of Diplodus puntazzo. Lineage (NCBI taxonomy): Eukaryota > Metazoa > Chordata > Actinopteri > Spariformes > Sparidae > Diplodus > Diplodus puntazzo. The sequence goes on along the minus strand of OZ023168.1, from coordinate 4,799,613 downwards.
CTTGTCTCACATGAATAATGGACTCAGTGAGAGAGCCACTGCTCGGGGAACCATGTCATCATACCTCCGCAACTCGCCCTGCGGCTGCTGAGTTACAAATAGACGCGCAGAGGAGCCTTAATGGAAGCTGATGGTGATGGAAACTTAATGAACCCCAGTGTAAAAATAAACAAGAGAGGAGGCTCACTTGCCTTTTTAAATTGAAAATATGAACCCATGATGGTACGCTCAATGCTTCAATTAAAGGCACATTATGTAGTTTTGGGGAAGAGATCATTTTAATTAGAGGTGAAAGATATGTCGTGCCTACACAAAATAAATAAACCAATGATCTGTTTTCATGATAAAGGACAACATCATGTCATACTGATTTACTTTGTAAAATATGATGTTATCATCTTGGCAGACCCTGCATATTTCAGCGTTCTGTCCACCCCTATTTTCCTCTGAGAAGAGCTTGTTTAATCAGTTATGAAAAAGATAAATATTTACCTCATTAATAATGTAAATATTGAAATTCTGACTTTGAATTTATTCTCTTAAAACTACACAGCGCCCTTTTAAACTTTGGTCGGCAAACAATGTGTCTAAAAGTGGAGAGCAATAATTCAGTCCCTGCGCAGTCATCCATTGTTGTGACAGATTCTGAAGGGAAGCAAGTAAAGGTGCTCCAGGCAAAATGAAAAAAGAAAAAGAAAATCATCATACAGACCGTCGAACCAAAGCTGCTGAGGCTCACAGGTCTCCACAGCAGCTCCACCACATTCCTCATCTAATCTCGTGGACTCTGCTGGTGTCTGTCCATATTATCCCAGTGAGTCATCTGAAGCTCGGCGAGCAGCATTTGGCCTCATGCGCTTTGGACAAATTCAGGAGGATAAACTGCCAAGGACAATCTGATAGGGCGAGGAGCTACTGAGGCTAGAGCAGCAATTACTGGGCAGAGGGGATGGGGAGTCAGAGGGCTGACAGCCACGACAAAAGGCAGATTACTTTAGCTGTAAAGATAGGTGTGTTTGGTGAGTGTGCACCTTTGTGTGGTCAAAAGAAAGCATATTTTTCCTGACAGGAAGCATGTAAACAAGGCTGGACAGAGACAGCTGGTCCAATAGAAGATCACAGCTGCCCTCTTGTGGCGGGAGAGGGCATCAACACAGGCAAACAGCATCAAGGTTGCACAAATGCCCAACTCTTAATGATCCAGGAGTGTTGTAGGATGTATGGTTGCCAATACTGACATGTACAGTGGTCCTGTGTGCAATAAGGGAAAACAAATGCACATCAGCGGCTTTAGCAACCAATGCTAACCTGTGTTCAGACATCACAGAGATTAAAAAAGGTGTCATTTCAGCTTGTTCTGAGAATTTAGCAGATAAAGCGACCATGTGAACAGACACTTAACAGTAAGAGTCTGATAAAATTATCACAATTAAATGATGATTAAAACTGATGATTCAAAATGGTTAAAAAACAGTTTTACATGTATTTTATAACTACAAACACTCTTCTAATAAAGCCAAAGCGTCTCCTTTCTCCTCCAGTTAATTAACTGTATTTTCTTTTATCTCCGTCAAGAGGAGGGCGCAGGGCACAACGCTGGAGCAGCAGCAAACTCTCCATCGTATCCTTTATATAGGACATAGCAGAATATGATGGTTAGAGGTGGGGGTTTCAGGCTCCCCCCCCCTCCTTCCCGGTCCAGTGTTGCATCCTCACATCCACCCATCATCAAAAGGCCCACCCACTGTCCTTCAAAGCACCTCTGCGCTTTAAATTTCACCTCTCTAACCATCCAGCTCAGCCCTTTTCCTATGCAGATCAATAGAAACAGGATCCATTGCTCCATGCTGCGGTAATCCGATGAGCCGGGCAGGCCGGCGGCTGGTGCCACGTCCTGACTCTGATGGGGGTCACACGTTCTCCGACCCCTCGGCAGCCCGGCGGTGCAGGTGGAGGCCCTCCTCTTCCTCCAGACACAAACAGATTCACTTCTCTCTCGCTTCACATGTAACTTGTCCATTTAAAGTTTTGTCCTATCAGCTGATGCTCAATTTGACCATTTTCTGAATGAACTCTGTACCTATAGAAAGGCTGACCACAGACAATCAGTGATGATTTCTCTTGAATGTGGCTTGTTTGTCATTATTTATCAATGATCCTGGCTCATTCATGACCACCATACTCCACTCAAGTCATTGTTGTGCCTCAGGACTCTTTTTACAGGCACTGAACAGCGGTTAACGAGTGCACATGTGGACCCTCCCTGTCTGCAGTTCACTAAAGCAAGTGAAGAGTGGAAACTGTCTAGCCATCTTAACACAATTAACCCCAATTGTCTCTTGAATAAATTGAGTCAGCAATCGTGTTTGTGTGCCATGACAGGTCATCCATCCTGATGGGACTGTGATAATAGAGACTGAGAAATGAAAATATGAAGACGGAGAGTGTTCAACCTTTTCCCGGGAGTAATTACAGCAACATTAAGCTGAAAAGACCAAAACTTAGTGAGCTGATTCAGGTTGAGGCCTCTTATTAAACACTCAAAGATCATCAAGACTTGATGATAAAAAAAAAAAATAAACAGGAGCTATTGGGACAAGAGGCGCCCTTACTTTTAAAAAGAAAAATGAAAATATGGACCCATTATGGTACGCTCAGTGCTTGTATTAAAGCCGCATTATTCAACTTGGGGAAAGAAGTTTTAATCAGAGGAGAAAGAGAAAAGAGACAAACTGACCTTAAAGGACAACGCAATTTCATACTGTTTTACTTTGTTTACATGTGGCGGACCCTGCCACCTTTCTATCTTCAAACATAGTTCTGAGACCTTGTTTTCCTCTGAGAACAGCTTGTTTATTCAGTTATGGGGATGTATGTATCACCTCATATTGTAAAGATTCAATTCTGACTTGGAATTTCTTCTCCAAAAACGACACCGTGCCACTTTCAACCTTGGAGGGCAGATCATCTGTGTTACAGTGGAGTCGAACGATGAAACATATGAAACCCTCAAAATTCAAGAGAAAACATACTGTGGAGCTAAAAACGGGCACCTAAAGGTGATGAAGGAAGCATATGGTCAAACAAAGTGTTTTCTAATGGAGTATTAAATATCCTCAGACATGCACTTCGGGTCCTCAGCGTCCAGCTACTAAAAGCCAATAATGCATCGCACTTCCTCCTGCCTGTGTCCCGGGGGACTGCCATGATGGATCTGATCAATTAGGAGCTCTTTCTGAATCTCGTCTCGGAGCTGCGTCATTGGCCCCAAGAATGAAAGTGCTCGTCCATTCATGGCAAAACGTCTCCATCTCCCATTTAGAGAGGAAATGTGGGAAAAAACACAAGCTTTGTGGAGACAGGACACTGCAGTGCACTGTAGTGTGTCTGTGTGTCTGAGTGTGAATGCATGGTTTAAATCACAGTTGTGCTGAAATGACCAGCTTTGACTCTGGGAGTAAAAAAAAGGGGGTATTTTTTAAGTCGGGGCACACAATGAAGTATCCGGCTGAAAGAGTCTTACCAGTCGGACTTGGCATATTTCCGAAACGCCTGCCTGGACAGGTCCTGGTGCGTCTGCGGCTCCGCGGAGATGCCCTGCGCCCGGCGGGTCCTCGGTCCAATAAGTTCCGCGCTGGGCAGAACGGACTGACATTTGTGTAATTTCCTCTTCAGTTCCTGGATCTCGTCCTCCCTGTCCGCCAGACGCCTCTCCAAGTCCCGTATCCTCTCCTCTTTCAGCAGCAGGATCTTGGCAAAGTCGTCCTCCAGCTCACTCATGTTGAAAAATCTGCGTTCAACTTTTCTCCGCGATTACGGACGCAGGCGGCGTTAACTCCCAGCCAGCCACTCGCTCAGGTCGTGAAAAAAAACACACAAATATCCCTCCCCCCCCTCAGCCCCCTCTAAAGTACGCGCAGGGTGATGATGATGATGCTCCGAGGGTCCCCTCCACAGCCCACTTGTTAGTTTGAGCAGCAGCGAGCAGGGAGCGGTGCGGAGCGGCGGGCAGCGGACGGTGGAGAGAGCAGCGCCACGCTACAGTCCGCCGAGCCTCCGGGGAGCAGCTGATGATCCTTCATTGAGAAACCAATTACAGCAGCTCTTCCTCTCCAAGGACGCAGGCAGGCCGTCAGACTGGCCACTGAAGAGTCCAGACAACTCCTGCGCTCCACCGCCGATCACACCGCCGAGGAGGCTCAATGCTGCTGCTGCTGCTGCTGGCAAATATTTATCTTCTACCCATCTGCACAGACCCCATCACCTCCACGGCCTAGCTATTGTAAGAACACAAAACTCTGAATCAATATGACCGTGGAGCCTGTTTCAAGAGCTCAAACAAGATTGGATTTAATCCCCATAATAATCACACTGAGAGGAAAAGGTCTTCATCCCCCCAAAATGTAAAATGCATAAATCCTTAGAATCACACTGAGGTGCAGCTGAGGAAGCACCGTTAGCCTGACAGGAGATCACTTTCAATTCACTCATGAGCACTTACACCATATAGCATGTGAAGGTTGTGGTGGCTCAACATGTGCAATATGTAAGAAAATATCAAAAACCTACAAAAATTACTCAAATTATCAACAGAATGTGAAGAAATAACAGTTTTCATGTTAATGTGTCTGTGTAAGCCTGTAGACCATTTTCATGGAAAACACAGGTGGGAGTTATATTGTATATGATGGCTGTTTTCCATGTAGGTGAGCTGGTTCCAGACCTCTGTGTTGTGCATGTTCGCTCACTGGCAGGACCGACAGGGCCACTTCATAGAGCGGTGCCATCGTTAACGTTACCGCTCACACCTGTGCCTCCCTCGCTTTGACATGTCAAACTGTCCGCTGTGATAAAGGTCCATTAAAGGCTATTACAGATATAACCACTGAAGCTAACCAGCTAGCCCCATCCCGGTCCAAAGCTCCTGTGCTAGCAGTGTAACCTCCACACCAACACTCCCCTGGTGCACACAACGCAGGTTTTCTCAATGACTCTTTCTGTTAGGAATTTTAGATCCATGGAGGTTTTTACATTTTTTACACTTCCCATAAGCTGAAAAAAAAGGCTATTTAAAAATCGGTGATGACATCACAATGTTAAGTCTATGGGCCCAGGCAGAATCGGCAGTGGGAGAAACTCTTCCGCACACATCAATGGGCCGCATAAACAGGTAGTGAACTTTGAAGCCAGAAGACTCATATGGCGCATGCACCAAGGACTTTTTATTATATCTGGACACAGTCATGGATACGCAGCCCCGGTTTATTCCTATGAAAGCTGCAAGGTAGCACATGAAGCCAAAATGGCTTGATAAAAAAACCTTGCACACTGGAGACTTCTGTCAACCAAGTCAGCTAACATGTATCCACATTTAACAGAAAAAGTATTTTTGGCCCCTGTGCATTACCTGAGGTGTAATTAAATGGTTTAGCTACTATGAAAACTAGCCTCAAAGCTTGGCGCTTGTCCTGGGGGCCTGGTATGCACAAGGTGAGCAGTTCTCATTGGTTTGATAAGGTGCCATCTTGTGTCTAGTTCATCTAGTTCTAAATCTATGGTTTCTGTCAACAGCAGTCTATGCTAGGCAACGTTAGCCTCAATGGATAGGATATTTTGTGTTGCCTGGCAGAGCTCTGCCAGCTGCTCCAGGATGCCTCGCTGTTAGCTGCACGGCTAACTGAGCTAACTAGCTAACAGCAGCTACAGTTAGCAGCAGTTAGCAGTTACTCTGGTGATATGCAGCACCCTATGAATTTGAGAGGTGGCCAGTTAATTCACATTTTATGTAAAGCATAACAGAATTTAAAAAACCAAAAAAAAACAACTTTGGTAACAAAAAACAACATGATAATCAGGATATGACTCATCATCATCACTTTGAATATTAAAGTGTTTGTAAAATAAAGAGTTTGATAAACAAAGTTAATCAAATCAAATTAGAATTATACTCATAAACAAGAAAAAAATGCAAGACTCACAGTTGCTAGAAAATAGAACGTGCTTGTTTTTGAATGCTTCCAACATAAAGTTAAGTTAATTACCCAACACGTTCAGAGTGTGTTATCTTACTGATCGGGCTAATCAGTAATTGCACACTTTGGCATCAACAGTGCTGCTCATCATTTAATCCTAAGCAAGCTGTGCGGTCGGTCTGAGGAGAGTTCAGTCATACATCATCTCCTCTCTCTGTAATATTTATGTCCAAACCCAGCCCGTCATTTCTATGCACCATATTTCATTCTACTGCCTAAATCTGTTTTCTACTCAATGAATTCATTGAGGGGGAAAAAAACGAGCTCATGGTGCTAGGGGGGTGTTTCATTAAGATTCAGAGTTAAAAATAGAGTGAACAGATCTTCCCTTTGCTGGTTTAGTTCAACATGTCTTCACCCTTGTCTACTGCTCGCCGTCTTATTTCTCTAATTGTCTCTTATTGGGTTAGAGATGAATGCGCAGTGCTGAAAAGCATAGCTATAAAGGTGTTTTTGCAGAGTATTAAACACATTTTTCTTCCTTATACCTTAAGGAGAATATTACCGTGATAACTGGTTGTGGGACTTGTGATAACCAAATTAACACTCATCTGGCTTCAGTTATCAAGCGCAGATTGCATCATGAAATACATATGATCCAGCGGCATATGTGTGTTTCTCTGTGAGTGTGTTTCACAGTTACATGTGAGTGGCACGGTGAATGCAATCACCATGTAAAGATGAGGTAAGGACTGGGTCGTGCTGTTATCAACGTGGAAAACAGCGATGGATTAATTATGCATGCAGCAGAGACTGTGCCCATTATGACAGTGGTAAATTAAGTGTCACCTTCTGTGGCCCCAGAGGAGGATATGGTTGCACTGAAAAAGCACCACTGACATCATGTTCAAGAGAAGGACAAAAAGATGTTTTGTCGAACCCAACCCATCCTCACCAGAAAAAAATGACCATAAAAGATGACTATGAAAGCAGCTTATTACGACCCATATTTAAGTGTTTGTTTTATTTGGGGAAAGTAAAGCATTGTATGTGAGGGTTATATATTGCACATTTACTTTGATGATAAGGATTTGTTTTCTGAACCAGGAATAAACTTTTTCCTTCTGCTTACATGTCAGTTACAGCGTCTGCCAAACAGACTCTGTTTTCACAATACGAGTCCATTAGAACAGCATACAACATGTTTTTTTTTATTATTATTGTAAAGTTTAGAAGTGAATTTATATTTAATTCATTCTTGAGTTAATTTGTTTTTTAAAAATGTGTTAATGTTTACACAGGTAGCTATTTACTTATTTATGTTTGCAGTTATTATTTACATATTTTCAAGTTTAAATCTTTTCAGTAGCACAGATAAGACAGCTACAATAATGTGTAATAGACGGTACCTTTTAGGTTACTGTACATTCACCTCAGTCCTTCTAGCATCTGATTGGTTCGTTCAGTCACATGTGAGTCAGAATAAGGAAGTGTTGTTGTTGTTGATGTTGTTGAGAAGCTGAAGTGCGGGAAAACGTAAAGTGCCGCTTAAGGAAATGATCCGTCTCCATCCTGCTCTTCTTTCTCACTGACATTTTTTTTTTTCTATTTAAAAAATGTTGCAAAAATGTGTGTGCATGCTGATAAATGTAGTTCTTAAAACATTTTTGGAGTCGGCAGTCAGACTTAAAAAAAAACCTTAAAAATCAGTATCAGCTGAGAAAACTGCAACTGTTGCGTCTTTACCAGACAAGTCTGCATAGGACGCAGGATGGAAATGGACTGTTGGGCCGAACAAGCACGTTAATTTGATGCAGAAGGCTGCCGTTCATGTTCAGTGTGAAAGCAAAATTTATTTTAACTTTCTAATTTAGCTAAGTTGCCTCACATACATCATGTATCTGACGTTGCGTACGTAACATAGGTACGCCAGGATGTTTTCCTAAACTTAACATAGTAGTTTTCTTCCCAAAACCTGACCAAACTGTAAGCATCAGAGGTGGATTTCATCGTTCAAAGTCGAGATTCATTTCCCGTGGGTCAGTTCGGCAGGAAGAATCATTCATATCGTTCGTTCAGTCGCGTTTCCGGTACAACGTCCTTTAGCGGTGAATCATGTAATGCACAGTTCTCAGCTCCTCGTTCTCAAATGATCGTGCTAACGGTCAACATAACATTGTAGTTCAAGGCAAATACATAGATGCAACTTCATGATTATGTGTACTTTTAGACAACACAACAGTGGATAATGTGTATATTCACCTTGACATTAAATTGACATGTACTGAAGGTAAGCCGAGGGTGGCTGACTGACTGAACAAGAACGATGAGCTATGAACGAAATGAAACGTTTTTTTTTTTTTTTCATGGAAATAGTTGCTATGCTTTTTGGTACGCTGCAATGCTCATGTTGTTTTGGGAACAGACTGCCAATTAACCTATTCAGCAGATTAGACATTGAGTTGTGCAAACCACTGATATGTTCACATCTGTACATGTCATAGGCTACAACGTTACTTTGTATGACCAGCCTTTTAAATGCGGAAGCAGAGGGTTTAGTGGTGGAGTTACAGGCGAGGAGGATGACAAGCCAGACAGCGTTTGCAGGTGTGACACCACTAGATATTTTTAATGTGACCTTACGATGACTCCAGCTGTGTCTGTGATGACCAAAAAAAGAGATTTTAAGCTGAGACATGACCTGTTGTAATATCCATGGTTTGCAGAAACCTACATTTCCAACCTTTATTCTGGTGCTTGGGTAGACCTATACACACTCATTACGCAATTGTCACGGCTATATCAGCAACGTCGGCCTGAAAGGTGTATCTGTGTTGCCCCAACACTCAACTATCCCCATGTTTACATAGAGTGAGTAATGCTGCACTACCAGTTTCAGCTTGTGTTGTCTGAGCTCTACATGGGTCATCTCCCTTGGATGTTGTGGGTGAGGTAATGGACAAGTTAACCTCGCGGCACCCAAGAGGTAGATGCTCTGAGCGTGGCTGCTCATGGGTGCCGTTGACTTCATGATTGCTGAGTCCGTCTGTGCCGTAATAAAGGGTTCATGTGCTGTCTTTGCAGTGTTTCAAAAGCGTCTCCGGGCAAGAGAGAAGCCGGTGCCCTCTATTTCGCCTCAGGGACAGGTCAGCTTACGGAAGAGAAGAGGGCAGACATTAGTCACTGTTTTCCTGTAATACACTCACACACACACACACACACACACACACACACACACACACACACACACACACACATACGCACACACACATAGAGAAGAAATAGAGAGAGGTATCTAGGGTATACCCAGACATATGCTTGCACATCATTATCACCCACGCACATGCTTGCATATAAAGTTTTATGTAACCATTCACAAAGCTAAAATCCCAGCAGACACACAAACACAGTCATGCCAGCATGAAAACCTTAGAGGGGATTAAAGTAAGTGCACTGGTAGGAGAGGTATGTTGCTGTGTCTCTGGAGAAGCTTTCCCCCTTGAGCCGCTGTTGTCTTTGATACAACATCTGACAGTGCTCTCCGTGTCTCTGCCGCCGTCCCAGTGAGGCACCACCAGCTGGCCGCCTGCCTGGGCCTGCCATCCCAGGAGAGGTGAGATGAGCGTTGGGAGGTGGAAGCGAAAGAGAGAGAGACAGAGAGAGAGAGAGAGAGAGAGAGACAGAGAGAGAGAGAGAGAGAGAGAGAGAGAGAGAGAGAGAGAGAGAGATCACCGTGACAGGAGAGAAGATTCAGCCCAGGGCAATCTATTTCTGAGCCTCTCTGGTCCCATAAAAAAAACTGCTGCAAATCCTGCACTTTAGCATCAATATCAATACGCCGACTTCACATCACATCGATGTAGTCTCACATCGTAACGTGATATCATATCCAGAGCTGTAGATTGATCACTCAGCTCACATTGGAGATGGATAGAAGCAGAGCTCAGGAAATTGACTTAGCAAACACAGTTATGATACTTCCTTCCTGCCTTCCTACATCGCTACTGTCAAAATTTAGATGGTGAAGATTTTTTTCAACTTTGTTGCAGCAATGCTAGGGCTGCAGCAACGATTGTTTTCATTATTCATAACAGGGAGTCTGTCCATGAGGATTCTCCAAGTAAGGCAACTGGACCTATGGTAGATTCTGCTCTAATCAAAATGGATCCATCCCTCAGCTCTAAGAAGCATTTTAGCATCTTTTAACATATTGTTTTGGTTTTACAGTTTTAACCTTGATTCATGAAATCTATAATATATATATATATATATATACATATATATATATAAATATATATATATATGTATATATATATATATATATGTGTGTATATATATATATATATATATATATATATATATATATATATATATATATATATATATAGTGAAAAATGGCCATTACAATTTCCCAGGGCTCAACTAAGCAACTTTAAATTGCTTGTTTTGTCTGAAACCCAATAATGTGCCATTTAGAACAGAAAAGAAAAGGAAAACTAAAATCTTCACATTCGCGGAGCTGGAACCTGTGCTGGTTTGTCATTTATAGCTTAAAAGATATGTTCACCCAAGAAGGCTGAATGTATGGAGCCATTTTTTTCAGTTGCTTTTTTGAGAATGCTGCAACTTTTGCTATAAAGCTCCAAAAATGTTTTGTGGACTTTGAAACTTCACATGACTTTCCATTGACAAGGGGTCGAGTAGAAAATGACTGAATCTTTATTTTGGGGCAAACTTATCCTTTGATAAAAGATTTAAAACATTTGTTTTCTATCAATTGATCAATATTTTTTCTGCACTAGACCCAGTCCAGATAGGAAGGTCTAATAAAAAAAAAACTGTACTGTGATCCAAACATGACATGACAGTAGGTGTGAGAACAGATCCTGGGTCTGGTGTTAGGGAGGAGAAATGTGTCCGTGAGGTGAACGGGAGGTCAGGGGTCACCGGCTGGAATGCTGCATTCCCGTCATCTTCCAGGTGTGCAGAGTGACAAACATAGTTAATGACTTCAGTCACCATACGAGTGGCCACGAGATGCAAGAACACAGAAAAGGAAAACTGAGAAGACAAAATGCCCGGTTTGACAACACATGCAGCACAGAGTAATACACAGAGAAGAGACACTGAAGTTGCTAGCTCTAGCACGAGCCTCCAAACTGACAAAATAACGTAGTTTTGCAGGATTTCTCTCTATTTGATTGTTTTCTGGATTCGTATTGGTTTTATTATGCTGCATTTATGTTGTCCATCATTCACTGACTTGACTCAGGATGGCATCTGTTTTCAACAAAATAACAATTCATTCAGAAACGGGTGAAAAAAAAGACCTTTGGATGTCCTTTGCTGATGTAAAGTGAAGTGGCCTGCGATCTTGGCCTGGGGACTGTGTCATGTCTGATCCCTCTGCCCGTCACTCCACCGAATCCTCTCAACATCGCTTCTGTTTCAGCTTATTTCGTGGAGAAAATGGAGGCTGCGCTGCTCTGCGCCCGCTCGCTCCAAACAGGATTATTATCTGCTCCTCCATTAATTCGTAGGTGTAATCGAGGTGTCTCTTTTCACGCTTGTCCCACGCCGTCTGACACGCTGACACTCAAGGAGCAGTAAGGAGCGGCTGTGATGTTGTCATTACAGAAACATTCAAAAATTGTTAACCCGAGTGGTATGGCACCCAGCTTACACACAAAACTGTTCCCAATTTGTGGGATAAAGATAAGAGATCAGAACCTCTTTACCTTGCTCTTATGTTTCGTTAAATCTGGTGCCACATCTGTTAAATAAATAAATAAATAAATTAAAAAAAACCTGAAGTATTGAAATCCCAACACTCATCACCTGATTGATACCCACCTAGAGTAACAGACAAAGCCCCCAGCCGTAATCGCATGAAAAGAGACTTGTTACATAAGCTGTGGAGAAACCCTCTCATCTCTCCGGCTGTAAGACAACAAACAGCCATCTTCCCTCCCCAGCTGCTGCACTAAAGCAACAAACTAATATCGCGGAGGAGGTGGGATGTAATTGATGGTTCTGTGTAAAAATGAAATGACCCCGTTGATGTCTGGCGCTCACCTCGAGCCTCTCGGCCTCACACACACATGAACGCCGTCTGGCTCGTTCACTCTCTCCATCCCTCCCCGCATTTGTGTTAGCGAGAGCACAAAAGGTCATCCCCCTGCCACACATTTGCGCTGGATAAACTGCCCGAGAGGACGGGTTGCTTTGACTTTTTCTTGGATGTGCTACAAAGCGTGGTTAGTGCTATCCAGTGAAGCCTCTTTCTTGCGTAATAAGCTGTAAACACACCTGAGTGATGAGTCACACCATTTCAGAGCTGGGGCCTGCTAGCATACCTTTATCGGGCTGTTAACAAGGAATGCGTTTAATGGAAGCTGGTTTGAGAGAGCACGTTCCTCCCCCGGTGTAAAGCACACCATATGGAGGCAGTGTGCCAGGTTCTGTCCTGTGAAGGTCAGGGGATAACATAGTGTTCACACAGCTTTCACAAAGTAGATCCTACCAGTGGAAGTTTTCTTGGTCCTCTCTCAAGTGTTTGACAGAGCACACTTTGATATCTGTTTGAAAAATGACTCTACGACCTGACCGATCCTCTCTCACACTCAGCTCAAGCTTGAAGTGTGTTTGGCCCAAAAGAAAAGCATTGCATTAAAAAAAAAACACAAAAAAAAACATGAAACCTTATTTTCAGGCTTCTTCATTTCAGGAAGTTTGCAGCAAAAAAATCTCTCTCTGCTGTTTATATTCTTTAACTGTTTATACTCTTGTAATTTAGTTTAGTTTAGTTTAGTTTAAAAGGGGTTACTGAACTGGATTCTGCAACTAAGAAACAACAAGAGTCTGATGACTTTGAAATAACTTGTGTTTTACTCACCGCCCCAGTAAAAATCCTTTATTTTTGATTTTTATCTAATTTATGAAGGTACTTTAAATGCAAACAGGTTTTTGCACTTAAGTGCTTCACAAAGACAGACATGTGATCAGCGCAATCGCCAGAATAAATGTGAGCCAAGTAAGTTTCTGTGCAAAAAGGAAACATTAAAAGTGGGTTGGATTTTCTTTTTCTCTTTTGTGATAAAGCTGTGTTTATATCCTGTTTAAGCGTTGGCACAAAAATCACTTGGTTAGCGTTAGGATAGCGCCATGGTTTGGCTTGAAATACCTGTTTTGGTCGCTACAAAGTCAACTGGAGATGGTTTTGACGCCTCTTGCCCATTTGGCAGCCTTGTTGAATGTAATAAGCCACCACCTTCCCGACAGGTGAGACAGGTGGCTAATAAGCACACATAAATAATCATAATGTGAATGAATGCAGTATGCTACATTGGCTTCAAATGGCAAACTTGGACAAATCAGTGGTTTGCAGAAACGTTAATTGCTAACATTACATCCTGGGGACTTGTCTGCATTTGTGAATAATAATGATACGTATGTGCATAGTACGGCAAGACTCAAATACAAGCAGGTTTAACCAGGCGAGCATAAAGAAATTTAAGTGCAAAGCAAATGTAAAAGAAATACAGAAAGATAAAAAGAAAACAATATAAACCACAATTTTAATGAAATGAAGCCAGAATAAATACAGTTAAAAGCCAGTGAATAGAATGGATGTTGAGGTGCATCTTGTCAGTATCATGTTGTTTCAACATATATTTTGATATATAACATTATATTTTTGATTTTTAAGTAATTCTGTCAGTTTGTTTTTAGAGGCATTCTTTTCAGTAGTTTTCAATGAAACTAACCAGGTAAATACAGGGTGATACTGATGATAATGCTGATTGTCATTTAACAAAGCTAAATCTATGCACACTGACAGGGGACAAATGGTGTCCAACCCAAAGCGTCTGTATTTGATGAGACTCAACAATCAACTTTTTTTGGCTCCTTGCACAAAAGGTGAACATAGATTGAAGTTTTCAGGAAACACTCGGCCTAATCACACATCACTTGTTAGAGTCTCATTAAAACAGTTTGTTGTGAGGATAAGATTTCTGTTGTTAATTCCCAAAGGTAATGAGAAGGTCCTCTTACAAAAGAGGCTCTTGTAAAGCTTTTACAAGGCACCTTAGTTAATCTATTCCACTACGGCTGAATGAGTCTTATAAGAGGGGGGGAGATGTTTCATGTAGCTCAAATGATTGTTTGTTGTAATTTAGGAGGGTTATTAAGGAAACAAGAGGGCAAAGATACAGGCAGCTCGGGAAAGACAAATGTTTTGTTTTCCCTCTTAACAGAATGAATGGCAGCCAGAGTAAACATTAAAATGAAAAACTTACTATTAGAATAACAAACATACAGATAACATGAATGTGGAACAATAATGAGCACAAACCAAAAACAGGACAGCAGAATGGTAAGAACAGATGTTAAAACAACCTGAAATGTTGAAGAATATTAATAAATAGGTTTTTACCACTTTCTAATACCTTTTAATCAGCTGATTTGAAATACTTTGAAGGGAATTCATTACGACACGTTCAACAGCTGTGTTCAAAAACGAATGCCAAAATAAATGCTAAATGCTAAACGGTCAAAGTTACCATTCTGATTAATAACGATGACACAGTATACATGCAGTGAGGAACAAAACAAATGAAGCTTATGAACACAAGAAGAAGAGGATGCGTGCTGAGAATCTGACCAATGGCAGCGTCTGAACTGGACCGTCACACCTCTTCAGTGAGATAAAGGGTTGTGTCTGCTCCTATAGCTCCTCGCTGCCCGGGACATGTTCCTGAATCACTTCAAAGCTCTCTGAGTGTTTTCTCAGAATATTTATTAATCCAGCCCCAACCTGAGCTTAAAAGCAACATCTCCACTTAATACAAGAGGTCAGCATCATTAGTACTGTTACTGTTAATAGCTCCCTGCATTATGTGTTCATTAGCATGTAAAGAAGATAAAGGTATACATGAGGGAGGAGAGATACCCAGTGACACTTAATGATAACCATCATTAATAAATGGTACACTTAATTTAACAGTTGATAAAAACTTTAGTTTATTGTTATTTCTCTGTTGCCAAATTATAAAATGCTTTGTAAACCATTTATTAAGCAATGTTAAGGTTTACAAAGCCTAACCCCATAAACAGCAACCCTATAGTTTGAGAGCAATATCAAGTGTAAAGAATTAAAAATGATTACCTAAGTGCAGCACTGGAGTAATTGCACTTAAATTCCTCCTCTGAGTGTCGCAGTAGCAGTTGCGAGCTAGAGAAGCCTGAACATACAGCTACTGGACCCCTGAATTCCTCAGGCACATGCCTGTCTCGGCAGGGTTCCCAGTAAAGTAAGCAAGCTTTGCACAACCTATAGAGGAACAAGTCACGGCAAAGGATTGGTTGGAGAGTCTTGAGCGAGCCCCGAGAACAGAGCCACAGCGCGCCTTCACTTCAACAGGCTTGTAAAAGTCTGCAAAGCTAAAGATAGACACAGGCAGTCCGAGGGACAGCAATAAATCAGTAGGAGACCCCCAGGGCCTTACGAGAAAGGGTCCTCAGATGATCCTCAGCCTGTCACTCAAGTAAACCCTCTCATGATGTCTAATGTGACCTACAGACTAGGGTGTGTACTGTCTTTGATTTGTAGCTGAATACTGTGAAGCCCTTTAAGTTGTCTTAATGTTCTAAACAATTACTTAAAGATAAAGCTGATAAATATAAAGAGCTCTTTAAATGGACAGTTCTCCCCAAAATCACACACTGATTTTCATTTGGCATTCTGCTCTGAGAGTGCAGACACACCAAACCAATATCAAAGAACATTGCCTCAAGTCGCCAAGTCGTCTCAGCCAAAAAGCTGCATTTGAACACACTACAGCCAACATGCTCGAAGAGAGGGAATCACTCTCCACACCACCAGGTGACAGGAGTCTGTGTTAGTCGTTCAAAAAAGGATTATTCTGGACTGCGGATAGGAAAAACGTTGTGATAAAGAAGGTTTTTTTTTGACAGCAACTTCTAATCAAAGATATGTCTGATTAAAAGTTGCAAACGGCACCGGCAAAGAGTCAGAGGCAAAACCCAAGGAGGAACTGCACTAAATAGGTGACACAGCGGACACCAAAGCGACAGGCTCGAGGGGCTCTCCCTTTCTTTTATGCTGTTCCTCTTCTCACGCACATTTGCTAAGCTGAACACAGACAGGCTAAGCAGCTGACTCCACTTGCTCAAATGTCCCAAAAAGTCGCCGACAAGGGCAGACTAGTGCCAACACTGCAGGACACAGAGCAACAACCTGAGCGCCAGACGCTGAACAACAGCCCCAACACCGACCGACGGCCAGGCTATGTTAGCTAGCTCAGCAAACTGCACTCTCATTGATGAGTAAATGCATGCTTCCTTCTGCATGCCCATATGGTTGATTAGTGTAGTTCAGTCAAAAAGAAAGCAGTTCCTACATACAACTTCTCTGGAGAAACAGAGTCATGATTTCTAGAGAGGCATTGCACTACAAGCCGAGTGCCATCCATATGCATTTTTGATTTCAGGATGAACTGTTCTTTTGACAGTAATTTCACCAGGAAAGCCATGATCTGTGTGCGTGGTCGGTCCCGCCTGCTTTGCACCCAAAGGGCCTCCACATTCCTGTCTCAGCTGGACATTCAGCAGGCCACCACCTACAGCATGTCAACACACTACACAGGGTTAACAACCCCCGCCATCACTATAAAACTATTTACAGTCACCCTAACTGGAAGGTGCTGCAAAAATAGTGTCTGAAAGCACTCATCTGAGCTGTTAGTGAACACTGCCGGGTGATAAGTGGAAGGATCGAACCATGAGAGGCAAAGAGAGGAGTAACGGAAAATGTAAACAAGAAAAAAATTCTGAAAAGATAAACATCAACACAAAGAGAAGAAATTAGACTGCGTTCAAGATCAAGAGCTGCAGCGGATACAGAAAACACAGTTAACGCTCAACACAAAAGGCTGACGTCCCTGACTGGCATTAGCCCATAGCAGTGCGCGCTAACAGTTGGGGGAGGAGAGACATGTTTTCTTGTCTCAGCTGTCACTCCGGAGCCCATAGTGGGAGAAACATGAGAAACAATGCCCACACTCTGCCTCTCTGCCTCATCCACGTGCTGAGATGCCCCATCCACCACCACACTGGAACATCTTTTGTTCTCCTCCTTCGCTTCTTTGTCTCGTTCAGATTGATGTTGAGTCAGCGCGGCCCGAATAACTTTGAGTGTTTTCCCAAGTCGTTCTGGAGAAGAAAAAAAATAAATAAATAAAAAAGCATCGTTAATTTTCTCTGGCAGCTGAATGCGCTCCAATCTGCTTTGATGTCTGAATCCAGAAACCATCCTTCAGCAAGAAGGAGCTGCCGGCTCACTGCGGATCACACAAATGTACTTACTGTATTTGCATAACAAAGACAAGAGTGATTTTTACTGAGAGAGAATGAGACAGTATCTCTATTGCTAATTTGTGCTGCGTGGCAGTTGCCTAGTAGCCAGCGACGCCCTCTTCGGTTTCAATCCACATCACGTGGCGCCAGAGGAGCCCAACCGAAATAACTGGACCAGCCTCCAGAGGCGACTGCTCGCCAGTGTGATATATATACGAGCTGAGTGGCCATCTCTTCTTGGAGATCATGGCGGAGCGTTAGTGTGAGGGATATTCACCAAAACATTCCTCATAGAAATTTGGATTAATCTTTGCCCTTTTACATAACACAGACTCTTGTTTTCCACATGAGAGCATCAATGTTCGGGAAAAAAAAGAAAAAAAAAAGCTGGTAGATGACTCAGCCCGAAGGAGCGCCTGAAGATGCCTGGCTGCCGGGAAACACACACCAAGTCTTCATGTTGCATGCGTGATCACTCCTCATGTGCGTGTGCTGCAGTAAATCAGCCATGCAGGTCTCCATTATGGAAACCCTTTGACCTTGTGCATGCTCATGAAGACAAACAGCATCACTCAGCAGGCACGCTCCCCCTCCAGTATAGATTTCCAACTGCAGAGTTTCTCTTACGTCCTGTCAAACACACATTTCGTATTTAGAACACAGTCTTCCACTTTTAAATAGCAGAGCAAAAGGTAAGACCGTGATTACTTAACAAAGGGGACTTTTGAGGATCGCTGCATAAATCAGCTTTTATAGAATACAATAAAGATGAGACAGCGACTGAAGCTGCTCTACTTTTGAGTTTTTAGAAGCCCTGAATCGAGCTGCTACAGAGCATCGGAACAAATGTTGTCTTGGACCTCAAAGATTCAAAATAGCTGTTATCTTGAAGATTGTTTGATGGGTTAAGATCTTTTCAGAGGAGCATTCTGTGAAGCAGGCAGCGCTCCAGTATTTTACTCAGGGACACTTCATGCAGGGTTTTTTTTTTGCAGCCCAGCTCTCTATATATCTCTATATCTATATCCATATCTCCCTGCTAATGCTGTAATTTACGGAACTAATATGACACCACTCACAGACTTAAATAAGGCTAAGGAGTAAGGAGTCTGTAATTATCGCTGACATTTCCCTGTTTCCCCATCGGCTGAACAGAACTCTGTTCATCTGTCATAGCGTCCAAATGCCACCCCAAAGCTAAAAAGAAAAAGTCATTATGACATCTCGGCTGTTAGAAAATGGTCCACATGTAACCATCAGACAGACAGACAAAGCATGAGAACACAGCAATTTCTAAGAATCATCATCAGCGTTGCTCACAAACCCAGTGAGAGTCATCAAAGGTTGGCTCTCATATTCGCTGCCATATTTCAAAATCTGTCTGTATTGATTGATTCTCTGCTGATGGACCTTTCAGAGCCTGTTCAGGTCTGGATTCTGACTCAATGTACACTGATTGGAAAAGAAATAATTTCTGGATTCAGAAAGATTAACTTTTTATTATGGGCTTTGACAGGAAGGTAAGATAAGGCTGCGATGCACATGCACATAGGTGCTACCTTCACCTGTCGTCTCTCCCAACCTGAGGCCCTGAATCAGGACATAAAGAGACGCGGTCCTCTGCCGGTTTCTGTTTCAGTAGTGAAACAGAGGAAGTCACTGGACAATTGGCTTTTTCCTTCAGCTCTACACAACATTTTAGCTCATTGTTTTGGTTTTACGCATGATTTCAGCAAGAAAGTTCAGATTTCTAAACTTTATAAGGTGATAATATGATAATAGGCTCATTGCACTGCCCTCATGTGGTCTAAAGGTTTAAAGGAATGACTGAACATCTTCCAATTTTTTTGTTTTTTTCTGACCTCCGGCATTTTAATTTGATGCACTGATGTACAGATCTACTCCAGGACGCTAAGACATCACTGGTGGGTGCCCACTGTGATGTCACCCATCAGTTTGTGGACTCAAATCTCCTGGTTGGATCTGACTAAAAACCTGCAGACACACTTTGGTAGTGACTATTTTACTCTTAACGAGATCATAATTACAAAATGCACGACATGCTGTGTTGACGCTAGCGATTGAGGCCAAAATCTTCTTAAACTGCTCTTTACTGGGGTTATAAATCAAGTGAAAAGTAGATTCATTTGCTCATCAGCTTACATACAATTTGACATCAAATTGAAACCAGTGCAGTCGACCCCTGCTAACCGCTCAGTGAAGAATGCAGATTTAAGGCACTTCCAGATTGGCTTCAATTTCTTGAGTTCTGTCTATATTTTATCCAGTCAATGAACCAATCTAAACAACACTACACCACAACCTGGTGATGAGTTTCTTATTAAAACAAAGCATTCATTGGTGTAATCATTGAAATAGGAGGACAAACAAAACCCACATTACTTTGATCAAAAGATGCCAGTTGAGTCCCAGCTCAGCAGCGGTGTGGTCTCTAAACAATCAGAATTACATTCTGACAGCCAGAATCTGACAGGAATCAGTCTGCCATCTGCTCGGCCAAACGTGCAGGCAATGTGGCCTATTTCCAAAACCCCTCAAAGAGAAGAATCTACCCAGCAGCCAGACAGAGTGTTTGTTCAAGGATGATGGTGCACTAAAAATCACCCCTCCAGGTACAGTGGCAGGATGACTGACGACATCTTGTTCAGTCTGCTGTGCCAGCAATAGTGGCAAAGGACGGTGGACAGATGGCACAGAAACTGTTTCCATCAGTCATGAGAGTGTCCCCTCAGCTGGTGCAAGTTGACTTTTGACATTGTTACATCACACAGTATGTTGTTCTCCCAAGTAACTCCAGCTCAGACAGGGATTCAGTCCAAAGCTTCTGTCATTACTGAGCTGCACTTGACTTCCTGCCTCAGACCTTCTTAGAGTGCCACGGGGCCCGGGGGTGACCTCCCCCACTGAAAATCACCACCATGTCAGATTGGCTGTTATGACTGCAAGTTACTGAGTCACCTCTCCAGTGGTACATGAACTGAAACTGCAATGCAGTGTGGGTCCGACTGACAGAGCGTGGCGAGATGAGCAAGCTCTGAAGCGAGGATTATCTCCAGCGGTTGGCGGGGTGACACGATCACCTCTTCAAGCTCTGGTCATTTCATCGCCTCTCGAGATTTGTAGAGCCCTGACGGTGGAGTGGGCAGCGTTACATCTCACCAGCCCTGATAGTGGCTCGTGTGATGAAAATAACTGTCATCATTACAACCGTCACCTTGCTCAGCAGCGGCAGCCACGTTTGTACTCAGCCTGGAGTGCTTCGATCATATCAAGCCTCTTGAGAGGGAACTTGACATGAAAAGAGGCCTCCAGACTGTGCAGTGTTGTTTCTCTATAGACTTTGAATTTTTTTTTATAGATATAAAAAACCTCCTTTTGATGTTTTTGGAAGCTGCTATTTTAGCATTTTTGCCGTCTTTCAAATCCCTGCTTGCAGCAAATGGGACCACAACAGAGAATGTCAAGCTGCTGTACACTGAAAAATGGCTATAAACAAGATTTGTATTTTTATTGTTATTGTATGTATTAAATGAGAATGTGAAGCAGGTCACCCGCCATCATGATTGTCCAGGTGTTTTTTCACCTGAATTGGCAGCTCCACTTGACTTTCAGCTCATTGTTCAGCTGTCCTTGCCACAGATTTACAGTTTTGGTTCACTCTCGCAACTCTCATAGCATCATTTTCAGCTGCAGCGTGTAGCTGTTTCTTGGTGTGAAAACTCTAAAATCTCACTGTAGACTACCTGCTCAGCATCAAACAGCAGACGGACACAGTCAAAGGGCCAATTGCAAGAAATTCTCAGAATTTTAAGTTAAATAATTTTCTTTTTTTTAATGAACTTATATTGTCAAAGGGTAAAGAAACAACAGGGTCAGTGTTATATCAGAGACACTGATGTCTTGAGTTGCAATGACATCTACTGAAGTTAGCGTGCTAACCAACCCGCCACAACCAGTAGCTTCAGCTGGGAAATGTAAAAGCGACTAGCTTGTTATGCAATAAAGAAACAAAATAAACTCACAAACAGTCAAGAGAGGAAATATTGTTATACATGTATAATTTCATTACTAAACAGATCAATACAACTGTACACCATCTGAATCCAGGTTTCTCCTTTTTACCAAACTCAGAAGAACTTAACTCATCAAAAAAAAAACACTTCATCCAAACTCAACATAAGAGACAACAAAACTCACTGAAGCAGTCTTGCTTTATCTTTCCACAATCACCTCTGGTTTGGTTGAAATAAATCCTCAATTCACCGACTAACGTGAAAATATTCCAGCTATAGACACCATTTTCCCATGCAGTTGGTGTCCGACTCTTTCTCGCTCCTTTACCTCTTCATGCCTCCTCTGTCTTCTTGGCCTGGAGTCATAGTCTTGGTCAGAGCCGCTGTAAATCGCCTCTGTCCTCGGTCTTCAAATTGGTATCTCTGAGGCTGTGTCCAGTCCCTGACTTGTGTATTCACTGGAGGGGCAGTTGATGAGCCCTGATTCCTGTGGTCTGAGGTTGCTGATTGGGCCACTAAGCTCCACGGCTAACTGAGCTATCTTACTTGCTAATGGCAGCTTGTCGCTACAGCCAAAGGTAATAGCTACAGCAGAGAGGGGCAAGTCCAGTTTAGTGAGCAGTGGAGCTACCTTAGAATCCTTGCAATTTCTTACAAATTACACCTTTAACTGATAGCTAACTGGTTAACAAAGTGGAACAGTTAGGGAGCCAGATATTTCCCCCAGGAGTCTGCAGACCACAAACAGAGCAAAAAGACAGCAATGAGTTACTAATTGCCAGGTAGTCAGAAACACAACACTGATGTATTCTTATTCATATGTACTGCAGAAACTCTCCACAGCACAAAAACTGATTGAACACAAAGAGACGAGCTGGAATTCCATGTTCAATCTGATAACTGATACAACAATAAATTGACTTTATATGTGTAAATGTGTCTTTGTTTCCATTTAGAATCACCAGTACAAGCACAGGACGGGCTGAAGTATACAGTCCAGAACATGATTGTGTACACCATGGCAGTTTTATTACTCAGATCCGTCTTTCTCATACCACCCACTTTCCAAGCCATCCATTAATAGACGAAACTCGATTTGTACTCCGACAACATTATCTTCACAGACTAAGTATGGTATTACGGATAAAGACCACAGCACTGCTGAGAATAGAAGAGAATTTGTTTGAGAACAGATGAATCAGACTTGTTTCTCTTGGCTTCACAGCCTTGAGGGAGGGTCAGCTGCTTGATAGCAGAAGACTGTGCATTGTGATGTAAAAATTAAGTTATTATGTATTTTCACAGATGGAGTAGAACATTTCTTCCGTGGGAGAATAATTGACGGACAACAGAGCAAACAACAGAGTGACCAGATTGGAAAACAGGCTGCATATCCACGTAGTAACACATTAGTCACGCTGTAAAATCATTAACACAATATGACTTGAATTATATCTGATGACTGAAAATACCTGAGTCAGAAGAAAGTGCAGAACACAAAGTATTTTACCACCTCGACCTCTCAAATCCAATGAAGGGTGACGGTTATTAAGAACACCGTCTGTTTCCTGTCCACAGTACAGTCTGCACACCTGCATAATTAAAATATTTTCAGCCACATTAAGCTGAGAACTATCTTGAGACCATCACTCTGGCCTATTTAATGAAGTCAGCTGAAACTGGAAGATGTTTAAAGCTCAGACTCAGCCCTACCTCTCTCTCCTCCCTCCTCCGGCTGTGTACAGTAGTAGTGTGTGGGAGTCTGTCTTGGCTGGCTGGCCGACGCTCTCCAGAGTGCCAGAGAATTCTCCAGCTGGCCGAGGAACCAACTTGAGGTAAATATATGCCCCTTTTCATCCAAGGGAGGATGAGGGCCCTCTTTCTCCTTCAGCAGGCAACTGCAGGAAATGCCAGAGGTGACTCAAACCCCTCAGCAACAATTTATCAGCAGCTGGGGTCATGATCTAGTTAGTTTTATTTGGATCTCCCGGATCTCTAGAGGCTGCCATAGTAAGACTAGACAATAATCAGTACCGGATCACTCCTCTAATAATTTGCAAGCTGAAAACATTTTTGGCCACTTTTTTGTTTGGCTTCCAAGTGTACATTCTATTTTATCCCCTTGAGAGAGAGTCAGATGCCAGCTTTAAACATTGGCTACATCGGCGACCCAGAAAACCTATTATTTTTCACTCAGTGTCTCACTTTGAGTGACGGTCCTCGTGAGCACCAACTTTTCAGACAAACTTTGAACTGTTCTGGATGTTTCAAACAAGAGATGCTCTGTGTTCGTTCTTGGATGTGTCAGGGAGCTGCAGCCAACAATTCTTCTCACTGGCAGTTATTTTCGTCATTGCTCCATTAGTTGTTTGGTCAATAAAATGTCAGAAGATTGTGAAAAATGTTAATCAGGAAGTTCACTAAAACGATGCCAGCAGCTTTATCATGTTTTCAAAATAGTTGGCGATTAGTATTACAAATGACAACTAATTAACTGATCGTTGCAGTTTTCACAGCAGTACTTACATCAGTAATAATAAAAGCATCATAATGATAATAATAATAATAATAACTATAATAATACAAACAATCTCCTTGAGGGAAGTAACACATATGTTAGCAGCAGCAGAGACTTCATGTTCTCTGCAATTAAGTGGAAGATAAAATGTGCATATATCAGCATCAGCAATCGGCAAAAATGAGTCGGAAAATATCTGCAAAAATCCATATCATGCATCCCTCGTCTGTATTCCTTCCAGTGGTTGAGAATCTGTTGGAGAAAAGGTGGTGCCCCACATATCATTGAAGCAAACAGGACAACCAACACTTGAATCAAAATGTAATAGGAGACTTTGATGAAGATACGCTGAGTTTTTGAATGTGAAATGAATAATAAATAACACCCAGCAATGCCTTTCTCCACGCTTCAGCATATAGTAATGAATATTCAATGTGACGGGCAGAGTTCAGCCACTTGTAGTCATTACTATGATGTATGTGTTAGAGCAGCACTGTGAATGAGTCTAAGTGTGTGTAGGCAGTGTGTGTTTATTTGAAAACCTTATGCTTAGCCGACTGTTAACACCCGAGTGGATCTAAAGAGACCAAAGTTTGACTTGTTTGCATTAAAACCAAATACATACTGGAAGAAAAACACTCTTTAGAAAAAGCCACCGCTCACTTTAACTCAATGTGTCCATCTGCTGGCTGGTAGTGGGCCTGCCATGATGTCATCTTTAGGCACACAGACAATGAAAAACGAAAGGGACTTGCAGTAAATCAAGTACATTATTGTAAAATGTTTTATTCAAAAGCATCCCAAGTAGAATCCTTTATCATATCTTACAAACGTCTGGTATACGCACAAAAAAAAGGGACAAAGAAGAAGTTTACAGAGACACAGACAACTTTCATTTCTTAAAGACAAAAAAAAATTGAAAACAAGAACTTGATTGGCAAACTAGAAGATGAACATTAACTACAATGAAAGCCCTCGAGCGTCATTAGAGAGCCACATCTGGGCCATTTCCTCGAACATAATCTCGAATCAAAATATGGCCACATGTGAGGAACCTGCTGTGCTCTTAAAGACCGACTAACCACTCTCTGTAGGGGTGAAATGATTGGAACAGGAAGGAAGTAAAGCCTGTGCTGTAATTTGTCTCACACATCTAGACTCTTCATCATTGAAAATAATGTTACATCCTCACTTCCTCCTTGGTTTAAAGAATTAGTCACATCATCAATTCTATTAATTATCTGGATGTCTTATAATGTAAAGCTTAGTGCAGTTTGTCTTCAAAGGTAATCCGTTTTATTTGAAAATTCACATGAGTTAATCTTTTGCTATAGATGAACTTGTGCAATACAGTTTTCTTTTTTACAGTTCAGTCATAGATATACAAAGAAAAGCATTTAAAAATAACAAAACAAGTCGATATCTTTATGATTAGGATCATCAATAAGGACGCATTTTTCACATTCATGGAAATCAAAGTCCTGTTTGCACACATACGTCCAGATATATCAGGAGCTCTGTGCATCATGCTTCACCTTGTTCCCCATATACATGTACCATGTTGAGCTACCGAGGTGGTGGTGTAGCAGATACACTGACCTCTAACCGTTAGGTAGCAGCTTGATTTAGCACAAGACTAACTAAACAAAAGAAGGTTCATCACAGACATGCTCAGAAACTTTGCCTGAAGCCTCGTTTTCACAACGCGTGTCATATTTTTCTCTAGATCTCGTCACAACAAAAGGTTACGAGAGTAACGAGGAAAATTCCAATTTCAAAATTGGGACCCAACGTGGGGAGCAAAAGAGGGGCGTGTCATCTCCTGAGCAAACAGATGCAACAGTGATGCAAAAGAGCGTGAGGTCCAGAATAACTTGACTCTGCACCTCGGAGAAATTTCTTACCCAGTCTCCAATCAGGCAGTGATGTTTAGCAGATACTGCTGAAAAGAAAAGCTAGCTGATGACTGAGCATCAATGACCGGGCTTTGGACATGGCTGGTGTTGGTTAAAGACTGATTGGTAAAAAAAAAATTAAATGTTATGGACATAAAACACAATTAACAGTCATAATTTTTTCCTGTTAGAACAGCATTATCCAACAAAACACAAACTGACATCATAACGCATCAATAAATAAAAAGGGACATTTCACTCACTGCACTTAATTTTGAGAAAACCAATTTTCTGGTAAGGCTGGCGTAGTTGCTTTTACATTCATGGGAACAAGAGTGTTAACTAAGTACCACCTCGTACTGTGGTGTGGTCACAGCCGCGGCAGGGGGACACAAGACACATAGTACTTGAACTGTTTTACAATCAAGCTAAGAAAGGCACTGGAATAATGTTAAACCACATTAGTTTCTTATGCTCTCAGTTATCCATCTTGAAAAAGGTAAAAATCTAAAAATCTTTTCTTGGACATCATTTGTTTTTGAAAAATAAAGTTTGACATACTTAAAAAAAGTATTTTTTGCACCTTTGACTCATTTTAGCAAGGACTGTTTACAAAAAGTAATCTATTAAAAAAAAGAAGAAAAAAAACTTATGGCAATTTGGTTATCAAATACGCCTTTGATTGACACCATTTGCACTAAAAAGCTTGTAGGAACATGAAGACGTTAACTATGGTTTGTGCAGAGAGGGGAAAAAAAGTTATTGAGTCCTTATGGCCAAAAACAAGTTGAGTTTTAGAAGTTTGTCGAAATGGTTCAAGACCTGCTACAAAAGCAGAAACTGTCACGTGGCCCATGAAGAGGAACAGACACAAAACAAATATAAATTAGTGCTCTGTGTTGACAACTATAACAGAGGAGAAAGAGGACGAGAGAGAACAAAAAATAATATATGTTTACACACAGAGAAAAAAAAAATACTAGGTGGGTCACAGTGCTACCCATTTGGACAGGGATGTGTCTGTTACTAGAGGTGAAAGGACAGCGCGCTACACTGAACAGTGCCATCTTCCGAGGGTAAAAACAGCACTTTTGGAGGTCAAAGTCCTTTTCCGCTTCGACACAATAAGGGTCACTGAATGTCCAGTTTGCTGTACTTCACACCTCGGTTCCAAGGCAACGCCCGCAACGACGACGGCACCTGATAGTTGCGAGGGACCATGCCGTTGACGTTCTCCTCAAAGAATAGGAAAAGTCTGTACCACCACACCCGTGAGAACGGGTTACTGTGTGACGTCTCTTTCAGTGACTGAAACGGAGCACATAGATACTGTTAGTGGGATTGTTAAATATCTGATGCACATTTAATTGACAGTTATTGCTTCGAAACAATTCCATACAAATTATTCAGGGTCTACTTCCACATGGACTCGTTTAAGTGCAGATAAAAACAGTGAGGTGACAGGAGTGGACAGGTGGAAACCAGATACGACGTTGTATTTGGTAGATCATTAACAGGTAAAACAACAAGACGGAAATGTGTTTATTCGGATAATCCAGCAAATTAAATATCTGAATATAAATATTCACAGGTTTTTACAGAATAGACATTTAAACATATGTGCATATTGTCTTTATTGCCACGAGTTACAGAAGATTGATGAGATTCATGCCCTTTTTTTTTGCCTACAAGCTGACCAATTGACACGTCATACAAAAGCAAAAGGTCAGGTCATCCAGTTGTGCCAAACTATTTCCAGTCGTTAACTAAGCCAATCAGTTTAATCATCTTCAGTTGCCAGCTGCAGCTTCTTATCAAAGCGTATAGATACCAAGCCCCCAGGAAGAGCGCCACACTTTGAAGCCAACTTTCACAGTGGCCGAAACACACTGGAGCCCAGAAAGACTTTCAAGTATGAGATAATCACAGTATATTTCGTCATGCTGTTCAACCCTTTATACAAGTAGCATTTCATTTTTTTTACTGCCGACTACAAGCACGGAATTTTAAGACATGATAATTCCAGAAAAAGCTGAAATACGTGTTGCTAACTTACAGCACTGACAAAAAAAATGTGGAGATGGTTCAACAATCCATATCATCTGCAACTGGCTGCGAACGCAGGAACTCACGTACCATGTTTTCCCACCGAGACCATCCTCTGTGTTCATACTCTATGTCAGCGATTTATTGAGTCATGACCCCACAGAGTAACACACTCTAACACACTAAACACACTCAATAAAATCAAATTTGAGGCGAATATCCCTGGTACAGTCATGCCGTCTAAGAACTATTCCCCAGTCTAAAGATTTTTATTCTATCTCATTTTCTATAAACATCTGGTTAACACTGGACATTAACACGAAATCAATGCTCTATGCAACATAAGTAGACATAACTCACCTGCTGGTTGGCCATGGTGTGGTACCACCAAAAGAGCCGTGTAGTGATAAAGTATGCAACCAGCACATCCACAGTGTAGTGGTCATGTGCCAGAAGAATGCAGAAAATCCCCACAGCACTCAAGGTCCAGCAAAACCAGTGGTACCACCAGAACCGCTTGGGGGAATCTGCCAATCAGAGACAGCGACGACAGATTAAATCCAACGGCATCAACTCTAAATAACATGCTTAATGCTCTATAAATTGGGTCAATGGGCTTCCACTGCTCTGTTTTTACCACTAGATGTCACTGCTATATCAATCAGGTCTGTCAGCACAAACCTGGTAGAAAATAATATCAAAACCATGTGAAGTCACAGATAGAAAGAACTGTTGAATAAAAAACAGTTAAAATGCTTTAACTTTTGACCCATGTGGTTGGCGATTAACCGAGTGAGTGTGCCAGATAATAGAAATGAGGAACAGCGGTTATGTAACAGAACAATGTCTTCACATGGTTAAACCCACACTCATTTCCTTTGTGTCTTCATTTCCTGACACTATTTAGAAAAGCACTGACAAAGCCATCCAGTACTACACGATGTTGAAATAATTGAATCTTGTATCCAAAATCAAAACTAATAAAATTGGAAGACGACCATGGTTAAACATCCCAATCACCATTTCTGATTTGTATCCCTCTCATGACACCCGACCTTCTGAAAGAAAGGTGCACTAGAATATGGTAGATGATTCTGTCAAAATTATCTGCTGCATTTGACTAAAAACAAACCACATAAATCGAGTGTCATTTGTGGTGTAAAGGTAAAACCTTCCTGTATGTTCTTACTTAAATTGTCGTATAAACACAGTGGAACTTACACTCCTTGATGAAGAGGTAAGTTAGTGTTAGCATGACAGTGTGGCCACTGTACAGATAGTCTCCACACATGGTGTGAGAACCTGTGATCGATAGGCCCCCACCGGCAATCATCTTCATTACTCTCCTCATCTGTGCCTCCCAGTTCCCGAGAAGCTGAAATAAGAAATGAAAAAAAAAAAAAAAGTTCAGACATTGATGAGATCATCTTTAGATTATTAAAGAAAGTATCATATCTGATCATGGAGGATAAACAAATATATGATGTGTGTGGAAGAGAGAGAGAGAAAGGCAGCACAATTTGAATTAATCCGGACAGCTGCGTTCATTTCTTCATGGCAGAGGTGAGGACAGCTGCTATCACCTTTTCCATTGAGTCTGTATTCAACTCATCTCTTAAATTATTTTTCCACCTATTTCAGCATTACTTAAGTGCGTAATGCTGCAGGGGTATACTACATGTTTCATAAATAAAATCCTCATCTATCGAATAACCATTAACTCATAAAATGCATGCAGATTATCCCCTAATATTTCATTTAGATTAAGATTAGCAGTATTGTTGACTTAAAAACAAACTCAAAATGCAAATTCTCATGTAATTGAATGATTTGTTAGCCTGAACAACCTGTATTGTTACTCCTATTTGCCTCCAAAGGGTTGTAAGCAGAGCATTACAAGAAAGAGGTCGACCAATATGTTTTGTGTTTTTTCAGGCCAATACTGATCCCTACTATTAGTACTCAATGACATCCATAGCCAGTATTTAAAGCAGATATACTGTGCACACCAGTGGTGGTATGTAACAGAACAACTTACTTAGTAATGTACATTGATACACTTTGCAGGATTTACAGTTTTTCTCACTTATAGTCCAATACATTTATGAGGTAACTTTGGTTACTAGTTACTTTGCTTATTCAGATAATCAACACTTCAGTAGACCCTTTACAGTCCACTGGTTGCTACGTACTTATCCAATAAATTATAGTATATTATTAGATGGAAAACAGTGGACACAAACAAGGCTTCCCTTTTGCAGTCCAGTTTTAGCTTAGAAAGAAATGGGAGTAGCCATGAACAATATCTTATAAAAAGACATAGTCATTTATTGAATAGTACTGTATTAATTTTCTTGTTAGAACATACTTAAACCTGAGCTGATACCAACATAAAACTTGGACGACTATGACCGATACGTTATATTGATGGGTAACTGGTGCCTCTGACTTGCCTATGTAACTAAATCAGAGTAATTAAATTAATACATGGTGGATACTAGTGGAGATTTGTCTTTGTTATTAGCTGTTCTGTAATTACCTACTTTACCAGTGGTAATTACTGAATAATATATTACAATTTACGGGGTATAGACTAAGGAATTAGGGAGCTGTAAAAGGACGCATTAGTAATACTTAATTATTATTTAGCATCAAAGCCAAAGTAACACACTTTTAAATAAATGCACTTTATCGGATATCTGACACAAAACAAAATAACATCAACAAAACACAGCCTCAGAGTCGGCAGAAAGCTGAGTACCAGATGCGGTAATCAGCCAGGCCTATAATTGAGGCCACACAGACAATCCCGGTGAAAATGGATGATAAAATAAATGCAGTCTAATTTTTCTTTGAGCAAAATACCATTAACCCAACAGGAAATGCTGTGCAGTTTGAATAAAATAATATGAAGCTGCTCTCCTGATAGAACAATTGCAGCATTATCTAATAGGAATGACAAAAAAAGTGAAGCCAACACACACACAAAAAAAAAAAAAAAATGGACACACATCTCACAATCAGTGGTCAGTGGAGAGCACTCATAGGCTTTCAGCTTGCAAAAGACATGTTTTTTTTCCTGAATTTGCCCATTCACCAGCACGATGATACCGAAAGCAGGTGAGTAAGAAAAAGACCTGGCATGCCCACCCGACCTATGATGAGGAGAAATTAAAGCGTCTGTGTATTGTACCTTCGGAGAGCATTTGAAGTGCATCCCAGGAACAGGCAGAGTGGTGATGTACATGGTAATACACCGGTACAGATAAAGTGTGCCCACAATGAAAAAGAACCGCCTGCCTATAATTGACCTGGAAGGAAAGCACAAAAATGAATGAAATGATAATGTACTTGCAGTATAACTAAAAAAGATTGAAGTGATTACAGTAGACTGTACCTGTATTTGAGTAGAGTCCACTGTATAAGCCAAAGTCCCACCAGCAGCATGCCATTAATCTCACAGATGGAGAAGGCCCACTCCACCCTGTTAAACATGTCGAAGAACTTGTCAGGCAGTGGTGGGGTATGCTCTTTTGGCGGTACTCTCTCATGGACCACTGAAATGACGACAGTGGTGGTGACAAAGCAAAACACTGCGTAGATAAACGCTATGCCCGTCTTCCCCCACTCAGCCGGGAACGAGGAGCGTGTCTTTTCCATTATAGGGATGGGGATGTGGACCATCTCTTTTCTGAAGTCCTTCATCCCCAATGTGCCATTCCTCTGAGGCTTGCTAGTTCCATTAGGCAGCCCACCAGCGTGTCCGTTGGCATGGCCGTTTTTGTGAGCCTCGATATGAGTCTCTATCTGCAGCGTCTCCAGTCTCTCCAACATCTGCTGCCCGCCATCAGAAGACACCAGCGAGAGCGGAGGCATCTTGAAATCAGCCTCGGTGAGCCTGAGCAGAGAGGGGCCATCCATTTGACGGAGGGCATCGATGTACTCCGGCATCCCCTCTTTGCTTAGCCAATCAGAGACGTCCTCTGTTGACCATCCTGTCACCTTCTTCATCTTGGCTGCTGCAACGTAGAGGATAAAAAGGGTCCTCAGACTAGATGGGAAGGTTAACAAGAGGCTCGGCTGTCTATGGGGCAGTGCTATGTCCTCTCCAGTTTTGGCACATGGTGTTTTTTTGCACCCAGAGGGAGCCCAGCCTCCTCTTGAATGGACGGGGAGCAGGAAGTAAGCAGCAGGGTCAGTCAGGGTTCAGGCTCATATATAGCATATGAACCACAGTGGTGTCCTTGGACTTTCTTCACCTCATAAGGTCTTCCCCACACACTGGACCTCTGTTGGAGCGAAAATAAAAGGATGCGAGTCAGAATGCAGCAATGATTATCACATCCAACCTACAACTCCACCGGGTGTGGTTATTGGCCAGATGTCTGGTCAGACCTGGAAGTAGTAAGGGTGGGAATCTCAGCACACCTAATGATCCAGAGGCTATGATGGTCTGACCAACCACTGCAAGTGTTTTCCAACACAAGTCTTCACAAGCATTCAGCCATTCACACACACACATTCATAGACATATACTTGTAGCAGAGGCTACCATGCAAGGTACCACTTGCTCATCTGGAGGAATAACTCAAACAATCACACAGCGATGGGAGAGCAACCAGGAACAATCTGGGGTTCAGTATCTTGCCCAAAACATGTAGAATGCAGGATGCAGCCCTCTGATGGGTGGACGACTGCTCAACCTCATGGGCCACAGCCCAGTATGGAGGCTCTATTGTGACT
This sequence comes from Diplodus puntazzo, assembly GCA_963678695.2. Lineage (NCBI taxonomy): Eukaryota > Metazoa > Chordata > Actinopteri > Spariformes > Sparidae > Diplodus > Diplodus puntazzo. The sequence goes on along the minus strand of OZ023168.1, from coordinate 4,767,026 downwards.
TATGGTGACTGACTGACTGATTGTATATGCTGTCAATAGTTCTTAGAAAGAAAACTGGAGCCGGCCAGAGTCAAAATCAGCAGGTCAGGCTAAAATTGTAAATCAGAATGAGCAAAGAAAGTCCTAATTGTGCTTCCCTAGTGATTTACATTTTCCGTGTGACTTCTTATTTTTGCAAAACATAGCATTTGTTTCCATCCATAATTAAAAACGAACAGATTCATTTAATTTCATGATCTTCTCTCATGCTCAGCCATCCGATTCCTCACCAAGTAGCCTAATTTAGAACAAAAACATGACGCACATGTTTATGTCGGTCATGTTTCACCATCCAATTGTCCAGCTGTAAGAAGCGTACAGCCTGGCAGCCTTTGCAGTAAAGGGGAAATGATTGACTTTTTTTTCATCTAGACACTATCTTTCAATAGAGAATCCTGATAAGATCCAAGATGGAAATCAATTTTCTCCCCTCAGTCCTGACTAAATAATAGATAAAAACCACCCATGAAACTACTTAAGCTCCATTTCACAGACATGAAACATTAAATATTTCATTTGCATCGTCATAAAGGTTTTACAAGAACAGCAACAGGATAAGGACCAACTGATTTTTACTCCTTTATCCTCACAGCAGGGAAAGCTTTTCATTCATCAGCAGCAGTATTCAGAGTTGATTAGCTCTTTTATACATACACACACAACACACACACACACACAATAGGTTTCTGGTTCAAAACCACTATTATTAGACAATGGTGTGTAAACAGATCTGAGGTCAACTGACGGCAAGAGCAAGTGATGGGTGGGAGGAGAAAGAAACATGTACAGCGAGGCAGCGATTAATCATTAGGCTGATAAGCAGAATAGACACGACTAAACACACATAAATCCTGATTTCTACAGTTTAATGGATTACAAAGTCAACTGACCATGTAATTTAGGTGACTCAACCTATTTATTACTCAAGCCAAACTACAAAAAAAAATCTGTGAAACTGTGTAGAACACAGTAGCAGATAAAAATCCCTGTTCTTTCACATCTTGCTCTCACACAGTGTTTCTAACCCAGGGCTAAGCTTTAGCATTAATAAAAGGAGGTGAACTCACATATCTGCTTCATATCATGCTTTGTTTACACATCACGATGTCAGTGGTGGACACAGGGTGGCCCTGCTCAAGTTCAGAGGAGTGCGGGGGGGGGGGAGAAAAACTGCGATACGGAAATCATAAATCAAAGTGAAGGTCAGCACTGAGCACTGAGAGAGCCCCACCCCAGTAAACAGGCAAGCAGCCAGCAGTCAGGCCCCAGCTCAGCTAAGGGCCAGTAGCAGCTAAATACACTGGCAGGCTGGCTGGTTGGCAGGACAACAAACTGCGCATCAGTAGCTCACCTCAACTCCGCTGAGCTCAAAAGGTTATTCATTGAGGCCAGAAAAACAGGGCCAAATAAGTGGGCTATAAGCTGGGACAACGCCTGGCATCAGACTTACTCCCGCTGAGGTCTGGAGAGCAGTTTGACCTGGTGCCTCCACGACTGCACACACAAACAACAGAGTGCGAGTGAAAAGAAACACATGCTCACAAACAGCACAACAAGAGAGTCCTCGTGCGACTTTCCAGCCACGTGCTGACCTAGCTGTGTACCTTAGCGAAGAGTGCAACTGTGGACGGTATTCAGCGGTAATCAAGAGAAACACTGAGGCATTGAGCAGTTGCATCAGTGTGCTGCTAACAGTGTAGAGTTCAAACAGATCAGAGATTAGCTGTCACTGAGTCAGCTGTGTGCAACCTTCGGCGCATGAATCAGTTTACAGCATGTTCGGTGAAGAAATAATCTGACTAAACTGAAGTGGGAAAAACAAACTAATCCACAAACTAATGAACTGACCTGTATTTGCTCAGTCTCAGAAATCCCACAGACCTTGGATATAAGGAGTTTTGTTACTGAAATTGCATGATAATATTAATAAACATTTTGTAAGTGAGACAATGGAAAGAGTATGATGCTTCTGTGCCACTGTTCTCAATATACATACCGCAAAGTTTTAGCATTCGCCCATATTTTCTAACCTTTTCGCCACAGTAATGTGTGGAGTGGAGATGGCCGCTTCAGGCCCATTTAATGGACGTGAAACAAACACCAGAATTCATCCCCTGCCACCACTGATACAAAACTGCAAACACTGCCAGATGCTTGAGGTAAATAAAAATGATTAAATTCCCAGTGATGCTTACATTTTCAGTGCGCTGATGTCATTTACAGACATTTTAATATCTTGTTAAACTGCCTCAGTTATATATGTTTGGCACAATATACGAGTCATGATTTGAGGGATCATTGCAAAAAAGAATGCGTGTTCATCAGCTGATATTAATATCAGCATTTTTTTTTTACAGTATTGGTATATATGGTCTATATTCAACACCAAGGCTAAATGTATAAAGGCATGTATGCACAAAAACACCTTTTACCACAAATAAACTGGTAGTTATACTGGAGGAAGGTGCGATGACAATGTGCGTACCTCCAAACATACATTTTACTAGAGAAAGCTACAGGTATAACTATGAGGTAGGCATGAAATATCAGGTGAAGGAAGGTCGTTTGCCAATTTCACTGCTTGTGTTATTTTTCAGTCTACACATCCGTCCACACATCCTTCCTTGATCCTGGATTACAAAGCTGTTTTAATATAAGGTCTATATGATTAATCATCCTTCTGACTTACAATAACGATGACAGGCAGATACAGATACAGTGATGATGATTACAGGTACAGGTCAAATCAAATCAAATCAACCTTTATTTATATGGCGCTTTTCATACAGAAAAGTATCGCAAAGTGCCTTACAGAGATGTACAGACAGCAGAAAAAGAGAAACATCAAATAAAATCAGGAGAAGAAAATTAAAAGAACCCAACCCTCCCACCCCCACAGTCATGCACAGAGACATACACAAATATATACACACTCACACATACGCACACAGACACACACGCACACAGACACACACACTCAGACCTACACAAACACTAGCTGTCACTACAGAGACATGGCGCGGCAGCGAGACCTGAGGCGCAGAGGAAGCTACCTTTGTGGGGGGGCCAACCACACCGGGAGAGACCCCAGTCCAAGGGCGCCGCCACAGAGACCACCCCAACCCGGGCAGACAGGAGGCCCCGCACGAAGGTGCAGAGCCCTCTAGCCACCCGGGCCGGAACTGTCCAAGGGACAGCATCCCCCACGGCCAGACCAGAGGCCACTCCTAGCCTGGCAGGCCCCCATGAGGAAACATGTGTGTGTATGAAACGTGTATGTGCATGTGTGCATGTGTAGGTGCAGTGCTATAAAAAGCTACAGCCTTGTGAAGTGGTCATGAACAATGCCACCTGTTCTGGTGATGTTTAACAGTCAGTTAAACTGTGTTGTGCTTTATACTTCCCGTTTTTCAAGGTGGAGCTGACTCGAGTATCAATATGCAATATGTGTTTTAGGGTGTTTCTACATCCATTAATGGATATTGTGCACTATGCAGTATGTACTCACTGAATTAGTTTCAACTAGCTGTAACCTGACCCTGCAATAACATATTGCAGAAAGTACATATTTCATCCTCTGATGACCAAGTGGAAGGGCTTTGATAAAAATGTTTCTGACGCCAGCAAAACAGATAAAAATCTGATCATGAGTGGCTTCAGAACAATATTGATTGTGGGCAGAGAACTACAGAAACAGGAAAGTCTGGAAAGGCCTCAACCTTATGATGTTGTGAATTCTGATACAAGATAAACGATTATGTTGAAGCTGCTCCCTAAACAAAGGAGTCTGACGATGAAAGCGCTTTGATTCTCATCAGAACTTTGGTAAATATGACAACACGAGAGAGGAAGCCAACATAGATATGATAGGATTGTTACTCGCAGCGCCGTTGGAAGCCTTTATTTTTCAGCATTCAAGTGCATGCTTACAGAGCAGAGACTCCTATTGTTGTATGTTTACTTATTGTTGGCCAGCTCCCACTTACAACACTGATGTCATTCCTTTGAGGATGTTTATGGTGTTGAGGAAAGTGGCCTTTTTTTTTTTAAAACCTCACCATGTGTGAGTGCATAATCTTAACGCTGCTCATAAACCAGCAAGTCCACTGGAGTCCACAATTATGGCCGTGATAAAACCGGAGCGGGTGTCCCTGAAGATCAGTAAACTGGAGGAAACTGACTTCATGCAGAGAGTACACACAGTACCATACGCAACAAAGAAGTCCCGCCTCCTGGTGTATGTGTGTGTGTGTGTGTTACAGCTCACATGGGCTAACCTCATAATCTACAAGGAACTCCACTGGTGTCATTTCTTTACTTCCACGTCTATATTGTCATCATGGGAATGTTCATTGGAGTTCAGGACCCTCAGTGTGTTAAATGACAATTCCATGCCTATCTTGTGTTTCATATTGAACATCTTGCTTGTTATGCAACATCAACTTCATTTTCCAGTCGAGGCCAGACTGTCAACATCAGCACAAGCTGCAGAACCTTCCAGTTTCGCTTTGTGATGCGGCTTATAATCCAGAAATCACCACACCTCTATCTTAACCTCAAATTTGATTTCATCAATATTAGATCACTGTCCACTAAAGCCTTACTGATAAATGATGTGATTTTTGAGCATAAGGTGGACATGATTGGCTTACGTGAAACATGGCTGAAAACTCTTTTCTGCCATTAAAGGAAGCCCCCCATCCTGACTCTAACTACGTCCATGTTGCTCGAGCCTCTGAACAGGGTGGAGGTGTTGCTCTTATTTACAAATCTATTTTCAGTTTAACTGCCAAACAGGATGTTAAACTTACTTCATTAGAAGCTCTCGTTTTAAAACCATCTTTCTCAAGTAGTAACGGCCTTGTCCGGGAACTGGCTTTCACCTGGTGGTAATCTACAGACCTCCAGGGCCTTATTCCCAATTCTCAGAAGAATTTGGTGAATTTATTGCAGATCTTGTTACTAGTTCAGCTAAGATTGTAATTATTAGGGATTTTAATCCACTTAAATAAGACTTCTGACCCCCTAAGTAAAGCCTTTTTGATATTACTTGGAAGAATAGAATTGAAAATAGAATAAAACATTATATATATATATATATATATATATATATGTGTGTATATATATATATATACTATATAATATATATATATATATATACATATATATATATACATATATATATATATATATACACATACATACATACATACATATATATATATATATATTTTATTATTATTCTATTTGTAATTAATTAATCGAAATTAATCGCATATAAATATTTGACCTGAGAACAGTGAGAAGCAATTTTTTTTCCACATGGATTTTGGTATACCATTGAATAATGACTGAATACATAAGCTTAAGCAAAAAAACATTGTTTATTTTTAAGACCAACAGACCAGTGCAATTTTGAGTTGGGAGTTAGGAGGGAGTTGGTTATTTTTCCAGACGTGGACTTAGTGACCCTGGTCCTGAAACCAGTCATCTGGTTGAGTGTAGGTCCTTGTACTCGGAGTCGGGCTAACGTCCACGCTAGCTCCCACGCTAACGCTAGCTGCTATATGCTTAGCATTTAGGTGATATCTGAGGCTTGATATGCTGCGGTGATACGCGAACTCCTTCTTGCATAATTTGCACACAACTGTGCTCTTGTCTACGCTGCCATCCGTCCGCTTTTTAAAACAAAATTTCCCATCCACGGAGCCAACCAACGCGGTCTCATCTGCTTCTTCGTTCATTGTTGTTGTCTGAAGTCATGAACGCTATGCATGAACGTTAGTTGGTGCTCCAGTATAATCGGTACCCCTGAAACTCATCCAGTGAGAAACGTTCCGCGGTGCAAAAATTAGTGCGATTAAAATGCGTTAATTTTTTTAACGCGTTAATTTTTGTGTAATTAATTAATCGTAATTAACGCGTTAAAGTCTCGGCCCTAAAATATACATATATAAATATATACATACACACACACACACAGACACACACACACACACACACCAGTGGCAACACTCTGGGACTCGCTCCTCTCCCATGGGTTAGATGTTGCAGCCCTGAATGTCGCTTGTCTCTTCTGCAGTGTCGGACCATTTTCTTATTACACCTGAAGCGTCATTAGCCTGTCCTTGTACTGGTGACACAAATGTTTTTACTTCTTGTCGACACTCTGCAGTCTTGGCTCCTTTTGCGACAGTGACAGCTCACTAATGATGTTAACTCGGTACTTATTTCTCTCCTTGATTCTGGGGCACCTGTCTATACCAAGACAAGAGGATCAAAGAGATCCACTCCCTGATTTACCGATAAAACCCTAGATTCTACTGCCTTACTATGGACTCAAACTCTACCTTAGTGCTTCTGTTACTGGATCTCAGTGCTGCAGCTGACCGACGTGAAAGTCAATGTGGCATTTCTGGTCTGGCTCTTGCTTGGCTAAAGACTTACCTATTGGAAAGAACACAATGTGTTTCTTGTAATAATACTACTTCAGTATTTACTGATGTGAAGTATGTAGTTCCCCAGGGCTCTGTTCTTGGCACTTTGCTCTTATCTTTATATTTTTCACCTCTTGGCCAAATTATTCAGAGTTATGGAATACATTTCCACTGCTATGCCAACAATTCTCAGCTGGATGAAAATGAACATCACAGAATTAGAGACCTGCTTGTATGTGGTGAAGAGAAGAATGTCAGAAAACTTCCTGCTACTGAATGTTGTTCATTTGTACCGCTTGACAGAGACACTACTTCGATCAGGCAACGGTAACTCTTGACGACACTTCTCAAAGTTCAACTGTCAAGAATATTGGTGATGATTCTACTGTCTCTTTCAATCAGCACGTCGAAGAAATTACAGATATTGTTTTTTGCCACCTGTGCAACATTGCTGAAATTAATGATGATGATGATATAAAAACTGTACACGGCCTTGCCTCATCCTATATATCTGATCTCATTACACCACATATTCCATCTCTTGCACAGCAGATAAAACAAATGCATGTGGTTGATACGTGTTTCAAGCCCCTCCCACTCACAACAACACACGGTGACCACCTGTGTGTCGAGAATTTGCACTCACAACAAGTTCAATGTATAATGGCGAATGTAACTGCAGCAACACTACTGCTTTGTGGTAGCATTTTTACGTCACCCACAAGGAAGCATTTACGGCACTGGTCACTCGGAAGTAAACAGAGGCAAAGCAGCATGGAAGAGAGCGCAATGGAAAACGAAAGTAACATTACTAGGAACGTTACATCAGACGCAGATACAGATGCAGAATCCCAAGAAGATTTGGGGCTGAAAAAGGGGAACCCGAATTCCATCGTTTGGCTTTGGTTTGGGTTTAAAAAGTCAGACACCGACCAGACAACGGTAATCTGCAGAACATGCTGCCAACAAGTTGTTTCTAGTGACTCAAACACATCTAATCTTTTCTACCACTTAAAGACGCGGCATGAAAAACAGTACAGAGACAGCGAGAAGAGGTTTCATTTCATGTCAGAACAAGCTGACAAAGACCTCTGAAACAATTCATTCATTAGTAATTTTACTTGTTAAAAAGGTAGGCATACTTGAATGTTACTTGAAGCGCTTTATGTTATTGTTATTGTATTTATTTTATTTCTTTGCACTTTATTGCATTACTTGAAAATGACTGCACTACCAGATATTTTGAATGGTACTTGATATTTGTGTTTTAATAGGTGCAGCCATGAGGCCTATTGGCTGTCCTACCCGGAAAAAGATCTTTATTTTTTTATATTTACATAAAAGCTTAGAATAGTTTTTGTTTACAAATTCTTATGTGTTGTGACAGTCCTGCAAAAAGTCATGAATAAAAGGAGAAGGTGCCATTCCTTTGCCTTTCATTCATATGGTTACCAAAAATAGTGCTGAGATGTGATTGATTTGAATATATATAATTCTAAGAAAAAATACTATATCGGGATATATATCGTTATCGGGATATAAAATTAGCGATATCAAGATATAAAATTTTGTCCATATCGCACAGCACTACCTACAACACAGTTGAGCACAGGAAGCAGTGACATGTACCACTACAAAAGTCTGATGTGTAATTCTTATTTCCACATCTAGATGCTAAATCAAGTGGAAACACCACTACAAAAGAAAAGTGAATATAACATGTTTTATTCTAACCAAGTGAAACTGACTACAGCACTGAGAGCAAGCCAGCCAAATCAGCTGTGGTCTCAGCAGCATGACCACAACTGCACTTTTCCCCTCATGCAGTAAATAAAGTTCCCCACAGAAAGTTTGGTGGTGCTGAGAGAAGGGGAATGGGGGAGGATGGGTGGTTTAGCTCAAGGCAGTACATGTGACATCACCAGACAAATATCCCACCCAGAAGCAACAGTATGTCAAGCTGACACAAACATAAACACGCCATCCAGAGCCCATCTTTAGGCAGCCAAGAGTGGTACAGAGTGACTCATTCACACTTGCTTCAACAGCCTTTTAGAGAACTCCAACAATTCAAGGTGCTGCTGATGATACACAAAACTGTACATCCTACATGTCCGATCTCATTATACCATATATTCCACCTCTTGCGCTACGCTTTTAGTTTCCTTAGTTGCCTGCACAATCAGGAATCAATGTCTATCCACTGTCTTTTCTCCCACTCTATCTCTATTCCTGCATTTGTTTCCTGCCTTTAGCTTCATTATGTTTTGCTTTCTTTTGTGTGAGAGTTGGAGTCTACCGGTTGACAACAATGGCTTTCGACAAACTGGCAGATCATACAGATATGCAAATACCAATGACATATGAGGACAGATAGTGACACACAAGAAAGACACACTCACGTGTACGTCAACCTGTGTTACATCACAGTCGGCCTTACCAGTTTTATCATGTCAGCTGGAAAATGTAGCTAATATCTGACAAATACAGTGTGTCTCTTAGGTAACAGTGAGAATCACTCAGGTCCAGAAGCGGACATGAGAAGGGCTTTTCACAAGAACAGCATGCTTGTGATTGAGCTGGTTGCCGAACCAAGTCTCAAACCATTTCAGTGTTTCCAACAAGCGAAATTTTAATAAATGAAGGGTGATGTGATCACCATATGACAACTTGGCTCAATTGTAGGCAACTAGAAAGCAAAGAGCAGGACAGAGGTACTTTGAGGCATACCTGCCAACATAAGGCTGTGACAAAAAGGGAGATCTTCAGGGGTATTGGCAAAAACCCTACGCCACAGCTAAATATAATAAATCCAAGGATACAAAAGTAAAATGACTTTAAATTAGTCCAAATTACACAACTGACAGTAAAACAAAATGGGAACCAACATAAAATACTTAAAAAGTGATCAAAAGTAAACATGAAATCTTGAAGTGTATTTCTTCTTCTTGAGATCTATGACTCATTTTTACACGTATCCCTTTTACTGAGCAGAGCTGAGACGTGAGTGACTCATGTTGAGCAGAGTCATTTGCACGTGCTCACCTCTGGCTGCCTCTGGGTTGAGGTGAAAGGCCCCATAACACATATCCCAAACAGAAACTGAGAAATACTCATTTGATTAGTATTACTATGAAAACAGGAGAGGTAAACAACCAGAAGCACAGCAGGAAGACAAGTTTAAAAAATCTTTAAAAATGATACAGCGATCCTTTAAACAAACTCAAAATGAATTGGAAAGTTGCAAGATATTAAGGAAATGGATAATCAAGCAGGAGAGGGGGGACACTTTCACTTCAGCTCGGATGCGCCTCCAGAGCCGCAGCAGAGGCGAGCCGAAAGACTGACAGCTAAATAGATCTTCACTCACAATTCAATTCACAAATAACAGAGAAATGGCCCACAACGCAACGTTCCGGGACCAAACAACAGTAATGTGGTAACTGGCAATGTCTTCAGCAACTTATGAGGCAAAACATACAGCAGTTGGACGTGGAGAAGCTTCTGTCGCCCTCTGTCCCACTGACCCTCCGTCACATTTCTGCCCGAAAAACAGCGTCTGTCCCTGACAAAAAACTTTAACTCACCATGTGTTTGCCTCCTTCCATTACTGTGTTGCAGTAGTTACTGTCTTGAAAAAAGTCACTGCGACGGTCAGCCCTCCCGACTGAGACTTCAGTGAACTTCTCAATGAAAACGGCATAATCCCTCGATTATGTAAGTATGTTATTTAGAGCGAAAACATAACTTTGTTGATGTACGACGAGTCAAGATCTCAATCACAACACATTATAATCATATGGATGCTGTTGTAAACAGTCAGAGGTTACATGTTTAGATTAACAGGTGGACATCAGAAAAAAAACATTAAAAAAAACACACATAGATGTGAAAGGCATGATGTGTGCCGGCGTGCTGTATGAGTCGACACACTGGTGCCGCTTTACGGCGCAGCTGCTTGTTTCTGTGTGAACAAACAAATGCGGAGAAGTGGTGAGCCTTCGCTGCAGAGATGATGTGGAGACTCTGTGTGAAAAGGGTTCTTGTGTTTGTTGCAGTTCTATTTGCTTACATGCTGTTGTAACGTAAAAAATATTTGACTGTGGTGGTTGATGGAAATTCTCATATAATATCAAACATGGTTGCTAAAAAACAACTAGGAAACTATTCATCTATTATGCAACTGACAGAAAAATAATATGTAAATAATTTGATTTTTCAAGCAAAAAAGTCAAACATCCGCCTCCAGCTCCTCAAATGTCAGGATTTTCTGCTATACTCAGTCATACATGAAAGAAAATCAAGGATTGGTTGACTTTCAATCACAAATTATAAACAGTTTTATTGGTACACTGGTTTTGACACCTGTCTCGGTACAGAATCTCTGAAATGAAAACTGAAACCAAACTTCATTCACAAGGCCAACAGACCAGTCCTGCACCAGATTTCATTGATCCTTCTCAAAACTGAAAGCTCGTGTTGCATTTAACCTGGATATCGGCATGAGACACATTCCCACAAAATGGTGATATCTTGATTCAAATCATGATTGCATAACCAGAAAACAATGTGAGTCATGTTAGTCAAAGATGATATTCCCCTCACAATGGGGGAAGCTTTCTTTAACTTCTCCCAGCTTTGTGCCCTCAGGGTTTTGTCCTAGTCTTTACACATGATTTTGAAAGAGTAGTGTCCCTTTACCGTTCTATTCTATCTTGTGAGACTAACAGACAATGGGTCAACACTGCGCTCTCACCTGTATCCCTTTACACCTCATTTACAAACCTCATAGGTAGACATTGCAGGGCCAATATTTACACAACTGCGCCAGTGATGGTTTAAAATGAAAGATCGTGTGGTTAAAATGTAACTATGCATGTCCCTGTGGTAGATTACACAGTAATACAGTCCCATTGTTAAAATGAGGTAATGTACTCCCACCAGGCCTACGACATATGGTTCTGTGGCTCCTCCTGCCATTTCTCACAAACTTTGAAGTTTATAATGAAGAAAGACCTTGCAGGGAAATCCCTTACACACCTTCAGTAACTCTGTAAAACCACTAGGTAAACTTAGATGCTCTGCAACCAGCAGTACATCCGTCCATCTTTGTTGAACTGCTTTAGAGGGGCAGATGAAAGCTGAACAATGATAGCAATCATATCACACCCATTCAGGCTTAGCAGTACATACAGCTGTTCAAAGAAAAAAAAAAAAGTTCTTCTTTCTTTTTTTTTTAAACGGCTTTTTTAAGCCCAAGTATCGGAATTGGTATTAGGACAGGAAAAATTGTATCAGCTTACCACATTTTACTAACAATGGAGATCATTCCAGTTTCATGAGAAGTCAGGATTTTGACATTTCTGTCACCAACCGATGTAACATTAGTCTCTCCGACGCTACATTGAAAACAGTGACATTAATTAAAGTCTGTTATGCCTTTTTAGCCACTGCTTCATATCTAAAATTAATGTACAGCAGTTACCAACGTCGGTGTAAATTTGTTTACTTTAAATTATCAGGAGTCAATCACACGCACACAGATCTTTTCAGTAGAAGTGGCCCTTAAATGATGATGACTGACTTGTCCTCCATGAAAAGTGGTGACACTTGGTGAAGGCTGCACAAACATCTGCAACTATCAGAGCCAAGTTCAGCCAATAACAATAGTTTGTAAGAGGTCCAATCGGCATCAACGGCTATAAGAAATGCCAAAGCAGTCTTGGCCTTACAACAGATAAGTTATTGGAGACATCTTACTCTATCACACAACCTACTCATGGCAAGGTAAGTGTACGAAAGTGAGACATTTAACACTGTGGTCTGATGACAGCCTTGTTCCAGTACAGTTACTGTACAGTACAACCACAGTCAGTGAGGTCTTGCATACTTTTCTGTTCGGGAATAATCAATCTGCTAGCCGTACCAGCTGACAACAGACTCTACAAAACGTGCATTATGTAACATCTTCCCACTGCCTTGGAATATTGCACTTCTGATTTTATCAGATGACTGGATTACAGTTGTAGTGGGAGAATTAGATTTCTATCAAAAAAAACAATTAGCATTTACCACTGAACTCTCATATAACTGAGGTCATAACTCCATGAGTAGCAGTGCTGGTTTTCATTGCATCATCTGCATGATCATTCATCAAGTGTTGATGCTGTTCCAGTGCTACCGACTAGCCTTTTTCATAAATGTTTTTTGCTCTGTTAGCTGTTAGCTCTGAGCTCCATTTGCCAAACAAAATGCAGGAATTTCATGTCTACTAGCTCTCATTTATTGATCACAATGTATCAGTCGGGGGGGGGAAATAGTGCGCACTTCCCGTTGTTAGTGAGTTTACTGCGTTCCTTCGTATCTTAACCTGTCATATTTTTTTCATGAAGGTTTCATGCAGAGTAAAAGCTTGGTTGAACTTTCCATTTGCTAAGCTATAGCCAAGTTATTCATACATATATACATAGAGATGACAGGTGACTGAATATAAGCTAAAACTGATGCATTTATGTTCACTCTGACAAGTTAGTTTGTCTCTGTTCATCTGTCTAGGTTCTTCACATTCAAAACCCATATTCAAATTCAAATTTTATACAACAAAGCCTCTCATGCCAAATAAACCGAGTTCAAAATGTGTTTCATCATGCACACCTAGCTTTACGGAACAATATTATCTCCAGACAGACTTTTAATTAACAGATCAAGATGCTTGGCCAAGAGTAAAGATGAGATGGACCATAAACATGGATGGCTCTTCCAGAGGTCTCTGAGGAGCTGAGTTGAATGGGAAAACAATCACCACACTGTTAGCTGCTATCTGCTAATGTGGAAACCACCAGTGGCTTTATGAGTCACTTATCGGGATGTCAGGCCCTTACAGCCACCTGGGACTGCCTCGCCTCTATGTTCACCTGCACGTGGTGCAGGCACATCAGATATTATATCTAGGATGGCACACAGGGGATGTGTTGTCAGCAGGGAGTAATTAGTGTGCAGCACAACATTTAGCCCATCTTTTTATATATCAGCTATCCAAACTGCAAAGGTCTGTGTCAACAAGACTGACAGATTAACAGGCCTGTAATGACTTTGCACGTCTAGGCACAAACATGCGTTTTCCTGTTTTGTTACATGGCTGAAAGTAGAAAAGTGTGTTTAATTCCTCTTAAGTGGTTCCATTATTCTTACCATGTTTCACTATTAAATCACTGATTCACTGCTGTTTCTGACACCATGCGGTTTAGGGTTCTTTCACAAGTCATTACTCACAATACGCAGGTATTTCCTGTACTTAAACTCAAAGTGAATGTGAACCACCCGATTTAAAACGCCCTTACATAACTTGTTGCCTCGATTCTTGCCTGTGTTGTATTTCTAAAGATACAACCTGCACAGTAAATCGAGTTCTGTCCCTTGCTTTCTTAGTTTCTCGGACGTGTGCAATCTTCCGTGAAGATGCCATTTATTGTACCCCTTTGATGACCGTGTTCAGTGACCTGAAACACTACGGCAGTATAAGAAAACCAACAGTCTTTTCAGTCACACAACTGCATTGATCTTGAGACAACTTTTCAAGTTCCTCAGAGAGGAACTCACAAGGTGGAGTCCATGTTTCCTGCCGCTTTTAGTTGCAATGTACATACTGCTCATTTCTTTTAAAATAAGAAGTAAACCAGGCTCTAAAAGTTTTGCGCAAATGGAGCCGAGGCAACATCCATAACATTTCATAGAGTAGATTATCTTGTACAGTCGTGTTTATGGTAGACATTTCCTTGAAGGCTGATGCTGTGTAATCTTCATTTTTTCCAAGTGGATTTACATACACACACCTTCTTGCATGAACATTCAGTAAATCAATCCAAGCATTTCCCTAATGACTGTTAGTCATTGCAAGAGGAAAAAAAGGTACAAAGATTCTTCTTAAGCACACTGAGTTGGGCGGGGTTTCAAGTTTCCACTATAGCACAGAAACCCTCTTATACACAACTTCTTTTGACCCTGCTTTACATTGTTGCATCTCTTTCACTTTCGCACTTTGTACACACACAATTTTGTTGACGGAAATCCAGTTAAGGACACAAAATGACACAGGTGGCCTGCAAGTTCATCTACCCCTCAATATAGCATCATGTTGCATTTAAAATAGGTCAAAATATGCAAGAATTAGGACAGGAGCAAGCAAGACCTATTTGAAATATGGTCACATTGGTGTACCATTAATTGCATGTACACCAAACACCCTGAGAAACTTGAAGCAGGAATGCAGGAGGGAGTCACTCAAAACAAGCCAGGACAGGGGGATACCTGGCTTAGGTGTAAGTAGGTTAGACAATAGCCCAAAACAGAAAACAGGCTGTCCTTCACAGCGCAATTACCATTCCTTACAAATATCAATAATCATGACCTTTGTCCAAATGCATTCACCACTCCTGTCATATACCTGCATCATGTAGGGTTATATGGATCCTTACAACCACATCATTTTGAACAGTGCCAAACTCATTAAACGTTCAGTAGCTCCTTCATTTATTCAAAGAAAGCCCCACCAAATCAGATGACATTATATTGCCCTTCTGCCCCACCAGGTCTATTAAAATGTAATCTCACATTTTGACTCAATTTCTTTTCTGAAAAACACAAAAATAAGCTAGATCAACCTGCTACAAACCTAGTTTGCTGAAGAGCAGTTGTCGGCCACAGGAAACTGGGACATCATGTGAGTGAGTGGGGGGGTGAGTGAGTGAGTGGGGGGGTGAGTGAGTGAGTGAGTGAGTGAGTGAGTGGGGGGTGAGTGAGTGAGTGAGTGGGGCAGTGAGTGAGTGAGTGAGTGGGGGAGTGAGTGAGTGAGTGGGGGGGTGGGTGAGTGAGTGAGTGAGTGAGTGAGTGAGTGAGTGAGTGAGTGAGTGAGTGAGTGAGTGAGTGAGTGAGTGAGTGAGTGGGTGAGTGAGTGAGTGAGTGAGTGAGTGAGTGAGTGAGTGAGTGAGTGGGGGGGTGAGTGAGTGAGTGAGTGAGTGGGGGGTGAGTGAGTGAGTGGGGGGTGAGTGAGTGAGTGGGGGGTGAGTGAGTGAGTGAGTGGGGGGTGGGTGAGTGAGTGAGTGAGTGAGTGAGTGAGTGAGTGTGGGGGTGAGTGAGTGAGTGAGTGAGTGAGTGAGTGAGTGAGTGAGTGAGTGAGTGTGGGGGTGAGTGAGTGAGTGAGTGAGTGAGTGGGGGGGTGAGTTAGTGGCAGTTAAACTTCATGCGTTTCTCATTATGGCAGAAAGAAGAGTGAAGCCATTACTTATTGTTTCTCTGCAGGCAAACCTAGACAGAAACCATCTGATCAAAAGCCGTGCTTTGAGCACTGAGACTCAAACACAGTGGAGAGGAGCAGATATACACATTACGAAATGCGTAATGTGCTTTGTCAGATATACAAATATCGGCAGGTAAAGCTGGACAAAACTTCACCGGACTTTCCATCGGCATGAGGAATATAGATAACGACTGAATTTTGATTTTTGGGCAAACTTATCCTTTAATGATGATGCCAACTATAGTGTTAACTAACTCTGGCTATGTTACATTCACTGTTCTATTACAAGGTTTAGAATTCAAGAGATCTGTCCCTTATTATTGATTTAAAGTTGATGTTGAGTTAAAATGCTTGCTGAGCTGACATTTTCATCTAATGCTAGGCCCAGATTTTTACGCACGTCTTTAAACACCCAAAATATGCACGTTTGTCACTCTCAGTATGTCAGTTGACAACAACACAAAGTGCAAAATAAAAATCGCCAGTGTGTACACTCATTTCCTCCCTGACGTCTCTCTCTCCATCTGCTCTCATCTGCTGCTGTCTCTCTCCTCGTCTGTCTCCGTCATCCTCTCCTCTTGATATCTGTGTCTTTCCCAATTCCCTGGTGCTCTGTTTCCTCTCACTCTCCAATGGAGATCAGACACTTGCACAAGCTGACACTAAAATGGGTTACAGATAAATGCAAATATCAATAAGAGTGATGCTAATATGAGTTTGTTACAAAAAGTTATATGTGATATAATGTCTGACTAACAGATCAGTCATATCCAGTGAAGCTATGCTGTTTTCATTCATTAAATAACACCTTGCATTAATGGTGTAAAGTAATCCGGAGCCTCTCTGGAGAAGTGGAGCGTGTGCTCCACTCAGAGTTAGAGAAAAATGCACAGTTTTCAATTTCTTAATTAAAGCAGAAATCTTTATGTTAAGGTAACGTTATAAGAGAATAGAGTTTTCTGTAAAGACAAGAGTGACATGAAAGAGGAAGGAGGCAGGAGGAAGTTGATGATTTACATTACTATTGGTCAATATGATTACTTCTCAGGCTGAATCATGGCTGTGCCTACAGAAAAGTCATTGTTTCCAGTTGGTGATAGCCTGACATGATTTGCTTTGGCAGTGGGGCCTGCCCAGCAACTGGGCTGGATGCAGCGTGCCAACAATAAACCCCATTGACTCACTTTAACGTCTTTGCCCCCTTGACAGTCACTGCAGTCACACTGTTTGGGTCTGTGAAAATCTGCTTTCTCACCAGTTCTGTTGCACAGATATCTCCCTGTTTATTTCATCACTGTCTCTGTTGGCTCATCTGTCTCTGTGGTGAGTTTTTTTGCACAGCACGTCCTGGTAACAGGGCAGATGTGTCTCTGTTTTTCCACAACGACACAACTGTGCAAACACATATGTGATCACATGTGCCCCCTCGTCTCCCAAAAGGTGAAGGAGCATTCAGACTTCATGGAAAACCGGGCTAAATCAGGCCACCCGTTCCGCCCTCTTGTGAAGCGAATACGCGGGGCAAAACAGACTTCGAATGTCACCATGCCAAGGGAGCTAAACAGATACACAAATGTTTGACTTCCATTTGAGCTATCGATTAATATTTACACAGAGAGTGAGAGAGGGATCAGCTGAGAATATAATCGGCGATTTAGTGCTGCTTTAACGTTAGTAGGCACACCTGTGAAATAGCGTTACATCCAAATAATGGCTGACACAGGTGGTTTAACGTGCTAAAAACACAGCTTTAATTCACTGTAAGGCCCCGGCAGCACTCTATAGCGTGGTTTAAGAGCTTATAGTCTGACCATCTAAAAATAGATGAGCAAGCTGCCGTCTTCAGTATTTTAGCTAGCTAGCTCCGTAGCTAAAACCCAGCCACATACACTGGGGTCGTGTATTCGTAGCGCGGTTTTGGGTAACGGTTAGCTAAATGTTTGTGGTTAACGCGTCTGGAAAATATGTGTTGCTAACATGCATATTCACCAACTGGATATTCTGCCACGGTTTAAATTCACACAACACTAAATAAGGTTAGCTATCCTGCCAATCATGTTGGATCGGGATTAATGATACGGAGATAAGGTTTTGTCGTCAGCTGATAACATTCTTCAACACAAGGCCAGTGAGCAGCTTTTGTTAGCTAACGTTACCTTTGCTAACAAATAAGACCACAATAAATTTTTAAAAAGTCTGTCAACCAGTATAACCTTAACGACGTGTGTTAATAAAACACAACGGCGTTCAACTGAGTTTGTATTAGTGCATTACACATTAACTTCTGGTAACAGTTACCTTTTCACGACTTGGAGCCACAGTATTAACAAACCAATCCATCAGGGCTCTGCGGCTAACTTAGCTATGTCTGCCTTTGACTAAATAGCAGTAGAAGTGTATGTTGTGTAATTACCTTTGCCGTCGAAATGTTGAAGGACTTCTCTACAAATCGTAGTGGCTTTCACCGCAATGTGAAACGGATTCCTCTGTGCCTGTCCGGTGTTTTCATGGGTAGGCGGTTTGTGACTGGCGAAGCGGGGAGTTTCCTTCACGTCGTCACCCGTGCTGTCTTCAAGTACCATCCAAAATATTCCATCCAAGAACGATACAAAGCGGAATAACATGCGATGGGTGGCATGAATTCAACTAATTTTCAAATACAACAACACCGATATGACCGTTCACACCCCATAGCATATTTATATGTTTCATATCGCAAAACATTCGCGATAAAGAAAGATTGTCAAGAAATCCGAGCAGAGGAGGGGCACCTGAATGCAGCACGGTGACAACTACTCAAAATATGCAGCGTTGGAAGAGCTCGAGCCACTCCCACTTTTCTGAAGCCAGCTATTGGCGAGAGATGAGCACACCAAATAGTTACAAACTGACAAGCTAAACTATGATTCGAAAAAAACAACTCTAATGGTACACTGAAGAACGTCGGGTGGATTGCTGACAGCCCAGCTACAGTCTCAAATTTCTGATTATTTTGCTCATTAAATCTTCAGATCAGAAACCTCACATGAAAGTATTTTGACTGTGAGGGCTTTAAGAAAGTTCAGGAGGACAATTAGGACTATATGGTTGTGCAGTGATACTGTTCACGATACAACATAACCTTCAATGACTCATTACAGTATGCTTCAAATCATTCATTTGGACACCTACTTTAAATAACACACATAATCAAATCATGGCACAGCTCCACTGTTGGTAATTGATTATATTGAATAGAATAGGGCATTGGTGGATCCTGAGCAAAGACACATGCACTAATCCGGAACTTCTTTCACGCTGCTCATGAAGAGATATGATATCTGAGTTGGCATATCTTGAACAGCCACTGAGTACATTTTCTTCTGTTTAGTGTGACAGAGCATTCACTTCACATCTTTATCAGTCTCAGCTGATATGTGACTCCTTCAGAGATCAACAAGTGATCCTGTTATTCGTCTTTATTAGAATGTATCTGTTTTATTCCAGTACTTAAATTACAGATACTACAGTTGTAATTAATGAATCATAATAACTAGTATCGGATGAGATACTGGCTAACACATCTGAACACACCCGGATGCACTGTCCAAAAACAGGGTGGATAGTAAAATATGTTTTATATAGACAGGACATTATCTTTAAAGCTCTCTTTTACATCTTTTCTGTTTCAACTGGTCGGGCTTTCAAGATCAAAATGTCCTTTTCTTGTATTCCACTTAACAGTAGGGTGTTAAGAAGGAACATTAAGAGAAAACTCATTACTTATATTTTGTAAAGGGCAAAAAAGCAAATTTTGTTTTCTGCAAGAAACATTCAAAACTAGCGAATGAGAAATTCTGGGTAAACCAACCAATCGTTTTTCACCATGGTTCTACTAGATCAGCAGGCTTGGCTATTTTGTTCTAACTCACCTGGCAAATTGATAACAGACTAATGAACAATGTAAAATTTGTGTCCTGGAAATTGATGAACAGTTCTATATTCTGATAAATATTTATGGATTTAACAACCCGACTCAAAACAGACAATTGATCTTAGATTTCTCCAATGCCATTAAAACCATTAAACTTACTTATCTAGCTGCTCACATGATTATAGGATTTAAAAGAAATCCTCCAAAATCTCAGATCAGCTCATCCACTTCTGTTCTATCTGGTCTCAACCTGTTAGATCCATGGCGTCAGATATCGGGAAATATTCTTGGTTCAAACCACATGATACAACCAAATCCAGAATAGACTTCATAAGTTAATTTCTTTCCCATGCTATATTTCTTGCTGTTGTACCTCTCACAGATCATTCTGTTATTAACTCCTCCTTTACACCCCCTGGTGGTTGTTCCAGTAAAGAAGGATACTGGAAATTAAACTGTTTTCATGAGGACATAAAAGCCATTTTATCTGATGTGACGCTGGACAATTATGTTCCTACTTGTGTTACTTAATAGGAAATCATAAAATTCAAATTTGGTGAACACTTAACTCAATTTGGAGAAACTCTGCCATGGTGTCAAATTAGAGATAAACACCATTAAAGAGATACACAGCTGCTGCAATAAGACATCAATGACTGACGATGATAAACAAAACCATAAATTCTGCAAACTTAACGTGATGAAATCCATCCAAAGAAAGATAAAGGGGCATACATAAGATCAAGGGCAAAATAGATAGAGGAGGGAAAGAGGAGTATATCATATTTTAATCAATTAGAGAAATGAAGACAAGGAAGAAACTCAATCAAAGCCTTATTAATTCAACCCCAAGTTAGTATTGATCCAGTCCTGATTGCTGAGGAAATAAGCAATCCCATCCAACCGATTTATTATAAAACACGGAGTTAAACAAGACTGTCCCATACCGTCATTTCTCTTAATAATAGCCTCTAAAACATTGTTTACGTTTATTAAAGAGGAGGTACTTGAGAAGCCAATAGTCAGCCACCAGTTAGCAGATGATCGACCATTTAATGCTATCGCTTCTCTTATCTCTGTTAACTATATCATGTCAGGCCGGGCTAGAATGAGGACTCAGATCAACAGGCTTTTATTCCGAAATTCAGTTGCTCTTAGAAGGAGTGAAAATAAATAGGCTGAGAAAATATTACCTAGCTGATCTAGAGCAGAGCGAAAGCAAAAGAAAAACAAAACTCCTGAAAGAAAAACCACTCCAACAGAGGGAACTCGACTAGAGAAAACAAAACAAAAATTCACTCCACAGGAGGAAACAAAAACTGACAAAGCTAGGTTGTGAAAAAGGTACAACAAAAATCTCTCCAAAGGAGGAAGGCACAACGGCTATGAAACAAGACAACACTGACAAGGCTAAACTGTGAAAAAAACAAAAAAAAAACAGAAAATCACTCCAACAGAGGAAAGCAAACGGCTATAAAACAGGACTATATTATGAAAATTAACAAACAGAAGATCACTCCAATGGAGGAAAGAAAAGACTGTCCAAATTCAAAGTGTGCTCCAAATGCTCCCCACAAATGCCTCCTCCTTTTGCCTGTTTCTGGAGGACACACCGCTACTATCCTTTGCGGCTACAAATTGCCCAAGATTCATTGCGAGCCCAAAGAGAAGAAATAAATAAATAGATAAATAATGGCGACCTCAAGCGGCGCAGATCTCTCATTTAAATGTAAGTATTGGTTCTATAGTCAGTTTTTACTCATTTTATCGTCAAACGCCAGATATGTTAAACTTCAAGGGACCTCAAAATATCAGCAAAAATACGTTGGTAATGCTCAGCTTAATGCCTTTTACTTTCAACCATTAGACGTTCAGAGGTTGACTTATATCTTATATCGTATTGTGACTGTGGAGATGTTAGAGACTCGTTTTAGTTCATGTAGGCTACATAAATGGACCAAGATGAACAGATTTTTTTTTTTTTTTTTTTTTTTTTTGCCGTATTAGCTCTTTTGTCTGTTGACGTAACACAAACATCTTTTACATTTCATTGTGTTTATGGAGCAACAGAGAGCTTCATCACTGTCCGAGGTCAGAACAACATTAGTTCACTGGGCGAAACATTCGGCCGGCTGGATGGAAGTAAGGCAATAATATATAATAATAGTTAATAAATAACCGATCTGTCAGTCCTGATGTCACTTTTTGTAAATCTTTGCATCGCTGTGTTAATGTGATCTCGTGTTGACCTTTTCTCTTGCTTCCAGGAGGATGAAGGAGGACATGAGGCTGCAGAGGATGGAGAGGCTCTTCTCTGCTCCTGAGGACAATCCTTACATTATAGCTGTTGTTATTTAGTTAATGTATGGGTTCTTTTTATATTATTTGTTCATAATTGTTCATTTTATATAATTCATGAAATAAAATATTGTTTTATTGTTGCACCTTGTCTATTCCATTCAGTATTTGCAGCTTAAGTACAGTTTATAACAGCAAACAGCATCAAGTGCTACTTTTCAGGGACAACAGATTGAATGTTTTCTTTTATTATCAAGGTCTTAACATTTACAACTATTTACAAAATTACAGCATAAATAACTATTAACTGATTATTATTAACTATTAACAAAAACGATTATTATTGAAAACAATATTAAAACAGTTACAGATGATGTACAGTAATAGGCTGAGCAGGAGTCCCTGCAGTGCTGCTGGGCTGGATGATGTCAGTGGGACACCATCTGGGTCGGTACTCAGGGTGTTTGGGGGTCCAGTCTCCTCTGTCCACCACATCGTCCATCAACTGGGTCTGCAGTTCTGACTCGATTGACGGCTGCCATGTCACTAAGAATGTTTTAAGACAGAGGCAATGATTATAATTTCATACTCTAATTATAATAATAATAATCAATCATAATAAATTACAACAAACAAAACTATCTACCAAACATTTTAAATACAACGCCTTTAAAATCATAATAACACCATATGTGGCGATCAGCAGTTTATGTCTCAGCATTAACGTAATGTATCAGTATGTTAATGACCCCAAAAGCTAGCTAATAATGATAATATTGATAACATTACTGTGGGATCAATAACAGGTTTACCTCTCCACGGTCCTCTCAGCCGGAGATAAACCCGCCGCTTCTCCTCTTCCTCCGGAGAAGGATTAAAAAGGAAATCAGGAATTCCTGAAGCTCGAACAGATCTGACACTCAAACTTTACTTATCTTGTCATATTTGCGGACCTGGGCTGCATAAATAGTGACGTACGGGTAGGGGCGGGATCATCTCGCAACCAGGAAATGCTGCGAAGGGTAGACCGTCCAATTTGGCAACAGGCTGACGCTGGCTGCAGGTCTCTCTGAAGGACCCTGCCTTTGCTGGCGGCGAAGGATGGGTCCTTGAAGGATGCTGCCCCTGAATTTGGACACAGCCTTTAAAACACATGAGGCTAAAGGGGAACAGGTGAAAACAATCAGGGGAAACAATCAGACCGGTGACACATGAGGAAGGGCAAGTGACCTGAAACAAGAGGAGAGTTAATTTTCAAAATAAAACAGGAAGTTCACGAGACAAAAACCCAGACAAGACAAACCTCACTGCTGTGTGACATATCACAATGTTATGCATCGTTTGCACCCTTTTGTATGCACCTGTTCCTTTGCACCATTGTTAAAAGTTTGAGCCATAATGTTGGATAAATAAAAAAATAAATAAAACAAAAAAAAATGAAATAGCAGTCATAGATTTGGGTTTTTGTTATGTTGTTCCTACCTGTGAAAAGGTGAGACTGTTCAGGTCAGATTCATTGCTCATTGGACATTGTTTAATGAAACCAAGAACTTGACTCTGATCTGTTTTGTCAAATGTTATGTACTGACCATTTTAAGTGATTACATGGACCTTGCTGTGCTTTGACAAGACAAGAGGGTTGAATTTGTTTTGGCTTACTTAATCCTCCTGTATTGCAAAAATATCAAACATACCACCAAACCATGGACAAACTACAAAGAAATGAAAGATTTACTAAATATTGTCACAGCTTGACATAATGAATATACTCAGTGTTACAGTGGGCATGTATTTCTGTTATATAAGCTTCCAGGCCTTTGGGGTGAGCATTTGGGGCCAAATACTGAAGTCACAGTGCCAGCAGGTCTAATGTTGCTCTCATGAAATCATTGCACAACTTAATTTTGCTGTTCATGTGTGCAGTATATCTGAGTGGCCAGCACTGATTCATTTAAATGTCATATAGGAGGAAGCAGTAATAAAAATGTATTAGTAAAATATGACAGATGAGTCTGATAGAAAGTGTTACGTTCTATGAGGTGATCGATGAAAGACATACTTGACTACCTTGATTTCTGTACAGATAATGTAAATCCCTTGAATTGTGTGTTAATAACCATTGTAATGCATGCCAGTGTTGTGAGCAGATGAAACATGAGCTACATGGCCGTTGTTGTGAAAAACCCTTTTAAAATGCTAGACACTTGTCTTAAAAAGGTGCTAAAGCACACAGTGCTTGTGCTATGTGGCCCTGTCTGCTAATGATGTATTACCCTGTACTTTATTTATTTATTTATCTAGGTGCACCCATTGTATCTGTTCAAACTTTGGAGTAGTGCAGGCTGCTATTGTTCATAACCTCTGACAATCAAGTCATGTATCGTTGCAAACTCTTATAGGTCAATGACCTGCTGCCAGTAGTTGATTTTTAGAGTCCTGGAGAAGTAAAAGATATCCAGTAAATACCAAGAAAAAGCTACAAGGAAAGTCTGAAATGATACCTTTGCAGAGGAGAAATGCTTAGTTTGTTTTCCCTTCATGTTGATCTTCTCATGACCGTGCAGATTTGTGTGGCAGAGGGACAACTTAGAAAGCCAGACTCTATTGGCCCAGTAAGTACATGGGCACGAATATTGAAACCTTCCTAAAGATTAAATGTAGTCACTATTTGGACTGATGATCTTTCCTTAACCCAGAGAAGCCCACAGATTAAACATGTTGACAGTTTCACAAACAGACGCACAGCCTCACCTTCCACCATAACCACCTCTGTGCATTTCCAGTAAGGTTCATAAATGTCTAATCTAATTCAATTAAACCAGTGTGGTGTATGTACAGGTCCTGTGGAGCCAGCCTGATGTACTGACATTTAACTTTCTTCAACATCCACTTGTTTTAATGTGACAGCTGTTTTTGCTTCTACACTCAATAAAACAATTTCATTACATAGGCTGAATGTAAAGGCTCACATTTAATGTAAAGTCTTTCTTTCATGTTGCGCCAATGGGTATAAATTAAGTAGATGTATATTTATTACGATTTGCAATACATCACTCTTATGTATAACAATATTATTACAATACAAATTGTAATTGAATAATAAACACTTAAAAACACATTATATTTATGTAGCAGTTCTTATCACACAAAGTTATTTCATTTATTTATATTGGCAACTTTGCAATAAATTAATGTCTTTACATTGAAAGTAAAAAAGATATACATTATATTAAAATATTTAAAGGAGCACTATGTAGTTTTGGTGAAGAAAATTTTATCCAGAGAAGAAAGATTGACAGATTTTTTTAAATACCTAAACACAGAAAGATGCTGGTGATGTCACTGTCACTCTTTGTTTTTTTTTTCACGTGCTAGGCAATAATATTCACCATGTCTTTGTCTCCTATGGATCAGGTCATGCACCCACTTCCTCCTTGCTCTAATGTCAATGAAAATGTTTTTAAAAAGTAAACAAATAACAAACAAATACAGTAGTAGACCACAGAGGGGCAGTGTCGGCCATAAAGCAGCGGTTGTCAAGATATTGTTGTCACAGAGACAGGATGCACATGCAGCCTTTTTCCCTCGACACACAAACACTTCATCCCTGAGTGCACAGCCAGCGCATTTCTGCACGGAAGGAAAAAACCTTATGTGGACACGGGCCCTTTCTTTGTTAACATCTGGACCCTGCCACCTTTCTGGCCTTTCTTATGAGAACAGCTTTTTTATTCAGTTATGGAAAAGATCAATATTTCTGAGTTTGTAGTTATCTCATTGGAAATATTAACAGTCTGAGTATTATTTTTTTCTCAAAAACTACATAGTGATCCTCTAAAGTCAATTTATGAATGCGTTTTTTCAGTGTATTTATTTGTAACATTTACATTCACACAAGAGTTAGCATATTGATAAAGTGCTGAAAAAGCTGTCAGTGGATGTCATCAGCTACATATTGATGTGTGCTTAACAAAAGGATAATAATAAGTTGTTAAAATTGAAATGGTTTATTTAACAAATTAAATTTTTTTGTGCACGAGAAAAACAATTCAATGAGAAATTCATTATAGATTTTTTTGTATTGCTCTGTGAAGACAGCACATGACTCAAGCTGTAAACCTGTGGACCTGCATGAAAACTCACCATTAGAAAACCATCCATCAGAATCCTGCTAGTGTCTCCAACCATCGCTGTGGGCTACAAGTGTTTTTAATCCTAACAATAAAAAAACCAACAACATATAAATATACCTGTTAACCTAAATACTACGTGCTTCGGTTTGTTTGTAACTCTCTTGATTAGTTTGAGACCTTTACACTGTAAGTCTGACACCAAAATTCATCATACTCTTCACAAAAGTCTGACTAATGGAAACACTTTGGGGGTATTTATGTGACAGGCTGCCTTCTTCTTGTTTAAACATATAGACACAGACCATCAGGTTTGGTTAGTCCTGGGTTGGGAAATTCAGATTGATGATCAGTCCTGAAAAATGTCAGTCTGTGCCGACTTAACATCAGCCTATTGGGTTCCATGCAAACTCACCCAAAATCCAGGACCTTTCCCAGTTTATGTCATGGATTTTCATTTTCAGCAAAAAAAGAAAAGAAAAAGAAAGATCATGCAACTTCTATTCAATTCATGGGACATTGCATATACAGCTATATACTTTTTCAGTAATTCATTATGTATTATATATTATATATATCATATATTCATATTAGGTTTTCCCTCTTACCTACATTTCAGCATTGTTTGTGATTCCTTGTGTGTGTATTCTCAGCCTCACCTATCGCTTGTTTTTCTCTTGATTGAGTTGAAATTTGTCCCTAGAAAAATCTTGCCAACATTCATTTATTCATTCAAAGAGCTGTTGCTGATGGTTACAGATACTTCTGCTCTCTCTCTCTCTCTCTCTCTCTCTCTCTCTCTCTCTCTATCTATCTATATATCTATCTATATATCTATCTATATATATATATATATATATATATATATATATATATATATATATATATATATATATATATAGCAAAGTATCTGTCTTTTTCAGCAATGCATATTTCCACTAGTTTTCTCTTTCTTGCAACCACTTTTTGCTTTTGTGTAGTATGTATGTTGTTACTAGTTATTTGGTCCTGTAGTGTCTTCAGTTTCCACTGCTGGGGTTATTCTGACTGTTGATTTTCCAAAGGTTATTTTAATTTCCTTGAAACTCTAGTATGTGAAAGTCTTGATATTATTTGCATAAATATATATAGTTTCAAAGATGTTATATTACTCCTTCATTGTTTATGATTTTTTTTAACTATTTGTTCACACTTTTCTCTGACTGTGATGTTTTTTCTGTCTGACACCTACTGAGCCTGTTCTTCATTGGGTTGCGGAAATTTGCAAGTTACATCTTGTAATGGTTTGGTTTGTTGCATATAGGTGATGTCATCGTGGTCTGTGTGTCTAGACAAAATAAACATTTTAGTTCCTCAGCTCAATACACATATATTATTTCACAACTTCAAACTCTCTCAGCTCATTTCTGACATCAACAACTCAGCCAAACTTTTAAGAAAAGAAACTTCTCCATAGGCTGTCTTGTGACAGCTGGCCTCTTCTTCTAGGATTATCCAAGTGAGCAGGGCTCCATGATCTTACTATCACATCAAGCTGAATGGGCTGTGGTTAATAGCTGGACGTTACACCATCTCTACCAGACGCTGTCAAAGGAGCCACGGCACACTTTAACACCAGAGGCCAAGCTTGGTGGATGACATAAAAGTCCCACTGTGTTCCATTCACTTTTAGAGAGAGTTTTTTTTCTTTCTAAAATTAAGCACAGAATTAAGTTATTTGTCAAAAACTATAAAACATTTTCAGAAAAGATCATAAAAATACCCTGGAGTGGGGTCCTCATAAAAACGCCCGGATGGAGCTGTTGACAGGAGCACCTTTTTGTGCAACTTATGCAGCAAGGGATTTTCTAACCATCAGACAACTTCAAGCTTAAAATATCACCTCCTTAAAATTTAGAATGTCCATTTATTAACTGATTCATAATCAATTCATAATAATTCTGGGGAAGATCTGCAGTCAAACAGCCCAAAAAGTGTTTGTTTTTTTCTTTTTTTTTTTCTTTTTTTTTTTTTTTAGCTCTGAAGCTAAATTTAGCAAAATCTGTGGCACTCAATAACAACACAAATAACTTCTGGATGTGACAGAGTTATATACTACACAGAACCAAAATTGGCTTCAAGAAAGTGAAAACTTGTGGAGATACACATTTTTTTAAATGACGGACTATTCATTTTGGTAAAAATAATAATAATAATAATAATAATAATAATAATAATATTTTTTTTCTTAGGGTCTCTTAGATGTTCCTGACAAATTTCAAACAGGTCCACTGAAAAATAAGCAATTGATGAGGTTTAGAATACACACACAAGGAATCACTAAAATGCTGACATTTAACTCAGAGGGCCAAACTTCAAGGAGTACAGCTATAGGATTTTGATAATCCGTGAATTACATAGAAGTTTCGACATATTTTTTTTTTTCATGAAAATCCGTGACATGAACTGGGAGAGCCCAGGCGAGTCGGCACAGAATGATCCTATTGGGAACAATCTGAGCAGACAGTGATTATCCACCCATTCAGCTGTCACTCTGCCACACCATTACTCACAGCCGTGGCTGTACTATTAATACATCACATGTACCTGTTAAACCATCTCAGTCATCATTGTGAGACATCAGGAAGATGATCAATGAGTCATCTTCAGCGCTCATACTGAAACAAACTTTAAAAGTGCCTCACAGTTCAGGATGAAATAAAAGACTTAATGAATAACAATAGCTCTAATGTAAAACAAAAAAAAAGAATGATAAAATTCATCACTAATGAATAACTGAAACAAAGTTTTTAAATACATTTTTGAGAAACATTATATAAAATGCACAATAGACTGCAAAATGAACAACACAGTCAGTGGAACTGCCAAACAACCTACACAAAAAATGTTTCTGAAGTATGCTGAGGTATGCACATTTTCTATCATAAATAAAAATGTATGTGTTGGTAATGATGTATTTGCATTCATACACCTCGCATAAGAGCTGTATCCTCATAGTGTGTGCATGTGTTGTTCTTTTTGGAATTCATAAATGCCATTTATTTATAAATGTAGTCTCAAGGTACTTATGAGTGATGAACTGGGCAGTGCTTTCACATTTGCCACCATTAGCCAGTGAAAAAAAACAGACTACCCTCAACACACCTGACCCCATTATAACCCCGACCCACAGATTAATGGGTAAATTTACCTGAAAATCATTATGTGTGTTCCTAGTCCACAAAACATTTCCGGAGATTTCCAGCAAAACGACATTGCAGCATTCTCCTGAACAACTGATAACTTGTTTTAGAACATTTTTTTAAATATCCTAAAATTGACAAGCGGTCGAGCTCGTGCACCCACTTCAGATGGGGGGTGCTTTTAAGTACGCTTTTAGAATAGCAGCAACAGTGAAGATTGTAAAAAATGTGGTATCTCCGGGCTCCTGGAGACATGGATCACATCAGACAGGCTTTATGGAGTCATTTTAAGTTTTTTCAGTTGTTTTTCTTTTTTTCTTATTTTCAAATCTTAAATTCAAATATTTTTTGTTGTTTGCTGTGAAGCTCCAAAACATTTCTGTGGACTACAAACTTCACCTGACCATCCATCGGCATGGGGGTGAACTAGTTCTGAGTGAACTATCCCTTTTACAGAATACATACAAGGATGTGAAAGTAGAATGACTTTTCATTACTCTTAAATTAATACATTTGCTACAACTATTTCAAGATGAGCTGCATAAATTAATCACTGATCCTTAGGGTTAGGGTTACGTTTTATAATGAAAACTGAGATGGTTTACAGGTACATGTGAATTAGTGATACAGAAGCTATAAATAGGTGTGGCTTTATGAAGCTGATGAAAACAATACATACATACATACATACATAATCCAACTATGTGTGGTTTAACATGTGGGTTTGTTAAAAACCCTTTCAGTCAGCATGTTCTCAAGCTAGTAACTTGGTAAGGGCGATATCATGGTTAATAACAACGATGGACAAAACTGCAACACAAGTTGAGTGAAATAGGTATTTCCCTTTAAACATTAAGGGATCTGGGAATTATTTCAGCATTATGGACTCAGTCTGGAGGTCAAGCTGCACTCGCAAGATCACATGATCATGTGATGTCTTGCACGTCAGGTTCTGATTCTTAGGGTTGTTCCATTAACGATACCGATATCAGAAATGTCTGTGATGCCGCCCAAAAATCTCTAATCATAATTGGAGAATACACACGTCTATGTATCGATCTGATACCACAGAATTGTATTTATTGGAAATGGGGCCCTGTCACTTCACAGCAAAGTTGCACACACCTGTGCACAACTTGATTTTTTACAGCACAAGGCATCCATGAATAGCAAGTAACCTGTGTACCCATATATACGTCCTTTACGAAAACCCATATAGGGTTAGTACAAAGCTGACTGAAATAATAATAATATATATTGTGAAACACACTGGTAGCCAAACACTACTCTGTTTCCGTCGATACAGGTATAAAGAGTATCGGAATCAGTATCAGTAAATGTTATCGGAACATCTCTAATGACTGTTTTATAATTCTTAATCACTGTGGAAACAGACCTAGATATCTGTTTACAGTGTTTATGCTCCACCGCTCACTAGACCTGTCAGCTGGAGGACAGTGCAGTTTAGCTGCCTCTGTTTCATCGTCGAGGTTCTCCGACAGCTTCAGAACAGATGACATCGCCTGTGACGTTACAGAGGGCTGTGGCTATTTAGAGCACCAATACCACTAATTCATCACATGTACCCACAATCCATCAGTGTTGTAACATCTCAGTCATTATTATCAAACGTCAGAAGGATGATCAATGATCCATCTTTTGAGCTCATGCTGATAAAATGAAAGTGCTTTATGATTCTGGATTCAATGAAATTTTCTAAATGATGTATTATTTAAATAAAGAAGCAATAAAGAAGTTTTTTTGCTTTGATTTCTTAGAAAGTAAATATTAATGGCACAGTTTAATGGCTGGAGAATAATGACACGATCAGCATTTAGATTAGTTCACTAGACTTCACTTTCACTGTGCAGTTTTGTCTACCATGAAATCTCCCCAGAAAGTGAAGGCTGCCTGGCGATCCAGTCAGGCTGGCAGCCTAGTACCAGTTCTATCTGCCTTTACAGCTCCATTTTAGACTAAATGAATGAATAAACTCTTGCTCTGTCCTGTGTTGTTACTCTTAGGGAAACGTAAATTACCTGGTTGTCTCAGCGACAGCAGCACCATCAAAGATACCGACTGAGAGCCCTCGCGGGGGGAAAGTGGTCTGTTTCTACTTTAAGATTAAGTTTCTAAAAGCGCCTTTGAGTAACATTTAACAGAACTAAGTGTGACTGCAAAATTATGACACGATCGGTGAAGATGGCAAACAACCCAAACAGTGTTTCACTCTAAGGTTACATCTCTAACTTCATATTTCATCATTTCACCTGCAGCCATCTCTTAAAACCCATGTGTATGCTGAGGTATGCACATTCTCACCGCACATTCTTCTGTTATAAATACCAGTTTATGTTTGGGAAAAGGCGTACCTATGCTTTTTTTTTGCGTTTATACATCTGGCCCCTGGCTTGTACTGCACCACAATCTTCCTTTAAAATAGCATTTAGGCCCTGTGTCATTGGACATTTATAAACAATCTTCTTCCGTTAGGTTTCTTACTGCCCGGGGTCAAATCCATCTTGAAATGACCTGTGAGTGGATGGATAGTGTGCACTGGTAAACATCACTTATTAACAATTTTAAGTCTTCTCAACGCAGTAACTTCAAACTGATTTCTTCCAGTTGTACCTAAATCTCACACAAACATTCTGCTTGTTTCCTCGCTTAAGCAACACACTGAGAAAATAAATCCAAGATGCCACTTTTCATGGCTGCACCATTTGATCAAAGGGAAAAACAATACTAGACGTCTTCATTTAATACACATTTTCATGTTAAAGGGATATGGGTTTGACATATATAATCATTTTGAAACCTTGGGTCATAACTAAATTGTAAATGAAATGTAAACATATGCAGATGATTAAGGTCCACAGAGTCAATGAGGCGAGGGAGATGCTTGATGATGAGTACAAAACAAGAGCAGTCCCACTGTCTCCACACTGCAGCTTCACTGCTGCCTGCTGTGTTGGGTGAGATGGGATGAAACACTGTTGAACAAGTTATTACTAATGGTTTGTTAGTAAAGGCCTTAGTTTGCTTCAAACAAAGTGCTTATCGAATCGCCTGGCAGCATCTGAAAACACCTTTCTCACAGCAGAATCGGCTGCTTTCAACTACTGTTATAGCTTGCAGACATTGTATAAACTATTTCATTTAAAGCATACTGAGGCCTTAAAGGATAATTTCACCCAAAAAGGAAAATTCAGTGTTTATCTTCTCATCTCCATGCTGATGGAAAGTCAGGTGAAATACACTCCATACAGCTTTTCTGGTGTAATAAAAGTCTCAATAAGTCCAGAGACCCCAAATGTTTTTTTTTTTTTTAAGATGTTATTTACACCCTCAACACATGTTTGAGCTCAAGCACCCACTTCAGACAGAGTGCATGCTAATGCTTTTGAGCTTAGCAGCAACAGTAAAGTTCCATCTCAAAAAACAGTGTAAATAAAATATTTTCAAATTAACTTTCTGAAGACATGGATGAACCCAGGTGAGCTGTATGGAGTCTTTTTTTGTTTTTTTTCCATAGTTGTTTAAATGTCCCCATCTACTTCAGTTGTTTAGGAGAATGCTGCAACTCTGTTTCTGCTGTGCAGCTCCAGAAATGTTTTGCGGTCTACAAAACTTCACCCAACTTTCCATCTGCATGAGGGTGAGGAGATAATGACTGATTTTTAAATTCTGTTTGAATTGCTCCTTTAATGGGCCCACAAATACCTCCGCCCTATATGCCTGCTGTTTCGGACCTGCCATGTTACCAGATGTACAGTGCTATGGTAAGCTCAGGTCATAATTAAACACTTTCCATCAGTTTAGCCCTTGAAATAGCTTTGTCTAGGTGGAATTTTTAGATAAATGGGTCAATAATGTGTCTCCCTAGAAGGTCATCATGTACACACACCATCTTCATACTCTTCAACAGCAGGCAGAGCCGTCTCCAACATTCCCTGGTCCATTTGTACAACATTTTCCCTTTGTTAGTTCAAGTTAGGTATCTAACACTGTTTAGATAACTTGCAGTTTTCGGTCAAACATTTTGTTTGATAACCGTATCGATGGTTCCTCTCGTCCCCTCTGAAGATGTAAGCCGTCCCATTTGGTCCACAGTCAGTGACGATGTCTACGCTGAGTTTTTGTATTTGAGATGGAGTTAAACCTCCGCTTTTATCACAGCCTTCTCCATCTTAAAAGGGCCACTGATGTCAAACCATACAACTGGTGGTTCTGGAAAAATACAGCAACTATGATTCCACAGAGCATCCTCTGGCCTGACCTGGGTCCAAATCCACCAGACCCTCCATCCTACGTGATGTACTCCTCATCATCACTAGGTTCTGATTTGATGTGGTCTGGGTGGAGTAGAGGAAAGTGTGGTGCTGTAGTCCTGGTACACACATACCACTCCTTAATGTTAGATAACTGAGGTAAGGCTGGGTTGACTGAGCGCTGGCTCCTCCGCGGGGTCCTGCCGCTCTGCTGCTTCTGGGCCAGCTGACTCTTCAGGCCTGACAGAGAGAGATCCAGAGGCATCGTCATCGGAGACGAACTCCGCAGCAGCAGCTTATGGTCCACTTCGCTGGCGGAGCTGATATCCAACCCGTGACTGGACAAATGAGGAAAATTAGCAATTTTGTTGGCAGGTGATGGAGAGTGGCGGTTTATTTTAAGGTCTAAGGGCTCAAGGAGAGCCTGATGAGGTTGTTGGAGTTGATGAGCAATGGAGTCGTACGCATCCTGGGGTTCAGAGGTAGGTGACGACTTGACGTGAACCTTCATGTGTTTGCGTAGGGAGCTTGGGTGGGTGTAGGATTTGGTGCAGCCCATGGCCTTGCAGTCGTAGGGCTTCGAGGCTGTGTGGACCTGCGAGTGCTTCTTCCTGTCGCTGCTGTTGGCAAAGCGTCGCTCACAGAACTCACACTGGAATGGCTTCTCGCCTGCAACACAAAAATCAAATTCACCATTATCACAGTCCAGTCCGGTGAGAGGTGAGTATATTGCCAGCAAAGTTACTTTTTTTTCTTAAAATGGGAGTAAACCTGACTGAAAAAAGAGCATACACTTGAAAGGGAAATGACACTTGGAATCTTCAAATAGGGTGCCTTCATAGATCCAATCTGATGCTTTATGCTAAATATGTAGTAGTAGTCGAAGCAGTAGCAGCATTGGCTTTCTCTATGAATTAAGAAACGGGTCAACTGGGGCACCGTTTAGTTCAGTTGGTAGAGCGGTCATGCCATGTGCAGAGGATTTGTCCTCGCTGCAGCGGACCCGGGTTCGACTCCCGGCCTGGGGCACTTTGCTGCGTGTCACTACCACTCTCTCTCATCCTGTTAACTCTTCAGCTGACCTATCAATAAAGCCATAAAAGGCCAAGAAAATACTTAAAAAAAGAAATGGGTCAACTTATAGAAAATTTTCGAAATACAAACTCTCCTACTGATTCGATTATGACAGAAAATGTTAAGACTTTTGTGCAGGAGCTTGTCGAAAGTGAGGAGACTGACAATGATGAGACATGTCACTAACAATTGTCAAGGTTACAAGGAAAATATATTGTCATTTTTTAAAACACAAGGGTTTTTTCTGAA
Source organism: Diplodus puntazzo (assembly GCA_963678695.2). NCBI lineage: Eukaryota > Metazoa > Chordata > Actinopteri > Spariformes > Sparidae > Diplodus > Diplodus puntazzo. The sequence goes on along the minus strand of OZ023168.1, from coordinate 4,732,138 downwards.
AATAGTTTTCGGAAACAATTGCTACTAACAGGTATTTCTACGGACAATATCTCCAAAACTCTGCAACAATCTGGATGAATAAATAGCTCCACAGGTAAGAGAAGAGATATATGTTGATTTTGGGGTGAACTGTCTTCAACTTGATTGGGTTACATATTTGTCTCATATTTCTATTTAAGGACAGGTCAGTGTGGAAAATATTCAATATTTGTTTTCCCAGGAAAAACTATTATAAAAAGGACGATGGTCAGTACTAAACAATAGGGTTGGTACCGAACTCCGTACTATCAATGGTACCAACCAAATTAGAGAGAAAGACAGAAGTCATCCCCTGGTTGTGTGTTAAGTTCCTTACCCAAATGCTTCTTAGTTTACTAAAACAGCCCATATAAGTATGTCCAAAGTGACAAAGGTATCGGTTCATATGTGAACGGTACCCAACCCTACCAAACAAACATGTTTCTTCCATCTGGAGAACAATTTGTAGGCCAGGACATTTCTGCAGCACCACAGTACTTCGTTATAATGTTGTTTATCACATATTTTATTGATACATATTTATATTTAGAATCTAAAATCTGTGTGAAATTCTGTGTGATTAAAAGGTATAATAACATGATTTAGATACAATTCAAATTAACAGGTTAGCCCTGAATTCAAGTGAGTATGTTGTGTGTATTTAGATTTGTACATTAATTAAATGTTACGTTGTTGATTCATGGATTTCATACTGAGCATGTGATTAATATGTCTACATAACTTGAGTCTGTTCGAGGACCTATGTTGCATATATTCCACATTTTCTTGGGGTTGCCATACAAAAAATATTAAACTAACAGATTTCTAACAACCTGGCAACCTAACAGATGCTCTTACTGTTGACTTAATTTAGAGCCCAATCCAAAATATCAGTGGGCTGATATTGTTGGCCTCTATTGGCCCATCACAGGTATATTGGTATATTGTCTGATATGCGCTGATATGAGAACTATTTTTTTTCACGGGTCATAATGCAGAGGAAGATGATTGGGGTTATTTACAATGATTGATTTCCTGGTGACGTTTACTTACTTTCAGTGATCGGATGTTGTTTTGGATACGTTTATTGTTAAACTGTAAAATATTGTGCCTTCATTATACATGTATCATCAATTAAAATTGCTGTGCTGTGTGGCTGTTTGTTATGACTTTACAATACTATACAAGATATATACCATGATATCTTAAAATCTTCTCAAAAGCATTTCACAGATGCTAGGAATGGGTGAAAAAAAAAATATCGCAATGTTTTTGATTAAATAGACTATATATCTTCTTCGATATCGACATTGCAACAATATTGCAGTGATGGCTAAATGTACTTTCACAAAATACTGACAGAATGGGATTTATGATAAATAATCATCAGCAACGTTGATATAAAGTGGGCAATGAAGAGTGTTAGAACATCACTTCACAGTAATGCAGCCTTGAAAATCAGGAAAAACAACACCTACACCATATCATGATATGACAATATTCAAAATCTAAGATGATGTAACGTATATATTGTATAAATTGCCCCGCCTTATGTTTATGTAAATACACTATGGCTAATATATCCATATCGCAATATTTATCAGTATCAGCCCCCACAATCCACTGTGGATTAGGCTCTATTTATAATCCATCTATAAAGCATCAGTATATTATATACTGATATCATAATATCAACATCATTAAGCCATTATTTATGCATATAAACCGCAAGAGTGTCTAAGTAGAACACTGCGCTGGGTGGAATAGCCCCACTAAGTATGCCTATGTGATTGTCTGATTTTGGTTAACAGGGAAAAACAACAGAATTCCTGCAAAATCTATTTTTAGGCAGGATTCAAATTAAAGCCATGTGTATGTCTCTGCCCACCAATTCCTGTATGTAGGCTACATCTAACCATTTGGATTCCGTGCTCATCCTTTTCCCCTTCCCACAATACAGCTGCTTCCTGTCACCTTGCATGACTCCTGAGCTGCAGCCTCAACCCCGTGATTCCTCAAGGAAACAAGGGAGCAGCGGAGGGCGGATGTAAATCGGTACTGAACTGAACCTATGTAAACATGGAGGGGATTCCTAGCAGACTGGGATCAATCTCTATTAACACCTTTATTCCCCGTGTCCGTCAGGAGGCAGCTGTCTTGACGGATGACGCGGATGTAAAGATTATAAAAGACACAAGTATCGCGGCGCTCCGCGTGCGCCCACAGTAACATGAAACCCTACCAGTGTGCGTGCGCGTGTGGATCTTGAGGTTCTCGGAGCGTGCGAACATCTTGCCGCAGTTGGGAAATGCGCATGAAAAAGGCTTCTCCCCGGTGTGCACGCGGATGTGGTTGATGAGTTTGTATTTGGCTTTGAACGCCTTCCCGCCGCGCATACACTCGTCCCACATGCAGACATGACTGAGGCTCTCCAGCCCCGCTGCAACATGCTCGGTGGTGACGTGGTCCACCAGCTCGTGCATAGAGCTGAAAGTTTGGTCGCAGACGGATGTCGCCGTCCGCCCAAGCCTCTGTCTCGAAGAAGTTCGGTCAATCCATTTGCAGACGAGCTCGGTTTTGACGGTGGGGCCTTTGGAGAAATCCAGCAGGCCGTCCATTCCAGCGCCGGCACCGCTGTCGGTACAAGCGGGGATACTAGTGGCTCTCGAGTGGGGCGGTGAGACGATGCTCGAAGCCCCAGAGTTGTTGTTCCCCAGCGGAGAGACGAGGCCATTGTGCCTGGCCACTACAGCCGCCCGCTTCATGCTCAGCACGGCGGGCTGCCCCGCTCCTGTCGCCGACTTCAGTCCTCTCTTCCACGGAAAATGACTTCAGTCCAGGTGGCAAAGAGATCGACGCTGTCCTGCTTCCTTCCTGTGTGTTTTGGTGAAAGGGAGAGCGCATGCGGCAGTGTCTTTACCCCCCGCTGCTCGCTGCTAGATCCCGAGAGTCGGAGCCTCCATGCTTTTATTTACTGTGTGAATGGAGGTGAACACAGGCGAAGGAATACAGCGGGCCGCGACACAACACTGTGTGGCGGCCTCCTTGTCTCCTTTCCTTCTCCCCTCCTTTCTTCATCCCCTTTCCCATTTGAACAGACCTAGAAAGTTAGTTATGGTTAAATCAAATCCGCCTTCAGTCATTAGGCTACACACACGTTATTCATGTTGACAACCTAGTTTGTCAGGCAAGCATTTCATGGGAATCATGTTGTAATAACAAATTATGAAAACTGAATGTTAAATGTAAAGGCTAGCCACCTATTTGCGTGACAGGAATTGAAATGTCACACATTTTAGAATCACTGGGTATAGCGGTATATTGTTATTATATTGTTATCATGAAAACGCACAATATATCATCTCAGATTTTGGATATCATTATATTGTGATATGACATAAATTATATTACAATATATATGGCTGCATTACAGTACTTTTTTTTCTGAACTTACCAGACTGTTCTACTTGTTCTAATCCTTGTCTTTACACGCTTAGTGGTCATATCCACATTACTGATGATCATTTACCAAAAATGTCACTTTGTTATTATTTTGTCAAGGTCATATATATATTATCATCCCTACAATACTGCCACAATGTGGATACTGACATATGCCTATTCGGTGAAAAATATTTGGATAGCAAGACGTTTAGTTTAGACGACTGGTTGTCGTTTCATCCAACACCAAAATTAATTTTTTGAGTAAATGCTGCTCTTTGCACTAAACCACAGAGGTTGAAAGTAGGCAAAAATACTATAATACATGTATTAATACTACTTCTTCTACTACTAGTAGTAGTACTAAAACTACTAATCATAGTAGCCAAATGATCTACAGAGCAGCTGCTTTGAATTGTGATGCTCTGCACAGATGTGTGTAGTTATTTAGTACTATACAGTCTGTCAGTTTATGTTTCAATATGTCTCACTGTTAGTCATAAATGAAATCAATCTCTCATCTGAATAGAGTGTGTGTGTTCCTTCAGTTATATACATTTGAAGCCTACCAAAAAAGGGGTTTTTTTTTTTTAGCAAACTGTTAGCCTGATGAAGTTCTAGTATCAAAACAAAGGAAAGAGCAGAGAACTCAAATGAGACAGAGCAACAGCTTTTCAGCCAACCTGATAAATAACACCAAAACCCTGAAAAACCATAGTTCCAAAGACATGAATATTAGAAGAATATTTCCATGGTGATGAACGACCTCATCCATTCACATCTTTCTCATTTGTTCCGCTTCTTCCACCATCTTTTTTATATTAGAAAAAGTTATTTACAATAAATCTTTCAGACACTATAACATTTTCATGATTAATTTAAAGCCCCTGATACACAGCCTGCTTCACTGGCTCACTTTAGGAACCTGGTACAGAAAGCTGACAGCAAGAGCAAACCAAATGATATGAGCTGAAAATAAAAATCAGTGCGAGATTGTCAGTTCTCACAGGAATGCTTTTACTAGAGGAAGGAGAAACCTGGTCATTCCTGACTTGTTGCAGAACGTCACGTGTGCTGTTAGGTTGTGTGGGACAATGACTTTCTCGAACTAAGTCAAAGGCTCAGAATTTACAGGAGCTTTCATCTGTTGCAGTGTTGTTGTTTTTGTAACAGTTCACACAAATTTCTGTGTAAACATGTTGATAACTTTTTGTTGCCTTCACACAAAATGCATTCAATTAAATCCACATCTTTCAAATTTCACAAATTGTCAATTCACTCATACTCAATCACAACTAAATCTCTGTATTTTCAAGCCCATTTTCACATGTGGTACATTGACATCTGATGAATTGAAAAAGAAAAATGCATTTCGCTTCAGGATGACCTCTAGACTTGTGCCAGGTGGGGAAGTGGTCAAGAGAGCACAGAAGGGTTGATCTCAATGAGAGCCAAATACGATTCATCAAGTAAAATCCTGTAACTGCCTTCATTGTGACGACACAATAGTGATTAATATAGTAATGCTACATTGTTTTTTTGGTCACATTCTGATATAGGGATTTCTTGTTATGGAACAAAAAAAACATCTCATGAAATATCTGTATGAAGAATTATGAACAGGTGAGCTCAGTACAGAGAGATTCATGTAACCACCTGTAAAAAAAACTGGAACAAGAAAGAAGAGGAAGGTTGCTGTGTTCCAGAGACCTGTTCACAAAACACCTTCTATCAATACTACAACTCCTTAGTTTGCAGTACTTGGGGAACGTTGTTAAGGTGAAATTACAGCAGAGAGCCAGAGTCCTGCCCAACATCTGAGCTGATGTGTTCCAGTAGCCTGTGTTTTAGAATGTATTGCAGCAATGCTTTTAAAAAATCATGTCTGTAATGTAAGTTGAGTGGGTACCTAACTACTTTGTGCTGGTAGCATTGGTTAGCCTGCAATGCACAATGTGTATTTCTGCTGCTAGGGGTCTGTATCAAAACAAAACAGAAGACCTTCCCCAAGTGTTGTGTGGGGAGGACTGGCCATAGATGGGAGCAGAATCAGACACATCAGATTTTAACTTTTGGGATTAAAATGTGGATTTATCAACCTGACCACAGGCCTCCATTGGTGGGTGTTTATGTTCTGTAAAGGTGATTGCTGACTGGAGCTGGAGGGAAAATTAACTTTACTTAACAAATGTAATGCTACAGAGAGGAAAGGGGACAAAAGAAGAGAGAACTGAATTCTCTGAATGCAAATAAACACAACTGATCCAATGGTCCAACTCACTTCACTGGTAGTGAACAACCACCATTGTAGGTAAAAATCTCTTTGACATGACCCAGACACAAATGTTCACAGACAAAGTGATGTTTTAAAGTTTTATTCACATCCAGTTTAGTCTTGTTTGCCATTCCGGAATTAGGAAGAAGCAATTAAATGAAACACACTGTTGGCTTGAATAAACCATGTAACAAAGATCTAGCTGTTTTAGAAGTCTTATGAAGAATTGTTACATATTATATATCTTAAACCAAAAAAGTCCAAAGGCTTGGGACTGACCTGAAACCTACAAAGAATGGACAAACCACACAGAAAGTGCAATACTCACTGGCTATAGGCAAATTAGGGAGCTGATTACCACTTCTCTGGGGAAGCGAATGTGAGGCAACTGCTGCTTTTCTGGAGTGGACATAAGTTGATGCTAGGAAACAGGACAAGCATCAAGATGCTCTTAGTGTGTGTTGCCCTTAAAATAAAACACAGGCTAGCAGCAAAGTGGGACTGGACTTTGGCTTTCTGGTGGATCAGAATGCAAACAATTATTGCCCCGCATTATGGAAGCTGTCAAAATGTGACTGATTTCAGGGGCTGGCTCCTTCAAGGCATGCAGCCTTTGTGAAATCTGTCTCATTCACAGAACTGCAGGATAATTAGCTTAACCCGCACCTCTTTCCCATCTGTCAGCAGAAGAGTGAGGAGGCTTGTAAAGAGTTGCGGTTAATTTAGTTCGGACAGGTACTGTATGTGTAAAATCACAACCCAGTGTGTACATGCTCACACGAAAACATTTAGGCACAGAAACAAAGAAAACTGTCATCTGTCGGGAGTGAAGGTTCAGGTTGTAATGTTCACTTCAGCTGGCTGAATGCTCCAGAGGCTGATGGAAGAAAGCAACCTCCAGTCATGCCAGCCACGCTATATATAGTCTGTTGTGTTGGGATCATTCAGTCCACTTTGACCACACTGTAGATCTTGGTAACAAACCAGAAGCAGGCGAAGAAGCCGATTGTACCTGAGGACAGACAAAATACATCTTTACTAAGAGATACATTAAATAAAGCTTGTCCATAGCACAACATAAGTATCATTTTATGTACAGTCATGAAAAAAAAATGAAAATGAAAAATCAGAGTAGAAAGCATTGGAACTCAAGACTGCCCTGATATACATGTTCTTTATAGGTGGATGTAAACTTTTGACCACAACTGTATATAATAATATGCATATAAGGTTGAGAGGCAGTGGCTCACCACTAATGACTCAACATCAGTGTTTCATATATTTTTAGCTCTGTAACTCTCAATCCCCTGCAATATCAAGACACATCTCGCTCTATATGAAAACATACATACGCCTACATATATCTTAAGAAGTCCCAATGAGTTAAGAAATTTGTTGCAGACAGCGTTTCACAAAGTTATTGTCGTTTTTTCTAATGCAAAGTCTTAAAACTCTAAGGACTTTTTCCACAGGTGTCAAATAAGTGGCCTTTATTTGCTACAATTTACTGTATTCGTAAAATTTGAAAGGCTTATATTCTTCAATACATTAGGTGAAGATGGTGAAATCAGTTGAAACGGTGCATTTAAACAGCTGCTGGGAGGGAAGACGCACTCCGGACAAGGAAGTGGGCATGGCGCACTCGAGTCATGAAAACAGACAGGGTCTTACAGTGATACTGCGACAAACTGTCACTGTTTTACAAGGCTAGAAACTTCTTAATGCTTTGTATTAACACATAGGCAGTCCTTCAGTGTAGCCCAGGACATACATGCATACACACAGCTAAACACAAGCAGCCCATGCATGCAGATCTCAAATGCATCCTCAACATGTCCATTCACACTTCTACTTAGAGCTGTCCACTTGTGATCGAATCCCTCAGGACGCATGTTGATATCAGGTCTGAACAGGGCCAAAGACAGCGTGCGCATTGTTTTTGTCAGATTTATAAAGCTGCACGTATGCTAGCTATAGCATAGTTCCATAAATCTTAAACATTGTGGAACTGGTCACATGCACAAGAGCCACATTTCAAGTCCCACAGTAAGACAAAAATAGAAGTAGATATGCCCTTAATCATCGCTGTGTGTAACAGTTCAGTTTTACCAACTGTGATGCATTGGTGAGGTTCTCAAACAGTGGTGAAAATTAGTTTTGATATCCCAATTGTAATTATTAAGGGTAATGAATATGATCAATGATGAATCTACAATCTATATAAAGCTCATAATAAAACAAACTTTACAAAGTGAAGCACATGGCACACGAAATTACGGCTCAAATGTAAAGCATGATCAAATGTATTACTCATTAATTATTATTTAAAATTAAGTTTATAAAAGGTGCTTTCAAGAAATACCTCAATCCTGACAACGAGATTTCTACCCTATAAACTGAGAACTTTAACTTTTAACCTCCAGACGTTTGCAGTCCAGTTTAAGATAACAGCTGTAATGACTGAAAGGAAAATACACTAGCCCTCCTTCTTTTAAATACGTAAGTACTTACCAGTGAATAAGAAAAAGATAAGAGCCATGATCATGGTATATCCGAAGTACAGGATGGTGCTGGCCAGTCCAGTGATTTGCAGCTTTGAGAAGAAGTAGTGAATGGCATAGACCAGGAAATAGACGGCAGTGAAGCCGCTGGTCAGGAAGGAACGCCACTGCCAGTGGTAGTCCTGTGAAGAGGACAAACACAGCCAGACAGGAGACTTACAGGAGGCCCTGACAGAGGAAGGGTCTGTCATACAGAACATGGTTTACAGAGCCTCCAATCAATAAGCAGTTGAGTGTGATAGTGGCATCATCAAGCCCTGCTCAACCGGAAAAAGCTTCAAAGAGGAAGCCAACTGTCACAAGACAGCCTACAACACTTGGGCTGAGTTGATGATGTCAAGAATTAGTTCAGACAAGAATAACGCATGCAACAAACCAAGCCATCACAAGCTGTAACTGAAAATGTCCTAAACACAATGAAAAACAGGCTCGATAGATATTAAGACAAGAATAAAAAACCTTAAAGCCAACCCAGCAGCAAAATAAAACGACTGAATTTAATATCACAACCAGTGAAAGGTATGAAACATTTGCTGTTTTATTCTTGCCTATATATGCAATAAATATTTACACTTTATCATAAGAAAAAAGGTTTTAGGGAAGTCAAAATAGTCCTTGTTAAAATTTGGCACTCATTTTGTTAAGCAGGACACAATAACTTGTAGATATGAAATGATCATTAAGTAATACTACACAGAACCAAAATTTGATTGCAAGAAAGAAAAACCTAGATAAGATAATAATTTTTGAAAGTTCATTGCTATTTTGATAACATTCTGCAACAACTATTTAAATGAATATATATGGTAAATGATCCTGAGGGTTTCTCAAATGTTCAGGACAAATTTCCACCCAATCCAGTGAAAACTTAGCAGATAGTGAGGCCTAGTAAACAAATAAAATTATCACAAAATGTTTAAATGTAGATCCGAGGGCCAAACTTAAAAAAATTCATAAGTAAAAAAGTACTTGGAGTACAACTTCAGGGGTTTGCAAGGTCCAGTGAATTCAATAGGACTTTTAACATGACTTTTTAGGAAAATACATCAGATGAACAGGGAGGCCCTAGACGAGTTGGTATCGAATTACTCTATTGTTAAAAACTTTCATACAAAAACCTGGCCAGTATGACCATCCCTGAAACAAAAAACATGACATTTTACCACTGGTCAGTGTTACCTCAGCACATAGGTGGAAGTAGCAGAGCAGGATGGTGGCCTCAGAGCAGGTGATGACCAGGATGATGAAGACTAGGAAAAGGAAGCCAAACATGTAGTACATCTGATGGGACCTGGAAGTTGGAAAGAGACATGCTTGAGTCCTAACTAACTACTATGGCATGCGCTACACCCTTCTTCAAAACACAGACCCCCCACAACCCACTGCAGTGACCGTGGACAGTTGAAATGTGTGAAATTAAATAAACAGTCTAACTGTGAATGTTTAGTCTGGTTCAGTTTGCATTTGTACTAGAACCATATGAAGTTGCAAAAGCTGAACACTCCTAAATGTATCCATTACTTTTAGTCATCTACACTTTTTGCAAATTGGCTGAGTAACTCTACAGTCTCTCCACTTTCTCCCTGGCAATAGCAGAAGTACCCCCTGAGGTGTAAGTAACTCCAGCTGGGAATAGATGAACTACAGTAAATAAAACAGTATTTGAGTATAGAACTGGATGGTAATGTACAGTATGTTATGGTCTCTCCGTCACAATATTTGCTACATATTTGGTAATACTGATAATGATGGGAAGCAAAACAGTAATTTAGAGTTTTCATATACTGGAAGTGGAAGCTGATTGAACAGTCAGCTAAGTCTGTTAATGTGTACCTTTACAACAACAACAACAACAACAACAACAGCAAAACAATTCTGGGATAAAGATCCCATTTAATCAATTTGGGTAAACTCTAATGGGCAAAACAGTTCTAGACAAATAGAGAACCACATACAACGGTATGTCTAACTATAATAAGTATGTTTAACTATGATCTTAAAACCCTTTATAGACGATATGTAATGTTTCTGCTGGAGACACTTCAAAGCTCATTTATGCTCTGTGTTAGATATGCATTCAGATATGGATTAAGCCTCCTGTCTGTTCTCTGCATTAATTTTGGTTGTATTTCTGCACTTTTCCTCAAAGCTTACAGGTACAGACCAACGGAGCTGTACCTCAGGTCGTCATGGGGGGCATGGCATTATGTGGGCAGTGCCGGTTATGTTTTATGAAATGGGTAAATATACAGTATTTTCATACTTCTACAAATTTCCTAACTGAACTTCCCACAGCTGAATACCAGAAGACTGATTCTCAACGAAACATACTTAAATCTAGTAGCAAAAACTGATCTTGCCAGATGAATTCTGACTTTCTGTGAATAGTTACAGTCAAACCTTGTTTTCATTCTCACCAGATGGAGTTTAGTATAAAGAAGAGCTGAATGAAAATACATCCAAAAGGCAGAATTCCTCCCATGATGATGCCAGGGAATGGCTTTGTGTAGAACGACTGCTCTGGGATTTGACGAGGAATCTGATTGGTTCGTACAGGGTGCTCAATACCCTTAAACAATCACACACAGTCACATCAGGGAGGGAGGGAGGGAGGGGGAGAGAGAGACACACAGAGGAAGACACAGAGAGAGAGAGAGAGAGAGAGAGAGAGAGAGAGAGAACATTAAGCATTATTTCTTTTTTACGTGAACCTAGTTGGTTTTCTTAAAAAGTGCATGTTGAAAGATTTTGACATAATTTCAGTTTAAAATATTTAACAAATGAACTAACCCTATCAACAGAGAGTGGCGAATTACCAGATAAGGCATTATGTACTGTATTGCAGAGAAATACACACTGCATGGGCATAGTGAGTCATTGTAGCCTCTCTAGCTTTTCAATCCGTCCCTTCTGGTAATAATACCTCCAGGCCTGAGGGGCGATAGTGAGTTACTTTAGCGTCTACTGTGCCACAAGAGAGGATGAAGAAGTTGAGCTGGCCTGGAGGGAACTGAACTACCCAGTAATAGGTCTATGGGGAACCACGGCAGAGAAGTTAACAGTCTCAGTAAGTTATACAGTAAACACAGAAGCTTCAGAAAAACCTTAGTTTTACATCTGTCAGGCTTTCTCACACTGGAGACAGCTGTAGACGCACACAATGTTTCTTTATAACGGTAAGTAACATCTAACATGTATTTACTGAAACATAGCTTTAGTGCAACTAATGACAACACAAACTGTTGCAGCTACCGTGATGTGACCGTTACTGTGGTATTGCTAAAGGTGAGCTAAATGAGCTGCAATGTAAACGTACTGCATGTGAACAACGTGAAGATCATCAGACAGCAGTCTTATTTTAAGCGACTGTATTTTTGCTTTGCTGTCAGTTATTAGTTGCCTTTATTTGTAACAGCAGACCGTAAATTGTGATTGAATGGACCCAGTAGTAGACAGACTACCATCTTTCATCTCATGTTATTGTAAGGACTTGGCATTACGGTTACCAGACTTATGTAACCTTGCAAAAGTGACAGTGACAAGTAAGTCTAAAGGGCTGAAGATCTCAGTTAGTTGTACTTAGTAGTACGCGTGCCCAGTGAAAACCATGTGGCTGTCTGATAAACACATTTTTCTCTGCAGTCAAAATTTCCACCATAAAACATAAAATCATTAGTTTTGCACACAATTGTTCCTTACTTTCCTCCTGAAAGAGGGCAGATGGCACGGTTATGGATGAAATATGCATACTGACATCATTAGAGTGAAATAATGAATAAATCTTGTCCGTAATATCAAAGTTAACAATCTTACTAATCTTATCTTACATGTACAAAAGGCTTAAAAATCATTAAAAACACTCAATAGTTCCCACTGTATATACGGATCAGGCATAACATTGTGACCACTGACAGGTGAAGTGAATAACGCTGATTATCTCTTCATCATGGCACCTGTTAGTGGGCGGGACATATTAGGCAGCAAGTGAACATGTTGTCCTCAAAGTTGATGTGTTAGAAGCAGGAAAAATGGGCAAGTGTAAGGATTCCAGCAAGTTTGATAAGGGGCCAAATTTTTTGTTATTTATCATATTTGGTTCTTTTGTTACTAAAATGCTTACTGATAACATTGGCCTGAAAACATACTCTTTCTGCAAACCACCACTGGCATGAAAACCAACATTACGAGACGTATCAGGTATGAATGGATGTGAAGTATGTGGGTTGATATTTACTTACTGCTTTCTTGAAGCCAAAGTATGCTCCTATGAAGGTAAGTGGCACTGAGATACAGAACCAAAGTGCTAAAATGGCAACCAGGGTCCCGAATGGCATGGCTGCTGAAGAGCCTTCACCCCACAGGATCAAGTTCATCACAAAGAAATCTGCAAACACCACCCTGAGCACAGACAGTGACGATGATAGATGATGAACTGAAAGAATGAGATCCAGTTCCAGTGCTTGTGTCTTTGGATTTGCATTTGTGTTCATTATTATGTTCAGTGTTTAAGCGAGTAGAGATAGTCTTACCCAGGACAAAGGAAGGCTGTCAGCAGAACATTGGTCTTCCATTTCTCTCCTCCAAAAGCTGAGGATGAATCAAACAGGAAGAAGATCATTAAAAATGATATCAAACTGGGAAGCTATCTCATTTACAGTTTACATTTAACTGCATGGGTGTCCACAGATCAGGGCTGCAGTATTTTCAATGAGTTTGATTTTGAGCATGAATGTGCTAAGCAAACTTAATTATAACTGTTGCAAATAAAAAATATTAACAAACTTTGTGTTGTTTTTAACCTACCTAGCAAAACGACAAACTGATGATTTTAGAAGACACCCTTAGTTTCCTTCGGAACACAAAATATGAAGTATTCGTACGTTATTGTTTGATTTATTGTCAGAAGACTGTACTGAATACTTACATTTGTAGAGGCGAGCAGCCACATATCCAGCAGGAGTACCCAGAAGAACCCAGAGAACAACAGCACATGTCATCAAAGCCCCACGGTTTGCCGGAGAGAGGAACCCAAGACAGGCAAAGACTGGGAAGAGGGGAGATTAGTTTATTACATTTTAAACATGTGAAGTTAGGATAAGTGATGCAGTTATCAAGCCCAACTGATACTGGATTTTTTTTTACAGCTGATACCAATATTGATGTTTAAGGGTTTTAAAGCATGTAAAGCATTTTAGAAAACACACTAACCAATTAGAAAACACGGGGAACACTTTAATCACACATCAGATCTTAATGAATCATTTATTAAAATTGAAAATAATTATTGATGTACTTAACATGTTGAGAAGCAAATGACGTAAAATCACACCTGAAATCTTAGGTAAATGTTATCACGGCAACTCATAATTTGACTCAATAGTGCCCGTATGCCCCCCAACAACGTCTGGGCATGCTCCTGATGAGCTGGTGGATGGTGGCCTGGGGATCTCTTTTCCTGGAATTATGTCAGGGGAATGAGAGGGCCAACCAATGGAATCAATGCCTTGGTCATCCAGGAAATGCCTCCACACTCTGGCCACATGAGGCCAGGCGTTGTCCTGCACCAGGAGGAACCATGGAGGTCTGTGCAACCCTCAAAGAATTTGCCTCCCCAGACCATCACTGACCCAACACCAAACCGGTCATGACGATAAAGGCAACATAATGTTCACCATGGCATCTCCAGATTCTTTCACACATGTCACATGTGCTCAGTGTGAACTTTGCTCTCATCCGTGAAGAAAGAGAAGCATCAATGGCGGACCTGCCAATTCTGGCGATCCCTCACAAATGACAATCGAGCTGCATAGTGCTGGGCTGTGAGCACGGGTCCCCCGTAAGAGGATGTCAGACCTCCTGCCACTCTCATAGTCTGTTTCTGACAGTTTGGTCAGAAACATGCACACCAGTAGCCTCCTAGAGGTCGTTTTGTAGGTCTCTGACAGTGCTCCTGTTTATATTGTGTTTATATTGCTAGAAGATTAAATAGCAAGAATTTCATTACATTTTTACTTAAACTTTTAATTGTACTTTTCTTTTATATATTGCAATACAGTGTTGTTCTGTGTTTTCAATGTGTTGATATCTACTCTGAGATGTTGTTTTGTTTTGGTTGCATTATCAGAAATGTAGGTGTTAATCTAAAATATTTTTTTTGTTGCATTGCATTTTCTCATTTTCTGCATGTGCTAAATTTTTACTGTTTGTATTTGTTGTTGCCTTTTAAATGTTTTTTGTTGTTTTCTAAAGGGAATTCTCTAATGTTGGGTCTTACATTTTATCATTGTATTTTGTCTAATATTGTTACACATTTCCGCGTTAACACTTGATATACAACATTTCCAATGAGGATCCCATTAATTCAGTTGTACTGAGTGAACACATTTCTGGGTAATTTGTCATTGCGCTCTGGTGAACAAGCTTTGTAGTGTAAACATTGTTAACATAGCATAACTAAAACAATCATGAAGATAACATCAACATACAAAGGGTGACGAAGGTCATAATGAAGATCTGGGTTCCAGAGCCGAGAAAAACTGAAAGCAGCATTCCCTTCCTGGGAGGTCGAAAAACATCTCCATGGACCAGCTTCCACCCAAACTCTTCCTGAGCATCCTCCTGGAGAACAAAACAGATATGTATATGATTAACACCTGACACAGCTGTGACGTCTTACAGTAGTGCAATGACTGTATGGTGTATTGTATGGTGGTAAATATAGTCCAAGTGAAGTGAATTATAAATTCCTGTAACTAGAAACTTTTCTGGTCAGAGCTCAATCTCACCTCTTCAGTGTTCCTAGGAGCCACAGAGACAGCTACTCACCACAGAGTCCATCTGATTGTATCTGGCGATGTCTTTATGCAGAGTCCGCAGCATGATCATGGCTACCATTCCAGACAAGAACAACACAATCACCAATGAGTTCATTATGCTGGGGAGAGACAACAGCAAAGCCAAATTAATCATCATTGCACAAGTAATCTGGGTCAGTCCTGAAACATTAAAATACTGATGCAACATTCGGCATCGGCTAAAATGGGTAGGCTGATAAACAACAAGGATAAGCATTGGTATGAGTAAATCATTATGACTCACATAGTTAATGTTCAACATTAAAGGCATTTTAAAAAACAAAAATTGATGAGAGCTATATAAAGGCTGCCCAAAACTATATATTGTCACCGAAAACTGCCCCTCACACAGGACAGATTCCAGCTGGACAGAAAAACCCAAGCCCAGAAAATGGAGGAATGACAGGAGGAACCAACTGAGGCTCACTTCATACACAAGTGTAGTTTAAAATCCAGGCAAGTTATCTCTGGTATGACATACAAACTGTTCAACTGAGAGTATGTTTTAAAGGCTCAGCAAATAAGGGGCCCATTGCTGACTTAAATACTGTTATAAATCTGTCCCTGTTGATCCTTGACTTTAAATCTGATTACCATTTGAATTTGTTATTGAACCTTGAACATCATTACCAGAGTATTCATGAACATAGTCTCCATCATCAAAAGCACAAAAAGTTCTTGTAGCAAACATTTGTTTTTATTCAGAAATGAGGCACAAAGTTAATGTCATGTGCTGTATGTCAGTGTGTGTTTGAGTCTTACCTGAACCACTGGATGTTGGTGTGAGGCATTGACTCCAGGATGTAGTCCCATCTGGATGCCCAGCGAATATTCTTGTCCTCCTACATACACAAACACACCCAGTTATTTCTTTATGCGGCTACATACCTCAGAGACATGGTGCAAGATCCAACATTAAATCCAAGATATTTGGGCTAGTAGGGGTTTAGTAATGTTCTCTCAATTACATAAAAGTCATACATTAAGGTAATTTTAAATGATAGCTTCCAAATATGAGCTAGAACAGAAACACTTGAACACTAGTATCTAAAGGAGAAAAGTTACCTCATGAAAAGAGTAATAATATTTCAGTATTAATTGCTGGGTAGGGCTGGTTAATTGGTATGAAATTAATTTCACATATTTACCTTAATATCACAGTATGTAGTTAAAATGATCTGTTTTAACTGCAATCGGGATACCTTAACACCGACAAGGCCGCATCATATGATCCATCCATTCTTTTTTTTAAACAGAGCAGTGACTTTGCAGGTTCACGTTCCCCGCTATTATTTGCTTCCAGAGACTGTGCCTATGCTTGTGGTGTGCAATGCCACTAGTGTACTTCTATTTTTCTGGGCCACACTGAGGTGATTTCCTCACATGCGGCAGTTTCGTACATTAACCACAGAAACCTCCGTGCAGAGAACCTGTCAATTATGATTAATTATTCTACCGTTTCTACTGCACTTGAAAACAGTTCACACAGTCCCATTAAATTAGGTTGTTACAAATTCTATCTCGAGTCCTCTGCTGTTTTCTACATTCAAAATCATGAAGTATCTGGGCCAACGCCTATGTGCGTCATCTATTTAATGAGTCTGAGCTCTGGATTTATATTTAAAATACAAATCTATCTTTAGAACTACTTGTTCCGAGATTGTCACCAAATATTTTTGCATGTATGACAGTAAAGTCTGACCACATTTTAAATTTTCCTTTCATTTGCTTTTATGGCACTATAGTGGTTTAACTGCAAAAAGTTATAGTGCGGAGTAAATCATGCACTATAGACATTTTCACATATGGTGTCATGTTGGGGGATAGTCTTATGACTTACATTGAGGTGCTGGGGGGACAACTGCATTTGCAGGATACAGCATGAAGGAGTGATGGGCATGTCTTTCACATTGCCAGTCCTACCCATGTTGAGGTATTCTTTGAATAAGGTTAGAGGCAATTTAGCCAAACATCTGGGATCAGTTGATCAGCTGATCTTTAAAGCACCTGTCTCTAAAATGGCCAGCTGGTGTGTATGATAATGTATTCTGTCTGATCCCACTCCATATTGAAGTAACCACTGGTGTGTTTTTCTGAGGAGCATCGTGATACTAAATAACGATGTAGAACAAAGATCATATGATTTTGAGCATGTGGCTAGAGCAGATAACAACGAGGCGCAGTAGTTTTAGAGGCAGTGTCTCTCCAAAGCCGCTTTTAGCTTCAGCCCATCTTCATTTTGTAGCCCAGCATTAAATATACCAAGATGATACTATTGTACTTAACCACAAAGTTGACAGAGTATGTGTATGGAATCTTGAATGGTCCTGTGTGTTTGTTTTTCAGGAACTTTGGCCCTCCAGAGCAATCAGGGCTATCATCATTAAGGTTTTCATAGCTGGGTGGAAAAAGAGAAAGAGACATAAAAAACAGATTCTAGCAGTCTACTACTACTAGTTGACTGCTGGTTCAAAGTACCCCACCAATATTAAATTTACATATGGAGATCTGTCAATAATGCATGCAAAACCTACAAGAATGGCACTATCACATTTTTCTACTAGACAGTGGAATGGATGGTTTCCATACCACCACGAGAACTTCTACAGATGGCCCACATGCAAACATATCCCAAATAACACAAGCTAAAATGCTACCATCCATATTTTGGCTAGACAGCTCCATAACGGCTAAAACTCTCGCATTACCTTTTAGGTTCAATCTTGGCAGCAACCAATCTTGCTCCGAGTTGTTCATGCTCAACGATGTGGTAATGGATGGTGATGTCCACGTGGTTAAAGATGTAAAAAGCATCCTTTTCATTAAAGTTAGACTGGAAAAAAAACAAAGACACAAAGGTTCAAAGCATAGACAAGGTGATAATGTGTTTTTACAGTTACAACTGTAGGATATGAACCATTTGGGTTGTCATATTACACTTACTGGTTTCATAATACATGTAGATATTTCTACTGTGTTGACCTCAAGGTTTTCTATCTTTTAGCAACATTCATTCAGTCTGTTTTTATATTTATGGTCCCTGTCTGCACCTTTCTGCTTGTGATACCAGACAAGTGTCAACAGCCTTGTTTCCACTGTATGGTACAGTGTGGCTTCTGTCATGATCCCGGTTTTATTGTTCTCTAATTTCCTGTTGATTTTGAAATTGTGCCCTCATGTGCCACATGTTGCTTCTCAGTTCCTCCCTCGGTGTGAATTTTCCTCCTTCCAATGTTTTTCCATTCCATTCCCTCAACTGTCCTTTCCCTGTCTGACTCCGCCTGTAGCTCATCCCCTTGTTAGTGTGTGTGTGTGTGTGTGTGTGTGTGTGTGTGTGTGTGTGTGTGTGTGTAGTTCGTGCTCCATCTCGTCTTTGTCAGTTCGTTCCATGTTCTCCTGTGTTGCCAGCCTGAGTTTCTCACCCGTGTTATCTCAATTGTCATCTCAATTGTCTTCTCCATCGTCTCCTAGTGTCTCCACATTGTATGTTTCTGTTTTTTGTTCCTTGTGTTTTCATTGATTTGTACTTTGCTTTTGTTTGCACTTTGTTTAAGCTCTTTTATTGCTACTTTGTCTTTTTGTCCTTTTGACTCACTTTTGGTTTTCCTGGATTCTTGTTTTTTGTGTATCATTCAGTTTTTGTTTAATAAAGCGACCTTTTGTTTCTTAATCCTGCCTTCCCTGTGTGTGTTGCATTTAAGTCCCCTTTCAACTGCAGCTGGTACCCCCTAAAAAGGAGGCAGAATTTTAAGATGATCATCATAGCAATGCTGCCTTTATCTGCTGTGACATCACCTTTAACGTGGCACAAACACACTGACCATTTTATTGGCAGCAAAACAGAGGAACATCTGCATTTTAAACTGTATTGAGTAGAATAAAACAATTGTGGTCCAAATTTGCAGTTGGTGTGCAGAATGTCTATGTCGCAGAAGTGATGATTCACACATACCAATCAGTGGTCTGCAATATTTTCACTCAACTGTAGTATCAGCTCAGCTCACTTGGAATCTCAACTGAGGTGATACCATAAAAGTGCCAGGTATCCATACAACCAAACCAACAGAGGTTGAAACAAGGCATTAAATTCAGTATCCATCAAACCCAGCCATTACAAGCTGTAACTTTATAGCTACCTTTGAAATAAAACAACCGAATGCTATATTACATTGGAATGAGCTATTTCTTTAAAATATTATTAACAGAGTTAAGTTTGGAGGACATTAAAATAATCCTTCTTGGGAGAATATGTAGCCAAAATATTTTAAAGTGTGTTTTTCAGCTCTAGAGCTATACTTAGTAGACTTATGGCACTTAATTATTTATGAAGGACCAATAAACCTTTACATGTGATAGAACTACATTTAGAGGCGATGCTAAATTTGAAAACAACAGATTTTCATTTGGTAATTTGATTACTGTAAACATTTTGCAACTATTTAAATCAATACACCTTGTAAAGTATCCTTGGGGTGTCTTAGATGTTCAGGACAAATTTCAACGCAATCCAGAGAAAAATAAGCAACTGGTGAGGCTTAGAATACACTTACAAAGAATTACAAACATGATGACATTTAGCTCTGGAGGCCAAATTTAAAAATTCACAACAAAAAGGACTTTTTACTAAATATTTTCAAGAAAATCCAAGACATGACCTGGCAGGGCCTAGGTGACGTGGTATGAAATTACACAATGCTGTCATAGAGGCCTTTGTTTATGTCCATGTCTGTACCACTCACATTGACCACACAAGCATCCTTGGCTCGGCCTCCCTCTGTGACGTAGCAGCCAATAGGAAAACCGGGATTACAGAATTTCTGCCCATCTTCAACATCATAGCACCAGGTGACCGGCATGTTATCTACAATCCTAAACAGACACACACACAGAAGGATATGCGCACACACAAACACGAACTGTCAACTCCTGAAAGCTGACACTTAATTTCGGGTCAGGGTATTAATGTTGTTGACTTGTGACTCTTGGGACAAATCTTTCCTTAGTGTACATTTAATTTTCACTGCACACACATACTTTAGCTTTCATGTTTCCAGGTGACAAGAGCACACTTTCTCATAAGCTCTAATGTTATTTTGAGCCAATATTTCTGGATTTAGGTCTAAATGTTCTAACTCGCTGTCAGTCTTTCATTTTTCACTTTACAATAATAAAATCGACATCTATGCACTCATTAACTTCTACTCACGCTCATGATATCACAATCTATTCACCAAAATATGTACCAAGAATCAAACACACACGAAATGTCATCATAATTTTGCCAATTGAATGTACATGTTATCTTATCTTATTTAGAACATTTTCATGTCTATGTGATTATAATTTGCTTCACTTCATGATTTGTGTGTGTCAATGTTTCATACATACCAGTGATGCTGGTAGTTGAGTAACATGCCTTTCTTTAGGAAGTCGAGTTTGGCTTTGTCTGCCGGGCTGTTGATGTCGTAGTTTTTGGTACACACCTTCTGACACACTGTAGGTTTCTTAAATTCAAACTGACAAAAAGGACACACAGTTAGTTGTAGTTAGTGTGTGATTTGGCACTGTCACAATTGCTGTCAAGGATACAATGAATCATACTTCAGTGGCCATTTTTTCAATAAAACAATTTGCATTTGATATTTTCCAAAATTAAGCAATGATGAGTCAAATCGAAAACCTCTGTGCAATAAAAAATACAATACAACAACACAGACTAACTATTAGTCTCTGTCTGGGTCAGACAGGAGTTAAGACGGCTTCTTGTTATGATGTGTAACTGAAGTGAAAAAAACCCTGATCTTCTTATCAATCTCATGCTTAATGAATAGAAGATTAAACTTGAAGAGCCCGACCAAAGTTACGCGTTGCTGGAGGCAGTCGCTGTAGCTTGTGCAGTAGTTACTGAAAGGGAGACACATGTCTCATTTATGTTTTACACAGCGTCTTAACTTTTTTAGCTCTCATTGGACTCAGTGGTTTAAATAAAACCTAGATAGGACCAATTGTTTACAGTTTGAGCTTGAACATATCTGACCAGGTGAGAGCAGGAACTGCGTGGGCGAGACACATGATTGACACTTCTCAGACATTCCCCTTGACTCTGATTGGTTGTGTTGATCCAGGAGTGGCAGATTCTTGCAAATCAAATTACAGCCACAGACAGTGGATTTTTACACAGCTGACCTGTATCTTATTCTACTGTCAGATCATAATGCCAATTTTAGCAAATATAACAATAAAATAATTACAGACTACAACTTTAAGTCATCATGATATCAATTTTCTGCCTTAACCCTTGTCACATTAACCTTTTTCCTGATGAAAAACTGGAAGTGCTTAAACATTGCTTGGTCAGTCTGATACATACACTGCATATACTTAAAAAGCTTTAATCTGATGTCTAAACAGTGAAACATCTTTGTGTGTTTTAACTGATGTGTGTTACCTTATATGGTGAGGGTTCAATCCTCTCTCCAAAGAGAACCTGACCTAGATTCTCTGAGGGACGTTTCATTGTGTTCTCAGAGCAGAAGTCAAACCTGCACAATAAGAAGGTGATCGTTAGAATTTTGTGACACAACATGTTAATGTGCAAAAACATCTTTATTGCCCATTACAGAATGCATTCAGTAACTTAGTATCTGGGTGTCTTATAGATTCGTTCGACACCTTCAGTAAATAGTAACTTTGGACATACAGAATATTCTGCGCTGACAGACTAATATTTGTGACATGTAACCAATCAGATGTGGGGGGACAGTGAGTAGCCCTTTTCACACTGAGAAGCTGCATTTTCACCGCAGCGGCAATTCGCCAATTCTCTGCTGTTGGTCGTTCACACAGTGCGAACAGCGCCGGCTTAAAGACAGTAATTCACACAGAAAGCTGGCACTGCGGAGCCTAAAGAGGTGTGACGGCACACGTTGTGATGATGATCTCTGTGTTTTTTCAAGGGGTTTCCCCTGGTGTCCCCCTGTTAATCTAAACATGTACCCTACTGTTTATAATCATATAGATGCTGTTATAATGTGTAGTGAAAGAGATCCTGACCCACCAAACATCCTCAAAAGTGACAAAATTACGATTTTCACTCTAAATTACATAATTAAATAATCCCATCAGTAAACAGGACACTGTCTGACTCTGTTGCTTGTGGGGAGGGAGGCTGTTTTCTAGGTGAAAGTTCATGAAGTCTCGGTCAGGAGGGCTGACCGTCGCAGTGATTTTTTTTCAACACAAGCACTCCGTGAGTTAAAGTTTTATGCCAGTGACAGACGCTGTTTTTCGGGCAGAAATGTGACAAGGAGTTGGTAGAACAGACAGGAGGACAGATGCTTCTCCACCTATATCTGCTGTATTTTTTCCCTCATATACGTTGCCAAAGAAAGTTACAGTTACTACGTTACTTTTGTTTAGTCATGTAACGTTGCTTTGTGGGACATGTCTCTTTATTTAGTTGAGTGAAGGATCTGTGTAGTTATGAGACTGTCAGATTGACACACCTCCGCTCCATGCCCCCGGCTTATCCATTCACAATGGTTTGGTTCGCCAAACTTCTGATACTACCTCCAGAGGTGGATCAGCCCCAGAGCAGATTTCACCCCTCGCCGCCTCTGAGACTTTTACACAGAGGAGGTGGAGAATTGGCACAGGATCCCCAAATTCAAACGGCTAATGAGACCAGCAAGTGGTGACTACAGTCAGAGAAAGGATGCTGCAAAGCATCATTTTTTAATTGATTTATCTTATCAGCACAAAAAACACTGATACCAACGATCTGAAAAATATAGAATACCAACATTGAAAATCAGCCAGGTTGATAATAATCTTTACTCCAAACATATTGATACATTATTACCGATACATTCCCTGAATTCTGACTGACATTAGATAGCACTTGCATGAAATAAGACAACTGTTGGTCCATTGTTGTCCACAGGCTGTGTTCTATACAGTTCTGATGTTATAATGCCTAACAAGGTATTTTCCAGCCACAAGAATAAAAAACCTATTTTTGCATCACTGAATGTTAAAGAATGTTCTCGAATCCAAATACCATTTTCAGGAAAGCAAAAACAAATAATTGTTAAATTAAATTAAAAAAACTAATTAAGAGTTATCCACCCCTTTTGTATATAAAATGTCATAATGTAATTTTTAAAAATACTTTGACATTTGTTTAAAATTCTGTCACGATTATCATATAAATTGTTGAGCAATGGCCAAAAATGTGTTTTGAGAATTCACGGTGACCTTTGTCCTTTGAGTCCAAGCGGACATTTGTGCCAAATATGAAGAAATTCCCTCAAAGTGTTCCTGAGATGTCGTAAAATAATTTCTGAATAGGACAAAAAATAAGGCACCAAGAAGCAGGTTGTGCAGCCTGAAGTAATGACACAAAGGGATTAAAGGAAATAACATATTGGTTTAGTACTACTTACACAGTATATTCATAAGGCAGCACAGACTCCACTGAATCCAGCCTGTTCACAAATAGCTCGATGGTCGACTTAAAAAAAAGGAAAGAGACACATATTAAGAAGACGGCGGGACGGGAAGGCTCGTGACATAAAGTGACGGAATGGCCTTCAGACACATGGGCAAAAGAGTCTGTACTTATCCTTTGTGAAGTTTAGGGAGGGAGCTGACTATGATGGGATCATGTAGAGGCTGTTTTTTTTTTATTATTATTATTTTTATAATTGTCAACAGACAAAGATCCTAATGAAACATAAATCTGATAAAGAAAATGCAAAACAATGCTAGTAACATATTAACTACATAAAGGTGGGATATGAATTATTACTATAGCTGTGCTGTGGCTTTGCAGTGCATTATTCA
Organism: Diplodus puntazzo; assembly: GCA_963678695.2. Taxonomy (NCBI): domain Eukaryota; kingdom Metazoa; phylum Chordata; class Actinopteri; order Spariformes; family Sparidae; genus Diplodus; species Diplodus puntazzo. The sequence continues at coordinate 4,708,145 of OZ023168.1, read as the reverse complement.
TGTTTAGGTGAAACAGGTGACTGTGCACCAATTTTATTTTTAACCAAAACTGTTCAAGTCGAAACAGACACCCCTCCTGACCGGATCACCAGTTAGCCCACATTTAACCAGGAGATATTCTGACTGATGGTGAGGTTTAAAAAAAACTAATCTAAATGCTGATGGCCTCACTCCTACTAGGAGTACTGTCCATGTCTTTCTCTTTTGGTCTTGAATATCCTCCATGTGTACACAATCTGTCTGACTGTGGATTGGTGGAGTTCAAACTCTTTAGAGATGTTTTTTTTTTAACCTTTTCCAGCCCGATGAGCATCAACTCTTTTTCTGAGGTCCTCAGAAATCTCCTTCGTTCCTGCCATGATACACTTTCACAAACATGTGTTGTGAAGATCAGACTTCAATAGATCCCTGCTCTTTAAAAAGAACTGATTGCCATCCCGTTGACTAAAAACACCACAGACTCTATTTCACCTTCAAAAAATAACTGCCACTCCTAGAGGTTCACACACTTTTGCCACTCACAGATATGTAATATCGCATCATTTTCAACAGTTCTATAGACAGTTTGCTTTTTTGTGCACTGTGGTTGAATGAAAGGCCTATTTACTTATATATGATGTTAATTTCGTTCACAAGTGGAGCACACTCAAATATGTATACGGCTTATGGCAATTCAATGTTTCCTGAGGGGTACACTGTGTAGTTTTGGAGAACTAACTATGGGTAACCCTGACTCAGCTTGACATTCAAACTAGCGTTTAACAGCCAGGAGTCACTGATACAAGCCGGGAATAACTGTTATTAGCTGGATATACAGACTAACGAAGTCACTTTGAGATATTTAGCTACACAGCGAGTTAGTTAGAAGTTAGCATAGCATCCGTTAGCTTTGTTTGTTTATTTTGGCTAACGTTAGCTAACACATATAAGAGCCGTTTCTAAAGAATGGGCTCAGCTAGCTTCTGCATTTGAGTAAATCTAGTCTGTTTATTTCCTGGGTGTACTCTGCGTTGGATGTTCAGGTATTTTGTTCGAACATCTGGTAGCTGCACAGCTGGTCTGTGCCATGTAATGTTTACCTTGCAGTCTGGAACTTGGTCATTTCCAGACTCACAGAAGCTGACGGGTGCAAGACCCGGAAGGTAGAAGCCGGCCGCTCGAGCCAGCAACGCAGCTCCAAGCAGCCACAGCAGCATCTTCTCAGCGGCCAGTCCCCTCTCAAGACTTAGAAAATAATCTAAATCCTGCTTGCAGTTCACGCTGCATCTGACATCCACACTGCACAGCCACCAGCATCCGGTTCTGCAATAGGCAGACACGTCACACGCCGGAAGTCCTGCTTCGTGAAGCTGCGCATTCTGGGTTGGTGGCAAGTCCTCTTCTCTGGGTGCATCCACGGACCTGCAGCCAGGGTTCACCCACATTCATTCCCCTTAAATAGTGTTCACGTTTCCCTCACTTGCTTTACCTTGCGTCTCAGTCCCACCCACCCCAGTAGAAGCGCCAGGCTCTGAAGTCTGTTTTCGTACTGGATAAACTGTATTAACATCCTCACGTACTGGTGTCCAGAAAGACTTTCTCCCCTAAAGCCAACATGGTGAAAGAAGCATCTGTACATTTGTTTGTATTTTATTTTTTTTATTTTTATTTTTTTGAGCGACACAACCCCCGCGAAATGATTCGTTTCACTGTCAGAATTCAAGCCATTTGGTCCAATAAAATTCGGATTGCCTAGAAGGGCAATTATTCTATTTTATCCCCATAAGCTAAAGCAGATGTCAGCGCAAGTCTTTAAAGTTATAGGGACTGTATTTTAGGCCTACACTTGGAAAAAAGATAGTGATTAACTTGATTTACGGATGGGTTAAAAATAAAGATATGATTTCTTATGCAGTTATCCTCATTACTTTAAATCACTTCAGGTGCAGCTGATACAGTTGGGGTCACAGCCTTGCTCAGAGGCACCTCAGTGGGGGGTAAGCCTGGTGGTCAGGGATTAGGTTGCTACTGCCCCCAACATGACTTTAGCAATTATTAGCATAAATGTGTGGCATGTGTGTGGCTGCCCAGATAACCTTTACATCTGGCCCGGATCCGTTTTAAGCCCCTTGCCTCCGTTTCTAGCACAGATACGTTTTCTGATTGTGGACCAGATCCGTGCCAGATAGAAGTTTCAGCTTAAACATTCCAACTGCCATCAGTTTCGTATTTCTATCGCTTTACAGATCTGGCCCAGGTCATTTTTCCAGCAGGCAACCGAAAGACATTAGCTGTGTCTGACACTGATTTGGTCCAAATCTGCAATCCAGATCTGAGCCGACACTATTTTCACATAGGCTACACTGATGTGGCCCGAATCCGTGATACAGGTCTGAGCCGACTGCATTCAAAAAAGGCTAAAAACTGCTCTGGCCCATATCTGCAATACAGATTTTAGCCGACACTGTTTTGACATAGGCTTCACCGGTGTGGCCCGAATCTGTGATACAGATTTGAGCCGACTGCATTTAACAATGAATTTAGCCCATTTAAAATGTCCCAGCTATAGAAATAGTTGGACAGACCGGTTATTTCGGTATATATGCCTATCTCCCAGCCTATATTTATACAGAAAAACATTCATCCTTGCAGTTATCTAGTATTTGTTCTCACTAGTTAAGTTAAATAAAAATAATGCCAAAGCCAAACTTTTTTGTTTGTCATGCACAATGTGTCCATCACAAAGATGCTTGAAGTAGGCAGGCACCCCAGGGACCAGGGATTCCCAATGCACGAATTGGGAGAGAAGAGGGAGAGAGATGCTGACATTGGCACAGGTCCGTTTCAGGTCCGTCTTACGACAGCGCCAAAGTGCCAAGTGACCGTTGGTCTCGCTGGACTGTCGTCATACAGAAACGGCCCACATCCGTAATACGGACCTCAGCCAGAAGCGCCCCCCCCAAAAAATCATCAGACCTACATGCTCACACCAGATTCATCTGTTCTTCTGAACTTTCGGACATTTCGAACTGACCATGCTACTACAAGTAAGTTTCTATGTGTTTATTCTAATTTATTGTCTATACCTTAAATGCATTGTGCAAGTGAAAAGCTGTTGGTTTTGTAGATAGCAAGTTAAAGTGCTGTTAATCATTTGTTCACCACAATGGAGTCGGTGTTAGCTAGCTGTTTGACGTTATAGCGCTTGTGAAAAGTGTCGCACAGAATAGACCGAGTTATAGGCTAACCGAGTGAACTTTTAATGTCATGGCATAGATTTGCGCTAATGTGCTGATTTTTAAAAGGTGGTCTTAGCTTTTTCCTGTTATAGCGCTGAGAACTGCAGGCGCACATTCATGAAAACGACATGGAGCCTCCGATTTCACTGCATCATTGTGAGCTTAATTTTACACTTTGACCGACCATTTAAACACTCGTTTTAATTGCAATTGTATACAGCCAGCTTGCCATCAGTGTCACTGTCACTGATGCTACAACCTGCAGCTTATAGATCTCTAACCGCCTCCTTGCATTAGCAGAAGAAAAACCTCGCTGCCCTCTGCTGTGAGGCGGTCAGAGAACTTATGCTAGCTGCATCAGTGACACTGTCAGATGATGTTGAGCTGGTTGCCTACAATTACAATCAAAACGACGTGTGTATGGCTTATATCGTCATTCTGCAGGCGACATTTGGGTTTTATTGGAAAATATTTTGGCTAGTGGAGGCAATGTGGTATGACGACGTGCCTGCGTGTTCGGAAATGATGTGACCGCTGCAAATGAACATCGAGTTTTGGGAGGTTTAATCACGCTTCCTCACATTTGAGCACTTGCATAGGCTATATGCCGATACACCTGGAACATGCGGCCGCTTGATATGACCCCAACATTGATGACACGTTTTATATTCCTGTAGTTGCATGGATATTTTGAGGGAAAACGATTGTATTTGTGCAAGTGTGCTGCCTGTAATTCGCCTTTGACATATAGCCTATACGGCCAATAGTCTCGAAAATCCTAGCCTGTAGTCAAAGTATAGATTTAAGCAATATTACCCGAGAGGGCATGCTCAAAAGTCATTTGAGCAGGACAGTGATGCTTTTTATTTATTGATTTATTTTGTTTATTTATTTAGGCTATTTTTAATTTATAATTTATTATCAGGCTACTTGACGCTTTGGCAACACTGTCTATGTTACATTCATGCCAAAAAAGCATATTGAATTGAACTGAATTGAGAGAGACCGAGAGAGAGAGAGAGAGAGAGATTTTGCAGGATTTTGCAGGATTTATTTGTGGGGACGTGAAAATCTTTATTGCAATAACTTCACACAAAAGTAATAATACAATGAATAATGGTCGGGATGGTTGTTGTTCGTTTGTTTGCCTAATACTACTGACCGTGGGCGCAAAATCCAGCTGCTGACTCTCCGCTGTCAACGGATCCCCCGTGACCAAAGTGTCAGTTGGACTTCAGAAGGCCAGAAGTCAACACTACTAGAACGGCCGTAAACGGTCATTTGGACCGCTAGATTTAAACTCTATAATCTGTCATGTAACCTAAATTCCGCATCTGTAACGCCATGATCAGGCGGCGCTGGAACGGCCCTGGCACAGATCCGCAACAACCCCGAAAAACAGATCCGAAACGGCTTCGGCCCGATGTGCTTTTGGACTCAGGAACGAGTCCGTGAGGCGGAGCCGGGCCAGATCCTGCTCTATCTTATTGCGGTTAAATACCCAACTGAGTAATAATGCATAATTGTGTCATGATAGCCAATTTAAAAAAAAACAAAACGAAATTACACCAAAGTGCACATTTTAACAAGTTTAATTATTCATCAATATTCATATCATCGCACATAAACCGTAATTATTGCATATTTACACAAGATTTTTATTAGAGAAAACTCAGAACAAGACAATCAACAATTAAAAGTAGGCTAACTTATTTGATTATGAAACATTTATTTTAACACAAGCTTTATAATAAAACAGTAATAATAATCGAAAAAGCTGGAAACGAACTAATCTAAAACAAAAACAAAAAAAGGGCAGTTGTGATTACTGTTCACAGATTTCCTCCGCTCTCCTCACTGTTACCACACACGGGCTTGTGGCATTTCAAGCGTCCGACATTTGGTTCCGTTTGCAGCCCTTTCGGACCGGCACTGCCTCCGGTTCTGTGCCAGCGAATATGGCCGGTGGCGGTCTTCTATAACATCCTCGACCTGGCTGGGATCAATGCCCGCATCTTATTCAAGGAGCACCAGCAGCAGGAGAGCCCGGAGGAAAGTCCTGCAGCAGCTGCAGAGGAGCTGAGGGCAGAATGCATGGAGGGAAAGAGCGTCCGCGGCAGTCGGCACAAGGTGGGCAGCAGCGGAAACAACCACCGCAGCAGCACACGGACACGGAGGCAGTGCCGGTCCAAAGAGCTGCAAACGGAACCAAACGTCGGACACTTGAAATGCCACAAGCCCTGTGTAACTGTGAGGAGAGCGGAGGTAATCTGTGACTGTGACCAGTGATCACAACGGCTCCTTCTTTGTTTTTGCTTTAGATCAGCTCGTTTCCAGCTTTTTCGATTATTATTATTTATTTTATTATATATTAAGTGTTAAAATAAAATGTTTCATAATCAAATAAGTTACTTTTAATTGTTAATTTTCTTGTTCTGGGTTTTCTCTATTAAAATCTTGGGTAAATAAATGCAATAATTACGGTTTATGTGCGATGATATGAAAATTGACAAATGCACAGTTGGACTTGTTAAAATGTACATTTTGGTGTTATTTCGGTTTTTTTTTTAAATATCACGACACATTGAATGCATTCATCACTCAGTTGGGTATTTACATGAGATATTATAGAGTTTAAATCCAGCGGTCACAATGACCGCTTACGGCCGTTAGTATTGTTGAATTTCGGCCTTTCTGAAGTCCAACTGACACTTTGGTCCAATCAGAAACATATCATTTGACCCGATCTAACTCTAGGGATGTGGAGAGCGCACTGTTATGCCCTAACCAAGATATCGATCATTGATATCTCTGCTCACATATGGCATATTCCATGAGGAAAGCCAGGCCAGCTTCTGCGCATGTTGCGCTGGTGACAATGTCGCATTTGTGGCTGCTGGCCGTTCGATATGCAACCACATAAAAACCTTTCACCATTAGGCAATTATATTTGATGTCTTTTTTTTTCAAGGCACAAAGATCCGGGGCTATTCCCAAAACATTCGGATGCCCAGGTCTGACGACGCGCCTGCTGTAGGCTACACTCAACCTCCTCTCTGCACAGATTCGGAAAGAATACCGACGAGAACTTGGGACCTGCAACAACACGCACGCCTTTGAGGAACCTTATAGAAGTAATTAGAACGATGGGCTAATCTTTATTTTGAGCAAATGTCATGTAGGCCTGTTTTGTCACACTGATCCAATTTTTTTTTTCAACCTAATCTCTAATGACGTCTGTGCTTTCCCACCAGGTGCAGTGCGCAATGCTCATTGACGGCAAAGGCGGCGGAAGCAGAGATCGGGGCGCATTCCATACGCTGGTTTGCCCTGTCAACAGATAGGAGCGGCGTGCGCCAGGAGAGGCTGGCACAGCAGGAGCAGCAGCAGCAGCAATATCAAAACCTCATCTGAAGCTGCTCTTCGACACCATCCACCAGTAGTCATTAATACGTTTGTTGACTTTGTTCACGTTGTTTTGAAATGTGTTTTGATCATTAAAACGAGTTATTTCATTTAATTGTAGCCTACGTATTTTTTCTGATGGCTGTCTGGAAGAACGCACTTCCTCTGTTTCGGCAAACATGGGCCAGATAGTGTCTTTCCCAGATTTGAGGCCTAGCCTAACTGACAAAAATGCCGAAAATAAGGCAAAAGGTGAATCCGATGGTGATTTAAGCAGGATCGTATCACATCTGCCACTGGTCCGGTAAGCGGAGTCGTTTTACGGACCTGCTCCGAATCTGTAACGCCATGATCAGGCGGCGCTGGAACGGCCCTGGCACAGATCCGCAACAACCCCGAAAAACAGAGCCGAAACGGCTTCGGCCCGATGTGCGTTTGGACTCAGGAACGAGTCCGTGAGGCGGAGCCGGGCCAGATCCTGCTCTATCGTATTGCGGTT